>OX276335.1:189767877-190479030 GCA_946251815.1 Dasysyrphus albostriatus | reverse complement strand
AAGAGGCCTCCACCCATAATTTCAAGAAAAACAAGAAATTGGGCAAATCGTAACATCGGTTGTGAAGTCCATACAATACGTATTGCAAAAAACTTAAGTGCTTATGAAAGAATGACATTTAAACTAGAAAAACGTCGAGCCACTTTTTTATTTTTTTCACTTTTTTTTTACTTTATTTTAATATTTTGGTAACCTCTTTCGGAAAAATACTCAAAACTGCTTAGCTTCAACAACGGTTCTGAGAAATTGAAGTGGAAAACACATATTGTATTTACGTAATTTTAAAGCTAATGAACAGGGCTAGGAAATCGTCGGAGTGGATTTTTAAGTTTGGGCTCTATTTTTGAATAATGATCTCTTGAAAAACATCAAAATTGGTAATTTTCTAATGCATTTTTGAATGTGTAATTATATAAAAACAATAACAAAACTTTCCCTAAATGACAAATATGTTTTCTAAAATTGTTTCGATACAAAAGAAATGCCAAAAAGTAACCAATTATTGCAAAATAGCACAATTTATAAAAGTATTTATTTTCAATCAAAAGTCGTTACTTTATTAAAGTGGCAGTTATTAGTTAACATATTTGCCACAAGATGGCTTTTTTCGAAGATACCTTTTTTATGTTTGGAAATAAACAAAAAAAAGTATAACCAATATGAAAGGAGAGTCGGTATTTGTGTGTATGGCTTAGGCAGATGGGTGTAGAAGGAAAAGAAATAAAATGAGAGTGGTTGGTGGCTTATGCTTGATGATATTTGTGTCTGGTTTTGATATTAGTTTTTGGTATTTGGGTATGAATTTGTTTTTTTTTGCTGGGAATGAATTTTATGAATGGTGGTGGTTTTTTTGTCTTAATTTTTGCTCTACCGCGCGGTTGTGTAGGTACACTTGCAGGTTTTCGATCGTCTCGATCCTTGGAAAGATTTTCTTTTTTCTGTTCTTATTTCTGTTTAGAGTTTCTGTAGGTCATCAAAATATATATGTATGTATGTACTAGGTATATAATAGTTTTTTCTTTGAAGGATTTCTCGGTTTTCACGTATGAGGGTCGAGAATATATTTGTTTGTTATGATTGCAATGCTAGACTTGGTGTTGGTTGTTTCTTGTTGTCATTTTTTGCTGAGTGTGCAAAGAGCAAAAAAACATATTTTTACGTTATTAATAACCTACCTACGTACGGATTTTAATTCTTTAATAATGTTACTTTGTAGGTCAGTAGATTAATGGGTAGGTACCTACCTACTAACATTTAAACTCTTTTCGTCTGTAGTATTATTGAAATTTTAAAGGAGCTTCATAAAAGTTTTGATTGAAATCACTGTTAATGAGAAAATTGCTGTTAATGAGAAAATTGAAAGTCAAAAAAACCATTATATGGCACGTACGGTTAATAAAAGTAACCATTTTTCTATCCAGAAAGTACCCCATAACAATATAATGATAGGTACCTACCTACACTGATTTTTTTTGTCAAAATCTTTGGAGTGGGTTTTGAGAGACTTGAAATTTTCCTTATGGGATGTTTGGCAGGTAGGTAGCGTTATTTTTGGAGATAATAAAATTTCAATTTTCCCTCTAGGGTATAATAAAAAAAACTTGTAGTTCAAAATTTGAATAAAATCGATTGCTTTAGGCTGTAGGTCGAGGAACAGACAGACATACAGACAGAATTGTGCCACCCACTTTTTTCGTGTTCTCTATCATCGGTGTGTCATATTTAATTATTGTTATCTCAAATTTGTATGCACGAGTCCAACACTGGCCCTATAATACCAACATATACATACATACATGTAGTAACAAAAATCAACACTCAGTTTTCAATAATTTTTATATTTTATATAATGTGCACAAGAAAATCTGAACAAAATATTTTGGTAGTA
Organism: Dasysyrphus albostriatus; assembly: GCA_946251815.1. NCBI lineage: Eukaryota > Metazoa > Arthropoda > Insecta > Diptera > Syrphidae > Dasysyrphus > Dasysyrphus albostriatus. Next base: position 190,477,142 of record OX276335.1, on the reverse strand, counting down.
AATCCTTCATATGTATGGAGATCTGTTTTGTTTGTTCTTATTGGTTTTTCTTATATAAAAGGGTTATGATAACGGAAAATTTTTGAAGCAAGAGTTTCATTAATTTTTTTTAATAAAACTGAAAGTGCAAAAGTAAATGTAAATAAGGATCTTGGTGGATTCATATAAGGATTTTTTGTTCTTCCTTATGTCTTTCCCTTCTTGTGATAACGGGTCATTTTCGCGACAAAAGTTTTGTTCGGATCTTCAATTATCATTTCGAAAAAGTTTTTGATGAGAACGGTCAAGTAAAGGATTGCAATAAATTTTATTTTTAGATACGGGTATTATTACAGTTTACTATTAAAAACTTGAAACAAGAAAGTGAAAAAGCTAATTGAAAACAATATATAGATACAGTGCAATTGAAAAAACTACCAGTGTAAATATATTAACCTAAGCTTTAGAAAATTAACAAAAATAAGAACAAAGGTAGGTAGGTAACTAGATATAAAAATATAAAAGTGGCAACAAATATTTTAAAAATTGAAAAAAATCTGATTCAAAACAATATATGTACTTACCTACAAAATACAGTTTATATCTACATCATTAGGGTGGTCGTTGTGTGTCTTTTTGGTTTTTATAATTGGATGAGCATGAGTCTAAATCAGCTCTGAATGAAGAAAAAATAATGAACTAAGAAATTCTAATCAAATTAACCGGTACGGATGAAAATTAAGCTCTAAACCCCAAAAGACCACCCTAATATAGATATGAAGCAATTCAGTTCTTTATCATTTTTAAAATTGTTTGGGGTCTTTTTATTTCAAGTCAGTTTTTAAACGATAAGTGCAGAAAACAAAAAACACAGTATACGTTTATACTTAGGTACATAAATGTACAAGTGAAAAACTAATATAAAGACGATTTTTTGAAAATAAATTGTGGCACAAAGTGAAAAGTAAAATCGAATCAAGAATATGGGTAAACGAAAAACCATACGAAGGTGCCGGAAGGGAATTAAACGCAATCAAGCCAGGAATATGGCAGATAAGTGAGTTACCTACATAATGTAATTGTATAACTTTGAAAAGTTTTTAGGTACATAGGTATTATCTTATAGTTTTACTAAGTATACGAATCACTCTTTATAGCACAAGAGCCGACAACAAATTTTGGGAGTGGGTGTACAACCAAAATCTAAATATGAGAGTGTATAGATACATGATATTGATGGAGTTTTTTCAGCCTTTGGGAGCCTTTTCTAACCCTGAAAACTTTTATGTTGATGATTCGATCAATAGGACCCATGATATTAGCATTTTAAGCAAACCTTATTCTCATTTTGTTGGAGACTTCATTTTGTTGATTTATTGTTTTGTTTGAAATCTCCAAAAAAGGGGTGATATAGTTCGGATAAAATTATTATATCTTGAGTTCCTTAAAAAAATATAATTATTGGCAGAGCATTAAATTCAATTTTTTTTAAAATAAATTGACGTGGTTAAAACCCAGACAGTAAAAAAGAGGACCTGGCTCTTTTGAACCCCCAGCCACTCTCAAAGGCTGAGCAAAAACCCTGCCAGACTTTGATATTTGATACACAATACATGTACCTATAATCCCTCATACTCAGATTTTGGTTATACATCCACTCCCAAAATTTGCTCTTGACTCATAGACTAATAAGTATGTAGAGAAAACAGAAATTGTAAATGGAATTTTTATTGAATATCTTTGAAGCAATACAAACAAAAGAAATGAAATAATTGGATATAAGCTATAAGTTATAAGTATAACAGTCAAATTTTTAACTTTTTCGTTCTTATTAGTTTCAAAAATGTTACCCAAAAAAACTTGGAAAAAAATTAGTTTTGATGAAGAGCTGGAAGAAGTTCGCAACAATCATGATCACGAAATACCTGGCCTGAACTCTGTACCAAATGCTAACGATTTTCTCAATCACAACAATCTTATAAATCTTGATGATCAACTCCAAGAGAAAGTCACAGCTGATACCCATTTTCCCAATACTGACGATCCATTCGACGAGATTACGAACTCAAGCACCTTTGTCCTCGACAATAGCCCTCTAAAATTTGATCCTGTTTATACAATAGAAGGAAAGAGAATAGTTGACATCCAGCATTTTTTTAATGAGTTAAAGAGAATTGACCAACATGGCCCACAGTTCGGATGCAGTTTGAAAAACTTAAATATTGTCAGGGAAGTAAGAAGAGGATTCGAAAGTGATTTTATTTTAGTATGCAACATGTGTAAAATTGAGTTACGTGTATCATCACATAAAGAAGAAGAAAACGAAATTAGCGTTAATACTTCCGCGGTCCTTGGAACAACAAGTATTGGCTGTGGGTTCTCGCAGCTTGAAGAGTTCACCTCAATTTTGGACATACCATGCTGCTCGAACAAAAAGTATAAGCAAATCGAAAACCATATTGGTGAGATTTGGGAAGACATTGCTCAGAAAAATATGTTGGAAGCTGCCAAGGAAGAGGCTGACGCTGCTGTAACACGTGGTGACGTCGATCCTGCAGACGGTATTCCATTTATAACCGTCGTAACGGACGCCTGTTGGAGCAAAAGATCTTACAAAAAGAATTTGTCGGCTTTATCTGGTGCAGCTGTTGTTGTTGGTTTAAATACAGGAAAAGTTATTTCCTTAGGTGTAAGAAACAAGTATTGCGTCAAATGCTTCAGTAGACGTGGTTGTCGGTGGATCTCAAAAACAACCTACGTTTTTTTCTTACGCATACAAAATATAAATATTTTTGATACCTTTAGTAATCTCTGGAGCCATTTCTGAGAAATCAAGATTTAAAAATCGGGGTGGCAGTGGGCGGATTTCTTTTTCTTAAAAATGATAAAAGTGGTGCGGTTGTTGTGGGTGGATTTAAAAAACTACCTTCATTTTTTCCTAACTCACCAACTAATTTTGATGCCTAAAATACTTTAAAGCCGGTTTTGAAAATTCAAGATATATAAAGTGGGCGGATGTTAATGTTAAAAATTCTAAAGTTTTTTCTTGCTCCCACAATCAACTCTGAAAATTTCATCCACGTCATTAAGGTTATTTTCTAGATATGATAAAAGTGGGAAGCGAGGTTGTTGGGGGATTTCAAAAAATCACCTACCTAGTTAGGTATGTTTATCTAGTCACGTATTTTATTTGACAACAAAATAATCAAATCATTAAAGAAGCTAGGTAAGTATGTATTTAATACCTATAGTATTTTACTATACCAAATTAGTTGAATTGCGCTGCGAACTGCTGCCCCATTCACCGCATTATCCAGATTTAGCACCGTGGCCCGTGAAAAATTTCAGTCAAATGAGGAGGTCTCCACGGAGGCCTACTTTGCAAACCTCGAGAAGGCGTATTTTTCAGACGTGTTAAAGAAGTTGGAGCATCGCTGGGTCAAGTGGACTATATTGAAAAATAAATCGCCATGACTAAGTAGGTACTTATAGGACCACCCTCATATATACTAGGTACCTAGGCTTATGCTTACATATATCTATCATATTCCTACATAAATTGGCATAGCGCAGCCGACCAACGATGATAGCCCCGATGTGAATATGTATCTACCACAAAATTGCAGTGAATTAAATTGGATAAAAAACTAAATTAAAAAAAGTTTGTATTTTTTCCTTCCAATAAGTTTTCTTTAGTTTATCAAAATGTCGAGTACCTAACAAAAGCAAAAATACAATATGTTGCCAACTAACTTTGAAATTTCAGTAAAAACAGTAAAGCATAATGCATCTACCTGCTACAACAATAACTCTAGATAAATACGATTCAAGGTCAACATCACCAATTTTCCTTTATGTAGAGAAAATATGTTTTTCGTTTTTCAAATGTTCCACGATCTCGCTAGGAATGAAAAAATAACAACCCAATATTTCATACACAAAACACAACGTAAACGTAGAACGTACATGCCAATAAGTAAACACATATTACATACAGATACAGAAGGCAATGCAAACTAAAAAAACAAACAAGCAAAAAAAAGAAGCTTGTGTGTGTATATTACCTACTCTTATAACTCTGTGTATCGTTTGCCTTTTTCCTTCTCTCATGCAGAGTGGCTTTGTTGCTTTTATTTTTATTCGAAGTTCCGATCTTCGAATCTGAGTTCGACATTTTGGGCAGAGGCCTCTGAAGACTTTTCAGTAAAAAAAGGCAAAGAAAAATAAATATTTCCAAAAATAAATAACTTCAGTTTTAAATATTTTGAGAGAATAATTTCATTTAAATGACTAAACTGGAAAAGTTTGTGAAATATTTTTGTGACATTTTGATTCGATATTTTTTAAAATCTATGCTGTTGCCTTCACATTAACCGCTGAAGAAAGAGATCGGAGTAATCAAAATTCGAAGAAACTTCAAATCCCTTGACCTACCACAGGCATTGTAAGTATAGTTTAACATTATTTAAAAAGTATTTTTTTTTAACTAAAAATTAATTTTGTTACAGATTCAAGCATCATTAAACCGTTGTGGTGAACCAGCTTTCAATAATTTACTACATATTTAAATAAATTCAGTTCAACCACACAAAACAGCCTTTGGCCAAATTGGCTTTATTTCCATTTCAAAAGCGATATGGCAAATTTTCGTTTGGTAATAAATCCAAAACTGATTTCCTATCAATATTTTTAAGACGACAACAGACAACGGTTTTCTACTAATCGACACTAGGTTCCCCAGGCGAAGGATACACACAACAACCTGGCAATCTTCAGATGGTCAAACCGCCAACCAAATCAACCATGTGCTAATTGGCGCAAGGCACGCATCGAACATCTTGAACGTGCGAACTTTCCGAGGTGCAAATGTGGATTTTGACCACTTTCTTGTTGTGACAAAGTTCAGAGTCCGACTGTCCAACGAACAGAAAGCAAAGACCGCCCAAAGGAAGAAATTCAATATTGCATGCCTTACCACATCTGAGAAAGCCAGAGACTACAGTGAGCAATTAACCGGGAAATTCTCTGCCGCACCCCCACCCACAAGTGTCAACAACCAGTGGAACTTGTATCGCGGCGTCATTAAGGAGACAGCCGAGACCACCATAGGCTATCAATCACCTAGCAAAAAGAACCCGTGGTATGATGAGGAATGCTCGGTATTGAAGCAGGAGACGGAAAATGCACGAATGCAAACGCTGCAACGGAAAACAAGAGCAGCAAGAGAGGGGAACCGTGAAAGAGAAGGAAAGAGAAGAAAACCCTGAAAACAGCACCCGCAGCCTCTCAGCTGAAGTATCTCGAAGAGTCTAGCACCGCCACCAACACCCGCTGGCTCTACAAAACAACCAAGCAACTGGCATGTGGTCATAAAACCGACATGCAAGCTCTTCGAAATCACCGAAGCACAGACGTGCTTAAGCAGCATTTCCAGAAGCTGCTGAGTGGGCATTCTGTAGAAGAAACGACAAGAGAACAAAGAAGCATGAGACCAGTCAATGAAGATCCAGTCCCAACGCCCAATACTGAATAGATTGATAAAACCATCCACAAGTTTAAAAAAAAAATAGATCCGCCGGCTCGGATGGCCTACCTGCGGAACTCTTCAAGTATGGAGAAGATGTCCTGGTAGGGTATATATCCTGCAAAAAATACAGAGGTATATCCCTGCTTAATGTTGCATACAAGATCCCATCCAACGTTCTATGTGAGCGTCTTAAATATTCTGCAACACTATGATCGGCACGTACCAGTGTGGCTTCAGGCCACGTAGATCAACGATAGACCAATTCTTAACATTAAGGCAAATTCTGGAAAAGACCAACGAATTTCAAGTCAAGACCCACCCTCTTTTCATCGACTTCAAAGCCGCATATGATAGCATAAGTCGCCAAAAGCTTCTATTGGCGATGTCTGAACTCGGAATTCCAAAAAAACTGATCCAAGCTATGCCGCATGACGTTACAAAATACGCGGTTCAACGTGCAAATGGGTAACAGCTCATCCGAGCTATTCCAGACATGTACAGGGTTCAGACAAGAAGATGCCCTATCATGTGACTTCTTCAACCTAGTCCTGGAGCAGATAGTTCGCAAGAGTGGTGTTAATCTGGAAGGCACTGTCTTCAACAGGTCTTCGCAACTGCTTAGCTATGCGGACGACATCGACATCATCCGCCGCTCCAAGCAAGCTGTACTAGAAGCATTCACAGCTATTGATGAACAGGCGAAACGCGTTGGTCTTGAAGTGAATGAGGACAAAGCAAAGTATACACTATCAACAAACAAAGCTTCATCTGTCCATCGCCTAGGACAAAACGTCACTGTTGGTAGCCGTAATTTCGAGGTAGTCAAGGAGTTCACCTACCTCGGAGCAAACATCAACCCCACGAATGAAACCTTAGTGGAAATCCGACGAAAAACTACCCTAGCGAACCGCTGCTACTTCGGTTTGGCCAAACAAATGGGTTCAAAACTCCTCTCCCGGAAGACAAAGTGCACACTATACAAAACGCTAATTTTACCAGTTCTACTCTACGGTGCCGAGTGCTGGACGATAAGTAAAAAAGGGGAATTGATACTGGGCACTTTTGAGAGAAAAAATCTTCGGCGGATATTTGGTCCAATATGCGAGGAGGGCGAATGGAGGAGAAGATTTAATCGTGCATTATATGAGCTATACCAAGATGTGGATGTAGTCCAAAGAACCAAAACACGTCGACTACACTGGCTCGGCCACATCGAGCGAATGGACAACAACGCTCCAGCCAAAAATTTTCTTATCCCGGCCCCCAGGTTCGAGACGACCAAGGTTCGAGACGACCAGGAAGACCGAACCCCCGCTACAGGGATCAGGTGGTTTCTGACGCAAGAACGCTTGGTCTTGATGACTGGAGAGAGCGAGGGACCGCAACCGATGGAAGACGGCAATATCTCAGGCAGAGACCCTCCATGGATCGGGAGCCGGATAAGTAAGTAAGTGAGTAGGTTGTAAATGTTCTCATTCTTGTTCCTCATTAAGATATTTATAAATGGAAAAATCTATTGAGATATAAGAATTATTAAAAGGAGGCGACATAAATTAAAATATATCACGAATTAAGACTGCTAATATCTAATATTAGCTAGTATTTGGAAATTAACAAATTCTAATATTTATTAGTCGTCTAAACTTTACCAAATGGAAGCGAAGCACTTTCACTACAGAACTTTCATCGAAATCATCCTGCATTTCAGATTCGATTCAGTTTAACAAAATACGGGATAAGGTTCTCATTTCAAAAATGATAAAATTTAAAAGGAGAGTATTGTAGAAGCTTGAATTTCTTACCTATCTGGCTTCTGATCCATGAAGGCTCTGTTTTGTTGAGCCCTTTTTGGCCATTTCGCCAGCCATTTCATTACTCATTTCCATAAATGTCAGGGTGGCGGAATTGCGGAAGCTATCGAAGGTTGACTGAATTTGCCTCACCTAGTAATAACGGGTGATTTTTTAGCTGGTTTGGTTTTGGCAACACTGGTTTTGACAGCTGACGTGTGTTTAGTACCTTGTGTCACTGTCAAACAGCTTCAGTTTGGTTTGCAATTTAACCATGGATCGTCTTACAAATGAACAACGCTTGCAAATTATTGAATTTTACTATCAAAATTCGTGCTCGGTTCGAAATGTTCATCGCGCGCTGCTTCCATTTTATGGTCGGCATTCTCGACCTTCTGAGCAGTCCATCGGAAGATTGTAACCAAATTTCGCACCAAATTTACTTTGTTGGACATTAAACCACCAACACGTTTACGTACTGTGCGTAGTGAAGAAAATATTGCGGCCGTATCAGCTAGTGTGACAGAAGACCGCGAAATGTCGATTCGGCGCCGTTCCCAGCAGTTAGGCCTTTGTTACAGCACTACGTGGAAAATTTTGCGGAAGGATTTGGGCGTAAAGCCTTTTAAGATACAGCTGGTGCAAGAACTAAAGCCAGCCGACCTACCACAACGCCGAATTTTTGGTGAATGGGCTCTTGGAAAGCTGGCCGAGGATCCGCTTTTTTATCGAAAAATTGTGTTCAGCGATGAGGCTCATTTTTGGTTGAATAGGTACGTAAATAAGCATAATTGCCGCATTTGGAGTGAAGATCAGCCAGAAGCATTGCAACAGCTACCAATGCATCCCGAAAAAGCCACTGTTTGGTGCGGTTTATGGGCCGGCGGCATTATTGGGCCATATTTCTTCAAAGATGATGCGAATCGCAGCGTTACTGTCAATGGTGAACGCTACCGAGCGATGATAACAAACTTTTTTTTGCCCGAAATGGAAGTTCTTGACTTGCATGATATGTGGTTTCAACAAGACGGTGCCACATGCCACACAGCACGCGAAACAATGGCGCAATTGCGAGGCGAGTTTGGTGAACAGTTAATTTCACGTTTCGGGCCGGTCAATTGGCCGCCTAGATCGTGCGATTTGACACCATTAGATTATTTTTTTGTGGGGGTATGTCAAGGCTAATGTCTATAGGGACAAGCCCGCTTCGATTGACGCACTGGAAGCCAACATCCATGCATTCATTCGTGAGATACCGGCCGATATGTGTGAAAGAGTATGCCAAAATTGGACTCAGCGGATGGGCTACCTGAGACGCAGCCGCGGTCAACATTTGCATGAAATTATCTTTAAACATTAAATTGCAAGGTTCAAACTATCGATTCAAATAAATATTTTATTCATTTTTTCGAATTTTTTGTGTTTTTTTTTTTTTTAAGTTCTAAACCTCTTAAAAAATCACCCGTTACTTTCATCATGGTTTTAAGATTGATTGCCTTATCTGAGGCTGTTCGCCAGACCAAACATAGGATGTGTTTTACAAGTGTTTGTTTTTACTTTTAGTATTGGTACACCGGCAAACTTCTGTGAATTATTTATTATTTAATTAAATTTAATTTCTGAAATAAATACAAATTCCAATAAGAATTTATTTCTTATTTTAACATATTTGAGAGCAGTACAAAAAAAAATATGAATAAAACTATGAATAATAAGTCTGCAGCATCTAAAAAAAGTCTTTTAGTTCTAACTTCTAACTCAAACAAAATATGAATACCATACAGAAATTGAGTTTCAACACAATTTCAAAGGATACCATGCACACAGTGTTTTTTCAACTCAAAAAAAAATAATATTTCCATCACTTTTGCCCATCGTCATCATCTGCTTCAGCTTTTACTTCCGGAACAAAATAGGTCGTCTTTTGCTGATGGGTTTTCCTCCTGTTGCATCCGTAGGTATTCGTTTCATTTCAAGAATTTTCATTCAAAACCAAACGTAGCTAGATGAAGGTATGATAGGACTAAAATGCAAAACGCCTTAAATGTTCCCTCGGTATTTTTAATTAAACAGTTAAGTGTGGGAAGGTGTGATTAGTTTCATGCAGAAAAAGGACTTTTGGGAATACGGTATACCTTAGCTACCAAGTAAATACGTTCTCGTTAAAGTTTAAATATTCTTCTGAAATAAATATGTACGTAGGTAGGTAGTTAGAAGCACTCATCGAAATTAGCACTTAAAGTGAAAAAGAATACCTGCAAACCTACTGCTGTTGTATATCTGAATGGAGGAGTTGGCCGTGGTTGTGGTGGCAGTGAATAATGAACTCCAACACAGTATTCCGGAAAACCTACTGCAATTAATTACCTGCATATCAGATACATATATGTACAAATATATAGAGAAGATATGTTATGTACTTTTGCTTTTATAAGCCCATCCATGAATATTTAGAGGCTGCTTTCTCTCTAGTCCAGATTAATAGAATAACAGTTTGTTTGCATACTGAATCTATTTATTTATATGCACCTTCTTTTTTTGCATCACTTAAAAGAAAAAGGGTCTATAAGTAAATGCATATAAAGTATACATATATGCATACTAGGTATGGCTATAGGTGAATTATGTACGAGTATGTATGTATCGGGTTTTTCAATAAGAGCGCTACAAAAGTTTTTTTTTTAAATAAAACAAAAACGGTTTTGGACATCAATGAAATTCTTTAGTCCTGTGAAAGTACGTTCGATGCCATTATGTATGGAACTCGATTTCTTTTGCATGGCCACCACGGGCACGCTTGCAGAATACCAGACGCTGAACCCAATGTTCGACGGTTTTTAAGCATAAATCGGCCGATACTGCTGTAATTTCACGTTCGATATTCGAACGAAGTTCATCAATCGATGCTGGCTTGTTGGCATAGACCATAGACTTGACGTAGCCCCACAGGAAATAGTCTTACGGCGTCAAATCGCACGACCAAGTGACTGGACCATTTCGTGAGATAACACGTTCTCCAAACTTGGTTTCCAATAAACTGATTGTGACATTCGCTGTGTGGCTTGTGGCACCGTCCTGTTGGAACCACATGTCCTCCAAGTCATGATATGGACGAATTGGGGCCAAAAATATTCGGTTATCATTGAACGGTAGCGATCCCCATTCACAGTAACGTGCCGGTCTTGATCATCACGGAAGAAGTACGGCCCAATGACGCCGCCGGCCCATAAACCACACCCAACCGTTATTTTTTTCGGGATGCAATGATGACTCATGGAGTACGTGTGGAATGCTGCTTGACCAATACCGCACATTTTGTTTATTGACGAAGCCATTCCGCCAGAAATGAGCCTCATCGCTGGAGATGATTTTTCGATGAAAATCCGAATAATTTTCAAGTTGTTGCTCAGCCCAATTCACGAACATACGACGCTTCTGGTGGTCAAGTGGCTTCTTCAGTTCTTGCTTCAATTTAATCTTGTTAGGATATAGGCCAAGATCTTTCGCAAAATTCGCCACAACGACGTCACAGAGATGCCCAACGCTTGAGAACGACGTGTGAGAGACACATTTGGGCTTTCTGCAACTGAAACCTCAGCGGCAGCAATATTCTCGACACTACGGGCACTTCTTTATCTCACTGGCACGGGAACATTTTATACTGTGCTTGTGGATTCAAATTTGTCCACTGCTCAATTGTTGATCTGCTAGGACGATTATGACGACCTTAAATTGGACGTAGCACTCTTAACGTTGAGGCCACTGACTCCGAATTTCGATTTCGGTAGTAAATTTTGATAATTTCGACTCGTTGTTGGCTCGTTTGCTGTCCCTGTCGCTCTACTTTTGTAGGTTCCCTGTTGGAAAACCCTTTATGAATATTATTGTACCTTCTACTCAAAATTAAGCACATTCTGAATTTGAAGTTTTGAGCTGCTGGATGAAAAATAACTCCAGCACAAGAACAGCTAGTAAATGAGGATATTATACGAAAAAAAGTTGACATACCACTTTGTGATTTTTACACTTCAAACTCTTTTACCTCTGCTTTTTCCACCAGTCTGACTTATTGGCTGTTTATTTTTTTATCTTTCGCTGTAAAAACAGAATACCTATTGTTGGTATTTTGATTTTTTCAAACACAGATTTACTGTTCCAACTCACAATTTTAATGTGTCAATTTTAACTTAAACAAAAATATAGCACGATATTCAGATCACCGCCAAATTTTCCTGATTAACTGCCTGACCAGAATAGAGTGCTGCAACTGGAGCTGCAGCTGCAACTGGAATAGCTAACCTTTTTTTTACTCGCCCACAATGTGCTGTACAGCTTTCTGATATTTTGGGCATTTGAAGTCAGCTGTGCGAGCTTAATTCAACACAATAATAGAAAATAAAACAAAAATAAAAGTGGATAGTAAGGAAATGGAAGCTAAAATTACTTTCTTTCGCAGTCTGCAGCTGCGTCGCGTTCTGTTCGTATCTATGGATTTGTGTGTATTCAACATTTTGACAGCTATTCCAGTTGCAGCTCCGTCTCCATTCTGTTCAGGCAGTAAATTGCACACAAATCTGTAAATAGCTGTCAGTGGAACAGGAAAAAATGGAACACAAATTATTGGAACGATTTGTTCCATATATTGTTTCATATGACAAAAAGTGGGAACGAAAAATTAATTTACGGCAGGAAGTTAAGTAAATATATTTTAAGTAAAAAATAATTGTTCAATTGAAAATTTTAGTGGCAGAAAAAATTCTTTGAATTGGGGAGAGTACGATAAATTTTAGCACCGAAAATGAATAACGGATTTTTGTAGAAGAGTCAAAGCTTTTAGGTCTTTTAAATTTCAATAAAATTGAAAATGACTAGAACTACTTTTTGTATGAGAGTTTTTTTTTTTTATATTTAATGCGATCTTTTTTTTATAAAAATTAATATTGATATTTGGTTGATCTTTATTAGTTATACATTATATAAGGACCACTATTCATTTGGCGTTACCCAGAATGCCCACGAGGAGGTAGAATTGCATCGTATTCCGCGTCCTAGTGAGCAAAAGTATATATTTTTTTATCAAAATTTTTAAAATTCTTTTCCAAATATATAATTTTATCAACGTTTATTGGAGGACTTAAAGATTTTTTTAAAATTTGTTTACTAGTTTTAAATTTTTTTTTCTTAAATGTGGAAAAGTGTGGAATGGGCAACTCCTACAATGGCTGAGGAGAGTAGGTCAGAACTTCAATTCAATGAAAATTCATATCTTATTTGAAAATAAATCGAAATGTGTGTAGCACAATTATTACCATTCATTAAGATAAATTGCTTTTTTATAATTTATTTTAATATCAATTTTTGACGGTTTTTTAAATAACGGTTCATCCTGCGGCAATCTGCTTCATTGCAGCTTCCTCATTTGTTTCAATTCTAGGCATAAATCGGTCTGTAAGACCAATGCGGGTATACGTGTAACAATTTTGGGCAGGAACAATTGTCTATGGAGCGCCATCTGGAAGCATGTTTTTTTGTTTCTTCATTTCAATACCTTCTACGCTGGATTTTTTTTTTCTGTTTTTAAAAGAGCAATATAGATTTTTTCAAAGTTTTTTAAAACATGTAAAAAAATGTCTTTTTTCAGAGGCTTCACAAAAATGCTGTTTTTCGATATTTAAGTAGACATTCTATACAAATTGATTTTTGTTGCCTTAAACACAATGAGAAATAAAATACAGCTATGAAAGTTTCGGTCTCAGAGACCGTACGCGAGTATAAGTGTTTTTTTATTTGGCGCGGGTATAGAAAGGTTAAGTCGAGATTTTACGTATTTTTTTTTTTTTAAAATACATAGAAAAACTGGCCCTTAAAAGTAACAAAACTGTCAAATTTTCTCATGAAATTTTAATTGAATGATGAACTGTTGCGTTCAGTGAGCATCAATGGGAAAAAGTGAATTCCAATAAAAAGTAAAGAAAATGTTACACAATGATAAAATAAATTTAGTTTTAAATATTTTTTCGAGACCTGCGGGACATTATGAAATTGTGGAAATTGCGATTATTATTTTACGGCGGGACTCTTGCGCCGTATTTTGCGGGACAGTTTTACGCCTGGTGGGACGTTTGACATCCCTAAATGTACTTAAAGTCTGAAAGCAATATGTTATAGTACTAATATAAAACAAATAAAGCATTAGGTAGCTATACATCATCTTCATCTAAACATGAAGAAGAATAACGTTTGATAGTGCATTAAATAAAACAATAAAATCCAACTACGCAATACATGCACACGGTGACCAGGAAAACCAAAACCGCCAAGAATTCCAAAGGGAATAAAGGAGGCATTTTCAGACAGTAAGAGCTATTTCACACTGGTACCGGTTAACCAGTTGTTGGGTCAAAGATCTTATGGAAGCTTTCATACATGCTGGAACCGGTTAGCCGGCAAAAGAAATGCTGCCGGCTTCGGTCACTACGACAGCTGGCCGCAGAGACCGGCCACGGTTTTCAAATCAGCAGTGGATACAGAAAATCAAATTGCACTTTCACATATGCCCGGTTGCCGGTTTTAAGTTGTTATTTGCTGTTGAGTGAACAAGTTCGGTGTCATTCTGCTCTCGTGCTCTACATAGCATTGTATTACTTATGTCGTTTTCGGTTGGACATTCGGCGTACTCCTTTTCCACTCCTTTTTGACTCCTACTACTCCAAAAACCTTCGATTGGCTGTTCGGAGTACTGTTTTCGGAGTCTTTTTCTGTTCCCGATTTCAAGGAGTAGATTTGGAACACACGCATACATATAAAATCTTTCGTCGGATTAATTGTCAAACAGACAGTGACAAAAGAAATTATTTTGTTTAATCCTTCCTTTGACATTTGAACATTTTTTATTGCCTGGAAAAGGAAAAATAAATACCAAGAACCAAACTCCTACTTCATGTCCAAGATGCAACAAGATCACAAATCAAGCATCCGGTGCAAAACCCAGAAAGGTAACTCCATAATTTTCAATTAAGAGAAAAATACAAAAAACTTTAAAAATGTTTTCTTAGAAAGACAATAGAGAAAACATTGAATAAGTTAAAAAAATTGCGTTTTTTGCGTAAAAAAAATAAAAAAGTGCATAAGACGTAAAACTAAGTAATTTGAAAAAATATATAATTTTGTCTTTTTATATTTTTTCAAATTACTTAGTTTTTTTTTCAAAGATCGTATTTCAAAAGTCTACACACCTTGCTTGTTATCGAGCTGTTTTTAAGGGGTAAGGCTGGACTTGAGGAATTGGAAACTCCGCCATTTGAAGAGCCCAAAATTAGCATCAAATTATTGCATCATTAGTTTTTTGAAATTTTGTTAAGGAAGGTGTGGTGGACGCAGCTTGACGTCAAGCTGGGTCCCCCACCAGTTTGAGGGGGAAGGAAATTTAGTACCCGGGCGGGATTGCGTTACAAAATTAGCATCAAGTGAGCATTAAATTATTTCATCATTACATTTTTGAATTTCAATTGTGGTGGACGCAGCTTGACGGACCTATATTTTTGAATACTTAAAAAAAAAACTAAATATATTTTGACAATATTTTTTCCAAACATCTACTTGTATTGACTTTTTAGAAATATAGTCTATTTTAATCGTAATCACGGTATAATTTTTATTTAGAACAACATTTTAAAGACTCGTAAGGTCTGTTTTATGGTGTAATTTGGAAAAGAACTTATTACTTTCACTAAACTCTCACCCATACTGAAGAACAAAATATGGGTTTGTTCGTTAAGCCCTGAAGTCACTCTGGGGTCGCCGCAAAGCGTTTTTTGAAAAATCTTTTTTGTAACCTGGGGTCGTCCTGAACCCGCCCTGAAGTAGAACTAGGTTTTTTTGCTGGGGCGAGTTGAGGTCAAGAATAAAATTACAAATTGGCAGGACCTCTGAAGCCCTTAGGAAAAAATATATTAGTTTTATTTTGAATATTTTTGTTTTGATTTATTGCTATAATTGAATAAAGAATTAGTTTTGTATTATTAAGATGCAATTTTTGTTTATTTATTCGTTTAAATTTGATGTAACTCCAGAAATCATATTTGTGTTTCCTCACTTTTGAATCACTATACAAGGACATACCCAATATTAATTAATTCAGCCTAGCGACTCACATAGGTAGATCAATAGGTAGGTAATTAGATAGTATAATGAATGCAAACTCATCAGCATCACAAAAACCTAAGCAAATATATTAAGAGAGTTCCAAAACTTATTTTAGGACTCATTGTAACTTTCAATGCGTCGTGTTCCAAAAATTATTTTTTCGTAATAACAAAAATAACTATTTATATATGTAAAAGCAGAATTTTGACATAATTTTCTATTAACTAGGTACTTTAAATTGAAGTTTATTTGTACCCGAAATCCGACTGTTTTAATATTAAAATACAAAATTATGATTGGATTTGCTTGCAGATTGTGGCCTTAAAAATGTGTTGGATTGTATCGACGGGTGCTACATCAACATTCGGAAACCGGCAAACAAAATAAGATCAACCTACGTCAATCGACACGACATTTTATCCCCAACTCTGCAAGGAAAAAATGTATTGACGTGTTTGTCGGTTGTCCTAGCAAGATCCACGATGCGAGAGTTTTTCAATTATCTTTTATTTTCAACGGTTTGTCAGCTTTCTGTGGGGATCAGTATCACATATTAGGCGATTCTGCATATCCCCTGAGAGAGTATTTACAAACGCCTTATAAAGACTATGGCTCTCTTACAACGAAAAAAAAAAAATTATAATAAGAAACTGAGCCAAACCCGAGTAAAAATCGAAAACTCGTTTGGATTGCTGAAAACAAGATTTAGACAATTGAAAGGCTAGATTTTTTCTCTGTAGAAAAAATGTAAAAATTTATTTTAGCGTGCTGTGTTTTGCACAATTTGTGCATCGACCAAGGGGACCACTGGTTGGAACAAGGACCTGTAAGCCTTATTTTGGACAATGACAACATGGAAACGGGATTCAACAATATTGTTGAACAAGCGCGCGACTCAGCTTTGCTGGGTGCTTGGGGAGATTAAGAGAAACTCCATAGCTGATACAATTTAATACGAATTATAAAATTGTAGAAAGTAAAATGTGTGGTTATTTTGATAGACAAATAAAGCTCTTTACCACTGATTTTACTTCTTTGACTCCTCAAATCCTAAAAAAATATTCAATGATGGGGCCTTAAAATAGGGAACAAAAATTTAAAAAAACAGCGATTAATTTTACAACATGTTATACTTTATGTTAAGCCAGAAATACCTTCTTTGATTTGCTTGTTGAATAAAGTTGTTTAGTTTTTAAAACATGAATTTTCAAATGATCCGGTTTTAAGTGTTTGACCATAAATTGATAAGAGAACTTAGTACTTAACGTAAAATTTTGAAAAAGAAATGTGTATTGAAAATTTGTAGAAAACGGGCTCATAGCATTGCGTATCATTTTTAAAAAATTAATTTCTCAGAGCAAAACACCAAAGACAAAGCAGGGTTAATGAATATAAAAATCCCTACAAAAAAAAAATAAAAATGAACACAAAAATCCGGGGTCACATCTCAAAATATTAGGTTTATTCCTTAAAACGTTTCTTTTACAATTTCGTACACGTCGTATGCCATCTAATTGCCAAAAAAGTTTAGCAATTAACTTCAGAAATGCAAACCAATTGCCCGACACTGAATCAACACGTCTATTATGCATATTTTTTTTTACAAAGAACTTGAACATGACTACTTGTGTGCGAGCTTAAGCTTTCCATGGTATGGAACAGCGAAATTGGCTACTTCGTGTTTCGAGCCGTCCCGTGCTATTTCGAGTTTCCGTTTCATTGTATCCCGATCGAGTCCATTAACAAAAAGTTAATTTTTCGCATCCACCTCGTGACTACATTCGCCGATCGACCAAAAGTCTTTTTTCTTTTAGTCGTTGACCAAAGTGAGTCGTGCTAAACTTCACTAGTTTTTCACGCCAGTGACCAACTAGATAAGTGAAACTAAAAGAACCGCATGGTAAACCATTGGTTTGCTGCTTTTTCTTGACAAGTAATTTGGCCAAACTGCAACCCTTGGACAAGATTCCTGTAAAGGAAAAAGAATTTCATCAAAGAAAACCACAAACTCGAGGATAGATAGGGGGTGCAGGGGATGTTAGAGTTCCAGAAAGAGACATAAGGGAAAGTTTTTTTTTAACTTTCCCCTTTTCGAAGAGGGCCGTTATAGAATTCGGTGGAGCGCAGATAATGTCACAGAGGGTATAGACAAGCTCCGAGGACACGACGATCTATGTCCTCTTCTTGAGTGCGGTAATTTAGGTGAAGATGATGTCGGTAACTAAATTCGGGCCCTGCCTCTTTCAAAATGGAATGAAATATACACAATCAAATTACAGCTTCGATTTAGGCTTGAAAAAAAAGGTAACATCGTTCGTTCGAGAGTAACAAGATCCCCCCCCATCGGCGAGCTAAGCGTGGTAATTTTAGCAGGCCTTTAGTTATCATCGTGGATGGACATTCCTTTCGACCCCTGCCTGGACGAGTCGATGGGTCTGTAGACATCTGTCCTAAAGGTGGGGAAGGACGTGAAAGTAGAAATTTTAGAAATTGGTGGTCCCTGGGAATCAAACTCGGTTTTATTTGGGAATCTTTTTTGATGCCCGATTGGTATAACTCCGGTCTAGTTTGTTTTAATAAGTGAGTAGTTCTCAGAGCCCATTCTTCAAGCTGGTAGACAGGATGTAGAGCTACATAAAAATATTTCCTTTGTGTAAAGTGCTAGTTGTGGCTTTTCATTTTTGCATCTTGTCTAAAGTCAACCGTTGGAGGCTGATAAGCAGTGAGTATATAGTAACTAAAAGTTTCTTCCGTTACAAATTTTGTCAATTTTTTTTTCTAAAATTCAAGTTTGATAATTAAGTTTTCAAAAACTTTTCACTAAAACAACTTTATTGAACAAGCAAGTAAAAGAAAAGAGATTTCTGAGTTAATATGTCGTAAGCTTTACTGTTGTTTTTTAAACATTTTTTGTACTATTCTAAGTCATTTCTTTAGAAAATTTCCACCTAAACTGGGCGGGATTGACCCCCTCGCATACGATCTTTAGTGTCTGACCTATTGTACAAGTTCTATCTTTTTGTTATACCTTACGCGAGTCATCTGAATGGTTCAATATTTATAATCTAGACGAGTATTGTTGATTTTACTTACATATTTAAGTCATCTTTAAATCGCATTATTGCTAAGGCATTATTTATTATTTAAATGAAGTCAATATCAGCAAAACATTTGAAAAACATTTTTATTTGAAAATGTATATCGTTTTAAAAATTAACTTGAAATTCATTTTGTTACAAAGCATTATATTTTAAAAAAATATACGCAACATAATTGTAATTTAGTCAAATGAAAATTAATAGTTTTAAAAATAAAGATGAAATTCATTTTACATATTACATATTATTAAAATATTTAGAATTTATAAATAAACTAAAAGATTATAAACGTATAACTAAAAAACTATTTTATGGTCCAAAAAATACAACAAGTTTGAAAACTATAAAATGTTGAAGTTTCCTATACAAAATCAGAATCTTTTACTTGAAATTTCAGCAGAAGCGTAAAAGTTCATAGAAAATCTTTAAACATTTCTCTAATACTGTAAAGAGTATAAACAGAAATTATTTTCAGTAATACATACAAATTTCAGTAATACATAAATTTAACGATTTTTATTATTTTTATTTATCTGTAAATATTGTTTACGAGAAACTAGAAATATCGTTTGCTTAAACGCATAACAATGTTTATTAACATGTAAAAAAAGATTTAAGATTTTCTATTAACTTTCAGACCTCTGCTAAAATTTCAAGTAAAATACTACGAAAACTACAAGTATTTTATATGGGAATTCTCAACTATTCACACAATTTTTAAAAGTAAGTCCCATTCTAGTAATTATACTTACTTTACTTTACTTTAGATGGCGCTCACAGTCCAGGATGGACAACGGCCTCAACCAACAAGCACCTCGAGCCAGCTCGGTCCCTAGCTAACTGCCTCCATATACGCACTCCAAGTTGGTTGAGGTCGCTCTCCACTTGTGTGCGCCACCTTAGGTGGGGTCTTCCTCTGGTGCGCAGACCATCAGGGGTGGATTCAAAGACTCGTCGGGCTGGTGCATAAGTGTCCATACGCTCCACGTGGCCCAGCCATCTCAGCCGCTGTATTTTCAGCTTTTTGACCAGGTCGACGTCGCTGTATAGCCCGTAGAGCTCATTATTAAATCTTCTCCTCCATACTCCATTGATACAGACTGGACCGAAGATCACCCGAAGAATTTTCCTTTCAAAGAACCCAAGCTGATTCTCATCCGTTTTTGACAGAGTCCATGCTTCTGCCCCATACAGCAGGACCGGGATGATAAGGGTCTTATATAAAGTCTCCTTGGTTCTTTAAGAGAGGGCTTTACTGGTCAAATGCCTTCTTAGCCCGAAGAAACAGCGATTGGCCAGAGTAATTCTTGGTTTGATTTCTGCACTGATGTCGTTTTGCGATGTTGTATTCGAGCCCAGGTAGACAAAGTCCTTGACAACTTCGAAGTTGTACCTATCCATCGTGACGTTTTACCCGAGTCACCGATGTTGAGATTCCTTTCTCGATGATAGCATATACTTCGTCTTGTCCTCATTAACAGCCAAACCCATTTTCGCCGCCTCCGCTTCAATACTTGCAAACGCGCCGGTAACAGCTCGCTTCGTTCTTCCCATGATGTCAATATCATCTGCATAAGCAAGTAGCTGAACGGACTTTTGAAAAATTGTACCTCGGTTGTTGACTTGCGAGTTGCGTACAATTGCTTCAAGTACGACGTTAAAGAGGTTGCATGATAATGCATCGCCCTGCCTCAAACCTCTCTCGACATCAAATGGGTCGGTGGTGTTCTTACCGACTTTGACGGAGCAGCGAGATTTCTCCATCGTCGTCCTGCACAGGCGTACAAGTTTAGCAGGGATGCCGAGATGCGACATGGCTCTGTACAGCTCGTCTCTGTTTACGCTATCATACGCGACTTTGAAATCGATAAAGAGATGGTGTGTATCGATTTGAAACTCCTGGGTTTTTTCCAAAATCTGTCGGAGTGTGAACATTTGATCGACGGTTGATTTGCCGGGCCTAAAACCACACTGATAAGGGCCGATGAGATCATTGACAAATGGTTTTAAGCGATCACACAGTAAAGATGACAGGATTTTGTATGCAACGTTGAGGAGACTTATACCTCTGTAGTTGGAACAATTCAGAGCATCTCCTTTCTTATGAATGGGGCACACTATACCGAGGTTCTATTCATCGGGAATACTTTCTTCCGACCAAATTTTGAAGATAAGTGGGTGTATACTCCCTACCAAGTCATCTCCCCCTGCTTTGAATAGCTCGGCTGGCAGGCCATCTGCACCATCATCCTTGAACGCCTTAAGCTTAGCTATCGCTAACCACACTTCATTTAGGTCGGGTGGACGGAAATTTTGACCATCGTCCTCCAGGTTGAATGGATTATTCTGCCTCACAGCGGAATTTGGACTATCATCGCCATTTAGCAGTCTAGAAAAGTGTTGTTTCCAGATCCTCAGCACCGACTGTGTCTACCACCATATTCCCACTCTCGTCTCGGTAGGATTCCGTTCTAGCCTTGTAACCCTGGGTAGATTCCCTCACCCTTCGGTAGAACTTTCGAACTCGACCGCCCGCTTCGCATGCTCTCTCTTTTTCCTTCTGAGAAGTCGGCGTTCCTCCTTTCGTTTTTGCCCGTAGAGCTCACAAGCTGCCCTCTCAGCAGCTCTGGTTCTAGTTTGCAGCATTGACTGATAGGCCTCGTTCTTGGCTGCATGCGCCAGCCGACATTCTTCATCGAACCAGGGGTTTCGTTGTGGTCGCCTAGTGAAACCCAGCATAACAGTGGCGGCTCTTCTAATGGCTTGTTGACAGTGTTTCCACTAGTCCTCTGCAGTTTGTGCTGGTGGCGGAGCTGCTGAAAGGTTACGGGAGACTTGGTCTGCAAGGTCCTAGCGATCTCTTGCGATTTTAACTTTGCGACATCAAATCTTTTCTTAACATCCGTTCGGTGTTGTGGCGTCATAGATATCCGCATACGTAGTTGGGCTACAGCCAAGTAATGGTCCGAGTCAATGTTGGCCCCTCGGAACGTTCGGACATCCAGGATACTGGAAGAATGTCTGGCGTCTATCGCAATATGATCAATCTGGTTGACGGTTCTTTGATCTGGAGATTGCCAGGTACCTTTGTGTATATTGAGGTGTGGGAATCGAGTGCTAGCTATGATGGCATTCCGCCCCGCCGCAAAGTCAATCAGCCTGAGTCTGTTACCGGAAGTGTTGTCGTGTAGGCTGTATCCTCCGACTATTGAACCAAAGATGCCCTCCTTTCCGATTTTGGCGTTGAAGTCGCCAAGAATGATCTTGACGTCATACTTTGGGCACCTATCATACGTACTCTCGAGGAGATCTTAGAAGTCTTCCTTGGTTGAGTCATATTTGTCTTCCGTTGGGGCGTAGGCACAGATCAACGTAATGTTTTTGAATTTAGCTTTGATGCGGACTGTGGCCAGGCGCTCGCTTACATTTCTGAAGCCCAAGACTTCTTGCCTAAGTCTTCCCCTTACCACAAAATCACAACCAAAGAGCCGCTGGCCCTGCTCCTTGCAGCACTCGCCGAAGTAGATGTCACACGACTTCATCCTTCGTATGCCCTCTCCATCCCATCGCACTTCTTGGATGGATGTTATATCAGCCTTTAGCCTATCCAGGTTCTCCACCAATTGTTCGGCTGCACGTGGTCTATTTAAGGTCCGGACATTCCACGTGCAGATCCGAAATGCATTGTCCTTGTTTCGTTTGCTGGGGTCGTCAAAATTAAGATCATCCATATCCGAGGCTTGTTGTTGTTTCTAGTAAATATATTATCAAAAATTAACAGGAAATTATTATATGGATCATTTTATTCAGATTTTGATTACAAAATAATCATATTAAACAAACATAATATCATTAAAATATTTATATTTAATAAACAAATTTATTGTTTATGAATTTAAAATAAATGAGAAATAATTTATATTCAATTCAGTCTTTAATTCATATCGTTTAGGAAACTTTATGTACATTACATATGTATACATAAAAAAGAAGTACATACCTACATTATGTTTACTTTTTACTTCAATGGTCGCAAAATGTTCATATATTTTTATTTAATTCTTTTTATTTTTCGACGAATCGTTACTTATAAATCCTTCTAATTTTTGATCCAGAGTGAACCAAAAAAAAAAAAAACATTCTTCAGTAAGAAGTTTCAGAACACTATTTCGTAAAATAGGACTAAGGCTTACTAAATTACAGGAACTTTAAAGTACAAGACGCAACTGAACATTCTTGAAGCAAAAAGTAGCTATAGATGTACTTCAATTTTGTATCATCTGTATTATTAGTTTAAGGTACAAGGCAACATATTTGTATTATTTATAACATATTGATAGAAGAATGCGTCGTTCTTCTTTTGATTTATAATTATTTATTGTAGTAATGAAACTAATTTGCTTTTATTTGTTTAACATGAACTGATTGTTGTTTCTGGAGATCTAAATATATACCTATGCATGTATGTTTATATGCAACAAAAAGTAACACTTTGTAAAATCATTTATGTATGAAATGAAAACTGTGTATAATTTACCAAAAAAGCGAGATCATAACACACTACTACTTTTGTTTAGGTATTTAGCTTATAAATTCATTTAGAAATTTTGTTTCTACATAATGATTTTATAAAGTGTTACTTTTGTATCGTTTAAACATAAGATCTCCAGAAAACAATATAAGTTCATTTGGAAACATTTTGCACTAAAAAAATCGAAAGAAGAAACATTCTTCCATCAATAATAAAACCTATTATTATTAATTTTGGAACATGCATTTTTGTAAATAAATATTTACCTAGAGGTTTATTTACTTACAGAAATACTCATATCCTATGCTTTATTTAATTACAAAAATACATTAGATGTTCCAAAATTTTATCCCCCAACCCTGAAACTTTTTCTCCAAGTTCCACCAAACTTGCTATTTTCTCCTCGTGCCTTTTTGTTTCTTTTCTTCTTTTTCGTTCTCCCTCTTTCTTTTTTCATCGAAGCACTTATCGAGCAGCTTCTCTTGTAGTGTTTTTGCCCTCTTTCTGCAAGTTTTAAAATTTTCTGTAGGCTTGAAATCCTCTATTTCAGGGAAGCTGGTAGCTGTTGGCACTGGCAATAATGGCTGTTTTGAGATGGATGCTTCTTTCTTGGTGGGTTGGTTAGTCTTTTCTTTAATCTCTATTCTTTTTGGATCGAGTCTGATTTCTGGAAAGAGGAAGTCGTCAGCAGCTATTATCTTTTCCAAGATATCATTATAAGGCATATGTTTTCTGACGGCTCTACTGGTCCGATTGTTCCTTAAGATACCTTTTGCACTTCTAGTGATAGTTTTGAAGCGCCCAGTCACTTGTTCGGCACTTTATGTTTGTTTGAATTCTGTCGAATATTTAATGAGGTTGTTAGTTGACGAATGAGTTCAAAGTAGTTTAATTGAAACTTTAATCAGAGAATGTGAAACAAACCCTTAAACTTTTTTTACGCAACTGATTTATCAATTTTTCCAAAGTTCCCATGTAAGTTAATTTTTTTTTTCAGAAATCTAGCAGCTGTTTTAATGATAGTATTTAAGGACCTTAATCTCAAAGATGCATGTGGAACTTTTAGAGTAATTAATAAATTAACGAAGCCAAGTGCATTTCCTTTTTAATTAAAAAGCATTTTATTTGCAAACAAATATATTTAAGAAAATTCTCGCACATCTCCTGTAAAATTGATTGCAAGACATTGTTTAAAATAATTTTAAAGGAGGGGTAGAGTAATATATGAGCATTTTCAGTTTTTTAAAATTGTGAAATTTTTCATTAAATTTTGAATTTAGAATGCCGTAAATTGAACGGAAGGGAGCTTCACCTTTCTGGCATGGAAATGTATGCCCCTGAGCAATGATTTTTTCACACGTTTTAGCCTGTCATGTTGATTTCATACAGAGATCCTAGCCTTTGAAGATTCGACAAGTAGAACGAGTTATCGAGTTTTCGATTCAGATAAATTCTAGTAGATTGATACATTCTAGATTGTGAAGCTTATAGGTTTAGCACTTAACACAACAAATAACTGTGGTGGGTAACTTACCTGCTGTGCCTGCAACTCCTTCCGACGCTTTTAGCATAGATGCCTGTTGCCCTAGTTCCAAAAATAGGGTTTCGCCATCTTAAACAAATATTAAATTATTATTTTATTATTATTATTTAATATAATATACAACTCACTTTCTTTGTGTTCCAAAATCATATGATTTTCGAACTAGAGCAACTCGCCGTTTTCTTTTCTCACTATTTTATAGTTTTTTAAGTTTGTTTCCGTCATTTTCTTTGGCCAACTGTTTTTTTGTTTTTTCCGATTTTTGCACTTAATGGAATCTTTAACTGAACTTATTTTTTTATTGCAAATGCAAGTTGCACGAGGACAAAATAGTTGACATGAATGATAATATGATATTGCCGTATGCCGTCTTGTCTGGTTGGATTTGTTTTTTTTTCGAATGCTTTTTTGGCAGTTCGGACAAATAACTCTGCACATGCATTTATGAAAAAAAGATGGCTTCCTGAGCAGAGTATTCGATTGGAATGAAAAAGGAATAGAACAGTCCGAAAATCCAATCGAAAACGACATTAATTAGTTGATTTATAAATTTGTAGTTATTTATTGTTTTGAAATGAATTTTGATATCGATCAAGTGATTGGTTTGGCAAGGCCCGTGATTTGGGATAAGACATTGAACGAGTACAGAGACCGCAATGCCACCAGAAATGCTTGGGAAGATATAAAAATGAGTTAAATAACGAATATAAATTTATGGATGACAAGAACAAGGACTACGGTAAGCTTTAATTATAATTCCTACCATTTGTCAAAATTTCAGCCTTCGAGCCCCACCCCTTACAAAGATATAAGTCAAATAGTACACTAATTCAAACAAAAATCAAAAATTCACATTATTTTGACGGCTGCCGGGTGTCTGTGAAAGCATACTCATTTTT
This sequence comes from Dasysyrphus albostriatus, assembly GCA_946251815.1. Taxonomy (NCBI): domain Eukaryota; kingdom Metazoa; phylum Arthropoda; class Insecta; order Diptera; family Syrphidae; genus Dasysyrphus; species Dasysyrphus albostriatus. Next base: position 190,451,630 of record OX276335.1, on the reverse strand, counting down.
TGAGAAACCGGGTAACCGGTGCCGGCTGCCGGGCATGTGTGAAATGAGCCTAAGGTTATGGGTTATGACTGACTACGGAATGCCAAAAAAAATACGATAGAGAAAAACAGTTCTGCAAACACATAATTTTGGAAATGAAATTTGGATACACTATTTTCCTGGCACCTAAGATCGTTGAATTAATTCAACATTGTCTCATATGGATAACGACATTTTCTTAATGATGGAACGTTTAGTGTTCTTCCATCCAATCGTATAGTAACTCATGCAAAACATGTAAGTAACTGTTAATTTGAGAAGAGAAAGTTATGAAATTCTAGTTTAGTTATATATGTATTTAGAATTTGATAAAAGAAATTTATAAAATTTAGTTTTTTAGAATTTGAAAACAAAACAATTTTCTAGAACTAAAATTGTGTATGTAAGCTTATACACAATTTAAGCTCTAGAGAACTTGATAAAATTAAAACCCAAAAATTGCTTGATGTACTTATGTCCCACTGCGGTGGGACAATATCGTGCTGTCAAAGTTTCTATTAGGTTTAAAGTGTGTGCCTTTCATATGAGCGAACTGTTAGTTGTCACCAAACAGATGCGAATTGTCATACAAAATAAACCAATAAAATGGGCTCTAAAAAAACTTGAGGATAAATTCGATCGAATTTTGTATTCGCAGATTTGTGGAATGCCCCTGATGTTGTGGATTGCTAAATTTAACAGTTTTAATTAATTTTAAGTGTCACGTTTTTTTATAAAAACTGTAGATGGGATCGTTTTATTCAGTTTGTCGAAAAGTAAAAAGCAGAACTTGTTGATACTTTCGCATTTGCAGTGAGCGGCTCTTGTGAAAGACACTTAAGCTGCAATATAACTTTTTTTAATTTATCCTTTTTTCTAAACATTGCTTCATTTTGGAAAAGAAAGTAAAATAAAGAATTTCATATCTCACCCAAAACAGACAAAAATTACGAGAACAATTTGTTCAATGTTTTTTTGGTCATTATTTCCAAATCGATTTGGGCCCTTTTTCCTTCGGTGCTTTTTCCTAAAGCCGATAACTTATGTATGGACGGGACAGATCTAGGTGTATACAGAAAATCAATTTGCGTTCATACCAGCTACTTGCTCCTGCAGTTTAAGTTTCATGGCGAATCCTTTGGTGGAAATATGTATATTTTTTTTGTTCTTCACTTTCATCTTCTAATGATATTTTGCCTTAAATTGCACACATGTATGCCACAGATGCTTGAGTAAAAACTTATCAGGAAAGCCGTTGAAAATCTGAATTTCAAACTTCATAGAGATAAAATAATGTTAAACTGGATAATTTTAGACGTAATAGCAGTAGGTGAACATAGCCAGAAATTCTGGAGCTCTATAACTGCTATGTAGTTTATAAATGGGTGATATGGAAATAAAATTATCCTTCTGTTTATAATCCGTTTTGTCTTCTCAGGAGGCCTTTCCGTTGAAGCGAAGGCAACCAACCAGGTTAATCGATATTAGAGCGAGCCTTTGGATCTGCCTTTGGATTTGATAAAATCGATGAATCAAAAATTACAAATCGCATAACTCTGTAAGTTAGTTTCGCTTCAACTGAATTTCAAGTGAGTAACATCAGTGCACATTTTGAAATTCACATAACTTTTCATGGAACTATACCCAATATTCAAACTAAATGAATAATCAAACATCCAAGATAAATTTTTGGAAGACGCACAAAACTTAACACCGTTGAGCGCGTGTCCGCATCCAAAGCATTATGAGCAAAACAAAACCCAATGGTTTTCTGTTTCTGTAGGTACCTACGAGTAAATCCTTGTTAAAAAGGGATTTTATTCCACGAAATTTCTGTATGAAGCAATCCGATGAAACTTTGAAATGCAAATTGATTCGATTGCTTGTTACTTTAACGAAAATTGAAACGGATTCAAAAACGCTAAATACTTACACATTTAACATTTTTTTTTTTTTTCACAGGCTGGTACTAGTGGAACTGTTGATTAAGAAAAACGGTAATTTTGGTGCCTGTTTGACGACTGAACAAGTGTACTACCTATCACGAACGAAGAATAATGAGAATTTTAGTAGGTTTGTGAATAAATTTTAATTCTTCTTTGACCTGGTGAAAAACTGTGAAACTGTGTTGCAAATCATACGGGAAGTGATCTCAAAGGATTCTCCAAAAAACTATAAATAATTCAAAACGCGCGCCATTTTGAAATTGCTATAAATAATAGTCCAAAACGAATATCGTCAACAAAGCATCACAATAAGCTTCTAAGAACACGCAAACACAAAAAGTTTAAAGAAAAACGAATATCAGTTTTGTCAACAAAAAGGAACAAGATGATGAAGAGGGTGAGAAAGAAGAGTTTGAAATCGTTGATTTCCAAGCCGAAACAGAAAGTATTTTAAATCGGTAGTTAATACACTGTAAAAGTATAATTTATTATTAACAATAAAAATATTTCAATGAAACAGCAACAACTTTAGAGTGTTACTTCAATAGAGCCTGAAATTATAGTTATTTCACGGTTTGTCGGCCGAATTCATAAGACCAAAACTTACGGAAAATATGATAAGCAAACTGTTTACACCCAACTCTCCAAAACTTGCCAGGCTTTGGTATTCGATATCACGAGACGTGTACCTTTAATCCTTCATACTCCGATTTTGGCTATACAACCGCTCACCAAATTTGTTGTCGGCTCTTAAGCTGGCGATACACGACCGAGACATCCGACCTTTTTGGCTAGTTTAGATTTCAGGTTGGCTGAAAATCCAAACCGATCAGCAGCCGATCCACCCATACACGACCAATTTTGAATTGGCGCGGAGCCATTTGGCTCTGTCGTGCATGGCCAACTTACGCATCGCGCAGCCGAAACTAGTATTTTTGCTGTTGTTCACTCAGATGGTTTCATTTTCATGCGTTCTCGACTAAAAAGTCAGCTATGTATCTATTAATTGTAATTACTTTTTAATTTCTAATGCTTTTTTGATTTTCAGATACGTATGATCCAGTTAACCCAGTTTATCAACAAACAAAAGCTGAAAAGTGGTAATTGTACTTATAGGTACATATTATGTACATATTTCCTTGAAACTACAGAGAGAACAACAGAGAGATCACTTTTTAACATATTCAAACCAGATACGAAAGAGTTAGGAATTCCAGAATTCGAGAAATCACTTAATTTGAAGATGTGGTTAAAAGAGCAAAAACTCAAAAATAGCAGTCGGCTGGACATGTTGCAAGAGCAACGAATGATCGCTGGACTTAAATTGACAGAATGGTCTCCTAAAGACGAAAGACATAGGACGATAGTATTTAAGATGGAGGAACGATCTCCAAAGAGAACATCCTCGTTGGCAGCAATGTGCACGAAACAGAGAGACGTGGAATATTATGGGGAAGCCTAACACTCTTAATGCATAGGAAAATTTGCACTTCTAAATTGTTTATTTTAGTACAAGTTAATATAATGAACTTTAGTTATCTTATTTACTATTTAGCATATATGTGTGCATTAAATAACTAGAAATTACTTTTTATACAAAAACATGTTTAAAAGAGTGAACAAAGCTTGGTATAATATTAATAAATAAAATAAATAAAATAAAGTTCCTATATTTAGACAATAATAAATAAAATGCCTTATTCATAATAAAGATTTGGCGACCTTTAGCTCAAATGCGTTTCGCCCAGGTACAACAGTTGGGCTCATCAGTTTTTATGAATAACATTCAATAGTCCATAAAAATAATTCTCTATTATTTTCGTTTTTCTTTGATATCATTCAATAAAATGCATTATTTATGTAGGATCGTTGTCTAAGGGTTTTTTCATTAAACAAAATATAAAATTAAATAAATTAAACAAAAAAAGATCCAATAACATAAACAACAAATTCACACAAATTCTACCCTAGATTGTTCAATAACACAAACATACAACTCACAGAACCAGAAATACACACTCTCAACAAAGGCCATAAATTCAATATTCCCATCATCAACAATAAAAACATAACACAAGAAGTTATAAACGCTGAAGCAGCTATAAAAACAAATCCAACACAAGAAATACAAGATGAAACTAGAACCTTAGTTATCAAAAAGCTCAAACATATTCTAAAAAATAACCAAACAAAACATAAAATACAAAACAAGTACAAAACCGATATAACTAATTTAAAAAACATAAAGCAAAAACCAAAAACTAAAGACATAGATACCGAGTTTTTTTTGTGAAATTCTTCTCGGTAAAAAATAAAACCGACCTGGATTTAGTATTAAGATAGTTCTTAGGCCAAACGGCATTAGCATTAAGTTATTATAGTTTAACTTAGAGCGCCCGACTGGGGCCAGTAAGTTATTTTTAAGATATTGATAAGTAGGCTAGTTTTTATGAATTTTTGTCTAGCTTTAAGATAGTTCTAAGATAATTGAAAAATAAAAATGAATTTACAAAAAAAAAAAGCAAAAAATAACTAACTATAATGCAATGCAATACAACAACATAAAGAACATACAGACCGACCCCACAAAAACATACGTAAAAGAAATAAACAAAGCAATAAATAATTGCAATCACACATTCCAAAACATCAACAAAACAAAACTGAAACAACCTAACGCACAAGCACCACTACCCAAAATCCACAAAACAGGAACACCAATAAGACCTGTAGTCAATTATAAAACCGCACCATGTTACAAAATCGCAAAAGAACTACAACAAATAATTAAAGAAAATATAAAAATAACAAATTACAATAGTATACAAAATTATACAGAATTCATAAATTCACAACAATAAACTAAATTACAAAATATACAGAAAACCAAAACAACAGTATGATATCTGTTACACAAGATTTCGCACTATCCACAATCACAAAAATTAGCAGCATATCACGCCCTCGTCAACCGCCTCTTAAATAACGGGTGATTTTTTAAGAGGTTTAGAACTTTAAAAAAAAAAAAAACATAAAAAATTCGAAAAAATGAATGAAATATTTATTTGAATCGATAGTTTGAACCTTGCAATTTAATGTTTAAAGATAATTTCATGCAAATGTTGACCGCGGCTGCGTCTCAGGTAGCCCATCCGCTGAGTCCAATTTTGGCATACTTTTTCACACATATCGGCCGGTATCTCACGAATGAATGCATGGATGTTGGCTTCCAGTGCGTCAATCGATGCGGGCTTGTCCCTATAGACATTAGCCTTGACATACCCCCACAAAAAAATAATCTAATGGTGTCAAATCGCACGATCTAGGCGGCCAATTGACCGGCCCGAAACGTGAAATTAACTGTTCACCAAACTCGCCTCGCAATTGCGCCATTGTTTCGCGTGCTGTGTGGCATGTGGCACCGTCTTGTTGAAACCACATATCATGCAAGTCAAGAACTTCCATTTCGGGCAAAAAAAAGTTTGTTATCATCGCTCGGTAGCGTTCACCATTGACAGTAACGCTGCGATTCGCATCATCTTTGAAGAAATATGGCCCAATAATGCCGCCGGCCCATAAACCGCACCAAACAGTGGCTTTTTCGGGATGCATTGGTAGCTGTTGCAATGCTTCTGGCTGATCTTCACTCCAAATGCGGCAATTATGCTTATTTACGTACCCATTCAACCAAAAATGAGCCTCATCGCTGAACACAGTTTTTCGATAAAAAAGCGGATCCTCGGCCAGCTTTCCAAGAGCCCATTTACCAAAAATTCGGCGTTGTGGTAGGTCGGCTGGCTTTAGTTCTTTCACCAGCTGTATCTTAAAAGGCTTTTCGCCCAAATCCTTCCGCAAAATTTTCCACGTAGTGCTGTAACAAAGGCCTAACTGCTGGGAACGGCGCCGAATCGACATTTCGCGGTCTTCTGTCACACTAGCTGATACGGCCGCAATATTTTCTTCACTACGCACAGTACGTAAACGTGTTGGTGGTTTAATGTCCAACAAAGTAAATTTGGTGCGAAATTTGGTCACAATCTTCCGAATAGACTGCTCAGAAGGTCGAGAATGCCGACCATAAAATGGAAGCAGCGCGCGATGAACATTTCGAACCGAGCACGAATTTTGATAGTAAAATTCAATAATTTGCAAGCGTTGTTCATTTGTAAGACGATCCATGGTTAATTTGCAAACCAAACTGAAGCTGTTTGACAGTGACACAAGGTACTAAACACACGTCAGCTGTCAAAACCAGTGTTGCCAAAACCAAACCAGCTAAAAAATCACCCTTTATATCCATGTCCAAAAAAGACTATCATGAAGAAATAAACACAATTAAACAAATAGCTACCGCAAATGGATTTTCAACAGAACTAATAGACAAACTAATATACGAAAAGAAGCCACAGATAATAACAAAAAATACATTTCAATCTACTACACCAATTTGCTGCCACATATTTTACAAAACCAATTCCGTAAAATCAATTGGCCAGTTTATATTTCTTTAGCGCTTAGTATTTTTCCTCAATTTTTTGACAGAGCAGGAGAATAAAATATAAACAACATTCCGCACATATAAGTCAAAACAACTTCCTTTTTCTTCTCATGTGATTTACTGCGACAAAAAATAATTGAGCCAGCGAATCCAAAAAATTTCAGTCTCAGTTTTTAAGGAGAATTGAGGAATTTTTGAGAGGAATACTGTTTATATTTCTGAGCGCTCTGAGTCCTCTAAGATCTCAGAAATATAAACTGGCTAAACATTAATTTATCATTTAAAACAACAAATAACATCCAAAAAATTCTACAGTACAAATCAACAAATGACAATAAAACATCATCTGGAGTTTAAAAATTAAAGTGCGACGACTGCGACAGCTACTACATTGGACAGACAGGCAGAATTTTGTATGGCAGATATTTAGAACATAGACCAAAACAGAATACAAAATCCACATACGCACAGCACTTGATAGACAATAACCACAATTATACCGACTTTGACACAAACTTGAAACCACTTACCAAATGTAAAAAAGGGACGAAACTAAACGCATAAGAAGAGTACGAAATTTACAAGGCTTACAAGACTGAACAAGACAAAATATTAAACGACAAATTTAAAAACAAATTCTTTATATAATACAGCAATAAATCACCACAATTGAATGAGACAGACACAGCACAACCCACAACCAACAACACCAGCTACCACAAGAATGACAAAATAAAATAGTTAAAAAAAAACAGCATAGAAATATACACGGCTTAACAACTCGCTAACGACACCTCGAGTCAAAATTATTACGCCCGAAGATGGTTTTCTTAAACCGAAACGCATCGCAAAATAAAATAAAAATTAAAAAATAAAAACGATGTTGTGATAATTATTTTTTAAATATAAATAAATTAATATTTAAATTTTTTTTTTTTTAATTTTATTTTTATTATATCTACATACAACACAAAACATGGAGACTAAACCACAAATAAATATTAGAGTATGGTCTTACAATATTTTATTACACTAGCAAGTTACGAAAGGCCATAGAAATTGCGGGATCAAATGGTACTTATCTAACTATTCGACGGTCAACACAATAATGAAGTAGAAATGGCAGATATGAAGGGGGCACAAGTTCGTTCAACGTTCGTTGTATCGTGTGTGTCAGTGTGAGTATGTCTTGATCGTTTGTCATAGTCCTAAGTCTAGGGTATTGTATGGCGTATTTGTCCTCTCCCACTTTTATGTGTGTTAAAATGTTTATGTTAATTTTTTTGTATTTTTATTTTTTTAAGATAACTGGCATGCGACAAAGAGATAAAAACGGACATTTGTTGATAGTTCAACCAAACTAGTTTGCATTTAACATCTGAGTAGTGATTATTTTTTACGTATTTTTTTTAATGACAATTTTGGCGTTTAAAGTAAATATAATAAATAAATAAATATTAAGTGGAATCATGAACAAGTTTTCCTTGTCGGTTATTTCGGTACAGCATAATCGTGCTTCGTGTTGGTTTTTTTGATCATCAATTATTTTTATTTCTTATTTACGCTTAATACAAGTTAAACTTAATACTAATACATTAATTTAAAATAAAAAATAAAATAATATAAGAAAATAAATTAAGAAAGGATTGAATAAAAATTCTATAATAATTACAATAATAATAGAAAATGACCAAATTAGAAAAGATAGGAGACGGGGGAAGAAAGTTATTGGGATAAGTTGAAGAGGAGAGAGCTTCGAAGGACCGATTAAGAGGAATGGAAATCGTTGGCATACCCAAGATTACGCTGATTGGCATTTCAAGAGACAAAACTTAATAGAGCAGGACAATCAATACCCTCGTTAAAATGTCAAAAATTAAAAGGACATCTGCAGTTACATGCCGATTTTCAAAGGACTGAAAGTCATTCAGCTGCAGACGATCAGAGTAAACATTTAATATGGGGACCATACTTGAGACGCGTATTCAAGGACGGGACGGACAAATGTTAAAGTTAGAGAACTCTTTTGACCAACGTTTAGTAAAGCCGAGTGTCGAGCTAGTTTTACTTATTTATTATATTGTTCACACTAAATATTTTACTGTCATTAGGTTTATTTTGTTCCTTTCCTGAATGGGCTTGGATGAAAAAAACGACGTCAGGGCTAAGCACCCAACTAACAAAATTGCTTCGCATTTCAGACATATAGCGCTCCATTTAGCCCTCTGACAGAAAGTAAATACCATATTGGGGCATTACTGAATCTTTAAATATTTTCTGGTGCAAATTATATCAGCTTGATAGAAGCGATGTACCAATGTTTCTTTAATCTCTTTATAATACTCTTATGAAGTAACCAAGATACTTTCACTTCAATAGTCATCCCGTAAAATTATTAAACAATCTTTATGTTAGTCTTTATTTCTATATTGCTTGTATTAGTGAATATGGTGACGCCAAGCTAAAATCGGGCATTTTATAATTTATATTCAATTTAGCAAGTGAGCACATAATTTCTAATTGTTGACAATGCTTAAGGTTGGTATTAATTAATCAATTAATCTATTATATCTCTATTTATTTAATTAAAAATATGTGTTTGTTATAGCCATACTAATCTATTATTTTATATTTTCTTGAAGAAAGTTTTTTTTTTATTAATGCTTCTTGTCTCATACGAGGCAATTCTAGATAAAAGTGGTTCCAATTTAATGCATTGAACTAATGTATATCATAGATTGGTGGAGTGGTTAGCGAGTAAGACAATGGGTTCAGAGGGACACGGGTTCGATTCCTAGTTCTAGCAACAAGTTTTTTTTTTAATAAATTTAATGTGAACTTCTTTAAGACTGTTATAATTAACTCCACAAAGGTACAATAGGAGTGAAAAAAGGTCGCCTTTTTCACTCTATGAAAACGAAAAGCTATGGAGCAATATAGAAGCAAAATTGTTAGTTGGGCAATTAACATGTTAAATGCAACATTTTTGTGGCTTATCTTAAGCCCAGATAAAAACTGTTACCTGCACGGTATTCCTACTTGATTTCGATAGTTTGTATGGAAACTTACATTCCCACCAGAATTTCTTTTACTCAGTGCTGGAGAGCCCATAGTTTTTTTTAAATAAAAATGTGTTGGTGGTTGCAATGATATTAAAATCCACAATAATTCGCTTTGCTACTTGCGGTAGAGAACGGTAACCATTTCGAAGCAGATGATTGATTTTTCCTAACGCGTTTTCGAATGGATAAGCGCATTTCTGGTGAGGTAATGTTCACCATAGGTTAGGTTAAGGTTAGGTTAAGGTGGCTGTCAGGAAAACTGCTGACACACTTAGGCCAGAATAGGCCCATTGTGATACCACATAAAGAATGCGAGGTAATCCTCGTTAATTAAACCAGTTGGAGCTTTTAATAAAGCGATGGAGACTCTGAATGTCGATTTTATTTAAGTCACTGGGATCATTGAAGAAAAAATTTCCTAAGTGTGTTTTGCGTCTTTGAGAAAGAGCAGGGCATGAGCAAAGAAGGTGTGGGATAGTTTCTTCCTCCTCCTCGTCCATGCAGCTTCTGCAGAAATCATTTGAAAAGACACCAAGTCTATTGGCGTGTTTACCTATGAGGCAGTGTCCAGTAATGACACCAATTGTAGAGCTAATATGCAATCTGCTCAGAGATAACAAACATTTCGATCGCTTCGGATCCAGTGTTGGCCAGATCTGTTTTGTCGCCAGACAAGTAGTGATACCTGTCCATCTGCTGTTTGTCATCATCATAGAAACTTGCTTAAGCATAAGTTTACATGTAGCGATCGGTATTCCAATGTTCATCTTGCAAGGTGATATTGGTGTACTAGTTCCTATCCTGGCGAGTTCATCGGCTTTACAGTTTCCTGGAATATCTCTGTGTCCCGGCACCCAGAAAAGGTGAATGTTGAACTGTTCTGCCATCTCCATTAGAGACGATCGACAGTTTCGGGCAGTTACGGAGTTTGTAGAAACAGATCCTAATGATTTAAGGGCAGCTTGGCTATCTGAGAAGATACGGATATTCAAAGTAGATATTACGTTTTCTTTGAGCCAAGATAAAACTTCTTTTATCGCCAGGATTTCCGCTTGGAACACGCTACAATGATCGGGGAGACGGAAGGAGCGACTAATGTTTAGTCGTTTTGAGTACACGCCACCACCTACCCCCTCTTCGGTTTTTGAGCCGTCCGTGTAGAAGTGAATTGCTTCATCTCTCAGGAATTCATTATCTTCCCAAGTGGACCTTGTTGGAATTGTTATTTGAAAATTTTTTCCAAAAACCGGCTGAGGGATGGTGTAGTCGGAGTGTTTAGGGATTGATTCGAATTTGTTCAGAATGATAGTGTGTCCAATAGAGTTATTGGACCATTGAGAAATGGCTCTGAGACGAATAGCTGTGTTCGCTGCCACTTGTTTAGTGTATATATCGAGGGGTGTGATGTTAAGCAGTATGTCTAACGCAGCAGAAGGTGTCGAACGGAGAGCTCCGCTGATACACAAGCAAGCCGATCTCTGTACTTTGTTTAGCTTATCACGATAAGTTATTTTATCTAAAGCAGTCCACCATACTGCCACCCCATAAGTGAGTATCGGTCTGATGACCGCTGTGTATAGCCAGTGGGTGATATGTGGCGACAGGCCCCATTTGTTTCCAATAGCTTTTTTACAGGAGAAAAGTGCCACTGTGGCCTTTCTAATTCTTTCTTGTATATTTGGTTTCCAGCTCAACTTTTTGTCTAAAATCAGACCCAGATATTTAGCTTGATCTGAGAAGTTAAGTGGAATACCATTTATTGATGGAGGGTCTATGTTCGGAATTTTATATTTCCTTGTAAAGAGGACAAGTTCAGTTTTGTGGGGGTTTACACCTTGTCCACATTTGTCTGTCCATTCAAGTAGTTTGTTGAGAGCGGTTTGCATTAATTCTGTTATGATTTGAAGATGCTTTCCCGATATTGCAATGGCAACGTCATCAGCATATGCAATAACTTTGAAGCCATCCGCTTCTAGATTGACTAGTAGGTCATGTTCACCATAAACTCTAGCAAATATTTCTACAAACTGAAGTAGCATTTGACGGGCTGTAGGCAGCTAATTTAAATATTTTCTTGAAGTACAAAATATGACCGCATAAAATAACAATTGGAAATATACTGTACATACGCCTCGTTATTCCTTGAGAGCAACAATTCCAATACAGTACGGTATTCTGTGCCTTTCCAATGTGCTAAACAATCGAATTAACGAACTGTTCTATGGAAATCTGCTGGCATTTTATATATTTTTAAGTATCAGGAAACTTCAATAGTTGCTCAAGCTGGACATTAAGTGTTGGATAATCAGAAGGTTCCTATTCACCATCCAAACACAAGGCGTTTCATCACACAAAAACGAAGTTGATGTGATGAGTAACCTATTCGGAATTACTTCACCATATCTACATATGTATATCCAGCTTGAGCAAAGGAGAATCGTGAGCTCCATATACCTTCTGTCTAAACTTTGCATCTGTACCATTTTTCGCGCACAGTCCTCGGCATATATTCGTGTTGCTTATAAAACTGAACTCACCAACCGTTGTGCATTTTTGACAGCTTTGTTAAGCCTTGAAAGTTAGTATTTATTTAATTATTGTAAAGATTTGAAATATGTAAGAATAAAGAGAATGTTTATTTTTAGAACTTCAATAAAAATATGAGAAATAATAATTATATAATAATTTCAAGTACCTGCCTACACCTAGATATTTTTAAATGTATGCTCTGAAAACAGGCTTTTGGGTGTTGGAAGGAGCGTGTAAACCACACCCAAAAGGCTCCATGTAAACATCAAAACGATCATCACTCGCCTTTAATGTTGCTGTCATTTGTTTTATGTCTATAAAGTGTCAAATGTTAAATGTCATATTCAATTTTGCATAATCATGTTTAATTTTTCATATTGTTCCTTTTTTTGTATAAATTGTTAAAATGTCAAAAAGGAGGTCAAAAATATATTTATTGTAATCTCAACCAGCGAACAAACAACTTCGTTTTATTTAACCTTTTTTGGAGATAACAGGGTAAGCATTAATTTTTTATTGGCAGAATTTAAATAAAAAGATATTGAAAACGTTAAAAAGGTGAATTGTGCACCCGTTGGGTTTTCGAATTTAATTCGACGGAATGTCAGAACAGACGCCATAGAAAATAAACCAAAAATAATAGGTAGATACCCAAATAATATGTTTTGATCGGGTTCTTCCTTAACATCAATATAGGAACCGAATTCTTATAGCATTTTCGTTGCGAACACATTAGACAGTGAAATATTTTCAATGCTTACCTTCAACCATTATGCTCTCGCTGGTGAATCGCATATTATGACGGATATAAGCCAATCACTTTGTGCGTTTTTATAATAATTTCGTGTATCATATGGCATCATTTTCAACTTGCAACGAATGGTGGAAGAAATTGGTTTAAATCAGCGCATTTATTTGGTTTTCCACAAAATATTCCAATGCCCATTGGAGGGACTTCTAGCATTTCATATATGATAAACAGAATGGGTCAAAATTCCACTTTTGAGCTCTTAAATATTGGAAGACCGCTCAAGTACCTATATATTAACGGATATCGCTTTCGTCTCGTTAATTTTACAAAAAAACATTTAATAGACTTTTCAAAGTGTTGATGTCAATACATTCCATCTATACCAATTTTATTGCAAGCAATTTCTTTCGGAATTTTTAATAAAGTTCATGGATCTTCTGGTAGTTCTTCTCCAAGGTCAGATTTGATAAATTTTTGTTTTGGTGATTTATAGTCCACTCATTCAACAATTGACTATTGTCTTGTTGGAGGAGATTTAAAATTTATCATTTGATGTTGCGAGGTTGGAACAATCACTCAGATCATCTCCCAATTTCAGTACTCCGTCTCTTAGGAAAGCAAGTACATTCTCATCAGAGTTTCTTTTATTTAATGCTGGAATGTCGTTAATTTTTTAATTGGAAATGTGTTGGTTGGTTGTCATGATATTAAAATCCACAATAATTCGTTTTGCTATTTGCAGTAGGGAAAGTTAAACATTTCGAATGTATAAGCGCTGAAGGTATCCAACTCTCGATTGGTTTCACCGCGTCGATTAAATGCGATAAGTTGTGCACATTTCTGGTGAGGTGATGTTCACCACAAACTTCAGCAAATATTTTTACAAACTGGAGTAGCATTCGACGGGCTGTAGACAGCAAATAAAAATATTTTCTTGAAGCACAAAATGTGACCGCATAAAATAACAATTGGAAATGCACTGTACGCCTCGTAAATCCTTGAGAGCAATTATCCTAATACAGTACAAACACGTACTGTATTCTGTGCCTTTTCAGTGCGCTAAGCAACCGAATGTACGAGCTGTTCTATGGAAATCTGCTGGTATCTTGCATATGTTTAGGTGTCTGGAAGCTTCAATAGCTGTTCAAGTCATTTAGTGTTGGATAATCCGAAGGTTACGTCTCACCATCCAAACACAAGGCGTTTCATCACATGCCAAGATGAAGTAGATGTAATAAGTAACCTGTTGGGATTGCTTCACCATGTCTATATCCAGCTTTAGCAAAAGAGTATCGTATTTATTGTGAGCTCCATACAGCTTCTGTCTAAACTTAGCATCTGTACCGTTTTTTGCGCACAGTCCTCGGGAATATATTTGTGTTGCTCATATAACTGAATTCACCAACAGTTGTGTATTTTTGACAGCCTTGTTGAGCCTTGAAAGTAAGTTTTTATTTAATTATTGTATGGATTTGAAATAGGTAAGAATAAAAAAGAAAATATAAATATGAGAAATAATAATTATAATAATTTTAAGTACCTGCCTACACTTAGATATTTTTTAATATATGTTTTGAAAACAGGATTTTGGGTAAGCACTAATTTTTTATTGGAAGAATTTAATTAAAAAGATATTGAAAACGTAAAAAAAAGGTGAATTGCGCACCCGTTGGTTTTCGAATTTAATTCGACGGAATATCAGAACAGACGCCTTAGAAAATAAAAAAAAATAATAGGTAGATACCCGGATAATATGTTTTGATCGGATTCTTCCTTAACATCAATATAGAAACCGAATTCTTATAGCATTTTCGTTGCGAACACATTAGGCAGTAAAATATTTGCAATGCTTACCTTTAACCATATGCATATTATGACGGAGATAGACCACTCACTTTGTGCGTTTTTATAAAAATTCCGTGTATCATGGCATTTTTCAACTCGCCGACGAATGGTGAAAGAAATTGGTTCAAATCAGCGCATTTACTTGGTTGTCAGCAAAATATTCCAATGACCATTGGAGGGACTTCTGACATTTCATATATTTTAAACAGAATGGGCCAAAATCCACTTTTAACCTATAAAATATTGGAAGACCGCCCAAATATATATTAATAAATATCGCTTTTGGCTCGTTAATTTTACAAAAAAACATTAAATAGACTTTTGAAAGTCTTGATGCCAATACATTCCATCTGTACCAATTTTATTGCAAGCAATTTCTTTCGGAATTTTCAATAGAGTTCATGGATCTTCTGGTAGTTCTTCTCCAAGGGCAGATTTGATAAATTTTATCAGATCTTTTAAAGCTGTGTGAGTAATTTGGTTTTTGGTGATTTATAGTCCACTCACATAAAATGAGATTGGAGTTTTCTATTTCTTTGTATCTCACACATATCCTTATCTGACGACTCATCAGAACTGTATTGATTTGAAGTACGAGGGTGGATGTGTCTTTAAATAAAAATCGGTTTAAAACTTTTCCTTTAATATAAATTGTTACGCAAAACTTATCAAACCTTGACTGGTGTAGTTCTCTAGATTTGATGGTACTTGTGATTATGGACCAACAATATCCTATTTAAGGTCACCACAGATGCAGAAACGATAGTTGGAGTGCAACGGAAAGCAGCTTTTTATTGGCTTTTCTATTAATATCTCACGTGCCCTTTTAAGAATAGCTGCGCGATTCTAAGTAATGTCTGTCTGGTACGCTTCTGCTTGTTTATAATTCTTCCACGAATTTACCATTCTTTTTAAACAGAAACGTTTTTTATAAATTATGAACACAGACACTAAGTACGAATTAATAACTCACTTTTTCTATTTATTTTTTTTGGTCTTGAATCGGTAAGCGGTAGGTTTTTTCGAATAAAATGTTATAACATTTTTCCTGAAAACTGCACGATTCTTTCAAGTTTCTATTTTTTTATGAGATCCCAATTTCGTGATGTTCCAAAAAATTATACTTATCTCCTCAGATATAAAAACAATTTTGACAGTTGTTTTTTTTTCCACTAGAAAGAAAAAATGAGATTCATGTGGCATTTTGCCGAGCTAAGGAAAGTGTATTGAGATGTCAAATCATGCTACAAGTGAATAAAGCTTAATCAACTTATCAAAAAAATATAATAAAAATTATTATAGTGAACACTCGAAATACTTTATCAAACTAAATATAAAATAACAAGCGACGCGGCGTTCCGTAAAATCCAGTAAGAACACCTATAAAAAAAGAGTGTACAAATATTTCTTTCAAATAGTTAGGTAATTTTGTGTGATATTTCCACATGAGTTATGTGAAGTGATGTTTTTTAGATAATTTAATCATCGTAAAATACTCTTAAATTGATATTTTGTGATATCTAGCTTCAAAAAATGCTACTTCCTTGTAAATAGAATATATATTGATAGACGGTGTTTACATTGGACTGTCTACCAGGCCCGGCAGATAATATGGGTAGTATGGGTAGCACTAGCCACTCGAGATTTTTCGAGTTAAAAGCTTACCATACCAAGATTTAAAAATATATAATATTTCAGAATTTTTAACATGAAATCATCAATTTTATCAGAAATCTTAAGCATTAGCCCAGGAAAATTAGACGTTTACTTCGAAAAATTTCCGACAAAGCTGAATATTGGTGGAGAGTTTTGTTCTGACGTCTTTTGAAAAAAATTATATTTGCTGAGAAAGTGTTACTTTAACTTTAATAAACTTACTTAGTTCATTTAACAGATCACAGCTTATTTTTTTAGATAATTTTATTGTTTAAATATTGTTATTTTATAATTTTGTTGTGAAAAAAATTCAATCAAATTGTTGAATAAAAACCAAATCACTTTCTTATTCAGGATGATCTCCCTTCGCTTACCCCGGGCACCCAAAAAACCTGATTTTTTAATGAGGAGATTCAGCCAAATAAAATTCGCACAAAAAATTATGCCCATCAATTAATATAATGTTGATAAATTTTTTGACAAAAATTTGCTCCACCATGAAGTTCTTGCATGGTTTTCACGGAATCTTTTGATTATATGAAAAAAAAGAATGTCAGTCTTTTTTGTGTAAAATTACGTACGCTACAATGTGTGACTTCACATTTTTTTAAAAAATACTGATATTTTCGAGGAATTACGAAAAAACTGAATTTAGTGCCATTTCACACTACTTAAACAATTTTGCCCCGACTCAAATTTTAGGAACTTTTAGGAAAATTCCTAAGACAGGGATGTGGAATCTTTTTAGAGCCCCATGATCATTATCCAGTGATCATTATTTTTTGACCCAAATACTGCGATCGTCAAATATGCAATCATCCTGCTTGCACAAAATTGGTTTGATCCATTTAAGTCAATTTACTGCAGACGCATTTAATTTCAACGAACACGGTCTCTGACTTTTTAATATTTTGTTCATCATCCACATTTTTTCTGCACAGCTGCACCTTGGACGATGTTTTCGAACATATTACTTTAGCAAATACGTTTTTGATGCAGATGAAGTTTTCGAAAACGTTTAAAGTTTTGATATAATTAGGAAAAAAAATAATTTCACAGTGCGTAAGCTGCCGACTTTTTCAAACAGCTATAAGAAGAAAACTGATCATGATGTAGACAGCTGCTGTTACCACTTAAAGGTACAAACGGATTTCTCAATTTTTGAAAGTGCCTATAATTTTTCGTGACGTGCTACCATTGGCACGCGTGCCATTGGTAAAGCTAACGCACAGCGGTAAATATTTATAGAGATTTCCCTCGAAAATCCTATACAAAAATGACGCACCAAAATTATATTTCTTGTTAAAGATTAAGATAAAAATGTTTCACCGAATAAAGATATTGAACAAAAAACTACCAGAGTCGAGAAGTTGGATTTTAGGAAAAAAAATGATAACTATTTGACAAAAACTAGAAGAAATTTTACGAAAAAGCTGTAACTGAACCTTAGATTACGCGTCAGAGTAGAATTACAAAATGGCTCCATAGAAGTATGTACCAAGTTTATCTACTAAGAGTACTATAAGTAGATATACCCTGGTATATATGTAGGTATGTAAGCCCAACAATTTTTAATTTTACTACCCACTCGGGCTGAACATGATCTGCCGGGCCTACTGTTTACTCCAACTTATTTTGACATTCATCCAACTTCTTTTGTTCAGACACAAACTAATGTGAACACAAAAGACTTACTTTGATGTTAAGAAGTCGTTGAAAGACAAATCTGAGCTCATTGATGGACGGTGTTCACATTGGACTGAAAAACTGGATTTTTTTTGACGTTTCAGTATTCACATCTCGCTCACACTTCTTCAGCAAAGGAAGATGTAAATACTGAAACGTCAAAAAAATCCAGTTTTCAGTACAATGTGACGGTGTTCACCGTCATGGATTAACTAATTTTGTTTACATTCCAAAACTTAAATTTTATTTGTTTAAAATCTCTTCAAATTAAATAACATTGAATTCTGTAGTATTTATTTGCCAAGAAATAAGTACAGAGCGAGAAAGCAGTGGTCACAAAAGAAAACGTCAAAAAAAAATCCATACATTTTCAAAAAAATTAAAGAAACCCTGCCTGACTCGGTCATCCCTTTCTCACCATGAAGACACCATGTGACAAAGTAAAGAGACGTCAAAAAAAAGTCGGAGGAGTCAGTCCAATGGACGGTGTTCACATTGGACTGAAAAACTGGATCTTTTTTTGACGTTTCAGTATCATCTTCCTTTACTGAAGAAGTGGGAGCGAGATGTTAATACTGAAACGTCAAAAAAATCCAGTTTTTCAATCCAATGTGAACACCGTCGTACAGTGTTTTAGTTAAAATTCAACTGTCAAATGAGAAGTTCTCGTCCAGAAGGGTAAGATTAGTTTTTGTTGGTGGTGACAAGGCGCTCAAATATATCTGGCGCTCGTGCTTGTAATGCGGAGTTTTTTCAACGTTTTGAATAAAATAATCTTTAAGGTCTTGTCGTGTTATTGGTCCCTTCTATCATGTCAGTTTTGTTTCTTCGTCAAGAAGTTTTACATCAGTTTAAAAGTATTCTACAATAATGTATTTACTTAAAAAACATCACAACATTATGTACAATAAAAGATAAAACCTACTGTGAAAAGAAAAGTTTGTTTACTCTGTATTGAAGGTGTTTTTTCATTATTTACCTAATTCAGCACCACATGCTGTTTTGTATATTTTGTTTAAATAAAGTATTGCCAGTATTCACTTTATAACTTTTATTTAGCTGTTTTATTTATTTTACTATTTTAACGATTTAAAATCTCTTTACCCATTCATATAGCTCCCCAAAATGACGGTAGCATTGCAATGATTTTTTTCTTTTTGTTAATGCAGCTTTCTTTTGGCGCCCCAGCAATAACCCTAGTAACTGCACGCCGACCCTGTGTCAATGCATTTCTGTTTGTGTATTTCTTCTTCTATTTTTTCATTTGGGTTATTGTAGTGTGCGAGTTTTGAAAGCATGTTTGATGGAGTTTGATTTAAATTGTAGTAGATTAAAGGAAACTCTAAGACGGTGTTCACATTGGTCTGAAAAACTGGATTTTTTTTTGACGTTTCAGTATTCACATCTCGCTCCCACTTCTTCAGTAAAGGAAGATGTAAGTACTGAAATGTCAAAAAAATATCCAGTTTTTCAGTCCAATGTGAACACCGTCTAAGGATTTTATTAGGCAAAGGGTAAACTTGTTTATTGGTAGAAGTCATTTTAAGCTATACATTTTATTTTAACCTCTCAGTCAGCTGGTAGTCGACATTAGTGTTTGATTATTAGTAAGGCCTATTAAGTAAGTCAAAAGACTTATAAATAAAGTCTTTTAAGTCAAAAGACTGCAGTCACTAACTGACTGCAGTTTTTACGTCTCTGCTAGCGGTATTGCCCCCAATGTTTTCAGTTGCTTGTTTGATGATTTTGCCTCACAATATTTTGTTTTGTTATACTCGTATTTTAGATACAAATGTTGAAAACTAATTTTTTCTTAAAAACGGCCTTTAAGATTTTGATATGATTTAATTCTAAATACATAGTTAGTTTCTTTTGAATTAAAGTCAAATTCTTCCTACCAACTGATTTCAATTTTGCAGCTTTGATTTCTTTAAGCAAAATAAAAATTTGAATACGTAAGACTGAGAGTGCAAAGAGCATTCAGTGATTCAATGCGTGCCTCGAACCCCCCATCACTGCAAATAAACTGTGTCAAAAATAATGTCACATAAAACACCTCTGATAGAGTTCAGGATACAACAGTTCGTGCCAGTGCCGACTTCGAACGAACCTATTAATTAGCTTAAGCACAATTCTGATTTTAAGTGGATTGGAGAATTATATGTGAATTTGTATGCCTGGGTATCCAATGTCAGTAAGCATCCATATAAGCTTCTTATTCATGCACACGAGATAATAATTGAGTCATGTTCAATAGCGATTGGGATGATGTCGGAAGAAGAGCTTACAGCTGAAATTAAAGACTAAAGAAAATTCAGAAACCATAACACAAAGAAAGTTTAAATGGCAAAATACAATGGAGAATTTATTCCACATCCTTCTCTACTCATCGGATCGTTTTATTTCAAAGTTGACAATGAAGTATGGTAGCCCTCGGTAAATGAGAAGCAAAATGAAAAGCCGTTTCCCTGATGAATTGATGTTTCTGCTCCCAGAGCCAGGGATATGAAAGCAGATATTCATCAAGTTATGAATCGATAAGTATATTACACTACCAGAAAATAACATCACGCATTTCTTGTTTCAGTTTCAGCTTCACTTTATATTTTTTTTAATCTTTTTAAATTGAATTGGAAGGTTTTAATTTATTAAAAGTAGTTATTGTTTTTGAAAAATTGTTAAATAAATTTAACCTTTAAAATAAAACTAAATCTTGTATTGTTATAGAGCACACACCTCTAAAAGCTTCTAATTAGTAAGGAAACTATTTTTTTTCTTTCTTCATACGATTTTTATTAAACTTTTTCTGTGCGATATACTACCAAAAATTATCAAAATTTCAAATAGTAACTATCGGGTTTTTCAAAAAGAGCGCTACAAAATATTTTTTTTAAATAAAACAAAAACGGGTTTGGATATTAATGAAATTCTTTATTCCTGTGTACGTTCTATGTTCTCTTCCTAAAGTACGTTCGATGCCATTATGTATGGAACTCTATATCTTTTGCATGGCCACCACGGGCACGCTTGTAAAAGTCTAGACGCTGAACCCAATTTTCGACGGTTTTCGTACGAGGTTCATCAATCATCGCTGGCTTGTTGGCATAGACCATAGAATTGACGAAGCCCCACAGGAAATAGTCTGACGGTGTCAAATCGCACGATCGAGGCGGCCAACCGACTGGACCATTTCGTGAGATAACACGTTCTCCAAACTTGGTTTCCAATAAATTGATTGTGACATTCGCTGTGTGGCTTGTGGCGCCGTCCTGTTGGAACCACATGTCCTTCAAGTCCATATCATCCAATTGGGGTCAAAAATATTCGATTATCATTGAACGGTAGTGATCCCCATTCACAGTAACGTGCCGGTTTTGAGCATCACGGAAGAAGTACGGCCCAATGACGCCGCCACACAGTGGTTCCGTTTGTATGGGAAATGTGGTCAAAACCCTATAAAATCTGAACTACAAAACGGATTTGAATGAAATTTGGTACAGATGTTGAAATTGTATTTTTACATATTTGCTGAAAATTTGGTTAAGAAAACATGATCAAAAAAAAAGTTATTGACATTTTTCAAAATTTTCTGGATTTTTATATATGAAGTTTTTTCAATGATATCTGATATTGAACGAATTTTGATAAAACTTGGCACACAGATTGAGATTAGTTTTATACATATTAATTAAGAATTAGGTAAAGCAAAAAATTATTAGAAAAAAAAAAATTATTGACATTCTTTCATACTTTCTTTGATACAACATAAATTCATTCGCTTCGCACTAAAGGGTCTCCCTTGGGCTGATCCTTACAACTTCCCACCATATGAACATCGGATCCAGTTACTGCAGGTCCAAACTTTATATCAAAGGTGGGTTAATAATGACTTAACATTTCTTCATCAACTTTTACATGGCCAAATTGATGCCCCTGACTTGTTAGCCTGTATTGACATAAATTATCGCGGAGGATCTCACCACCTGCGAAGATTTGAACTTTTACACGTCGATTTTTATCGAACTAACTACGGAATACATGAACCTTTAAGCCGAATGTGTAAGCTTTTCAATTTAAATGCTTCCTCCATTGATTTTAATATAGGTAAAATGGGATTGAAAACATTGTTTCGAACCAGTGCTCCACAATCGTGACCGTCTTATATATCTATTAAGATACTTTCAATGTTTTTTTTATTATATAATTTTGTTTATTAGGTATTTGATTTTTGTAATTTTGTACACTAGTTCTTTTTGTAGTTATTTGTAAGCATGTGTTAGTTTGCATTATTTTACTAACCACTAACACATGCACTTATGATGAGCCCTTGTTTGTAGGTGGCAGCTTGATCTAAGCTCTCTACACTCATAGAATCTGAAGTGTAAAAAAAAAAAACCCAAATTTGCATTTAGAATGATTGAAAATAAAAGAAAAACACTACTAAAAATCTTTATTTTTTATTTTTATTAAATTTAATCAAAGTTTATTGCAATAAATTTAAAACATCTGTCGGTAATTTTGATTTTTCAGTTTTTTTTTTTTAATTTCTTTCGTTAGAAAGCAACGGATCTGATGTTAAAAGCAATCTATTAAACAAATCGGTATTTGTTAAGACTCTAGACGTTTTTCGTGTATTGTGTGATCTGAAAAATTTGACATCCTTGTTTTTTGCCTCTGCTGCCTCTTCCGTTAATTGACCTATAGCCAAAATTGCATGTTTTACAATTTGTCCTCCATGAATGAGAACTTTATGTACCGAAGCTGGCATTGGATACCACGGATATTCTTCGACGATTTCACGTGCAAGATCTTGAGCATACTTTTCGAAAACCTCCGGATTTATTGAAAAACAACTAGCCAAAGTTTTTAAAATGACTGCACATCTTTCGACTATTGATTTTTTTACACCCGTAAATCTACGCGCAGTATTCCCGTCATTTGAATTTCCACCTCCTTGTTTTGGTTTATCAACTATCAGTCCAGTTTTTTTGAATTCTTTTTTTTTGTGCAGCAAGAAGAGGTTTCTCACTATTTCCAGTGCGCCATTTTTTTAAATCTAGTCGGTATGCTAGATGAATGAAGAATTCGAAAAACCTCCACGCATGCAGTGAAGATATGCCAAAATCCAAAGAGTCTTCGTTAATACTTTTTTGTAAGGATCCTTGAATATCGTTCATATTTGTTGGCTTTGCTCCACAAATGTAGCACACCTGTTGCGAAGCAGTGTGTGTCAAAGCGTTGCACACCTTTCCGTCAACCATTGTTAACTTGAGGACATGTTTGATGTTTAAAGTATGGTCATTTATTTAAACTAATGTTTCAGATAAATCATTAATCTGGTTCTCAATGTAGCTCTGTTCAGCTCTACTCAACTCTGCCGTTTCTTTTTTGAACTGAAACCGTATTGGGCGACAGTATCGAGTCGATCCTGGACGAGGATTTTGCCATAAAATTTGATTTTCAGAGTCAGAGTTTTTTGTGAAAATAGTTGGATTGGAACATATGAAGTAATAAACATGTCGGCATCACTGACTCCTTCAGAAATTTGCTGTTTATATTCTCCTTGTCCAATGCTACCATCAAATCCCCATTTTCCAATAAGGGTAAGATTACCTAAATCAAAAATGTATTATTTTTAGTCACACTGAAATTAAAGTTTTCAATTACATAACTCGTATCTCGTACATTACATTTATTCTACTCCCCCTTGCGCTGTTAATTTCAGACTAGACATTGTATCACTGGCTACTTTATTAAGGTTATCGACTTTAAAACGAATATGATAAACAATTACCATACCTACAGACATCACAGAAAGGACAAGTCTTACAATGAAGCAGAGAGCTTTGTTGGCAAAAGATTTTTATTTGATGGTATTACCTAAATCAAACTCCAAATTTTCAAAAACTTCTTTTTGGGATTCTACGATTCTCTGGGCTGTATGGTTTAGAAGACCTTGAAGGGAAACTTCAGCCGATGTATCGGATATTGATATTTTTTCAGGCTCCGGGTAACAATCTTTTTTCGCTTTTATAACCTTAGCATAGCTTGGAAAAACGTCAACTTCGGTGTTTTCGTTTACCAAGTTCCTAATGACTTGGTAGTGGTATTTTGTTAACTTTGCTTCAACCAAAATTTTCAAAGCATCGTTTGAATTCAATTGCTTGGCTTTAAGACTGTCTGATGATTGGCAATGCTTCAAAGCACAAGCAATATCTTCATCTATTGCAGCAATTGTGGCAATTCGTCTCCGCTTAGTTCGAGAAGAGCTATCTGAAAATGACTTCCTTGGCCTACCTCCTAGATTATCTGGTGAATAAATTAATTCTTCTTCTTCTTGGTAAGGCCCGAAGTCTTCGACGACGGTGACGCAATCAAGCCAAGCACTATATGTAGATAGAAAGGCATCATCTCTTCGAGAACATAAATTCCATTTTTTTAGGCAGAGTTTGCATAGTAAAATAATCTTTTTTCGTGCATCTAAGATTTTAATGTTATATTTTTCCTTAAAAAGTACCCATGTCTCATCAATTTTTCCAGCATTGCGACCTTTCTTCGCCTTCCGCCACAAATGAAAAATATCAATGCGTTTGATCATATTACTTGAATCTAGAAAAAAAGGAAAATTGGGTTTCACTAAGAGTCAAAATTTTAATATTTCCACAAATTTTCGCAAAAAAAAACGTATATATCCTTAAACAAGGAAGATAAGCCTACGTTAATCCACTAAAATTATTGAGTCCAAATGGGTGCCCTAAAATTTCTGGCTTATCAAAAAAATACAGAATTTTAAAAATCACTAAAATTCATTTCTTTCAACAGCACTTATAATAAAATAATAGTATGTAAAAAAAAAGTAGCGTCCCTGTTGAAGAACCCTGTATTTCTGAAAAAAATTGGAAAAAGTCCTAACATTTTTATTAGTTACACTGACGAGAAAAAAATATCACCTTCCTGACCTGAATATTTTTGCCAACTTCTACTAAAGAAATTTTTTGGGCAGAAGTTATCAAATTTGTGTCAGTTGAGAAAAAAAAAAAAACAGAAAATTGTATTGGCTATTGTTTACTTTTAATTTTTTATTTTTTTTTTTCTAGTAAAAGTAATTTTTATCTTATGTTTTGTCTTTCTTTACTTAATAATTTTTTATAAAAGAAAATGTGTCTAAATCGAATTGGTGCCCCTCTGACGTGATACCCTAGGCCAGGGCCTAGTCGGTCTTATGGAAAATTCAAAGCTGGTTTCAGTCATGTATTATATGCATGTAAGACTTTGAATTTCGTCTTGTGCTTTCCTAGTAGTTTGTAGTTCGGTTCTTTTGTGCCATATTACCTTTCCTCATATTAATGCTGGTGAGTATTTGGAAACTGCTGATGCTCCAAATCAAAACATGAGCAGAGAGCAAAATATGAGTGAGCATTCAAGTAAGCCAAATTCATAAATGTTTTTCTCTAGGTGATGACATAAATGATACTGAACGTTGAAAAAAGAAAGCAACAGGACTTTTGGAATGACTTGCCAAAGATATGCTCACAAATCCCTCATTTAAAATCCATTTTCACCCACAGATTAAACGGGTTATGGTTGCTCGTGACCACCATTTCTATATATCAAACTGTTACCTGTGTGGTCTAGTTAGGACCTATATAAGTAATTGGTATTTAAGCTCTATTTATTTGCTAAATTCCAGCAAAATCATTCAAAATAAAAACTAAAGTATTTTGTAAACTTTACTAGAGATAGATATCACGCATGAAATAATTTTAAATATTTAATTTTTTGTTAGTATTCCTAATTGAAATCACATCAGGTCCTGTTCTGGGATTTGGTCTATTAAAGCAATGCCCCAATACGAATATGGTTTACAAATGAAGCTGGGTCGGTATCGCTGCATATATGTATTGTTGGTGGTTGATGAGTGCACGAGGAATTCTTTAATGCGGTTTCAAAATATACATATATACATCACTCAATTTTGCGCATCAATGAATCCGGAATGTCGGAATAATTTAATTTAAATACGGGTGAAACAGACTTCCGGAATGAATGTCACCATGGTTGAATGTGCTTGGAATATGAGTGTATTATATTATGTTTATTGAATAACCAAGCGGAAGGATGATGAATGCATCTTGTTTACCCTGAATTGAATATAATACAGTCGAAGTCACTTATAACGATACGTGGCTAGTTACTTTAAACGACCCTACTGAGGTTGAATGTCATACAATATGTAAATATTTATTAGTTAGTGGTCGCGTCTCGGTTACAAAGATTTGTTGGTTATCACAGCGAATTTTAAATGAATGATAAAAATTCTCAAACAAAAAATAACCAAACTGACTTCAGAATGTTCGATTCCTTCCCCTATTAATTTATCTGCATGTGAATAATCCTGAGTTATTGTTATACAATTTTAAAGTACAAACCTAACCTATACATATATCGCGACAAAAGTAATTATCCTTTTTTTAAATTATATTCCTTACGTTAGTCGAATCAAACAACAAAACAACAGTATGGCTATGGAGACCTATGTAATTTTCTTTGGTCCCTTGGCGATCGTTATAAGAGACATTTACTGTATTTTGCTTGCATTCGTTTAGCGTTGATCCAATTTTATAAATGTTGAGCGGTTTTAATTAAACAGCACTGATACTGCACTAAGCGATTTGCAAAAAAAAAACAAAAACTCCGCTGGGTATAAACAAGATTAACGTTTATGAATTAAATTTTGTTTTTAAATTACAAATTAAAATGCGAAACTGTTTTGTGTGCCCATTAGTATAAATTCGAAATAAAGTTGAATGAAATAATATGTAATTTGAGTGTATGGTATATCGTACATATTACTTTCATTAAATTTTTAAGACTAAAACTTTGTATTTGTGACCTTTTTGTTGATGAGTATAGTTGCTTGAATTGACTTTATGTCAAATTAAACAAATAACTTCAATGTCACGAAATTTGGTAGAAACTTAGGCCCCTATTATGACTTGCGATTCGCAGAGTCTAACATTCGAGTCGACTCGAACGATATAGGTGAATATTTGCCATTTCAAGTTTTCCAAATTTTAGTCATTTAAGGCGAACTTAACAAACACTGATTCCACATAGTCACATTTGAACATTCGACTTGGCGAATCGCAAGTCATAATAGGTGCCTTAGCTTACGCTAGCAAATAAAAAGATGTCTTCTATTAATAGCCAAAGTTTAATTTATGTATAGCTAAAGCTTTTTTCAGCTTTACTCATACTTAAATGATTACTTTTATTTTCGTAGCCCAAAATCGAAGTCGAAAAAGTACGTCAAATAGTAGCCGAAAACAATTAAAAAAGTGTTCTCATAACTTTAGTCACAATTTATTTTTATTTTTAAAAACAACAAAAATAAAACAGTTCCATAAGCAAAAAAATCTACATTTTCAAAACAATTTTTCACTTATTCTGTCGATAAAAAATTAAATAAATTAGGTCGCGCAAAAGCTCGTGGAGAAACAGGGCCTAGTGATTTACAACTCTCAACCATTCCTGTATGCGTGTTGTTTGCAGGAATGGAGGGGACCTACAATTTTTTGCAGAGTCTTTAGATGAGAAGCACTTATTCATGATAAGTATACTCTTGGAGGATTTGTAAGAGGCAGTTCCTCAAGAAAATTATTTCTGCTTTTTTTAGGTGGCAGAAGCTGGGAATCGAACCCATCCCTTCGGCATGACAGCCCAACGCACTAACCATCATGCCACGAGGTACTACATTTTGTCGATAATATTGAATAATATCGAGGCAAAAAATGTTTGTTTTGACCTAAGTTGCCCGTTAAGTCAATAGTTTATCAAAATAAATAAACTGTAAGCCTACAAATTGACAACAATTATTTCTGCATGTAAACTATTCAGTGAATAATAAGTGGTGCCAAATTATGGACTGGTTAAAGAGTAGGTTTAGGGGGAAAAAGTGTTTTATTTATGATTTATTTATACGAAAAAAAAATATTGCCCAAGATAAGATTTGAACTGTTAGTAGCCCAATTATGATTGGGCTGTCATATTTAAAATATTGTCGGCAATTTCGAAAAAAATTGCCCAATTTCCGATAAATAACCCAATCTGGCAAGCCTGATATGAGGTACAACATAATAATATAAATATACCAAAGCATTCGATACAGTGTAGGAGAGAGATGTTTTGATTTTTTTTTTATAATACACTTGCATTCAAGTGATTTTGGCTACCCATCAATACAGACCGGACCGAAGATTACCAAAAGAATTTTCCTTTCAAAGCACTCAACCTGATTCTCATCCGTTTTGTCCATGCTTTTGACCCATACAGCAGAACCGGGATGATAAGGGTCTTATATAAGATCTCCTTTATAGGTAGACAAAGTCCTTGACGACTTCGAAGTTGGATCTGTCCATCGTGACGTTTTGCCCGAGTCAACGATCTTGAGATTCCTTTCTCGATAATACCATACACTTCGTCCTGTCCTAATTAACAGCCAAACCCATTTTCGCCGCCTCCGATTCAATTCTTGCAAACGTGCCGGCAACAGCTCGCTTCGGTCTCCCCATGATGTCAATATCATCTGCATAGCCAAGTAGCTGAACGGACTTTTGAAAAATTGTACCTTTGTTGTTGACTTCAAGTATGATGTTGAAGAGGTTGCATGATAATGCATCGCTTTACCTCAAACCTTTATCGACATCAATGGGTGCAGTGGTGTTCTTACCGACTTTGACTGAGCAGCAAGATTTCTCCATCGTCATCCTGCACAGGCGTACGAGCTTAGCAGAGATGCCAAGATGCGACATGGCTCTGTACAGCTCGGCTCTGAAATCAATAAAGAGATGGTGTGTATCGATTTGAAACTCTTTGGCTCTTACCAAAATTTGTCGGAGTTGGAATATTTGATCGATGGTTCATTTGCCGGGCCTTAAAGCACACTGATAGGGGCCGATCAGATCGTTGACAAACGGTTTAAAGCGATCACACAGTACAGATGACAGGAATTTGTATGCAACGTTGAGAAGGTTCTATTCATCGGGCCTACTTTCTTTCGACCAAATTTTGGAGATAAGTTGGTGTATACTCCCTACCAAGTCATCTCCCCTGCTTTGAATAGCTCGGCTGACAGGATATCTGCACCAGTAGCCTTGTACGCTTTAAGCTTTGCGATAGCTAACCGCACTTCATTTGGGTCGGGTGGACGGAAATTTTGACTATATCGTGTCGTCCAGGTTGAATGGATCATTCTGTCTCACAGCGGAATTTGGGCTATCATCGCCATTTAGCAGTCTAGAAAAGAGTTGTTTCCAGATCCTCATCACCGGCGTCCCGCGGCACCATAGCTAAAATATCTTTGTGGCCCTTTTGAGAAAAGGGTTGAGTATGGCTGTTCAAGAGTGTCTACAGTTTGGTTGATAGAGCTATTTAAAGCTTTTAGATATTGCTGTTAAGATCAGAATCTATAGATCTTATCATAATGCTGACATTGAAGTACTAATCTGAAGAATGGGGAAGTGAGTTGTGAATGACTTCGAGTAACTAAAAGTACTGCCGTCGGAGAAACAATGAAGGGGATTAGAAGTTTCAACTGAGAGATCATTTATAAAAATAAGGAAAATGGTTGGAAATCAGACAGAGCCCATGTGTACACCAGTATTTATTTTGTGAATGTCAGATTTGAACCCACCCAATTTTTCCTTGTATTGAACGGTCCGAAAGATAGTTTCTTATTAATTGAATTATAAAATCGTGAAAACCAAAAGCACCCCATTTTCATTAAAAGAGCTTGATGATAAACTCTATCAAATGCTTTGGAAATATCAACCGCAACCATTTTTGCTTTCACCAAAACTATGTAAGGATTGGTTACATTTTTCGGTGAGATAGGCCATTATATCACTGGTGGATGTTTTGCTACGAAAATCGTATTGGCGACTTGATCTGTTCGGGACGCTTTCAATCACAGGTAGTATCATATGTTGCTTTCTGGCAAAGTGGAGTTTGCCGCAAATTGCGCTGCAAGAAGGTTCGGTTTTTCTACAGACTTATCAATTGGAACATCGTTAAAAATGAGTATTGGAATAGATAATTTTTTAGAGTTCTTAATATTTTTGGCAAGAACCCAAAAATTCTTTATACTCTTTGTCCAATTTTGGGATAACAGTCTTCATACCTATAGAAGAACAATATTAGTAACCATATCAGCTACGGCATCTATGTTATTATCAAGGTCACAACGAGTAGTTAATGTTTTTGAAAAAATCACAATTTGCTTTCTCATACAGCCAAACGATTCTTTAAGGATTTTTTTGTTTTGTCGGGTTTTCGGAAAATTATTAAATAATAAATTATTGAATTATGACGCAGTGACCGGATGTACCTTAAGGAGAAGAGTAGGCAATAGATCAAGGGTGTTAGCAGATTGACCTGCAATGTCTGGAATTCGGGTAGGCTCATCGATCTCAACATATCGGGTTTTTCAATAAGAGCGCTACAAATTTTTTTTATGAATAAAAAAAAACGGTTTCGGATATCAATGAAATTCTTTATTTATTGAAAGGACGTTCGATGCCATTATGTATGGAACGCGATTTTTTTTGCATGGCCACCACGGGCACGCTTGCAGAAGTCCAGACGCTGAACCCAATTTTCGACGATTTTCAAGCATAAATCGGCCGATACTGCTGCAATTTCACGTTCGATATTCGTACGACATTCATCAATCATCGCTGGCGTGTTGGCAGAGACCATACACTTGACATAGCCCCACAGGAAATAGTCTAACGGCATGAAATCGCACTACCGAGGCGGCCAAGCGACTGGACCATTTCGTGAGATAACATACGTTCTCCAAACTTGGTTTCCAATAAATTGATTGGGACATTCGCTGTGTGGCTTGTGGCACCGCGGCGTCCTGTTGGAACCACATGTCCTCCAAGTCCATATCATCCAATTGGGGCCAAAAATATTCGGTTATCATTGAACGGTAGCGATCCCCATTCACAGTAACGTGTCGGTCTTGATCATCACGGAAGAAGTACGGCCCAATGACGCCGCCGGCCCATAAACCACACCAAACCGTAATTTTTTCGGGATGCAATGATGACTCATGAAGTACGTGCGGATTGCTGCCTGACCAATACCACATATTTTGTTTATTGACGAAGCCATTCAGCCAGAAATGAGCCTCATCGCTTAAGATGATTTTTCGATGAAAATCCGAATCATTTTCAAGTTGTTGCTCAGCCCAATTCACGAACATACGACGCTTCTGGTGGTCAAGCGGCTTCAGTTCTTGCGTGAATTTAATCTTGTAAGGATGTAGGCCAAGATCTTTAAAATTCACCACAACGACGTCACAGAGATACCCAACGCTTGAGAACGACGTGTGAGAGACACATTTGGGCTTTCTGCAACTACGGGCACTTCTTTATCTCACTAGCACGGGAACATTTTGTACTGTGCCTGTGGATTCAAATTTTTCCGCTAGACGCTTTATTGTTGATCTGCTGGATTGATCTGCTGATTGAACGAAGCGCTCTTAACGTTGAGGCCACTGACTCCGAATTTAAGTAGTTAATTTTAATAATTTTGACTCGTTGTTGGCTCGTATATCTTTCCATCATGAAATGGCAAACCTTACTGAAGAGAAATGTCAAAAGAGCGGCAAGAAATATGGCGTCATTTGCTGTCCTTGTCGCTCTACTTTTGTAGCGTCTCTGTTGAGAAACCCTTTACATTCCTTCAAGAAAAGCGAAGCCAGGAGGAATTATTTTATTAATTAAAATTCGCCTGCAATAGCGATTTCATTGAGGGAGTAAAAAAAAATACGAGAAACCAAGTCAGATAAATAATCAAAACTTGAATAGGTTGAATTTATTTCTAAGTTGGCAATTGGGGCTTCTAAGTATATGGAAAACAATAATTAATGACATGCTCACGAATGTCAAATTTTATTCTTTGGACCTTTGGCACCACATATATGAGAAATTTGATATTTGATAATGCCATCTAATTGGTCAGAAAAGGTCAAGAAGTCCTAGAAATTGGTCAGCCATATATAACTAGTAATAAAGGCTTAAAGTTTCTCAAGGTCACTCCAGATCACGCGCAATTTCTGGTACTTCATTTCAGGTATACCAAAGTATACCATCCGAAAGATCTCTAGATTGTGATAAGAGGTCAACTGTTTACAGTAATTGGCCAGCCATAGTTTTTCTTTTATGAATTTTCAAGTGGTTAAGAAATTTCAAGATAATTTACACAGGGTGTTTTGCATGCATAAATTGTATAAAAGTGCTAGAGGGCACAGGTTCGGTCTAAACAAGAAAAAAACTGTGTTGGAGGGGGTATATTTCTCCCCATTAAGGTGAGGGGTATGATTAAAATAATAAAAAGTTAACAAATGTTCAGTTCTTTGAGACACCTGTTCTCAAAAAAGGCTACAAAATCGTTTTTTATTTTTAAATTTTTTTGACTTGCCGTTTTCAATTATGTGAAAGGACGTTGTAAAGTTCATTTATAGTTAGGTTTTACGACTTTTTGCTTCCAAAAGTGTTATGTCGAAATGATCATCATTTTATTCCATTTTTTGTAGAATCACCCATATGCTACTTCCAAATTAGTAAATGATTTATTTTTCATTACATTTTAGAAAATTCAATAGTAAAATACATTAATTTTTGAGCACGGCGTAAGCCGTCTTCTATACTTCCATGTTCAATATCCGACATTTAATTTCGCAGCAATTTTTGTAATGAAACTCCAAAGTGTAATATTATGTTAATCAGAAAACCACACTAAAAGCAACTCCAGCAATCACTTACAGAACATCAACACCGATTATTCTATGTAACTCAAAATACGAATTTTGTGATCAAATAATTTGATGTGAATCGCCTTTATTTTTAAAAACCCTCTTGAGCTTTATATTCCGAAATTCACGCTATAAAAAATGAGTTGATATTTCAAACATAACTGACTTTATTCAGGTATTATTAAAATTCGAGTGTCCTTTTTGAAAGACCCTTTATTTTTATTTTACGTGCCATAATCGGTTCGTTCAATGCCTGTCAGATCATTTTAAGTTAATTGCGAGCCCGACCCAAGCGATTCTGCTCAATTACCTTGTCTGTACCTTTGCTTTATCTCTTAAAAGAACTGAAAGTTGTTAAAAACAATATAAAATCGTTCTCGTATAAAAAATATTGCATCAAACAATAAGTTGAAGTCATTGAATGTTTGTTTTAAGTACCTACGGTATCTATACTTTTGAAAAGTTCAAGAAACAAATTGTTTAGTTTTCTTTAAGCAAGTACATTTTCATATATTCATACATTCAAGTCTAGGAACGCTGACTTCAAAAACGCTTAAAACAACATGAATTTTCAAAACTTCAACAGAAAGGGAGTTGTGTCGTCCAATAATTATACACACTTGAATTCAGTGACACATTCACAAGGTATCCTCCAGACTCCACACTCTCTAAAAATTTTCCGATTAAAAGTTTAGATTCTTATGACCAGAATTTAATAGCAACCACAGAACTGTTCGAAGTCCTCTCCGAAATACCAGGCAAACCAAATCGTCCTGTGCTGCAAATTCATAGTTAAATGAATTGTATTTGTGCAATGTGCATACCTATATGTAGTTGAGTGATGTGCAGTGCATGTGGCGAGGAATGCGTACCGCATTTGCACTGCAAATGAATTCCTTACACTGAGAGAATGTTAGCATGGCAACATTGTATCGGTCTGTGAGCTTTGTAAATGCAATGAGTTCCATCCATGACCCAGTTTAATTTTTTGTACTCCGTTTTTTTTCTTTACTCCGTGAAAGCTACAGACTTGTCGAATAAAGTTGTTTCAAATAGCTAATTGGTTTTATAAGTTTGAGTTTAAGTTTAAGTTTAAGTTTAAGTTTAAGTTTAAGTTTAAGTTTAAGTTTAAGTTTAAGTTTAAGTTTAAGTTTAAGTTTAAGTTTAAGTTTAAGTTTAAGTTTAAGTTTAAGTTTAAGTTTAAGTTTAAGTTTAAGTTTAAGTTTAAGTTTAAGTTTAAGTTTAAGTTTAAGTTTAAGTTTAAGTTTAAGTTTAAGTTTAAGTTTAAGTTTAAGTTTAAGTTTAAGTTTAAGTTTAAGTTTAAGTTTAAGTTTAAGTTTAAGTTTAAGTTTAAGTTTAAGTTTAAGTTTAAGTTTAAGTTTAAGTTTAAGTTTAAGTTTAAGTTTAAGTTTAAGTTTAAGTTTAAGTTTAAGTTTAAGTTTAAGTTTAAGTTTAAGTTTAAGTTTAAGTTTAAGTTTAAGTTTAAGTTTAAGTTTAAGTTTAAGTTTAAGTTTAAGTTTAAGTTTAAGTTTAAGTTTAAGTTTAAGTTTAAGTTTAAGTTTAAGTTTAAGTTTAAGTTTAAGTTTAAGTTTAAGTTTAAGTTTAAGTTTAAGTTTAAGTTTAAGTTTAAGTTTAAGTTTAAGTTTAAGTTTAAGTTTAAGTTTAAGTTTAAGTTTAAGTTTAAGTTTAAGTTTAAGTTTAAGTTTAAGTTTAAGTTTAAGTTTAAGTTTAATTTAAGTTTAAGTTTAAGTTTAAGTTTAAGTTTAAGTTTGATATTGATTGTGGTTTGAGTTTGAGTTTTTGCTTAAGTTTGAGCTTGAGTTTGGTTTGAGTTTGAGTTTCAGTTTCAGTTTAAGTTTGAGTTTGAGTTTAAGTTTAAATTTGAATTTAATTTTGAGCAAAAGTTTGAGTTTAAGTTTAATCAAGATCACGTTATTATTTCATCTTTATTTTTTGAGTGTATCATTTTGCTATATCCACCGCACCAAGACAAAACGAATTGTTTTAGGTTGTTGAAACTAGTCACTAAAAGAGTTATGCAAACGAAGCAGAATGATAGTGGCTGGCAAGTGATACTTGCATGTCATCAGTATGAAGAACGAAACGAATTTTTATGTGTGACTTTGACGTGATCTGTTGGAGACGGGTTCTTCTCGTACGAACGAATAAACAATTCAAATATGCACTGATAATAATTTTAAAAACGATCAAATAATACGTTATATTGTAGGTATACCTATACCTCTTAATATTATTTACTGGTTTGCTGGCTGAATAAATGCAATTCAATTATATCTGGTTTTGTACAAAAAATCGTACGTTCTACATCTGAGCAATATCTATACAATTCTACATTCTACATACTCTGTTTCTGTAGTTGGGATGGATAGGTTAATGCAAGGAAATATTCATTTGTATGATTGCATATAAACTGACCATCAACTAAAAAAAATATGACTTTAAATTGAAAAAAAGTTGCAATGAATTATTAATAAGGCTTCAATTTTTCATTTGCATCATTTCCGAAGCGGATATATGATTTATTTTATTTGTTATTATTTATTTGGTATCAGATGAACCACTATGCAGTTTAAGGGCCCCAGAAATTATTTTATTAAAGCATAGGTTGAAAGGCCTGACATTAACATTACATACTGATCGAAAAACAATTAGGTGCATGGATAGTTTGCTGTTAATAAATCTTTAGTGAGCTTTGAAAATTTCAAATTTTCGTTTTTCTTTCAATCATCAAGTTTAAAAAGCAAACAAAAATTTTCACAACCAATAAAAGGGAAATAATAAAACACTTAACAATAAAAAATGAGAAGTTTTTACCAAAGGGTTAACTTAACTTGCTCTATATGGCAGGTATAGTTTTCATTGAAAAAAAAGCAGGTCAAGATTTTAATCTAACATTAACATTACGATATTTGATGGATGACTCAACTTTTTTTAATAATACCGTCCGTCAGTTTGTGCGTCTATAAACGCCTGTACGCCTGTACATCGAGCTAGACGCAACGGTTCCCGTTCCCACTTCAGATTGACTCGCGGACCCTTCACAAGAATTGGAAATGTCAGCGAACCCCCAAATATTCTTTTGGTCCAATTTTGGCACTGAAATTTTTCAGTTGGTGCCTATCAAATTCGTAAAATATCGTTCTTTAATCATAAAATACGGATATTTATCGAACTTCTCGCAAAAATATAAAATCTTCGAACTATAAAAAACTATATACTTACTTAATTCTCTCACGACAAACTAAGGGCCTTATTGCGAGAATTCCAAAGAATTCGAATAAAAAAAAGTCGATCAGGAATTCTTGATAGTTTAAAATTTCTATCAAATAGAAAAATACATAAAAATCAAATAAAAAAATATTTACAAATAGACTTTGGCAATACCAATAGTCGACTTTTAGTCTATTCGACAAAGAGTCTATTTTCAATAGACTCTCACAATAAGGCCCTGATTACTTTTTGGTTCTCCATCTTTCGTTCGGGAGAGATTGGAAAACTAAAATTTGATACTTAAAACTAATCATTCTTCATCAATTATCCATTAAGTATGTTTTGTTAGCTATATACATATGTAGGTATTTATTTTTTGAAATATTTTTTAAAAAATGAAATACAGAAATATAAATAAAGAAACTGGTGAATCGTCAAAATATAGTTCGTCCCCATTCTGTCAAGCCATTAATTGTGAAATTCTATTGAAGGATGGCTACGATATCGATGTATTTGAGGCATTTAAACAGAGCCGTGGCTAGGGGTGGGGCAGTGGGGCAAATGCCCCAGGTGCCTTGCTGTGAAGGGTGCCGGGTCGTACCGCAAATGGCTCGCTACGGCTTGTGAAAGTCGCCAACATGTGGTGAATGTTGATACAAAGCGAGCTTACGTAGAAAAAATTGAGAAATTATTATTGCTATTTATTGACCAACAACTAAAGTCGATTTTAATCGACTCAGTAGTTAAAGTTTCTTGTGGTCAAAAGAACGACTGAACAAAAACTAGACAAAATTTCACCAAACTTTATACTGTGATCGATATTTTATGAATCGAAATTTTGAAATTGACGTTTCTAATACGTCATATAATTCAAATACTTGTTAGAAAATGAAAATTTTTAGTTTTTTCTTACTCCTCCGGAAAAAGGTGATTCGTTGACATTTGGATATTTTTAAAACAAGGCATTTCATAAATATGTCTTTACATGTTGTAACTTCGTGGTTGCTTGAACGATTTCAATGAAATTGAAAAATCGTCACCAACACCTGTGTCATTTTTTTGAAAAACCAGTTTTATTCAAAAATATTTTTTTTTCTTTTTAATTCTGTGTTAGCTATCACCTGTATCAATTTCATTGAAATCGCTCAAGGAACAACATCTAAGTTCCAAGGATGCTGATTTTTTTTATTTTGTCCTTCCATACTTTATCTTGAGTAACTTTGGCTTTTCGAAACTTTTTCCTTTCGTTAAATTTCATTTATAATTTGAACGTTCTGTAAATGAATTTTTAAAAGTTCTCGCATGATTTATTCAGGAATGAATCATATTTTACAGTGAAAAAGAACTTGATTTTATATGAACCAAGAAATAAGATTTGCCATCGAAACAAAAATTATTTTTTTTTTTTGGTTTTTCATGCGAAAACGAACCATATTTATCGTTTTACCTTGGTACCTACTTACTTACTTTACTTATCCGGATCCCGATCTATGGAGGGTATCTGCCTGAGATATTGCGGTCTTTCATCGGTTGCGGTCCCTCGCTCTCTCCAGTCATCAAGACCAAGCGTTCTTGCTTCGGAAACCACCTGATCCCTGTAGCGGAAGTTCGGTCTTCCTGGTCGTCTCGAACCTGGGGGCCGGGATAAGAAAATTTTTGGCTGGAGCGTTGTTGTCCATTTGCTCGATGTGCCCGAGCCAGTATAGTCGACGTGTTTTGGTTCTTTGGACTACATCCACATCTTGGTACAGCTCGTATAATTCACGATTAAATCTTCTCCTTCATTCGCCCTCCTCGCATATTGGACCAAATGCCTGCCGAAAAATTTTTCTCTCGAAAGTGCCCCAAAATCAATTCCCCTTTTTTACTTATCATCCAGCACTCGGCGCGGTAGAGTTGAACTGGTAAAATTAGCGTTTTGTATAGCGTGCACTTTGTCTTCCGGGAGAGGAGTTTTTAACCCATTTGTTTGGCCAAACCGAAGTAGCAGCGGTTCGCTAGGGTAATTCTTCGTCGGATTTCCACTAAGCTGTCATTCGTGGGGTTGATGTTTGTTCCGAG
Source organism: Dasysyrphus albostriatus (assembly GCA_946251815.1). NCBI lineage: Eukaryota > Metazoa > Arthropoda > Insecta > Diptera > Syrphidae > Dasysyrphus > Dasysyrphus albostriatus. The sequence goes on along the minus strand of OX276335.1, from coordinate 190,413,526 downwards.
GTAGGTGAACTCCTTGACCACCTCGAAATTACTGCTACCAACAGTGACGTTTTGTCCTAGGCGATGGACAGATGAAGCTTTGTTTGTTGATAGCGTATACTTTGTTTTGTCCTCATTCACTTCAAGACCAACACGTTTCGCCTGTTCATCAATAGCTGTGAATGCTTCTAGTACAGCTCGCTTGGAGCGGCCGATGCTGTCGATATCGTCTGCATAGCCAAGCAGTTGCGAAGACCTGTTGAAGATAGTGCCTTCCAGGTTAACACCACTCTCGCGAACTATCTGCTCCAGGACTAGGTTGAAGAAGTCACATGATAAGGCATCTCCTTGTCTGAACCCTGTACATGTCTGGAATAGCTCGGATGAGCTGTTACCCATTTGCACGTTGCACCGCGTATTTTGTAACGTCATGCGGCATAGCTGGATCAGTTTTTTCGGGATCCCGAGTTCCGACATCGCCAATAAAAGCTCTTGGCGACTAATGCTTTGAAGTCGATGAAAAGATGGTGGGTCTCGTTTTGAAATTCGTTGGTCTTTTCCAGGATTTGCCTCAATGTGAAGATCTGGTCTATTGTTGATCTACCTGGCCTGAGGCCACACTGGTACGTGCCAATCATAGTGTTGCAGAATGGCTTAAGACGCTCACATAGTACGTTGGATAGGATCTTGTATGCAACATTAAGCAGGGATATACATCTGTAGTTTTTGCAAGACATAGGATCACCTTTTTTGTAGATTGGGTATATGGAGCTAATTGACCAGTCGTCGGGCATACTTTCCTTCTCCCATACTTGGTTGATGAGCTGGTGTATGCACCCTACCAGGACATCTCCTCCATACTTGAAGAGTTCCGCAGGTAGGTCATCCGAGCCGGCGGATTTGTTGTTCCTAAGCTTGTGGACGGCTTTCTTAATCTCTTCAGTACTGGGCGCTGGGACTGGATATTCATTGACTGGTCACATGGTTCTTTGTTCTCCTGTAACTTCCTCTACAGAAATCTCACTTAGCAGCTGCTGGAAATGCTGTTTAAACACGTCAAGAATTCCCTGTGCTTCGGTGACTAGGTTCTCTTCTCTGTTTCGAAGAGCTTTCATGCCGGTTTTATAACCACATGCCAGTTGCTTGGCTGTTTTGTAGAACCAGCGGGTGTTGGTGGCGGTGCTAGACTCCTCGAGATACTTGAGCTGAGAGGCTGCGGGTGCTCTTTTATTTCTACGCAGGGTTTTCTTCTCATTCCTTCTCTTTTCACGGTATTCCTCTCTTGCTACTCTTGTTTTCCGTAGCAGCATTTGCATTCGTGCATTTTCCGTCTCCTGCTTCAATACCTCGCATTCCTCATCATACCACGGGTTCTTTTTTCGCCAGGTGTTTGTGTGTATCCTTCGCTTGGGGAAACTAGTGCTACTTATCACCGTATTACGAGCTGCACCATAGTCGATTAGTCGAAAGCCGTTGTCTGCTGTCGTTTCGTGGAGGCTGTGTTTTCCAACTAATCCGCCAAAGATATTTTCCTTCCCGATTTTAGCATTGAAGTCTCCGAGCACGACTTTGACATCGCACTCCGGACAGGCTCCGTAGGCTCCGTCCAGGAGGTCGTAAAAATCCTCTTTGTTAGACTCCTCCGCTTCATCGGTAGGGGCGTGTGCACATGTAAGGCTGATGTTTTGGAAGGTAGCTTTGATGCGGATCACAGCCAGGCGATCGCTGATCGGCTTAAAATCGATGACTTTCGATCTGAGTCGATTTCCCACGACGAATCCGTATCCTAACATATGCAATCTTTGATGACAGCTGTAATAAATGTCGCAATCTTTTCTTTTCATAATCCCTGATCCTATCCATCGTATCGATTGCGGTAATAACTGCCTTGTACCGCGTGAGGACAGATTCAAGTTTTTGAGTAGCACCTTGCGTATAGAGTGTCCTTACATTCCAGGTGCATACTCGTAGGTCGTAGTCCATTTTCGTTCCGGGTCGGGTTGCCATTTGATGGGGGTCGTTATCCGAGACTTCTCGCTTCTCTTTCATAACAATTGGTTTTTTTTACTGTGGCAGGGTTGTTATCCCAACGCACTAACCTCCAATCTGTAGGGCCATGGGTTTGGTGTTGCAATTTTTTTTTGGTTGTCACAATCGTATGAACTCGGCTATATTCGTATACTAAAAGTTAAGATAAGGTAAAAAAAGAACTAGTCAAGGCTTTCTAGTCAGTGGTCTTCTACTATAATATCAGGTTGTTCAATAAGAGCGCTACAAAAGTTTTTTAAATAAGACAAAAACGGTTTTGAATATCAATGAAATTCTTTATTCCTGTGAAAGTAAATATTTTCGTTTGACGCACAACAAGATTAATACCAAAGCAAAAATACTTTATAATCTTTTACCTGACGCGCACTTACATATTATACCATTGCTTCATTCGTTTATTTCTAAACAAAAAGTAGAATGCGAAAGAAAAAAAGAGATAACAGATTTCATATATATTCTTTTACTCTTGCTATAAGATTAAAAATTGCCTCTAGTAACTAGGCCGTTTAACGCTCATAGCTGTCGTATAGGAATCTGATTTTAGACTACCAGATTTTTATGTCATTTGATTAAGCATTAAGAACTACCTTGAAAACATGTGTCATATGCTTAGGTTGTACCGAGGTAAATTTTTCCGTTTGATACACCACAACTTCCTCCTTCTACCCCTCAAAAAAACACCCTTCCATATGAAATATTTGTATAGACTTTTTTGATTCTTAATTCTCATAGTACATGAAACGTTCTCCAAGTTTCATGGTGGTACCATTTTTTTTTGTTTTATTTACCTGTAATAGTAGGAGATAAAAAGTTTTAAAGTTTCAGATAATATAATCAATAAGTGTTCTTTATGAGAATGAAAGGGTTTTTATATCATTTGTTATGTAAATTCATGTTGCTTAGGCAAATTCATGTCCCAGCTTTGCTAAATTAAAATGAGCTAACAGACCTTTATAAAGTTTTTAATTTAAGATCCTATAACATATCAAGAAACATATTTTACAGTAGGACAAAGTTGCTTAAAGTTTTTATTAGAAGGTTGAATTTTAAACTCTTATTTTTCTCTTGGACTTATACATACTCCATAATTGCTTTTAATTTTAAAGGGCTCAGAAATAGGACGATCAAATATAAATACCAATTCCTCCCAGTCCACTTGCATAGAAACTTTCTTTCAACACATACAAGTAGGTAAATAGTTATATCTTTAACCTATAGATATAGGAACATTATACATACATATACTTAATTCATATCGTCGTTTGAAGTTGACTTTTGAAAGTGGTTATAATATTATACAGTAGGTATGACATTAATTTAATATGACACTATTTTTGAAAAAGAAATTCATATCCTAGCAGGTATTGAATTGATGCTGTATATTTCAAACGAATCAAGTACCCCTATGTAGAAATTTGCCGCTTGAGTTGACTTTCTATTTAGCTATACCTACTTAACTCAATCCTCCACGGCATTTTAGCACCTGTCTTAACCACTTGAAAAACACATGAGATTTTTGTATAGTATAACATTCTATCAAAGCTCGAAGTTGTTCATGTTTAAGTACAAAAAATTGACTGAAGTATGCTCAAACATAGCCTCTCATCCGTGCAATGTGATGCATATGTCCTTTTACTAAAAAGTACCTCCTATTCAAAAACTATTTACGCGACAAACGGAATAAATTTCCACGTAAATGGATCTTGCACAGAAGTAGAAAGAGCTATATATGTAGGTATAGGTACTCAGTGGAAAATTTTACTTCACTCCTATAGAAAAATGACAGAATTCTGGCACTTTTCCATGTCGTACATATTCTTGCACTTCCAGGTAACATGGCACACAGCATCTGCTTCAGGCATTTTCAATTTGTTAATCGAAAAGTTTGCACTTTTCAACCCATCCACCACACGGGCCGTGTGCCGGTTGTATTTAGTTTTCTGTCCTGTTCCATTCCAGGACCCTCCTCCACTTTCAAATTCGTTGTTTTTCGTCATATCCTCGCCATCGTTGCTGCCATCATCATCATGTCTTGGCGTTTAACTTAAGAGAAATATCTTTTAACTTTGCTGCACAAATTACATTTTGCTTAAATGCATTTGTGAATTCTAGCGTAATCGTTTGGCATTGATTAAATCGAGGGAAACAAACTTAAGACCGAAAGTCATGCTTTTTTCTGTTGTTTAATATTAAGATTCTTTTAATAAGGGGAAGGATGCATTAAAAGATCAATAAAAGAAAATGTGCCTGTTGTTTTTTTTTTTTTCAAGAACATTTTTATGGCATAAGGAATGGAATATAACGTCGGCGGCAAGTCCACCGCATCTCAAATTTCAATGAATTTGCTAAGAAGGCTTTTCAATGAGTCAGTAAATTTTCATAAGATTTGTTGTTTTCAAATGGAGGACATCAACGATTTGGGTTTTTATCACATAGACCTGTGGTTTTCTTTTTCTAAGTTCCAAGGAAGAACCATAACCATAAACGCCCTCTTATCGTTTGCTGGAACCACATGCCATTGGTAAAGCTATAGGGCTGCAAGAAGTTACTAATCTTATCAATGATCATCGGTCGTAATAGCATCACGTTATAGGGGTCAGTTATAGCTATCAGGAAAACGAATCACGTGGAGTGAGCTAGCAAAACGGGGAAAACCAGGGCATCCACATTTTATAATGTTGGAAAGAGTGGTCACAAAATTGACGAAATTGTGTTGGACGATCGTCGAGTCAAGGTTTAAATAATAGCTTACATTGCAGCCATTTTATGAAAGCTTCATTCGATTTTCTACATTACCATTTGAGCCATAGAGTACCTATATTATTTTATTATATTTATTATTATTAATTTGAAGGTCACGATGTAGATGCTATTTCTTATATACCAAGGGGCATTTATTATTCCGCGAAGCACCTTGCTTTGGAATTTTTGGATTTGTTCAGCATTTGTTTTCTTTGTACAGCCCCATAGTTGGATGCCATATGTCCAAACGGGTTTCAGTACTTGCTTATATAACATTAGTTTGTTCTGGATAGATAGGTCAGAGTTCTTTCCTAGTAACCAGTACATTTTTCTGTACTTCAAATTTAGTTCGTCTTTTTTCTTTTTGATGTGCTCTTTCCATTTAAGCTTTGCATCCAAAGTCATTCCAAGGTATTTGGCAGTATTGGAGTAAGGTACTGTTGTACTGTTTATAAGAATTGGAACATTGTTTATTTTTTTGTTTGTAAAGTTTATATGCGTCGATTTTGTTTCATTTAGTTTGATTCGCCATTTTTGCGTCCAATCACTAACTTTATCGACTGCATTTTGCAGTTTTTGTGTAGCCTTCGTAACGGATTTATCTGGCACCAATATTGTAGTATCATCAGCAAAGGTGGCCATGATAGCGTTGATGTCCACTGGAATATCCCTTGTATATAACAGATACAGGGTTGGTCCTAGGACACTTCCTTGTGGTACACCGGCTTCAATTTTCTTTAGTTCCGAGTAATTTTGGTCGAACCGTACTCTAAAGAGTCGGTTCGTAACGTAGGATTTCAGTATTTCGTAGTACTGCCTGGGAAGATCCCTTTGCAGTTTGTACTCAAGTCCCAAGTGCCAAACCTTGTCAAAGGCTTGAGCAACATCTAAGAATATAGCCGAGCATACTTGTTTTTCTTCAAGTGCCTTTTCCACAACATCCGTAATCCGATGCACTTGGTCTATCGTGGAATGTTTATTTCTAAATCCAAACTGATGGCTCGGAATTAGTCTTCTTTCTCCTATTATTCTGCTTAGTCTTTTCAGAAGCAGTTTTTCGAAAACTTTTGCCATGATTGGTATAAGCGATATAGGTCTGTAGGATGTTACTTCTGTTGGTGGCTTACCTTGTTTAGGTATAACAATGACTTCTGCAATTTTCCAATGATGTGGCACATATCTTAGTTTAAGGCATGCATTTATTATAAATTGGAGTTTTTTGAAGGCTATAGAAGGCATTTCTTTCAAAACCTGAGCAGTTATTAGATCGTACCCTGGTGATTTTTTGTTAGACAACTTATGTTGACACATACTTCTTACTTCTTTGAGCGTGACAAAAGGAATTTCACATTCGTCGTTTCTATCAACAAACTGTAATGGATCTGTAGCTGTGCTTGCTGGAAATGGCTTAAAAACATTCGCGAGATGTTCACCGAAGAGATCAGCCTTTTGTTTTGGGTTTCCGATCCATTTACCATCTTGAGATTTTATTGGCGGGTTTTGTTCCTGTGGTCTTTTTTGGCGCTTAGCTGCTTTCCATAAGGAGTATTCCGTAGAAGCAACCGCCGTCAGACTATTCAGGAATCTACTAAGTGAATCACTTTTAAATTCACAGATTCTTTTCTTTAGTTCATTGTTAAGATGGTTAAAAACTGCCTTATCACCTGGAAATCTCGTAGCTTGCCAATTTCTTCGAGCTCTTCTTTTCTCCAAGATCAGCTCCTTTATTTCGACAGGATATTTTATTTCTTTTTCTCTTGAGTTCGAAATTGTTGGAGGACTTTCTTCTGCAGCCTGTTGCACATCAGCAATAAATTGTTCTACTTCATGATCAATCTGTTCAATTGTTTGCATAGGAGATCTTAGGTTTATAAAACTTTCAAGTTTATCTCTGAACTCGTATCAGTTTGTTATTTTATTCCACGAGCTTAAGATTACTTTTTTCTATTATTTCTGCTTCGCTCAGTGATAATATTACTGGAGTATGATCTGACGATAAATCGTAATCACCTTCGACACTTATATGGTTTCGTTTAATACCTTTTACTACGAAAAAGTCTATAAGGTCTGGTATTTATTGTTAGAATCAGATGGCCATACAATACAATACAATTTTTTAACACAATTATTATTAACTATGTAATTCAATCAGCCACAAATTATTTATTAAATAATTATAATCACAAACAATGACAAAAATCAAAAATTCAGTATGAATTTTGTTTGTATTTCTCTTATCTGTAAAAATATTTGAGCTGATTGGGCTACAGGTTGGGCTCGTATGCCATAGAGTATTACTTATATTATCTAAAGAACCAGGGGTTTTGCTCTCTTTCACCCTACAAGCTGAATTCAAAAATTTGTCGCATTAAGACCGAGCATGTGTCAGGTAGCTAATGAATTTTAAATGGAACCGCACCAACACAGTGGCAATCTTGTTGTGTTTTGCTCAGTTTGTGCTCAAATGGTATGAAAGGTCGTGAAGATATTCAAATAACAAATCCGTTGAATTCAAAAACTGGAAAATAAATAGACTTTTATATTAAATTGCCTTTTTGAAGTCTTTCACCACGTTTGGCCTTAAAATAAAGAAATATTTATGATGATTTATGATAAAAGTAAAGAAAATCATTTAAAAAAGTATAAACTCGCCCTAGGAATTCAATGCATATGAGCCCAACCTTTGCCACGAACTGTAGTACAATTAGCTCAAATATTTTGACAGATAAAAGAAATGTAAGCAAAAAGTGGGTTCCAGAACGAGTTTCAAACAGTTTGAAACCGACAGATTTAATCATTTTTAGTGCGAAATCATTCGACAAGTGAAAGTTTGTGCTTTTTCTCACCAGAGTAGGGTTGCCAATTCTTGAACAAGTTCGATAGCCCAATTTAGAAATTTTTGTAGACCAATGTCGAAAAAGTAGCCCAAATAATAGCCGAGAACAATAAAAAAATGTTCTCATAACTTCAATAAATTTTTTTTTTATATTAAAACAGCAGAAAATTAAAGTTCTCATGCGTAGACAAAATGAAAATTTTCAAAACAATTTTCCACCTATTCTTTGGATAATATTAATTAATATTCAAGGCAAAAAAAGTTTGCTTTTGTCTAAGTTACCCGTCAATAATTTATCCTTAATTAATAAACTAAAAATGGAAAACAATTATTTTTGCATACAAAAATGGGGACTATTCGGTGAATAAAAAGTGGTGCCAAATTGTGGAATGCTTAAAAAGTATATTTAGGGGGAGGAAAGTGTTTTATTTATGATTTATTTATACGAAAAAAAAATATCGCCCAAGATAAGATTTGGGCTATTACTAGCCCATTTATGATTGAGCTGTCATACAGAAATTGTTGTCGGCAATTTCGAAAAAAATAGCCCGATTTCCGATAAATAGCCCAATCTGGCAAGCCTGCACCAGAGAGGAAAACATTTCTCCTCCTTGCCAGACTTGGTCCGAGAAATTTCTGGTGGCTGTTTCGTACTCGATGTCAAATATGCCATGTGTTAGTATGTCAGCTTTAAAAAGAACGTCAGTTTGGTTCCAAATAACAAAACAGAATACTAAAAGCTAGGGTTACTCAAGTGTTACTTCTTTTGTTTTGTTTTTGGTAGATATATTAATTTTTTTTTGTCTTTTTATAAATCAAAGGATTTTCTTAAAATGCATGTATCGCTTAAGTCCGTATGACACTACATTTTTCTCTCATTTTTAATGAACTGAAAATTAAATAAGAGGAGAACGTACAATTTCTTATTCAAATTTTGATTGGTGTGAGTGTGCACATACATACATACATAAATATAAAAATGTAAAAATTTATAAAAAATGTTATTTTCAAATAATATTTGTCAGGTTCTGGCAGTTTTTCTTGACATTTCAGAATTAAAAAAGAAAAATTATTTCAAGGAACACTCAGTCATAAAAGAAAGTATACACTGGCCCCTACAGAAGACTAATTTATGATGTATGTTCACTTTTTGGACACATTGTAATTGTGAACACTTTTAGAGAAATAATTTTTCTTAAAAACACTTTTTATCCCTTTTTTTCTCTTATGACACTTTGTCATACGGGCTTAAGCAAATCTATTGCGTAGAAGAAAATTTTGTTATGAAAATTTGTGTACTTTTTTTTCTTTTTTAAACAAATCTAAGTTTCATAATTAGGTAAATATGTTATCAAATAATCTTTCTTTGCTTAAGTTTAATTATTTTTATACGTATACGTTTCCATTTTCTTACCATTCAATTTTTTGTACAGCGATTTCTTTTCAAATATTTCTTTTGACGTGGTGCAAATTAGTGCGAGGGTTTCATTCCCACCTGTCACAGTTAGACATTTAGTCTGAAGTAGTGCGAAGAATTTAAGGAACACACCTAAAATTAATTGTGATTTTTTTATTGTTTGTTTCTTTGTTTGTGATTGTGATATTTAATAATTAATTTGTGGCTAATTGAATAACATATGTAGTTAATAATAATTGTGTTTAATAAAACAAAAAAACTGATGGGAACTGCATTATTCATGTAAGTGTCTTATATATATGAACTAAAATTTGTATCAACAAGTCACACGTATTCACAGACACGGAATTTAAGAGAGTTTTCTTTTAATATGCTAAAATAAAATTTTGGGGTGTCTTAGGCAAGGAGGCTACCAGTTGGTTCCCTAGATCAGCGGTTCCCAAACTTTTTTAGCTTTGGAACCCTTGACATGGTCAAAATATATTTTGGGACCCCAACACTTGACGATAGAAAAAATGAAAGACATAAAATGTTAAAATCTGTTTATTTCTTATATATAAGACATTCCATCAAAGCTATAGTTCGAAAAATGAAACAGTTTCAGTTTCATTGTTTGATTAATAAATGGTTAAAGATAAAGTCCTTTGTCCGAAAAGTGTAGGTATTCGAATATCTGGGGAGCGACCAATCTCGATCTTTATAAAGTTGAGGGGACAAAAACTTATTTTAATGAAAAAGAAACTTTGGAGATCTATCAGCAATGGGTTTTTCTGTATACTTGGCGTCGTAGACTGAGTTTTTTTATAATGGATTTTGCACAGAAATTTTCAAAATAGGTATCTGGAAAGTAATGTTGCCAAGACTTTTGTGAGTATCAACTCGAACCTCAAGCATGTTGTACGATCAGAGAATCTTTGCAAATATTCTTTTAAACCTGGAAAACATTCAATATTGTCCTTCTGTAGGTGCACAGGTTGAACAGAATTATTTTTTTAAGGCTGGCAGTTTGTCTCTCGTGCAAATACTGTTGTGGAAATTTCTTGCAAATCTGTAACATTTTAATGAATTTTCTAAAGATTTTTGAAAGATAAGCTTATCTTATACTTTATTAATCATGGCAAACATATTGCATAAAGCAATACATAGAAAAGATTTGCAGGTGATATATTTGTCTCCAGTTGGAAAACTTTCAGATTTTCACAAAATCCAAATATCTTGGATAAAGCTTTTTTCAAGACAGCATTTGGATTTAATATTTACCTACATACACAGGCACCTATTATATTATTTTTACACACTTTCCTGAACAAATGTACTAGTGGGGCTGTTAGGGTAGGAAGACCAACCTGTCATTTTGTCCTGACAGATGGAGCTTTAGTATACTAATTGTTCATGTTCATGTCCCAACTTTAAAAAAACTAAAAAATTAAATAAATTTTGTGGCACAACAGCTCGTGGAGAACCAGGGCCTAGTAACTTACAACTCTCAACTATTCCTGTGTGCGTGTTGGCAGGACTAGAGGGGACCTACAATTTTTTGCCGAGTCCGAACGGCTTAATGAGAAGCACTTATTCATGACAAGTATACTCTTGGAGGATTTGTCAGTTCTTCGCAGAAGGCAGTACCTCGGGAAAAACATTTCTGACCTAACTGTACTTTTAAGATATATTGCCAAGATGGCAACACTGTCAGAAAAACGAGAAAAGGTTGCCACTTGTTTTATACATGGCCTATAAATCGAGAACCAGAGGTCAGACGATGACCAGAGAGTTTTCGTAGGGTTCAGCACCCTTGTAACCATAGGACCATATATACTTGATTTTCCCCCTACCCTCTCCTTGCATGAAGAGGGTGGAAAAAGTCGTTTGGAAAGGGAAAATGCAAAGCTAAAGTAAGTAAGAAAAATATTTGTATTATTAAAATTTAAAGATTGGTGTCGAAGCAGAATTTCACCATCTACTATTTTCTATCCAAAGTGAATTGAAAAGCCTACTTTCGTTCTATAAAAAGTCACTTTCAAAGTACTGGGGAGGGGGAATATGAAAGTTTAACAAACTTTCATATTCCCATATGTGCACATGGCACATATTTTAAGGATGTTTTTTAGTGCCCAATTTTATTTAATAAAAACGAACTCGATAAAACCATCTTAAAAAAAGTTAATATCTTTTTCATATATGATGACTGAGTTTTAAGTGAAACAAGTAAAATTTTACCAAATTTCAACAGTATTGTGATGAAACTTAATCCACATATTTAATTTTTAATTAGTATTAAGAATCAAAAAAGTCTACAAAAATATTTTTAGTGAAAAGGGTGTTTTTTTCAAAAAAAGAGAACATTTTTGAATCACTACCATGAAACCCCCTCCCAAAAGTGGTGTGTTTATAAAAGCTGATGTAAATGTTTGACTTTTCATCAAGGTCAAGGATCAAAAGAGTACATAGAAGTATTCAACTTCTGAGCTTGTTTTTCGAGGGAGAACGAAAATTTGAGTTATTGACCAAACATTTTATGTTTTTGAAACCGAGGTACAATTATGCTATGTGGTACATTATTTTGAAGGATTTTTTATAAAATAAAATCTCCCATTGAAAAATTATCTTACTTTTTAAAAGTTAATGTTTGTTAATAATTGTATTTTTTGACAAGAATAGGTGAGACATTACCTCTCAAGAAAGACCCTCTGGCCAAAGACATTTAAATGGTCTTTTTTTTTGATTTTTGGTCCCAATGAATTATCAAACATTTTCACCAACTTTCATCGACATACCGGTTTTGGGAGGGGTTTCATGGTAGTAGTTCAGAATTTTTCCATTTCGTTGAAAAAACACCCATTCACTACAAATATTTTTGTTGACTTTCTTGATTCTTATTACTAATGAAAATTTAATAATGGTTTTGAAGAAAATCGAAAATAGAAAATAGTTCTTTAGGAGGTTCCATTGATAACTATTTTTTAAAAAATGGTTTCCCATCCAAAGGTAGCTTTCACCAAAAGAAATTTATTGAATTTCTTTTTAAAAAAAGTTGTGAAGTGGAGGAAAAAAAGATTTCGTAAAATTTCTAAAAAAATTGTATTGCAGGTACCGTTATTTTTGGTTTAGAAAAAAATTGTTAGCAGAACAACCAAAACCACTTTCTAACAAATTTCAAGAAAATTGATCCAACTGTTTAAGCTGTAGCTGAACAGACAGATGGACAGAATTTTTCCACACACTTTTCTGGTGCTCTCTGACATCGTAAAATCATGTTTGATTGTTATTTTGAATTTCTTGCTGCACGAATCCAAAACTTGCCTTAATACCATCGCAAGCAAAAATTAATCGAGCAATTTTGTATTTTTGAAAATGCGTTTAATTATTCTCCTTATATGAAAAATTAATTTTTTTTTATGAAAATAGTTTAAATATTTTTTTTTTTATGGGAAAAATAAATGTTCAATTGAAAATTTTACGGCACAAAAAAATCATCAATGTCATTGATTCGTGTAGCATTTTTTGCTTGCGTTAAAAATATATAGACCAGTGCAAACCAGAAGAGCTAAAAGAAGGAAAAATTATTAACAGTGTATGGCTGATGGGAATATTTTCGACTATTGGTATATAAATGGGGAAAAATAAATTTCCTGCAACAGATGACCGGAAGTAGTTAAGGTGGGTGAAAATGTGGGGAGGGTTTGAAAAACCCAGTTTTTTTCTACGATTTCTAGATTAGACCTCCTATTGAAAAAAAAATTATAGGGAATAGTTGTAGATAACAAAGAAACCTACAACTTATACTTGGATCATTTTTTCACCTAACCCTTAAAATATTGAGAAAAAACCAGAATTACTGAAAAACACCTCAAATCATGACTTTTTACAAAAATAATGTGGATATCACAAATTTAAATAATTAAACTTTTTAATACATAAAAAAACAAATAAATGAATTAACAAAGAGTTTAATAAATTAACATTAAAGTAAATAATGAATAACAAATAAAAAAACATAAACAAACAATTTAATAAATAAATAAATACTAGATGAATAACAATTTGAATATGAAAATACAAACAAAAATGAGTTAATAAATAAATAATAAATAAATAATTAGTAAAAAAATAAATAAACAAATAAATAAATAAATAAAGAGAAACGGAAAAAAAAATAAATAAGTAAATAATTTAATTTAAAAAAAAAAATATATCTCAGAGGAATAAATATCAATAAAAAAATAATTTATTTTAATAAATTGACAAATAAATATATCACAGAAAAAAAAATAAATCTGTAAATCTCTATAATTAAATAAATAAATAAATAAATAAATAATGTTCATAAAGCCAGCTTTGAAATGAGGTAGTTATCAGATGAACTACAGGATAAGTCATAAGTCATAAGTCAAATCTTTTCAATTTCACTGAATTTGGCAATAACGGGTGTTGCAAAATATTTAATGTAATTTTGGTTTTATTCAAGTAATGCGAACACTTTGCTTAAAATATTTGTTTGTAAAAATGCAAAATAGGAGTTACCTGCTTTACACTCGACTACTTTTAAAACGATCCTATAGTGATCTGGCAAACATCGACATAAGTAGTCTCGTACGCTTCGTCAGGAGCTTTAATTTATTTAACGAGTAAGGAAAGGGTTTTCTAGATTCAGGTGGTATGACAACGGACCAACTTTGGTCTAACTCAACTGTGTCAGTATTAACTACTGACAGCCACTTCTACACAGCCTAACCTAACCTAGGACACTATTGAAGAAAATTTTAAATTTTGTATCTAATAAAAATTATAATAATAAAAATGAAAATGATGGTAAATCTTAAAAAACAAACGCATTTTTGACAATAAATCTTTATTATTTTTTTAGCGGATATCAATTTATTATTCACGATTTTCATTAATTATATATTATTTTTTTATCATTTATTTATTGAAATTGAAATTTTTAATGCTTAAAAGGCACTTTTTGATAGAAATTTCATGTAAATTTGGAGGTTGAAATCAGTTACTTTTATAAATGTTTTTTCTTTTAGTATATGTAATGTAATACACCTACAAGTGATCAATTAGTAAAAATACAAAGAAGTTTTATAAAACAAAGTATATGATGAAAGTGAAAAAAACGGTTCATTCCGGAACACTCAAGTATTGAAAATATTATTGAAAACCAACAATTTAAAAAAAAAGTTGTTTGACGAAAAATATTCATCCGCATTTTTAAAATAATAATAGGTACATACATTTTTATATAGATACATCTTCAAACTTAAACAAAGGGAATACTTTTTTGTTTGCAAAACGCAAGGTTTTTTTTTTATGGAATTTGCCTATACAGTTAACTATATATACACCTTAACATATTTGCAATTGCATATCACTCATAGCCTTAAATATTTTAAATGTATAAAATATATCATTGGATCTACTCAGGTCACAAAGAACTACAGATAAAAAAATATGATATAAAAAAAAACAAATCACAAGGCTCGAATTTCAATATCGGAATTGGAAGTGTGCTCGATTACTCATCAGCGAATGGAATGGGCTGATGTGTATCAGTTTGAATTCATATTCCCCTATCCCACATGACGTTTCTTTCAACGTATTTGGCATTTCCTCCTGAACAAGCCAACGCCAACGGGTTGCCAAAAAAAAAAAAAAATTCAAAAACTGAAACACAAAAGAAAATTTTTGACGTGGATCTATGCTCCTGATATGAAACCCTTTAAATCAAACGAGTAGAGTAGTGCAGTGTAGAATATATATATATAAATTTTTTTAGAAACCGGAAATATGACAGGCTCGCAGTCCCAGTACCCCATATTTTTCAACTTTCCGGACAAGTCAGGGAACACCCGTAACAACTTATACATATACATGCATCACAGAACCTATTTCGTTTATCCGGAATTTGAACGTTTTTATCCAGAGCAAATGTATGTATCTATAGATAGGATGGATCCAATCATTTCCGTCATCCTTGGGCGAGGCAACCAAGTCAGAAGGAAATCCACGGAATTTAATATTAGCATGAACAATTTTTGGTTTGCTTTAATTTTTCTTCTTTTTTTTTTAAGTACTTGAAGGTGTTCAAATGCAAGGAATTTCTGCCACCACATTACAGTATAGCCCCGTATAAAAGTTCGTTTCTGTTAATATTATTTTTTAAAATTTTTTTCTTTAATACTTGATATATCCAAAAGGATGTATACGAATCATATAGTTGATGATGACAAACAGCTAACCTAACTTTATCTCGACACTCATCCTAGAGATATTATATATGGATGTACAATTCACAGTATAGTACTGTGAAAAAAAATTGTTTTTACAAATGAGATATTCATTTATTTAGATATGTCTATGCATTCTTCCTACAATTGGATTTCATGGCAAATTGACAAATAAACAATTGATGCCAATTTTCATCAACTGATTATTATTTTAAAATACATATTGCATATTAACAGTTGATTTATACCTGAAAAAAACTGGGCAAATGATGACTGCCGTGACTACTTACAAACTAACAAAAACAATTTCGTTGTGAATTGCTAACAATGCACTAGGCGAAGTTTCATTGAATTAAACCCTCAAAATTCTTGCTTCCATTGTAACCATGGATAAGGCATTACAGTTCTCTAGTCCAATAAATAGGGCAATATTTTATTATTGATCAAATGGGAAAATATAGCAGTAGGCTGAAATTTAGCATGTTGTTAGGGAAATATATATAAAACTTAAGTCTTAGTAGGTAACATCTTCCCTTACCCCTTATAGGGGGGGTGCCACGCCTTCAATCTCGGTCTATTTAGAAAATCTTGTTTTAATAACTAGAGAAAATATGAAAAAATTATTAAAGTAAAATCGGTCCACTTTTCTTATTTCTTGTTTCTCGAGAACGGCCCTAAAATTTTCAGAGTTTTTTCATGGGTATGTATTATACCGTAGGAATCGTTTCCAAGGAAAAAAAAATAAGAAAAGTAGGCGAGACACGGGACGGACTTTACTAAAAGCAATTTGACATTTTTTTTTCGTCCATAAGAACAAACTATGAAAATTGTATGGAAATTGTTGACGCCGTTTCTGAGAATCAAATAAGAATAGCGACCATGACAGTGAGTGGATTTTACCTTAATAATAATAACAATCATAATACTAATAATAATTCTAAACAATCAATTGAAAACTATAGACCGATTGCAAAACTCCAATTAATTCCCAAAATCTTTGAATCTTTGGTTTAATCCAAAATGTATGATGCTGTTAAAGCACATATCTCACCCTATCAACATGATTTTGGAAGTGGAAAATCCACAGCTACAAATCTCACATTATTTACAAACTATTGTATGAATGCAATTGAGAAACGAGACCAAGTAGATGTTATATACACTGACTTCTCAAAGACATTCGATAGAGTTAACCACAAAACTACTTTTGTTAAAGCTTAATCTTAAGGTTTTCACCCTCATGTGTCAAATTGGATTAAAAGCTACCTAGAAAACAGAGTAAAATCAGTAAAAGTTGGTCAAATTAAATCAGAAGTAATATATAATTACTCAGGAGTACCCCAAAGAAGTCATGTGGGCCCTCTTTTGTTTTTACTTTTTGTTAAAGATTTACCAAACGTTGTTTTAGAATCAAGTTGCCTGTCTTTTGCAGACGGTTTTAAGATATATTAATCATTAAAATCGCTTTTTGATTGTATGCAACTTAAAAAAGATTTAATTTGTATATCAAAATGGAGCAGGTTTTGACTTAAATATCAAAAAAGTTGTAAGATGACATTTACAAGATCTAATAGCCATGTATTCTTTAGCTACTGCATATCTGAGAATCTACTTCAAAGAGTTTCCAATCACAAGGATTTAGGAGTTATTTTTGATTCCAGGCTTGATTTTTGAGGCAATTCTATGCCTGGATTTTTGTTTAGAAATTCGAGTGAGTTTAAGTGTCCGTATACTGTTAAATAACTTTTTGTCAATTTTGTTTTGTTTTTTGGAATACTGCTGTCTAGTTTGGTCTCCATTCTCCTTACTGCAAAAATGCATTGAAAGAATTCAGAAAAGATTCACAAAATATTCGCTTCGTAAACTTGAATGGACCATGGCCTTACCAACATATAAAAATCGGTGCACGTTGACCGATTTAAAACCTATGGAAACTAAAAGAATTTATTTCTTGATTGCACTTGCTACAGATGTAATAACAGGGCAAATCAATTGTGCTCCTTTAGTTGAAATTTTAACAAAATATACACCAGCGCGTTGTGTTGGGCCAAGGGTTAATCAACTTATTTTTTGTTTTTTTTTTTTTTAAATGAATCTGTTATTAAAGCGTGTAATTTTTTAACAAATATGCCGATGTAATTGAATTTGACTTTTCTAGAGAATTGTTTAAAAAAGAATAATGAAAACCATTTTTTATTTACCTTATTGATGAAGTTAAATAATAATATACCTAAATTTGTTATTTATTATTAGCAGGCAATGGTATATTAAGCTATGTCTTAGAAAGTAGTTTGTACTTGTAGACTAAATAAATAATAAAAAATTGATTTGATAGTGGAGATTTTTAAAGTTTTTTTCATATAATAAATAAAAGATGTTAATTTAAATAAGTGAGAACACTTATTTTATTTATTTATTTTCTTAAATGCATTTTGGAAGCTATGCTTCCATCGTCAGTAAGCTTAATACAATACAAACAAAATTTTGATTGATGTACAAATACAAATAAATACAAAAATTCATTCAATACAAACAAAAGCAAACTACACAAACAAATTTACAAAAATTCAAGGTCTATCATAAAACTTTTTGAAAATTGGATCTATTATTGGCCCACCATCGCTATTCATTAAACTATTTTTATTTTTAAATATATACAGAGATTCGCATCTAATTCAAAAGGATTATTTTCGTTACGAATTAATTTCAAATTTTATAAGCTAAAATTATTATTATTATAAACAGAGTTGAGAAGTAATGATAAAAAAAAGTTCAATTTCAGTTACTTGTAATTGAAATCTCCGAACACTTTTCCGATTACTTTTGAATGTGATTGAAGAAATTCAATTAGTAATTACAAGTTTGTATTTGGAAAGTGTCAATTACTTGTAATTCAATTACATCAATGTAATTGAAAACAAAAGTAATCATCAAATAATATGTTAAGATTACTTTTTTCAAAAATCATTACACAAAATGTAATTAATTACTTGTATTTGACAATTACATTTTTCGTGATATAATCCACGAATAGTTCCCTTCAGTATTAAAACTCTGTACCTGTGTTGTTTTAAGCTTATAAACATATAGTTTATTTACTTTCATCAGGTTTTTTATACACTGCCGTCTTTTAAATAATATCCATTTAGGTTTGTCGCAAGGACAATTAGCAAAAAAAAAAGAAAAGCTAGATTGTGAACCCCGTAGTCAAAAAGTCGCGAAGTTAAATCCGAAAGTTGCCGTATAGGATGCAACCAAAAGGCTAATAAAAAAAAACTTAATCAGCAACAGGGAAATTAGTACCAAAAAAAAACCTAATGAAAAAAAGACTTGGTTCTTTTTACTTTCTTGGGATAAAAATAGCGATGAGCTTTATTCAAAATTAACTTGTTTATTACTTGGCTTTCAAAATGTTAATTCAAATATAAATTCGTTAATGCCAGAACGAAGCCTCTGATGCATAGATTCTGCAATGAGTTTGCATAGAACAAAACAGCTGATCATTCGTTGGTCTAGCTAGAAATCGTTGACCTATAGACGGATCTTCGTGATCATATCTGGCTGTAGCTCCACCTCGCAACTCTCATATTCTTAAGCTTTTTCCTAATACCAAGTTGTCTCCCCTTGTGGGCCATCAACAGCAGCTTAACAAACCATCGCATCGTGGGAGGTGCCAAAAATAAAACATCGAACATTCTGTTTCGGAGTTAACGCCCATAATTAGGAGCGAAAACAATTAAGATTTGTGTCATTTTTGTTTGGCCTTCCAATTTTGACTATATTTTCGGTGTGTATAGCGATGATTTAAAAAAGTGCATGTGTGTTTTGCCGTCGGCAATCGCATTCCCATGTCGTTGGTGTTTTAGATATTGATTTGAAAAGGAATGCCGGCGGATATCCCTACGATGCATGTTGGGATGCAACAATTTGAAAAAATTAAATTAATAAAACAAAATGGGTAAATTTCTATTGTGTTCTTGTCTATTTATACGAGTATTAGCTTAGCAGTTAGAATAGCCTTTTACTTTTATTTGTATTATTATAATGTTAAAATAGTAAAAAAATGTTATTAAATATACAGCCCAAGTAATAATGCTTTCCTGCAATTACTTCCAAAAACTCATTACTCATGTAATTTGTAATTTTTTTCAATGACAATGACAAGTAATGGAAACGTGCGTTTCTTTCAATTACAATTAAGGGTAGTTGTAATTCAGAAAAGTTCAATTACTAATTACATGAAATTGAAATGGAAGTTGAAATAAATTACAAAAAGTAATCATTATTTCCCAACTCTGATTATCCAGCATTTGTTGTGCCACGCTCGTAGTTTTATGTTCATTGTATTTAACATGTGCAAAATGTTATTTAATTTTTTTTTTCAAAATTGGTTTTCTTGTCTGTCTTTTATATTCCTTTCTACAATCATTGAACCCAAGAGTAATTTCGTGATTGTTGCAAACTTTCAATTTTGTCTTCTGATCCACCTATTAGATTTTTTAGTCTTATATCACTGGCTTATTTTGATGTTTTATCTACAACAAATTGGTTTTAGCTTCAATGTAATATCTGGATAGAAATTAAATTTTTACTTGCGAAATTGGTTAGGAACTAAAAGGCAAGTTTTGGATTCGTGTAAAAAAAAATTGAAATAACAATCAAACATGACATTACGATAATAGAGAACACCAAAAGTGGGTGAAACTATTCTAACTGTCTGTATGTCTGTCTGTTCATCTACAGCCTAAACGGCTCTTAGTGGTTTTAGGTGATTATGCCCACACGTTTTTTTCTTCATTTTTTTATAACCAAAAATAACGGTACATGCCATACAATTTTTTTTTAGCAATTTTACATAGTCGTATTTTTCTCAAAAGCGGCTAAGCAACTTTTCGTAAAAAATACTCAATAAATTGCTTAAAGGCTTCCTTTGGGTGGAAAACCCCAAACAACTTTTTTTTTAATTTGGATTTTCTTCAAAACAGTATGACTGATTTCAATAATTTTTTATATACAGAGGCTACAAAAAATTATAAATATATTTGTGAACACATAAATTTAAAAAAAAACATTTTTTGAATTTAAAAAAAATTAAAATTTTTTTTCCTAAATCAAGTAAAGGGTGGTGAATTTGACTATAAATTCTTGTTCGAATTAATTTCATTTTTTTTATCGAAATATATAAAACCCTTTTTTTATTTGATGCAAAGGAGAATACGACGACCATTTGACAGAATCAAGAAAGCAAACAATAAAGTATAATAAATACTAAACAGGTGGTTTAATTTTAAGGCCCGATGATGATTTTGAATAAAACACAAACTATTTAGGAAATTATTGTCATTTCTTTTTATTATGATAATATTGGTATGGTTCAATTATGTATGAAATAAAATATCGGCCAAATGGCCGCCGCGATCTCGGCGGCACACATGCATCCGATGGTCCAAATTTTTGATGACGCTGAGGCATAATTGAGATTATATGCCGTTAATGTGCCGAATTATCTCATCCTTTAGCACTTGAATTGTTGCTGGCTTATCGACGTACACCTTTTCTTTCAAATAACCCCTAAAAAAGAAGTCCAACGGTGTGAAATTACATGATCTTGGCAGCCAATTGACATCTCCACAACGTGCGATAACACGGCCATTTAATTTGTCGCGCAAAAGAGCCATTGTTTCGTAAGCTGTGTGGCAAGTGGCACCGTCTTGTTGAAACCACATATCGTCCACATCCATATCTTCCAATTTGGGCCATAAAAAGTTCATTATCATCTCAGGATAGTGAACACCATTTACAGTAACTACCTGACCGGCCCGATGATGCCGCCAGCCCATAAACCGCACCAAACAGTCACTTTTTATGGGTGCATTGGTTTTTCGACAATCACTCTTGGATTATCATTCGCCCAAATGCGGCAATTCTGCTTGATTTAATGATTTTCTTCGAAAATTGATCATCCACTGTAGCTATAGCTATTGCCACCATTCTGACCATTGACGACGCTTGAAATGGTCAAGAGGCTTTAGTTCTTGAGTCAATTGCATCTTGTAAGCGTGTAAATGCAAGTCTTTATGCATAATGTTCATCAACGACGAGCGTGAGAGGTGCAATTGTTGGGCACGACGATGAGTTGAGTTGCACGGCTCTTCAGCCACACTATCGCGAACAGCAGCAATTTTCTGCAGTAGGGGCTGTACAAACATGCCTTGGTGTTCTCACATATCCTATAGACTCGGTTTGCTCAAAATTTTGACCGATTTTTCGGATTGTACGCACATTTGGACGATTAAATTGAATCACGAAGTGCACGATATGCATTTTGGTTTGAACGCCCATTTTCATAATAAACCTGAATAACTTTAACGCGTTGCTCGATTGTGTATCTTTCCATGGTTCAAATTGAGTTAGTCTGAAATTGAGAAATGTCAAATGAAATGCAGACAAAAATTTGACGTTTAGGTGTGGTTTCACATTCAATTACATTCATCGGCCCTTAAAATTTAACCACAATTTATTTCGAAATTTTATTTTGAAATTTGATACTTAACTCTGTAAAATATTTTTAGGAAAAATTACAAAATTAAGTACAAAATTTAAAAATCAGAAAGGAAATCCTACGATTTTCATTAAACTTTTTCCATACTAAAATTAATACGATTTTCTGAAAAAAATTGTACCATTTTGCACTTATAGCCTTTTTCTACCGGACCCAAAACGCTGTTTTCGAGGAAATATTTTGAAGAAAAACCTAAACGAAAACACAAGTTTTCCCATACATTTTTGTATGATTCAGGTTTTCGTAAAATACAATTTTTATATAAAACCAGTCGAAAACATGTTAGAATTCAGAGATAAACGAAACAAACGTTTCTTTTAAAAAGTTCAGTGCCTGATAAAATGTCAAAAAAGAAACTGATTGAATGCTTTCAAAATAAATTGAAAACAGCTGACGAATTTCAGTCAAATCAAATATAAAATTCCAATCTCAAAATTATTTAATTTATTTAAAACTGATAGTATTTTGCTTGCGGTAATTAAAATTGTTCATATTATTTATTTATATAAACAAACACCATTTTATTTCCATAAAATAGAAGAAAACAACAAAAAGAATAGAAAGTTGTGAGTGGTTGGTTAATGAAAAACTGTAATGTCAAACGAAAACATGTAATGTTCGGTGTAAATGGTTTTCGAATTTTTGAAAAGTTTTCGCCGAAAACCGGTTTTGGGGTTTGGTGTGAAAACCCTATCAGCAACTATTAAAAATACCTGTCATATAACGTTTTTTTTTATTTGAAATTCTCTCATTATCAACTGAACGGATTTAATTTTTTTATTTACAAATTTCAGATACGATTAAATAATATTGCATGTAAAATTTTCGAATTTTTAATAAAAGTTTTAAAATTTTTTTTGAAAATTCGATATTTCAAAAACGGGTTAGCAAATTTTATTTTTATGGGCCCATTAATTAAAACTTAAGATTTGCATTCCAAATGTTTTCTTAAAAATGTTTTTAGAATTTTATATACTCATTTTTTTTAAGACGATCTTGTTAGATCATATTTTAGGGAATGATGTTTACAAACGCGCGCTTGTAAACATCATTCCTTAAACTATGATCTATGATCAAAAGCTCGACTGTTAAAATGTCGACTTTTAAAATAGCAATTATTTAAATGTCGATTGATAAAATGTTGATAATTGTCGACATTTTGACAATCAATATTTTAAAAAGTAAATTTTTTTCTATTTTTTGATTAGCCGGTCTTTTGAACAGGCGAGATCTTTTTGTCGAGATTATAAAATCGATCTTATGCAGTCGATACTAAAAAAGTCAAGATACTCAAACCCTTCCAGCGTTATACATATATCAGATTTCACTTACACTCGTTTCGACCTCGTAATACTTAAACTGAGTTGAAGCACTTACTCCATCCCATCCTTACGCCACGTCAAGCTAATCCTTACCTATTTATAAAGTTTTAGTTATGTTAAAAAAACGACAAATCAAAAACTCTGGTTACTAAAAACGTAAACAAACCTTAGCTGATCCCCACAATTATTGGTTTCAATTATATTATTTTATAATTAATAAAATTAAATAAAACGTTATTAGTAAAAAAAAAGGTAAACCAAAATTTGCATTTACACTTCTTTTTGTAAATTTCACTCAATTTCAAACGGCTCTACTACGACTTTATACCTCCTAGGAACCAGTTTTATCTTACTTCGTCTCTTTTCCTCGTATATTATTTTTATGAATAAGTTTTTCAGGATGGAACTAAATACAAAATTAGTCAGATTCAGATTATCAACGTTGTCGTATGTTGCCGTGCCATGAAGTTCAGTTGTCGCTTAGTGCGAATTATGTTAGAATTAAAAATTTGGTGGTGCAACAGGTCGTGGTGAATTAGGGCTGAATGATTTACAACTCTCAACCATTCCTGTGTGCGTGTTGTTGGCAGGAATAGAGAGGACCTACAATTTTTTGCCGAGTCCGAAGGGCTAGATGAGAAAGCACTTATTCATGACAAGTATACTCTTGGAGGATTTGTCAGTTCCTCGCAAGAGGCAGTACCTCAGGAAAACATTTTTGTTTTTAAGTGGCAGCGGCTGGGAATCGAACCCAGACCTTCGGCATGACAGGCCAATGCACTAACCATCATGCCACGAGGTACTACAGTGCGATATTGTAGCCCATACAATTTAAAACAAAAAATATTTTGAAGTTCAGTTCAGTTGTGCTGCAGTTCCACTGAAGTGCAGCACTTCTGTCGAATGTGGTCTTTGTTTAGTTTTAATGTTTTGGGTCTTAATACGAGTAAGTGGATATCTATAAGTGTTATTTATAACTGTGCTGTGAATTAATATGTTGTTTGAAAATATCACGTTTCTTCTTACTTGGTGTTGCTGCATTTTCCTTCAATTTCTACCTTCGTAGGTGTCTGATTTTGGCTTGGAGCCATATGCAGTGATGCCAGATCGGGGGATTTATCCCTTTTTGTGAGATTTTCTCATTTAAAATAAGCTAAAAGTGTTAAATGGATTTTTCCAACATCATATTACAAAAAAAGGGATTTTACTTTTTGGTCAATTCATTTGCCAGTTTCATTAAAAATTCAAAATTAGACAACTTTCGATCAAATAAAATGTTAAGAAAAAAGTAATTATAAATATTTTAAAGCATTCATTTTCTTTTTCTATTTATTTTATTTAGGATAGGTAGTAACATTGAGCATTTATATTTGAATACATAGTTTGAAACCAATGTAACTTGTATTCTTTCTAAATAAAAAGACAGAATTTAATGAAATAAACGTATATTATTTAACTTATTATTTCAAGGGATAAATGTGGGATTTTTTAAATTTGGCGAGGGATAAAAGGGATTTCAAGGGTATAACCGCGGGATGAACTGCTTCCAAAGTCTGGCATCACTGGCCACATGTAATTATGCAATTCTCACAAATCCACTATTTCAAACATCAATTCAATGAGACTTGCTCATAAAATTCGAAGCAGTTTTGCCAAAATTATTTGCACTTTACTGTATGTATTTGTGTGTCTCCTGTCCTAATGTATGGGCATGTGCCTGACTCTTTATATTCTTCTAAAACCTACCTTGCATTTAATGCGAAAACTTTTTCACTTGATCATTCGATTTTGAATTATGTATGAAAGGAGGCATCCTGACTTTGTTGGTTTTTCTTAATATACTATACAGGTGTTGTTGGTTTTGTGTTGGTCCATTGGCACCTGTCACAGAACTTGTATCTTTCATTCCCTCAGTCGCAGTAGCGTTGCCTTCCATAAAATAAGTTATGGGAGCACTTTAAGTAGGTTGAATTATCTTGGACTCTCACAATAAAATTGCAAATTCGGGTGTGGGGTGTAAGGTGTGGGGTGTATAGCTGGGAGTTTTTGAGAAAAGGTTGAACTTGCGTGTGTACGAGTGTGTGGATAATGATGAGTGGGAATTTAATGGACTGCTGTATTGAATTAGAAGCGAATAACACTCTTTTGTCAAACAATGTTTTAATGGCAGACATTGTGTTTTATGGGGTTCTCATGAACAGAGTTAGGTTAAGGGAATGAACAAAACGAGTTTATATTATAGTATCCTAAGTAAGTCAACTTTAATGGAGCATCATATATTTTATGTTTTACAAAAGGTTTTTCATTTTGAATTTTATAAGGGTACAATATATCCATACGGATTACACATGTGTATACCTTTTTTTGACGTGACAACATGTACATTTCAGATTTACCACATAATTTGTTCTGTATCTTCTGTTGGCTATACGTAAATTAGGTGTTTTATTTAGGTTATGGGTAGATTTTTCTTTTGCCATCTTTGAAGAAGACAAACGAAGGTGCTTGCAGTTAGTAGATTTTTGTTTTATGACTAAATTTTAACCTGAGGTAAATACCGAGATTTCTAAGGAGATATTTGAGACTTTATTTGAGATATACAAGAATTATGAGCATAAATTGTTATTAGTATGCATTATAGTACCTATACATCTAGAAACAATTAAGCAGAATATTTTAATTGTACATATACAAACCTTGAGATAGAGGTGCTAGAGAGAAAATTCCACGAATTAAATTTACCTACAGAATTTGATCTATTTAAAAATTCGTGGAAATCGATGAATGAAGGTGAAGGGGGCCCAGTTTTTTTTTTCAAGTCCCCTAACTTTTTTCTGGAGAATTCCAACGAGGACTTCAAGTTGTTTTCTGACTTAAATTTATTTTTGCCATTCCTCGCAGTAATTTTCTGGTCCAACTTGGTGGATATCATTGTTTTTTTTTTTTGGAACACTGCTGATCTTTTATTTCGATCTTTTCATAGTTTTTGGTCCTAGTTGATCCTCCACAAGATAATTGCTACATTTGTTTTTTATAACTTTTGTTTTTTTAACGATCAGGCGTCCATTATCCATCAGAAGCTCATGCTATCATGGAGAGCTGCTGTTAGTTCCTGAGAATGTTACTCAGGTGTCTAAGCTCAGCTCTTGGACCCAAAAGATCCAACGCTCGTCTATAGTTCACCTAACGGTAGGGCTGGCCAAGATACCACAAAAGTATCGGTATTGTTTTGTATCGGTATCGGAAACCGAAGCAATACTGAGACGATACCAGCTCCAAAGTATCGGAAATGATACCGTGATGGTACCGAAACCAAACCATACTTTTAGGACCGAAATTTACCGATACTTGCGGTAGTATCGTTTGGTATCGGCAGAAAAATTATATTTTTGAATATTATAATTTCTTCTTGTAATTCTAGTAATTGGTTTCTCGGAAAAGAAATCTAACGGTTAGAATGTCAACTTCACAGTTTTTTCTCTTTATTTAGGAGAAAGTTTAAGCAATTTATTAAATAAGAGCACCCGCTTCCACACGCCCATTTTTCTTTCGCTTTGTTTCTTTGAAAACAATCATTTTGATAACATTTTGTTATAATTTCAATTCGCGACTATTCTTTTCGACTAACAAAAAAACAAATCGAAAGAAAACCCGACGCGACGCAACCGACTTTAGAGAAATGACACAATGGCGAAGTTGAAAATAGATTTTCAAAATCCAGGCGAATGAAAATTGCAATTTGCAGCGACAATAAAAGTGCTGCCACCACAGCTATGCTCATAAGGGGGTGGGTTCACCTAATCGAATTAATTGATGATTGATCAAACTATTAATCGATGATTGAATAAAATATGTTTGATTACCACAGGGGCGTAGATGCTGAAATTAAAAAAAAATTAAAGGGTGGCAGCAATTTTTTTTGGATAAAGGAAATTGCAAACCTTTTGGAGCGGAGAGCGACGGTGAAGAAAATAAAATTATTTCGATTTTGAATCAATTACAAACGCGAAATTTAGTTGATTTATATGGATCAATAGTTTTATTTGGGAAACATTTTTGTATAGGAATAAAACCCAACATTAAAAAAAGAAACCGATTTAACAAAGACTTGAAGTGTAAAGAAAGATGGACCGTTATCACTTGGTCCCGAACGGACAAAGAAATTAAAAAATCGGTCACGAGTTCCGCTTTTTCGGAATTCTTTACGGAACAAAAGCCAAACGAGAATTTACCACGGAGTTTAATAACTTGAAAACGATCAAAGAATAACATATAACAAAAATTCACAAAAGAATACTTAGCTTTCTTAAACTGCCAATTTCCTCCAGTAAAAACTACCAATTTTTCAAACTCTTTCCCCCAGTTTCTAGACCTACTCCAATTTTCCCTCTTCGGAATTTCCTTCTTCAAAATTTTCTACCTCTGCGAATTTCTTTTTCACAAACTTTTTTTCTCCTTTTCAATTCACGTTAAAGTTTTAACCTCTGGTTGCTTCGAAAATCACAGTAGAAGTGCCCTCCCAGGTTTTCCATTAACCAGGACGGCCTCTTCTTTTTGTCAATTCCAGTGCTTTCAGCCAATCAGTGGCAGTGGTTTTCGGTCGCGTCATCATTCAGCTACTCTCCGCCATCTTTGCTGGAGAGAGCCAACGCAGTTGAAAAACCGACGATCCTGCTTACTCCCTGGCTTTTTGCAGTGTCATCATGGAAATCACCGATCGCTGGTTCCACTTCCAGGAGCAGGAAATCCGATGAACGCATCCAGCCATAAACCCCAATTTTTCGAATAAGAAAAGAAAATTTTCCGAAAACTAAAAAGAAATTCTATTTCGCATCGCGTTCATTCTTCCCCTTCGACGGGAATCAAAATAAAACCAATGTTAGTGACAAAAAAAACTGGTGGAAAGCTAAGTTACATTTTTCAAACTTTATAAAGGGCGGAAACTGGCAGTAATTTTCTACTTCGCGAAATAATTAAAAGTCGTTGGGCTTTTGCGCAGATTTGGGGCGATTAGGGACCAGCGTTTAACGTTCCATCTTATACAAATGTTATTTATGTAAATACGTTGGGCACTCGGCCATTCCCAAAATGAGTAACTTCTAGCAGACGAGGACCAAATGTCACCCGTGCTTCTTTATGGTAATGGAATTGAGCAGACCGCCCGTCTGTCATTTATGAGGGCGCTCGGGGACCAATTGTCACCCAGCCTCTTCTTGTTAGATTTGGTTTCAAACAGACCGCCCGTCTATTGATTATGAAGTTAGTATATTGTGGCGCTCTTCGACTTAAAGCATCGATTTTTTGTTTCTTCAATATACTGCGAGAGCGTACCAATGGCTAATGGCCCATGGTTGCCCTACTCTCTCCTAGTAAATTGAAGGAAACACCTGTAAAAAATTGAGGAATAGAACGAAAGGAACAAGGACTTGGAGTATGAAAAGAATAGTTTTTGTCACGATAAATTTTACCGTGACAATTTATATATTGCTTTGTTTTTCTGAAACCAATCAGACTTGGTTCTTTTA
The DNA here is from genome assembly GCA_946251815.1 of Dasysyrphus albostriatus. NCBI lineage: Eukaryota > Metazoa > Arthropoda > Insecta > Diptera > Syrphidae > Dasysyrphus > Dasysyrphus albostriatus. The sequence goes on along the minus strand of OX276335.1, from coordinate 190,384,864 downwards.
AGCTGGAGGAAGTGACTTCAATGAAATCCACGAACTGCCTCTAATACTTTTATTAAATCTTGGTTTCTCGGAAACGGTCCTAATGATTTTGAAACAGCATTATTTGCATGCTATGATATTTTGACGCAAAATTTATTTTATTTTTGTTTGTCACTGAGAAAAAAACGAAACCAGACGGGACCGATACCGATATCAGACTTTGTTATTCGAGACCAAACGAGACTGAGTTATACGAGACCGATACTGATACCGAGACAAAACTTAAACTTTTACAAAAGTATCGATTGATTTGGTATCGTGGCCATCCCTACCTAACGGCTATCCAGAGGGCAGCACTTGGATGCGCTTGTGCTCTTCAAATTAGCATTTTTTTTAATTTTATAATAATTTTTTTTCTTCTGTTCTTAGATCACTTTGTGTTGCCATAATGTGGAAAAATAAATAAAATTAAATTAGCATTTTTTTAGGTTTAACGGTTAAAAACCAGTTTTGCGCAGTGTGAAGTAAGTTTTTTATTTATTTTATCAAAAAAGCAAAATTTCAAATAAGTTTCGTCCGTAAAATTTGCGAATTTGTTTTAACATTTGCGCTACAAGGCAGCACAGGTTGGACACAAAAAAGTAAAGTGTCACGTTTTTCATAGTTGTTTTTGCTATTTTTTTCAATCTCTACGCAGCACAAACTGAGCCCAAAACAGCACAACTTTTATTTTAAGAAAAAAATTGAAAATCTGTTATATTTACATATTGGCTGGTTTTTTCAAAAAACGTGCTTATTTCGTGCTTCGCAAAATTGATTCTCGGCCGTAAAAGTTGCATACATCTGATTTTTTTATATCTTCGGCATATGAATTTAAAAATTGCAAACATTTCATCCCATAAATGCCACGAGGTACTCCTTTGACGTAAAAGGGAGTACGGCAGGGGTGCCCGTTGAGCCCAATACTGTTCTACTTGTTGACGCCGGATATATCGGGTTTCTTAATAAGAGCGCTACAAATTTTTTTTTTAAATAAAACAAAAACGGTTTTGGATATCAATGAAATTCTTTATTCCTGTGAAAGTACGTTCGATGCCATTATGTATGGAACTCGATTTCTTTTGCATGGCCACCACGGGCACGCTTGCAGAAGTCCAGACGCTGAACCCAATTTTCGACGGTTTTCAAGCATAAATCGGCCGATACTGCTGCAATTTCACGTTCGATATTCCTACGAAGTCCATCAATCGTCGCTGGCTTGTTGGCATAGACCATAGACTTGACGTAGCCCCACAGGAAATAGTCTAACGGCTTGACCATAAATTGGACGTAGCGCTCTTAACGTTGACTCCGAATTTCGGTAGTAAATTTTAATAATTTCGACTCGTTGTTGACTCGTATATCTTTCCATCATGAAATGGCAAACCTTACTGAAGAGAAATGTCAAAAGAGCGGCCAGAAATATGGCGTCGTTTGCTGTCCCTGTCGCTCTACTTTTGTAGCGTCCCTGTTGAAAAACCCTTTAGAAGAATTCGATCGCTGGCATATGCTGATGATGTTGTGGTAATGGTGGGAAAGGGAAAGGCAGAAACATAATAGAAGACTGGAGATGGTGGGGAAAGAAGATAGAAGAAGTAAAATCATTTGAATATACTTGGGGTATGTGTTAAAAAAAATGGAGGGCAGGAGGCACATATAAGAGATAGAAAAAAATGGCAGCAGTGGCAATGAAGGGAGCATGGAAAATTGGAAGGAAGAAATTTGAGAAGATTCGGGAGAGGAAGATGTGGCTTTTCGATACCCTTTTGTGGACGGTGATGAGATATGGGGTGAAAGTTTGGGGACAAAAGGAGAGATATGAAATGGAAAGGATGCAAGAGAAGTATCTGAAATGGACGCTAAGGGTTGAATGGCAATTTCCAGAGGGGTCATTTCGTAATTTTCAAAATGATGATCGTCAAAACTATAACCGTGATTGTCAATAATTTGCTTCACATAACTCAACCATATCGTCTAGTTTATCGTTTTTTTGACAAGGCAATTTGAGAGCATTTGGTATTCTCAAACTGTAAATCAAATGTCATATTAGCTGTCATAAATAACAGCCTGCGTGATCTTCATAATCAGTGCAAACGATACCTATATTTAGCTTTTTGACAACAGCGTTCTGATGATTATCGTCTTACATGAAGCAAATATTTTATTTTCAAAACGATATCGCCCAAACGATAGTCATTTTCAGTTTTACGGAATGCTAGACTATCGTCAAAACGCTATCGTCGAGTGATAATCGTTTAACGGAATGTGTGCCCAGGATACACGGCAATGAAGGAAAAAAAAAGAGATTAGATAATATGATTAGAGCAGGAAAAAGGGCATGCAGTAATAAAGAGAAATTTACAGGTGGAAAGGCAATAGCGAGGTAATGTTTGGATAAGATGAAAGAGAGACAGAGAGGAGAGAGATGGATGGGGGGGGGGGAGAATCACAACTACAATAAAGGAGGGAAGAAATGAAGGGAAAAGAGGGAGGAGAGGACAGTGTGAATGGAGGGAGAAAGGAGAAGGGAGCACGAAAGGGAATGAAGAAAAGAATCCAGACAACAGGTGGTATAAAGAAGTATTCCGCAATATTTGAAAGTGGGATGGAAGACAGAAAAAACAAGGAGGATAGCAAGAGTCAGGCTAGGGAAAGAAATGAGAGAAAGGTGGTACTGAAAACGAGTAGGAGAAAAAATGTGCAGAATATGTGATGGTGAACAAGGGACGTGGGAACATATAATAGAAAGATGGAGGTAAGGCGGAGGTGACGGAAATAATGGACGAAGAATAGATAAAGGAACTAATGAAGACGAGAAAAGGTAAGGGGGATAGGAAACAGAGTAAGAAAACGGGAACCTTATAACCTTAGGGGAGGCAATACAAATCAATACTACAAGACTACTACAACTATATGCTGTACCACTTGTCATAAATACCTGCACCAATATTGTTCAAACAATGAAACAAAATCTATTCGAATGTTGAATTTGTAGTAAAGATAAGCTGCTATTTACTGTAATATTCTTGCATTATAGTCACAATAATTTTTAGTTAAATATCCTGCTCCTATTCCTTCAAACGAAGGTCAATACAACTTTACTCGTCTGTTATTTTTATGGGTGATATTACACCCGCACATTTCTCACTTTGATTTTTGTTATGTATTTGTTTGTTAAACAAGGCAACGGTTTGTCTCTATATCCCCGCAGTGCCCTTAAAACTTTTCTTAAAACTTCCTTGATATTTTCTCGGTTAAAATACCTACATACATATATGTATGTAGATATACGTATTGGAAAAAAAAAATCGTATTACCATAAAATCAATATCTAAAGTCCTATAAAACAAAACTTTCCGTATGCCAGAAACCTATCTTCAGTACAATGTGGTTATGAGAATGAAATCAAAATGGTTTTGTCGCTTTTCAAGGAAACATTCACAGCATAAAAATTGAAAGTGGATAGCGGAAAAAATTTCAGCACAAGAAATCGTTCCCTTAGATTGTTCCCTTTTTAGTAGGGCGGTTTTTATGATGTTTCCTTCAAGACTTTACGATACAGTTGTAGGTATGAGAACTCTTTTCTTTGACTTTGAGTGTGGTGTACCCATAGTCTTGCATTGACTATACACCATCCATAAAAAGCAGAAAGCGCAAAGGATAAATAATCCTTTCGATGATACTAATAAAAAAGCGATCATCTTCATTGTGGTTAGGGGGAACGAACAAAATTTATTCCAACCACTATCTGAGTAGGGAAGGGATATAATATCCACTGGATGTGCTTTGCGAGTTTAATCCGCCTCTAAAGTATACCTACATAATACGTTATGCTCTTAAGTTTTATGAGAGGCATCATTTGACGAGGGGTGGATTCTTTTCTTCATGACATTTTCCACAAGTAATTTAGAGAAAACAAAAGAAAATGCGTTGTCGGATCGTTAAAATGTTTTTACTGTAAAGATTCAACTTGCTCAAGCCAATGAACAACGCTTTGTTTACTGTTTGACTGGCCAATAACAAAAGAAAACTTTATGAGAAGTTGGTAAGTAAAGTAGGGTTATGAAAATGATTAACGAAAGTGTTGTTTTTTTTACTTCATGGAACAGGTTAGAATGGTATGAAAAAGGCTTTTTGAAATACGCAAGGAAACGCGTAAAATATGAAACTTCCACCAATATTTTTGTTTATAGTTCCTTGGATATAATAAGTATCTATTGCCAAACCGGGAAAAAGAAGTGCAACTTTATTTTATTTTCAGTGCAGATTTTTAGGATATTCAGAGGATGCTTTTCAAACATGATAGCGTATCAAATTCCGTAACAAAGAAATTGAACTGTTTTTTTTTTTAATTTCTTTTTATTCGATGCAGTAAAGTTGGTAAGGGGAAATATATGGAGGGTAAGGGTATACTTAAACAAATAGGATACCTACTAGATATACAAAAATGTCAATAACTGCTAAAGCACGAAAAGTTTAACAACTTTAAAATATATTCGTCTGGTCTTTTTCATATATATACGTAGGTAGTTCCTTTTTCTTTTTTAACAAATGAAGGATGGCGAAAAGATTCAAATCGAACTGAATTTAATTTCTTATTTTCTTAACTTTCTATTAGGTATAAGCCTTGCGTCTAACCAATATATCATTGGAAATTGATACAAACCAAATAATATTAAACTAACCAACCTTAAGTATCTGGTCATCCAAGTTCCAATTATTGTGAATCTATTCTAAATATTTTTCAATTAAGGTTTTTCATTCCTCTTAAAGCTCAAAAATTAAATAATACAAAGAAGGGACGGAAAATAGCGATCAGAGTCACATTTTTCGGATTTTGCAGGTTTCTAATTTTCAGGAATTTAAATTTTCAAGTCTAATACGAGTACCTACTTTGATTTCAGGTTAAATAATGATTAATGATTCTAACCAGTTCAAAACAAAATGATTTCAAGCCAAGTACTTGCAGCAATTGCTTAAGAAATTTCGTTGCAATTGATTCTGGTAGACACCCTAATTTGTCTTCTTCAACATTGGACATACATGAGGTTTTTTGGGTAAGACCGTTTTGGGAACATGGTGCTGAAAACCAGTAATAAGTTACATTCATGAGAGACTTACGAGCAGAGGGTGAAGTATCTGTTACTTCACACAGAAAGGTAAAAAAGACGCGATCACTTGCAGCAAGTGATTTCAGAAAGAAGAATTTGCTTTTTCAAGCATGTATGAAGTAAAAAAGGTTTTGTATTGGTTTTGAACACCTTCAATTTTTTGGAATTCAGTGAGCAAGATAATTTTACAGAAAAAAAAATTGAAAGTTAAAGTTAAAACCCTTAACCTAATCTCAAAATTTCGACCATTTGGAAAAATAATAATAATAAAACGTGATCGGTATAAGGTGTACCAAAAAGCTAGAGCGAGTAGGTTAGGTTAAGACAACAAAAAAAAAAATCGTATGGGAAGGGGTCTAATTCCCATCGTTTAGGCGAGAGTGGCAATTTTCTAAGAAATTGACTAAAAAAATTATTTAAAATAATGGTAAGACTTACAATGCCATGCTATACCTTTTTGGAAAGCCAGAATCGCGGCTCTGGACCTCTGGCACCTCATATAAGGGAAATTTGATATTTGAGAATGCCATCTATTTGGTTAGGTAATTGGCCAGAAAAACTCAACTAGTCCTAGAAACTGGTAAGCCCTAGATAGTTTATAATAAAGGCTTAAACTTTCTCAAGGTCTTTTAAGGTAACACGTGATTTCTGGCACCTCATTTAAGGGAAATTAACCAAAAAAAGTATACTATCCGAAAGATCTCTAGATCGTGGTAAAAGGTCAACTATTTACAGTAATTGGTCAGCCATAGTTTTTTTCTATGAATTTTCAAAATTCGTTTCAAGGTCACAAATTAATCTTCTTATGGCTGCAGGTAAATTTAAGTCCTCCAAATTCTCCTTCAGTTTGATTCCAGCGACTTCAATGCTTTGTTAATTAAGGTGCTTATCCATTTGAGAATGAAAAGACGGCGAGAAGGTCTCGAGAGTGAAACAAGGACTAGCCTGTGGATGGTTAGGTGAGAGGTATTAACAAAGGAAGTGAGATGAGCCCTCCTCCGCCTCTTCGTCTTGACACCCTCTGCATAAATCAGATGTGCTGATGCCCATTTTGCTCATGTGGGTACCCATCGAGTTGTGACTTGTAAGTATTCCAACCAAGAGTCGAGGTCTGCTAAGATTCAGTAAATATTCTGTTTTTTTCATTGAAGTATCTGGCCAAAGACTTCTTGAAACTCGACAGCCATCAATAGTTGACCATCTGTCATTAGCGGCTTTGAGAAAACTTTGGTGTATTCTGTACTTTTCTTGCTCCAGTGGCATTAGTACCCAGGATACAATTTGGCTGGGTGCAAGTGATGAACCGTTTTTCGCCAGTTCATCAGGCACTTCATTTCCATAAATGTCAAGCTGTCCCATCGGTGGGGACCCATCGAAGGGTGTTACGCCGAGTAATATTAATTCACAACGGCAACGATCAACTAGTTTTGACTTCGTGACAGTTGACGAAATTGCTCTGATTGCCGCCTGGCTATCTATGAAGATGTCAATGTTTTTGTTCGTCAGTTCACATCTGGAAAGGTATTTATGCAGCCTCGCAAACTGCAAGCACTTCAGCTTGGAAAACACTGCAAAAGTTTGGTAGGCTCAACGATATGTTTTGGGGGTAGATTTTCTGAAAAGATGCCTGAACCTACCCCACCGTCCGTTTTGGAACCGTCTGTAAATATCGATACATGATTTACTTTTAGGACCCGGTTTTCCTTCCATAATTCCCTTGTCGGAATATCTGTAAGTGTTACTGGGTTAAATTCTATGTACGGTGAAATATAGTCTGTTTGAATGTCTATGTCAGTGAAGTTAATTATAGTACTGTGACCATAGTAGCCGTTTTTCCAATGTTTGCACTCTTTAAGTCGTAGAGCACTTTTGACCACCAACTCTTTCGTGAACAAATCGAGTGGGGCAAGTGAGAGGAAAGTTTCTTGGGCTGCGGTTGGAGTGGTTCTCATGGCACTAGTTATGCCGATATATGCGATATTGCGATGACTGGAAGTTGAAAATCAACTTTCAGAAATCAGAAACTATCTTGTTTAGGACTCCGTTGCTTAGAGCCACAAGGGATACGAGAAAGAACTGGCGCAAGCTGGTGATCGTAGGACCAAGTGGACATCCACTGGCGAGTAAAAGTGTAGTAAAGTACCTTGGCATCTGGATGGATCAGTATTTGTATTTCGACAGACATATAAATGCTGCTCTGGCCAGGGCTAGGGGAGCTTTTGCCCTGACGAAACGGTTGTTTTATAGCAGCCGGCTTGACAGCAGGGTGAAGGTGATTTGCTACATGGCCCTTATCCGGCCGATGATTGCCTATGGATGCCCGGTTTGGTTCAACGTTGCCCCATCTCAAATGGAAAAGATTCGGGTGTTTGAGAGGCAGTGTCTTCGACGCTGCCTTGGATTGCACAGAACACCAGAGTCGGAGTACAAACACTACTATTCCAACCTGGCTCTATACAACGGGGCCAACATAAACAGGATAGATAATTTCTTGCTGAAGCTTATTCGAGGTCACATTGCAAGAGCGATGTCCTCGTCTAACAGCTTAATTTTCGGGGCTTATTACCCCAACAACGAATACTACGAGAGTGTGCGTCTAAGCGGCTTTATTCCGCCCGATGCATTCCTCCACCTAGACAGTCGAGGGCTGATCCAGGATAGAGCGGCGGTTCCGCTAATCTACCACGTCGGCCGTAGAACTGTAGATCGGCGGCTCCTTTACAGTCGAGACGTCCTCGCACAAGACGGAGCTGAGCACCTTCGGTTCAGTAGGACTGTGTCCGAACGGGACCGAAGAGATAGGGTGAAGCAGGAGAACCAGTTCTGGTGGTTGAAAAACGAAGATGAAGTTCCTTCAGACATTTAATAGTTGACCTTGCTATTTTCTCTTGTATGGCCGACTTACATAGGTTTAGGTAGTTAGTTTTAAGTAGGGACAGTCAGGGTGGCACCAAAAAAAAAAAAAAAAAAAAAAAAAAAAAAAAAAAAAAAAAAAAAAAATTAAAACATACAAAAACACCAAAAAAAATTATAAAATCAACAAAAATACAAAAAAAATATAAAAACCGAAAAATGCTTGCTGTGGCTGTTCTAGTTTGTAAGTAGCTTATAAGTAGGTTGTAATTAGTTTAAAATTAGTTGTAAGTAGTTTTAAGTAGTTTTAATTAGCTTTAATTTAGTTTTATGTAGTTTGTAAGTTTTATATAAAACCAAAAAATAAAGACATAGATACCGAGTTTTTTTGTGAAATTCTTCTCGGTAAAAAATAAAACCGACCAGGATTTAGTATTAAGATAGTTCTTAGGCCGAAAGGCATTAGCATTAAGTTATTCTAGTTTAACTTAGAGCGCCCGACTGGGGCCAGTAAGTTAGTTTTAAGATATTGATAAGTAGGCTAGTTTTTATGAATTTTTGTCTAGCTTTAAGATAGTTCTAAGATAATTGAAAAATAAAAATGAATTTCAAAAAAAAAAAAAAAAAAAATGCCGATATATGCCAGTCTCTGAATTTCAGTCATGGCTTTAAGATTGATTGCCTTATCCAAGGCTGGCCACCAAACCTGACAGGCGTACGTTAGGATAGGCCTTACAATAGCTGTGTACATCCAATGAATGGTCTTGGGGCTGGGTCCCCATCTCTTCCCAAAAATTCTACTGCATGTGTAGAAAGCTATCGCCGCTTTTTTCCCTTTCTTTAATGTTCTCTTTCCAGTTAAGTTAAGGATCTATAACTAAACCAAGATATTTGGCCGTACCAGTTATACGGAGTGGCGTCCCATTGATGGTGGGGGGATTTATATTTATTTATTTTATTATTATTAGTTTTTATTTTATATTTATATTTATATTTTTTTTTCTCGTAAATAGAACCAGTTCTGATTTAAGTAGGTTGACATTAAGTCCATATCTACTGGCCCAATTACTGAGCTTGTTAAGGTCTGTTTGTAGGAGCTCGCACAGAGTGGGGATACATTTTTCTGATGCCATTATAACTATCATCAGCGTACGCCACGACTTCGACGCCGCTTTGCCCTAATTTGACTAAAATCTGGTTAACGACAAGAAGCCAGAGCAGAGGAGATAAGACTCCTCCCTGTGGTGTACCTCTACACGTCCTAACTTTAAGCTTGCTGTCACCCATTTCTGCAATAACAATTCTAGTTTGAAGCATGGAGTCAATCCAGTTTGACAGCATCGGTTCGATGCTGACAGCGTCTAGGGCTTGTTGTATTGCACGATTTTCAACGTTGTTGAAGGCCCCTTCTATGTCAAGGAGGGCTCCCAAGGTATATTCTTTAAAGTGGATTAATTTCTCAATGGTGCCGACCAATTCATGAAGTGCCGTCTCAACAGATTTGCCCCTTACGTATGCGTGTTGGGCCTGTGAGAAAACTCTATCATTAAGCATAAGGCGAATGTGCATTTCTATCTGCCTTTCTAAGGTTTTGAGAAGAAAAGAAGATAGGCTAATTGGTCTAAAATCTTTCGGTGTGAGTGAGCTTGTCAGCTTTCGGAATGAAAATGACATTGACTTCCTCCATCTAGATGGAATGTAAGTGATGTTTAAACATCCTTTAAATATTTCCACCAGAAATGGTACAATGACGTCTTTAGAGCTTTGGAGCATAAAATAAATTATTCCATCGGGCCCTGCAGACTTGTACGCTGTGTATGTGGACACAGTCATGAAATTAGCTCACCCGAGGGGAAGAGACATATCCAAGTAGGAGTCACTCTCGAGAGTTTTTTAAAGAAATGCACATTTGAATATTAAGCATTAAAAGAACTCAACCACTTTTTTGTTTGAATTTTTTTGGAATTTCACAAGAATTTTTATACACAAATGTAGTGTAGTCTATTAACTTCATTTAAATATACCTTGACCTTGTAGGTCCAAACATTTGAAGAAAAGATAGAATTTTTGAAGTTAATTAAATCGACGTATTTTACAGATTTTAGTATTTTTTAAAAACTGAAATCAGTTTAAGGCTGGAAAATTTAGATAAGTGTGCTTCTGGCGCCCCTCCCGCTGCTTTTAACTATAAAAAACTAATAATTTGTAGGGGAGCGTTGGGGCAATAACTTCTTAAAACATAGATTTGTTTTTAAATGTAAGCATTTCCATTCAAATTTGTATTTTGAAAAGTGAAAATCAAATAGATTTGGAACTCAATCTGTCTCTTGTATAAAATAATTTGACTATTTCCACAAAATGTTATACAGAATTGTAGCTTGCCATTTAACTTTTAATTAAAGACTTATTTAATTTGAAGATTGGACATATCAAACTGAAGTTACAAGCTTTCCAATGCGAACTTTTCTTCATTGAACCTGGTTAGCGGACGAAAAACAACTACTTATTGTTGCTAACCTCCCCGTGTAACCGCACCGATTCTGTTAGAAATGTGGTAAAGATAAACGAATTTCGAACCCTATCAAGCTTGGAACGTTTTGTTTAAGATTACTTACATATATAACTTTAATCTTTGTATTGACCCACACACGCTCCTTGTTCCGATTTGGAATATGTAAATATAGCAACAAATTAAACTCTTTCAATCAAATTTATGTAAAAATTTGCCTTTTCAATTGTTGTTCTCAAAACGAAAAATATAAACAAGGCAACCAGTGCAAGAGAGAGAGAGAGAGCTCTACCTACCTATGCTTTTTTGCTTTTGTAATCCTCAGAAGTATGTTTTTTACGACATAAAAGAGTAGACATGATACGATACTTGACATTGGATTCTAGCTTTATAAATAAGTCGGTTATTGCCATGTTTCTATTCGAAAATAAGCATTGATAACATTCAAGTCACGAAGTTCATAATTTTCCATAATCGGAAATTACACATTCGATGTTGAAGCCATTATTACCTAATTGGGCCGGTATCCCATTATTTTTGTCCTTTTTCCTATATTTTTTTGTTATAAGGTTGTCTCAAAGTTACTTCCCGAAATTAAATTTCAGTAAAAGAAATAACATTTCTGTTTCTTGTATAGAAACCAAGGAGAGAATGTAAATGAAATTCTCGATTGTTTATTATTTCCAGCCTACATTTTGTTTGTGAACCAAAAGATAATAAGGTTCGAGTTGAATAAACAAAAGATGAACTTGGTATGCATATACATTGGGTCATTATCATTATCGGATCTAATTGCTTGATGTGGGTTTAAGTTCGAAGTAACCTTTTATGAGAGTTTTGGTTTTGGCAAAATAACATCCCCATCGTAAATTCAAATTTACCCATTTCCAAAATATCTAAATAAATCAATATCAGGCACATTTAAAAACTACTTTGTTTTTTTTTTTTAAGATAATTTGTATACGGTTACGGGCATGATTAAAATAACAAAAGCTTAAAAATATTGAAAAATTTTAATAAAAGGAAGGAATGTTTCCATGACAAAGAATAATAACAGAATTTAAGAGCCCACACTTATTAAAATTTTTCGGATGTGTGAACTTGTCAAGAAACTCCAACATTCAGCATACATAGGTTCTTATTATTTCTAGTTTCAAATTAATATAAAAAAATTGTAGGCTTTTCATTATGTCAATCAAAAGAAACAAAGACGTGAATGGGCTTTTATTGTAAAAATCAATTAATGGATCATTCAAGAAGGTGCATTTTGGAAGAGGGTGCAAAAGCACCCTCTTTGCGTTTTTGAATATAACTCGAAAACGAAGCGAAAATTCGAGATAATGCTTAAAATCTTTTTTGCAGAAAATGAAATTTAGCCTCGCAATGGATTATTTAAAAAAAGAAATTAAAATATTATAGTTTGTCAAATTAAAATTAAATGCACGAATGAATCACATGTACTTACTTTTGGACATTTTGGAATATGAAAGCGATTATTGAAATAAAAATAAAAGAAATATAAAAAAGCATTTAAATCGTTCTTTTAATTGTATAAACAACAATTTAAAAAACTCAGAGCTCAAAACCAAGTATGCCATTCGATTATTTATTTATGTATTGAAATACATTTTTAAACTTTGTTTCAAGATAAATTCATCAGCTCATTTTTAAAATATTGAATTTTCAAAAAAAAAATTATATATTTTTAAAAATCCTAAATTAATTTTTTTTCAAAATTTTGATATGCAATATTATAAGCAGTTTAAAACAAGATTGATTAAAAAATTTGACGCAAATCGTTTTAGCCGTTGTTGAGAAAATCGAAAATTAAAAAAACCTTTTTATCAAAAATTACACCATGCCTACAATTATACATTGATTTTTTTTATCAAAATCGTTGGAGCCGTTTTTGAGATAAATAAGCTTTTCATTTACGGTTGTAGGGAAAGTATTGTTATTTTTGGTGCTAAAATAAATTCCCCTCTGGACAGTTACAAAAAAACCTAAAGTTAAAAATTTGAAGAAAATTGCTTCAGTGGTTTAGACTGTAGGTCGATATACGGGCAGACAGATAGACAAACAGACTGAAAGTGTTCTCTATCATCGAAATGTCATGTTTGATTATTATCTCGAATTTTTTTAAACGAGCCCAAAACTTGCCCCAAAGTACCTAGCTATATCGCAGGTGTAAAAAAATACTGCAAAAAATCACATTTTCTGTTTAAAATTGTCTTCTTTGAGAGTTTTTAATGAAAACCTTCCAAACATTGACTGGATTCCTTCAGAAGACGAGTCTTACTTTGAAGCTTCGTTGACTTCATCTCAACAGGAGCTTCAATTGTTAGACCATATTATAGTTTCGGACTTACAGCAAGTAAGTTGTATTAAAAACTCTTTAACTCGATTTAGTTTTTTCATCTGACGCCGTTAGTACTGTAGTGGTAGAGTCTACTACTGCAATATCAAACATAGATAAATACCATCCTCCTCTTGACATTTTTCTTGACTTGGACGGGCATTTACTTAATAATAGTAATTTACAAGACTGTTCATATTCTTTTGACTTTCGGAAAGCCAATTTCCAGCTGCTTTCTGAGCATTTAAGTGCATCTGGTATCGAAAATATACCAGTTTCAAGTGACATTGACGTTGCAGTTTCATACTTTTATCAAGTATTGAATAACTGTATAAATGACATAGTTCCACAAAAAATACCTAAATACTCTAGCTCTTGCCATCCATGGTATACGAAAGAACTCAAAGTTCTCCGTAATAAAAGAAACAGAGCTTGGAAGAATTTTCTAAAAAGTACGTCCCTTGAGGACCGTTATTTGTACATTTCCTTGTTTGATGAGTTTAAAAACCTCTCCAATCATTTATACGCTGATTATCTTAATAATATGGAAAGTTCTCTTAAGCTTGACCCAAAAAGTTTTTGGAATTTCGTTAACTTGAAAAAGAAATCTGATGGCTATCCAGTCAGTTTTACTTATAACAATATTATTTTAAATAGTCCTCCAGATATTTGTGATGCGTTTGCTAACAACTTTCGCCAATCTTTCGTTGATATCCCTGTTGATGTTGATGAGAACTTCTTTCTCTACTTAAAAGATTGTCCACAAACTACCTTCAATAATATACCAATTATAATCGAAAAAATTTTACATTATATGTCCCTACTTCATGATGATTACTCATCTGGACCTGATGGTATCCCTCCAATAATCTTGAAAAAATGCAAAACCATATTAGCACCCCCTCTTCTTAATTTGTTTAACCTATCACTTAGCTCAGGTAAATTTCCTAGTAAGTGGAAAAAAGCATTTATTACACCAGTTAAAAACTGGGCAACAGATCTGATATATGCAATTACAGACCAATCTCCAAACTGTCTTGCATTCCCAAGCTCTTTGAGCAGGTAATGTGTGATAGTTTGACATTCAACTGTAAAAATATAATTTGTTACCAACAACATGAATTCATGCAGAAGCGATCGACGGTAAACAATTTACTTGCATGTTTGCATAAGTGCTAAACTGCGTTGGAACACGGTGAAGAACTCGACTGCGTCCATATAGATTATTCTAAGGCTTTTGATCAACTTTCTCATAGCATCATCACGTTTAAATTAAAGGTGTTTGGGTTTCCTCCTAAGCTCATTACTTGGGTTTCTTCTTATCTCCAAAATAGATCCTATCAGGTTAGATTTAGAAGTTCTGTCTCCAACCCTTTCCTTGCCAAATCTGGAGTTCCCCAGGGTAGTCACTTAGGCCCACTTCTTTTTATCTTAGCTATCAATGACGTATAACTGTGTATACGTTATAGTGAAATTCTTATTTTTGCGGATGATATGAAAATTTTCAAAACCGTCGAATCTGTGAGTGATCGTTTACTTTTGCAAGATGATTTAAACAGTTTTGTTCTTTGGTGTAATAAAAATGGTTTAAATCTCAACCCTATTAAGTGTCAGGCGATGATTTTTTCTAAAAAAAAGAGTTCCTAGTGCATTTGATTATGAAATATCGCAGCACACATTGCGCCTTGTTGATAGTTTCAAAGACCTAGGAGTTCATTGTACTTTTAATCTTGATTTTACGAAGCATATCAATTTAATTGTCAACAAGGCAAACTCTATGTTTGGGTTTGTTAAACGATGGTCTAAGGAATTTCAGGATCCTTAAGTTACCCTGTCTCTTTACAACTGCCTTGTTCGCCCCCATCTTGAATACGCATCACAGGTATGGACTCCTTTTTATGAGATTCATAAAAATAGATTAGAAGCAGTGCAACGTAATTTTATACGTTTTGCCTTGAAAGGGCTACCGTGGTCCGATCCTTATAATCTTCCTCCTTACGAACATGGGATTAAGCTTCTTCAGATTCAACCTTTGGCACAAAGGAGAATCAATAATGATATTGTATTTATTCATCAACTTTTATCCGGTGTTATTGATGCACCTGATTTATTATCTCGTACTAGCCTTAACTACCGTGGTGGAGGTCACAACACTCGTAGTCTAGAACTAATGCATCTATCTCAACACCGTACTAACTATGGAATGCACGAGCCCTTTACCCGCATGTGTAAGCTTCTGAATTTGAACTCAAACCTTTTCGATTTTAACATAAGCAAAAATAGTCTCAAAGCTACATTGAAGACCAGTGTACCACGCTCTTAAATGTTTGTAATTGTTAATCATTTTATTTTCATTATACTCGTATGTATTTGTTATTTGTTATAATCATTGTTTTTAATTTTATTTTGTAAAGTGTATGTCTTAAGTAGTTTGTTGCTTACTAACTACTAACACTACACTAAGTGATGAGCCTGATGAGCACTTAATTTGTGTTGACAATTCTTTGGTCGCAAGATGTCGCTTGTACTAAGCTCTCTTCGGCAAAGATCTGATAGTGTAAAAAAAAAAATTAAAAAAAAAAAAAGAACGCCATATTAGTTCTTGATTGAATGTAATAGTAAGGAAAGGAGCGATTTTCATAAAAAATATATTTTATATATTGAATACTTAAAACATTTTAAAGGAAAATTCTTGATATGCAATATTTTTTAATGTTGTTTGAAACTTGTACATACAAAAATAATGTAAGCCTGTTCAGCCGATAATGAGAAAATTTAAAATTAAAAAAAAAAACGTTCTATGAGAAGTACTATTAATAGTTGCTATTTGTAAATTTTTATAATTTTTAGTAGTGTATCGCATATATAATTTAAGAATACAGACAAAGTTTGATAAAAATCGTAGGAGCAGTTTAGAAAAAATATTTTCCTGAACGGTTTTTTGTAACATTTGTATGGTACCGTTATTTTTTCATAAAAAAAATTTTTCGTTACAGGGTGAAAAAGAACTTCATAATATTTGATTTTCAAATTTTTTTTTGAAATTTGAAGTTTAGTATGAAAAACTAATAAACCCTGCTTTGAAGCTTTTGTATAAAAAAAAATGATTCAAATAAAAATTTGAAGAAAGTTTTAAATACAAAAATGGTTCTTTGGGAGGTGTGGTGTTCTTTCTATTTAATATACTTATTGAAATATGTGCTGTATAAAACACATATTTAGAAACTCAGTTATTTGTTCATTTCAATTCAATAATTAAATTTTCTTATATAATTATTTGATATAGTTTTGTGTTATAGTTAAGACTTTATTTTAAAATATATTATGTTGTTTTGTTATTGAACTGTTGCGTTTCTCTCCAATAAGATACTGTAACGACTGTCACATTTGTACTATAATGACTCTGGAATGAACTATTGACAGTGTTCACATTGGACTGAAAAACTGGATTTTTTTTGACGTTTCAGTATTCAAAGCTCGCTCCCACTTCTTCAGTAAGGGAAGATGTAAATACTGAAACGTCAAAAAAAATCCAGTTTTTCAGTCCAATGTGAACACCGTCATAACCACTCTCGAACATCAAATAAAAGAAACACCGAATTTCGAATTAGACAGGACACAAACCAACAATCGGAGAGTTCTGGTGAGCTTTCGAACTTCCAATACTAAACGTCAAAATGAAAGCTTTGGAAAAGGAAATGTACGGGAAATTTTCCCTATGGAAAGCTCTAGAAGCAAATACTGGAACCGTCCAGCTTTTTCGGGAACCTTGTGAAAAGTATAAAAGCACATGTCTGACCGGCAGAGGACGCAGTTTATTTTTAATCGTGAACGATAGTAAAGTTGGTTGTAATAAAAGTAAAGTGTTGAATTAATTTCAGTGGTGAACAATAAATTGTTTTGTGGCTGTAAAAGTAAAGTGTTTTATTTTGTAAAGTAAATAAGTGGAGAATTTAAATAGTGTGAATAAGTTTTATTAACAAACCTGAGAGTATATTACAGTACAATAAGATGTAACCATTATTAACCATTTTTTGAAAAATCATTTCCCATCCAACGGCAGTTTTTACTAAAAGAAATTTATTGGATTTTTTTAGAGAAAAATTTGCATCCATTTTTAAGAAAAAAGATTTTGTAAGACTGCTCAGAAAATTGTATGGTAGGTACCGTTATTTTCAGTTTCACAAATAAATGAGAAAAGTGTAAGCAGAATCACCAAAAACCACTATCTACCAAGTTTTAAGAAAATTGAAGGTTGCAGCCGAACAGACTGAACTTTGACACCCTCTTTTTTGGTGTTCTCTTTCATCGTAATATCATGTTTGATTGTTATCTCGAGTTTTTTTTTGTACGAATCCAAAACTTGCCTTTAGTATATAAAAAAAAATTAAATTAATTTTGGTGGCTCGTGGAGACCAATGGCCTAGTGACTTAAACTCTCAAACGTTCTTGTGTGCGTTTTGTTGGCAGGAACGGAGGGGACCTACAATTTTTGCCGTTTCCGAACGGCATGATGAGAAGCACTTTTTCATGATGAGTATATTCTTGGAGGATTGTCAGCTTCTCGCAAGAGACAGTACCTCGAGAAAAACATTTCCGAATTTTTTTTGGTGGCATAGTATATGCCTATATCGCAAATAAAAATGATAATCAATTTTCATTTGAAATTAATTATTTAGAGAAATTTTTGGATAAAAATGGATCGAATAACGGTCGTTCAAACTAAGCTTATTATACGTTTTAAAAGTTACATAGGTACTTACATACATGGCATTTTTGACAATTTTGAGAAACTTGTAAGAAGATACGCTCAAACTGGGTGCAATGTTCATTCTTGACCAGTTAAGTCAATAATTTAGTCAAATTTCAAAATGATCGCAGTTTAAGGGTTGCCACTTAATTTTATCAAAATTTAAAATAATTGGCAAATTTAACGCACTTTCCTGAAAAAACCGGTTTTTAACGGTATGTTCGCTTATATCTTGAACATAAAAATCATAAAGCCCGACGATATTTTTCGGCCGAAAAATCCCACCTTTTTTAATAATTGCCAAAACTAACAGATATTCTTTAACAAATAAAGGATTTAAATTTACATGCTTATATTTCTTGTTATATGGATAAAACTGTGCCAGATGAGTTGGGCTTGTCAAACACAAGACAGCTTTTTGTTGTAACCCTTACTTTATCCGTTTTAGACCCATTTTAGAAGCCATTTTTACCATAAAAGTCAATTTTTGTTATTTTCACGTCTGTGCAGTTAGCAGGCAACTTTCAAGTGTGAGAGTATATCTCAGGATCCAAGCATGCTAGGAACTTGAAGTTAGGCTACAAATTTGCAATTTTTTTGCATATCAAGAATAGGCTACATCAAAATTTAAAAGTCCTTATTTTGAAAAAAAAAATTCATACTGACCTGCTAACTTCACTGTGAAGTTAGCAGGTCACTCGATTACCCTTATTTGGCGAACTGCAAAATCGGGAATAGAAATGCAAAAATATTGCAAAAAACTGCTAATTCCTGTCAATGTCCCATTTGCGTTGGTGAAGTTTTCAGTTCAGTTTTATTTAGGTTTTAGTATTATTTTCAGAAACTTGCTCCTCCTGCTTGAAAGGGGGGAGATAGACCACTTCTTCTGTGCTAGAAAATGTTTGTACTACGATCCTCTAAAAAATGCTATAATTATTGTATGTCACGGTGATAATCATTTTGGGCCCGAAAAAACAATCATTTTCAAAAATTGATCTTTTTGAAATCTCATTATCTTTTTAATGGGGCCTCGTATTGGAAAAGTTTTAGTAGGAGTTCTTATAGAAAATATTATTGTCTATAAGAAAAGAATAAATTATTTGCCCAAAACATCACCATTTAAGAGAAAAACGTAAAATACCGTTATTTTTGACTTTTGTCGATTTTATATAAGAACTGATATCTTTTAAACTACTGCTAAATGAAATTAAAAAAATTAAATTTTCTTGTAGAAAGTTGGATAAACTACAAACTGTGTTAAAATAAATTTTCTAACATCTAACGTTTAAGAGTGGTTAGCGAAAAATGATTATTTTCGATACTTTACTTTGAAGTATCAATATCTTGTTACTGGTCACTCGTATGGAAAAAAATGTATCAATATTTTTTGTAGAGTACATTATAATCTATAAACTGAGTATAAATTATTTTATAAAAATTTCGTTATTTAAGACTTAAGAGCTAAAATCTGGAATTTTGGGTTTTTGATGAAATTTTTCAAATAGTTATAGCTTTAAAACTGTCAGTATGTATGTAAATGTTTTCGATAACACTCCATTTGTGAGTTATAAGCAAACAGGGGGTATTTTCGTCAATTTACGTTTTTTCAAACGCCGATATCTTCTTAACCATCTGTTGGAGAAAAAAAAAAACAGGACAATATTTTTTGTAGAAAATTATGTTATCTACAAGTTTTTCATACACTACTTTTTAATACCATGTACCGTTTGAATGTTATAAGCGAAAAACCAGAATTTTTTGACATTTAACCTTGAATAATTTTTAACGCAAGTCAGATTCGTTTGTAAGCTTTTGCATGCGTTTTGCTTGGCCACAAATAAAGAGAATTGCATTCAAAAATCTTTACTTGGAATTTTTCCGCAGATTGGAATCTGTACATTTCTCCTGGGCTATGCGTGGGACAAGCGGGAACTTGTATTTGAGTTGAAAAAAGACTGTCATCTGAGTTCCTGATCAAATAAATAAGTAGGTATGTATGTAACGGGTGATTTTTTAAGAGGTTTAGAACTTTAAAAAAAAAACACAAAAAAATCGAAAAAATGAATGAAATATTTATTTGAATCGATAGTTTGAACCTTGCAATTTAATGTTTAAAGATAATTTCATGCAAATGTTGACCGCGGCTGCGTCTCAGGTAGCCCATCCGCTGAGTCCAATTTTGGCATACTCTTTCACACATATCGGCCGGTATCTCACGAATGAATGCATGGATGTTGGCTTCCAGTGCGTCAATCGAAGCGGGCTTGTCCCTATAGACATTAGCCTTGACATACCCCCACAAAAAATAATCTAATGGTGTCAAATCGCACGATCTAGGCGGCCATTTGACCGGCCCGAAACGTGAAATTAACTGTTCACCAAACTCGCCTCGCAATTGCGCCATTGTTTCGCGTGCTGTGTGGCATGTGGCACCGTCTTGTTGAAACCACATATCATGCAAGTCAAGAACTTCCATTTCGGGCAAAAAAAAGTTTGTTATCATCGCTCGGTAGCGTTCACCATTGACAGTAACGCTGCGATTCGCATCATCTTTGAAGAAATATGGCCCAATAATGCCGCCGGCCCATAAACCGCACCAAACAGTGGCTTTTTCGGGATGCATTGGTAGCTGTTGCAATGCTTCTGGCTGATCTTCACTCCAAATGCGGCAATTATGCTTATTTACGTACCCATTCAACCAAAAATGAGCCTTATCGCTGAACACAATTTTTCGATAAAAAAGCGGATCCTCGGCCAGCTTTCCAAGAGCCGAATTTTGATAAAATTCAATAATTTGCAAGCGTTGTTCATTTGTAAGACGATCCATGGTTAAATTGCAAACCAAACTGAAGCTGTTTGACAGTGACACAAGGTACTAAACACACGTCAGCTGTCAAAACCAGTGTTGCCAAAACCAAACCAGCTAAAAAATCACCCTTTATATACAAATTTCTTAACGTTTTTTTTCATTTGTTTTCCATAAAAGTAAATTCTAGAAATGGTAAAAACATTGGCGGATACAAGGGGGGGTGAGGTCATGGGGGTCATGACCCCCCCTGGGGATTTTCCCAGATTTAAAATATTAGACATATGAATTCAATCATAAACAAAAAATTTCACTGCTCAAAGGATATAATCTGCAGTCAAATTTATTTTAATTAAACGTGCGCATTTAAAGAGTTAAAACACAAAAATCAAAGTAGAAAATGCATATCGTGGGCTTTCTGTCAAAACAAAATTCAAATTTGAAAAATTGCTTAGAATTGCAAAAGGTTACTGGTCATAAAAAGCCAGGTAGTAACAGTAGATAATTTTTAAGACATAGAATTTTCAAAAAAATACTGAACCCTGAAAAAACTTTGAAAATTTATTTAAAAAAATGTATTTCACCAATGAATCTAGGTGACCTTTAATAACAATTTAGTACCCTTTGAAATGAAATATTTGTTTCTTAAGATAATCTTAATAAGGTACCTAAAAATTTTGTTCAGTGACCTGGAATAACTTTAAAAAAAAAACTTTAAGATCCCATTAGAGCAAATCCACAACCAATTAATATAGCTGGTTGATCTTTTATCAGCGGCCTTTTGAATTGGGCACAAATTACAAAACCGTGCAAATGAAAAACTGGCATTCGAGATCTTGCAAATAAAAATGTTGCTAATTATGTGACCACTCAATTTTGAGTAGGTATTCGAGATTTTAATTTTCGAGATTTTGGTTGACATTTGCAAGATTGTAAGGTGAGAGAATACAATGTGTTATATTTACTTAGTGTGAGATATCATTTTTCAAGACCTATAAATAATGCAGTCTCGATATTTTAGATTTCGGCATCTTGCAAATTTCTTACAGTGAAGTGCGAAAGATTGGGCGGTACTTGGAAAAACTTTTTCAGTTGATTCAACATTTTCTAAGTCCAACTCAACAAATTTATAAAATTAAACTTTTTGGACTTTTGACTGGTCGCATACATTCTTTGCAAATATCATAAATGACATATCGCTTGCTTAATTTCAAAATCGAGGTCAAGCAACCATTAGGCAACTAAGTTGTAAATTGCGATCAATTTTTAGTTTCTAGCACTATCAAGTAACTTTAAGCATAGAGCAACTCGAAGACATGAGTGGTAGCAACCTTTTTTATGGAAAAAATACCTCGTTTTACTTCGTTTTCCCAAGACTGTAATTGCTTACGCTTTCCCACTAACTTGGGTGCACCATTTTGGGAATACAAAGTTTTTTGTTTTGTAATTTTGACGTTTCATGAATTTGTTTTGTTCGGGGGATGTTATTAAGGAAAGTGGTAAGTATAACAAAAGTAGCTTCTAGTTGCCAGGCAAAAGATCAAAATAGATCTTGTAGAATAAATACGATCTTATTGTAAAAGAGTTAAGATTTTAAGGGCAAAAATAAACTTTTCCAAAACAATATTTTTAGTATCTAGTGGCATGATGGTTCTGGCATCAATTCCTTAATTAATTAATTTATTTTTCAAAAAAAAATTTTAATGGAAATAAAATGTAAGACTGTACTGCAGGTACTTGCTCTGATGTTCAATTTGCCTGGAATTAAGAACTTTTAAAAAATGCCAGTAGTTACATTTATAAAGAATATAAAAATATATAAAATAAGGACATTTAAATTGTTCTTTTAATTGTTTAAAAATGTTTCAAATAATTTAAAGCTTAAAACCAATTTGATAACTTGAAGAAATATGAAAGCACAAAAAAAATTAAAATCATTGTAGCGATTTTCTTAAAAAGCTATTTTTTATATTAAATTAAATAATAATTAATTTTAAAATACATTTATAAACTAGTTTCAAAACAATTCATCAACGCGTTCTTGAAATATTGAATTCTCAAAATAAAAAAAATAATATTTTCTTAAAAGGCCAACATTTATTTAATTTTGATATGCAATATTATTGAAATTTTTATGGAGCTTTTGCATGCAAATTTTGATTGAAATTCTTTGAACAAATCAAAGTTCAAAAACCCTGAAATGGCAGATACCGTTATTAACAATTTTTAGGATTTTTTTTCCAGAATGTTCACCATACCTACAGTAATCCACTGTTCTTTTATCAAATTCGTTGAAGCCGTTTTTCAGATATATAAGCTTTTTCTTAATGGTTGTATAGCAAGTACCGAAATTATAAAAGGTAAGAAATATTTCCTCCGAAGAATAAAAAAAATAATTTAAAAATTTGAATAAAATCGCTTCAGTGGTTTAGGCTGTAGCTGTAGGTCAAGGAATAGACAGAAAGACAACCAGACAGAATTGTGCCACCCACTTTGCTTGAATACAAAACTTGCCTTCTATCGTAAGTAAAAATTATTGTTGGGTGCAATACTTTATGGAAATTTTAAGAAACGTGAACCCCCCCCCCCCCTAGAAAAATGGTTTTCCACCCTTAAAGTAATTTATTGAATTATTTATTCAAGAAAAGTTGTGGAGCAGATAGTTTGCAAATAATGTAAGGCATTATCGAAATATTTGTATAAAAAGAAGTGGAGGAGTAACCAAAAATCTTCAAATCCGTTAAGACTGAAGCCCAAATAGACATACAAACATAGAGATATCATTATGAAATTTCACGTCTTCCCTATCGTCGAAATGATAAATCTGATCAAAACCTCGAGGTATTTTTTTGTTCGAATGCCTAACTTGCCAAATAGTACCTTCTTATATACCGTTAGTAAAAAATATACATATAATATAAATTATATACCCTGGGCTACAATTAAAAATTCAAAAAAAATTTAGGAGATTTATCAATCATCTCAGCCAAATCGATTTGGTTGATAAAAAATGTTTTTATCAAATGCCTTTCCTTCATCTTAAAAAACAACAAAAAAGAAAACAACATTCAATTTTAATAAACACCAAAATCAAACAACCTATTTACCTTTGTCACGATTTTATCAAGCAATAACAAATTTAAATTGCTTTTATGTCCAGGATAACAAGCTTTATTATTATATATGGTAAGCATATGCACCCCATTCTCCATTCACTATACATCTCTGTCAGCGTTCACCTTCTCCTTTTGAAAGAATGTTACAAAACGTATATAGTATCGCACTGAGGC
This sequence comes from Dasysyrphus albostriatus, assembly GCA_946251815.1. Taxonomy (NCBI): domain Eukaryota; kingdom Metazoa; phylum Arthropoda; class Insecta; order Diptera; family Syrphidae; genus Dasysyrphus; species Dasysyrphus albostriatus. The sequence continues at coordinate 190,361,171 of OX276335.1, read as the reverse complement.
AATTTTACACCTACGTACATATTTACAAACAGGTTGAACACTGAACAGCACAGCCCACCTCACCTGTCCAACAAAAGACATGCGATAAGATTACTGGAGCGTTATTTAAATTTCAAAAATTCAGCAACAGTGAGATGCTTTAGTAAAGGATGTCGTCTCTAGGCTCTTATTGCACGTCCTTGTAAATGCTCAAGCCAAAAAGCTAAAACTCTTGTTTGTGAAAGCACCGGCAAAATATGTCAGCATCTTCTACAGATATGCACAACAATATGAGACAAGACACATCTTGCTTCTTATCCAAATACCTACTTGAGGCGACCAGAACTGAATATGATATCAAATTCAATTTAAAAATGTTATTTTTAGCGCTGGCTTTTATAAACTGCGTGTTTTGTATTTTACCAAGACCAACATTCTTGGTATGTACCTTTAATACATACATTTGTACATACAATACATGACACGTACATAGGTATGATAATCCGAATTGTTATTGTTATCAAGAAACCATACTTGTTACATATTACATAAATATGAAGATTGTACAAACATAGCAATAATTTAATAGAGTTTTAAATTAAGGTTAGATTTGTATACACTAATTTTTAGGTAATTCATCGAGTGAGGAAAATATAAAAACATTTCATTTGACTGCCCAACCATTATTTTTTTTAATGGGATCTTAGCCAAAAACTTATTATTATTCATAAAGTAACCTATTTTTTTTTTTAAAAGACAACCAGGATTATATTCTTTTATATTTATGGATGTTTTTAATTTCTATTAGAATAACCTATGTTATAATATAACGATGTTTTGAATTTCCCGATTAGCAATGACGGTCCAAAATCAAAAATAAAGAATAAAAAACGCTTTCGTCAGAAACTAAGGAACGCTGGAAAATCATATAAAACACTTTCTGGGAAAGTTATACATGCTAGAGCTCCAAAACCCTTTGAAATGTGTCGAAGCAACTGTCGAGATAAAATTTCATTCGAGCAGATACAACGATTATTTAAACATTATTGGGCTTTGGGAACCTATGACCAGAGAGTACTTTATATTGGAAATCTTCTGATTCTAGAAGATAAAAAATGTGATACTCTATTTAACGCAAGCCAAAGAAAGCGACGTCGTGAAAAATCTGTCAAGTACTTTTAGAATATGATGGTATGAGAACACAAGTTTGCCGAACACATTTTACGATCTGTTTTTCTGAAACGGAGAGTTTCATTAGAAACGTAATAGCAAAAAAAGTTTCAAGTCCAAGCGTACCGTTTAAGAATTGTCGGGGTAAAGGGATTCCTATGAACAAATTAACATTGGATCAAGAAGAGGAAGTGCGCAACCACATAAATAAGTTCCCATCGTATGAAAGCCATTACAGCCGTCTTCACACATCTAAAAAATATATTCATGGTAGTTTAAATCTCTCCATAATGCATCGGATGTATAGTAATGAAGTTTCTAATCCTGTAAGCCTTACCAAATATGCTGAGATATTTAAAACAATGAATTTAAAATTCAAAGCTCCCAAACTTGACACTTGTGCAACTTGCGACGGATTTCTGTCAAAGATAAAAATAGCCCAGAATGAAACAGAAAAACAAGTTCTGGTGGAGCAGAAGTTAATTCATGTGACAAAGGGAGATTATGGCTTTGAGCAAAAAAGGGTCGATAAAGAAAATGCTAGACAAAACAACGATATGGCAGCGTTCGCGTTTGATTTACAACAGTGCCTACCAACACCATTTTTGAGAAACTCAGTTAGTTTCTATAAAAGGCAGCTTTGGACCTTCAATCTTACAATCCACGACTTAAAAACGAATGGTTCCGGCTGTTTTATGTGGCACGAGGGAATTGCGCGAAGGGGTGGAAATGAGATTGCTTCATGCGTTTTCAAACATCTACAATCTTTACCTTCTTCCGTCAATAAAATAACGTTCTATAGTGACTCATGTTCAGGCCAAAATAAAAATTCCTATGTCTCTGCTATGTTCCTTCTGTTCATAAAAGAAAATCCTTCATTGGAATATATTATAGATCATAAATTTTTGGAACCTGGCCACACACACCTCGAGTGTGATTCTGATCATGCGTTAATTGAACGAAAAAAGAAAAAATCCAGTGTCGAAATTAGTGTGCCAAGGGACTGGTATCAGTTCATCGGAACTATAAATTCAAAAATTAAAGTTGTTGAAATGAAAGAAAGCGATTTCTTCAACTTTAGTGAAATTTCAAAAAATAATTTCAACTGGAAAAGGTGTAACTCAGATGGCCAAAAGTTTATATGGAACTCGGTAAGGTGGATTCGCTATACGAACAACTACAACCAAATTTTTTATAAAACGAACTTAAATCCTGAAGAACCGTTTAACCTTTTACCATTGATCAGCATCGACACTAACACTGGGTAATCTAAAAAATATTGAAGACCCACCAGTATTATCTTCAGACAAAAAAAAGATCTTGTGGATTTATTGCAGTATATAAATCCAGAGTTTCATTCATTTTATAAAAACCTTAAGACGAGTTCCACTGAGCTCAACATGCATCCAGATCTGCGTAGTGACGATGAAAATTGAAGAAGACTTGTTTAATCTTGGTTGTTAACTGAATTATGTCCAATATTTTACTTTTTTTAATGAATTTACATTGCATGATTGCATGAAGTAAAGTTTGTTTTTTTTGTATTTTTAATTCTATGTGTTTTTTAATAAATAAAACGTATTCTAACTCGAAATTCAAGTTGGTTCTTATTCTCTGCTGAGAACATAGTCGATTATTTTTCATAATTAATTTAGGAATAAAAACTAAAGTCGACATAAGAACTGTAAATTTAACACAATAGAAGAGGAATAACAGCTAAAGTAGACTTAAGAGCAGAACAAAACATTTCTTTAAAATGGAAAAACAACTAAACTCGAGATTAGATTCTATATGATGAAAAACATAAAAGGCCAAAACAACTAAAGTGTTATTTTTGTCAATAAAATCGTGGAAAGCTTATTTTTCGACAAAATTTTAGTGTGAAATAAGACATAGTTTCCGATCGCCAGATAGAGTCGTTTGTAATTTCGCAAGTTTATCAAAAACTTTAAACTGCTCTTCTGAAAAATGAGCAAAACTGACTTTAGCGGTTATTCCTTGTGACCACAGATATGTACATACCTAATCAAAATTATAAAACTTCCTACATCTTCTATACAGCACCTTCAAATTCTCACAGTCACAATCTGACACACTTTACTATTAGGAAAGTGGCTGCCTATATGGCACAGCCGTTTAAGAAATGTCTCGTTTATTTAATAATAGTTCATGTGAATAGTGAATTAGTCTTTTTCTTAAAAAAGATGCTTTGAAATTAAACAGCTGAAATATGTACTTATTTTTTTTTTTAAGAATAAACGAAATAAAATTCACGCTTGGCAACGCCTGTGAAGTTAGTACAACAATTTTAAGTTAGACAAATCCCAACTTACATTACAGTTTTTATAAGCTGAGAAATATTGATATCGGCCATTCCAAAGTAACAGAGAGGACAATCATATCCTTGTGGTGTGGTTTTTTTGTTAGGAAAGTAATATTTTTATTAAGAATTCATTACAAAGTTCTCGTTACATAAGTTTCATATAAGTGGAAAACGGTGCAGAGAAATAATTCCACCGGCATCTGCTCCACATGGGAATTTATTCCATCTTAAGTGGGAATCTGTTCCACATTTCAAAGTGCAATTTATTCTCACCGAGAGAGGGAATTTATTGCACTTTTTAGTGAGAAAGATCACCACTTGGAAAGTGGAGTTTTTGCCCACTTCGTATGAGAATCAATTTCACTTCTTTTTTTTTTTGATTCGTTTTTAGGAGGTATTTTTTGTATAACATATAGACTTTAATGTTATTAGAACTGCGAAAGTATGATCCATATACCTCTGCTTTTGAATCTCTTATTTATAAAGATATTAAAATGATACAGTTACAATTATTGTTGGGTATAAAGGATAAATTCAAAGTTTCTTTAAATCCAGATTCTTTAAATGCATTACGTTTGTCCGAAATTCAGTTTTTCGAATCAAATTTGCCTAAATAACGTCCTACCGACTCATAAATACAGATTCTTTAAATGCAAAAAAAACCTTACATACCCCAAATGCTATACATAGCCAACTAACAATTTAACTTGCATAAGGTTCTAAACAAGCGCATTTACCCAAGCTAATTAACTGCCATAAGACTTTTGTTTACAGGTCTTATAGCAGCAAATAGCTTTTCATGAATTGCTTGCTATTAACTTGGCTGAACAAGCTATAGCTTGCCTTGGATGTTTAAATAAGGCCTTACCCAAGCCATTCAATGACAGCTATTGCCAATAGCTTGCCTTGTATGTTTATATAAGGCCTTTACAAAATTTATTTTGCATAAGCAATCCATCGAGAGAAAAAGTTTTTTTTAGAAAAGCTGACTCTGAAATAAAAAAAATATTTTTTGTTATCGGTTCTTATCTTATTTTTTTGATGCTGTATTTTTTATTGCATTTTATTTAATTGTATTTTTTTATGAATAAGTGATACCATATACTGCACGTTCATGCAGAGGAAACAGTCAATAATTGTACGCATCTAATATCTGTTTTTTGTTCTTCCAAACTTCTTGAATGTTCTCTGACTGTTTTAAGGATTGCTTCTCTGTTTTTTCACACTTTTCTTTGTTAGGTTCCAGATCTTTTAAATTTTTGCCATGAGTTATTAATTTTTAAGTTTTGCTAAAAAGTTCAATGTTACTTTAAGCGCTTCTTTTCTGTTTTACGATGTTCAATAGGTACTTCCCGTTCTTATTTATTTTAATCTGATTTTTTTATAAGCACAATATTTTATAAGACACACTTGTTGACTTGTTGATCTTTACTGAGTATGTTAATTTGTATAAGGCCTTTACAAACAAGCCTTATACAAGTTGTTTGCAAGGCCTTATACAAGCCATTTATAACTTATATTTACAAGCCTTGTATAGAGCTTGCGTAACTCATATTTTAAGGCCTTAAAGCAGCTATTTGTTTAAATTTCAGGTGGAAAATTCTTGGTTCGCTCAAGATTGCCTTATACAATCTCTATACAAGCTTTTCCTTGTCAAATTCGAAAAATTTTACCTTTTACAAGCTAAACTGTTAGTTGGGTGCATGTCTTACTGTTTATCACCCTATTAATGCATCGTTTTTCGGGAAAACGTAGATAACCTATCTCACTGTTTATTCGCTGTATTGCTAGTACTGTATTTATGTAAATAAACAATCACGGTTTCTATATTTATGAATCAATAATATATCAAATTCCAAATTTTAGGTGGGAAAAAAGTAGTAAGTACCCTCTCGTCGTGAGAATAAATTCCACTTATAGAAGTGGAACAGATTCCCACTTAAGATGGAATAGATTCTCATGTGGAGCAGATGCCTGTGGAATTATTTCCCTGCACCTTCGAAAACGAAACAAAAATTCGAAATAATGTTAAAACATTTTTTTGCAGACAATTATAATTTCGCAAAAGAAAGTGGAAAATCACTCAATTATGTTTTACTTATTTGCCTATAACTTTCTTACCTGTGGAAAGAGGTATGTATGCATTAGGCATTGCTCCATATAAAAGAAAGATGATTTAGTTTTCTTTAAAATGACATAGCTATTCAGAAAAAGTTTTGGAAAAAATCGACCGAGCAACGGCGGCTCAAACTAAGCTGATTTAAGATTTAAAAGTAAAATATATGACTTTAACGGCTATTTCAAGAAACTTGTAAGATGATACGCTCAAACTGGGTGTATGATTCATTCTTTATTCTTGACCATTAATGTAAAAAATAATGGAGATATTTTAATTTTTTTCCAGTTTAAGGGTCCAAATCTAAAAAGAGTGCCAAAGTCAACAAACTTGCTCTAACTAACCCGGTTTTTGAAAATATTTATGTAAGCTTATTATACCTTCTTAGACCTGCAAAAAATAGTGCCAGATGAGACGACACGTACGATTATATTTTTTTTTCATATTCAATTACATATGTATATTGGAATTTGTATTTTTAAATCATTGTAAGGTCTTTTTAGAAAGTCATGTGTAGAGTTTTGAGTTTTATGTCTAAGTACTCTTAGATAATCCGAGAGTATGATTTCAAAGTATTTTTTAATACGCATATTTTATGTACTTATTTCCATGCCCTCAAAGTTAAATGAAAATTTATTGAAGTCCCAAAACATGTTTTCAACTAATTTTTATATTGTTTTTTCAGAAGATCCTTGAAATAAATTGCGTAACTTAATAAAGGGTTTTTCAACAGGGACGCTACAAAAGTAGAGCGACAGGGACAGCAAACGACGCAAAATTTCTTGCCGGTCTTTTGACATTTCTGTTCAGTAAGGTTTGCCAATTCATGATGGAAAGATATACGAGCCAACAACGAGTCGAAATTATTAAAATTTCCTACCGAAATTCGGAGTCAGTGGCGTCAACGTTAAGAGTGCTACGTCCAAATTATGGTCGTCGTAATCGTCCTAGCAGATCAACAATTGAGCGTCTAGTGGAAAAATTTGAATCCCCAGGCACAGTACAAAATGTTCCCGTGCCAGTGAGACAAAGAAATGCCCGTTGTGTGGAGAATATTGCTGCCGCTGAGGCATCAGTTGCAGAAAGCCCAAATGTGTCTCTCACACGTCGTTCTCAAGTGTTGGGCATCTCTGTGACGTCGTTGTGGTGAATTTTGCGAAAAAGATCTTGGATTACATCCTTACAAGATTAAATTGACGCAAGAACTGAAGCCGCTTGACCACCAGAAGCGTCGTATGTTCGTGAATTTGGCTGAGCAACAACTCGAAAATGATTCGGATTTTCATCGAAAAATCATCTTCAGCGATGAGGCTCATTTCTGGCTGAATGGCTTCGTCAATAAACAAAATATGCGGTCAGGCAGCAATCCACACGTACTCCATGAGTCATCATTGCATCCCGAAAAAATTACGGTTTGGTGTGGTTTATGGTTCGGCAGCGTCATTGGGTCGTACTTCTTCCGTGAGGATCAAGACTGGCACGTTACTGTGAATGGGGATCGCTACCGTTCAATGATAACCGAATATTTTTGGCCCCAATCGGATGATATGGACTTGGAGGACATGTGGTTCCAACAGGACGGCGCCACAAGCCACACAGCGAATTTCACAATCAATTTATTGGAAACCAAGTTTGGAGAATGTGTTATCTCACAAAATGGTCCTGTCGCTTGGCCGCCTCGGTCGTGCGATTTGAAGCCGTTAGACTATTTCCTTTGGGGCTACGTCAAGTCTATGGTCTATGCAAACAAGCCAGCGACGATTGATGAACTTCGTAAGAATATCGAACGTGAAATTGCAGCAGTATCGGTCGATTTATGCTTGAAAACCGTCGAAAATTGGGTTCAGCTTCTGGACTTCTGCAAGCGTGCCCGTGGTGGCCATGCAAAAGAAATCGAGTTCCATACATAATGAAATTGAACGTACTTTCACAGGAATAAAGAATTTCATTGATATCCAAAACCGTTTTTGTTTTATTTAAAAAAAACTTTTGTAGCCGAATATCAGCATTCAAAAATATGTATAAGAGAAAAATGTTTAAAAGCATGAAATACGATATTTAAATTAGCTAAGAAAACTTTGTTGAGAGTTTAACATGAAAAAAAAAAGAATGCCATCATAATTCCTTATTGAAAATAATTGTATTGACAAAAAAAAATTTAAATCGTTGGAGCAGTTTTCTTAAATTTTTTTTTTTATATATTAAATTCTTAAAAGATTTTTAAGGAATACACTTGGTATGAAAATCATAGGTATTTACTTATGTACATGTAAAAATAAAATTTGAAAAATTTTTTCGACTTGTTTTTGAAATATCAAATTTAAAAAAAAATTTTGAAACATTTTTTAAAAATTCAAAAACTTTTTTTTTAATTTTGAATGAGAAAATTCTAAATAAAAATAACACGTTCTATAACAGGTACTATTAATAGTTGCTAAGTGCAAAATTGTTTAATTTTTTGTAGTAGATCGTATTACTTTTAGTATATGGAAAAAGTTTAATCAAAATCGTTGGAGTCGTTTTTGAGAAAAAATTATTTCCTTTCCAGTTTTTTAACTGGTACCGTTGTCTAATCATGTATGTACAATTTTTTCTTAAAATATATTAGAGAGTTCTTAAAAATTCGTAAGCATCGAGTTTCAAAAAAATCGACCATATCATATAAAAATAATTTTAGTTTTTGGAAGCCTCTGTTTAAAAAAATTATTGAAATTAGTCAAAACGTTTTGAAGAAAATCGAAAAAAAATGGTTTTTTGAGAGGTACCATTCGTAAGTATTTTTTGAAAAATGGTTCTCCACTCAAAGGAAGCCTTTACTAAAAGTAATTTATTGATTTTCTTTTTTAAATATGTCGCGCCGTTTTTGAGAAAAATACGGATATGTAAAAGTGCAAAAAAAAATTGTATAGCATGTACCGTTATTTTTGGTTCTATAAAAAATAAAATAAACGTGCGGGCATAATCACCAAAAACCATTATGTACCAAGTTTGAAGAAAATCGATCGGGCCGTTTAGGCTGTAGACAAACAGACAGGCAGACAGACAGAATTATGCCACTCACTTGTTTGGTGTTCTCTGTCATCTTAATGTCAGGTTCGATGTGTCGATTGGGTTTGAATAGACTTTTCGATTAACGCATGGCGTAATTTATTTCATTTACTTTAAAAAAAAGTTTTTTTTTTTTTGGAAAAATGGCAAGGGGTTAGTCCATGTTTTTTTCTGAAATCCATGAAAATTTTTTGTAACTAAATTTTTTATATTTTTGGAAAGATGTATTAATTTCATATTCTGAACTGAAAATCGCAATAATTTTGAAAGCTCGGTTCGTTAGATTTTCGCATTAAACGCATTGTGTAAAAATTCAGTAAAATTTAATTGGATGCAAATATCTAATGAACTAGACGTTGTGGAAGCTTTTGATTTTCAGAAACAGATAGCTTTTAACGGGTGATTTTTTAAGAGGTTTAGAACTTTAAAAAAAAAAAAAAAAAAACAAAATTCGAAAAAATGAATAAAATATTTATTTGAATCGATAGTTTGAACCTTGCAATTTAATGGTTAAAGATAATTTCATGCAAATGTTGACCGCGGCTGCGTCCCAGGTAGCCCATCCGCTGAGTCCAATTTTGGCATACTCTTTCACACATATCGGCCGGTATCTCACGAATGAATGCATGGATGTTGGCTTCCAGTGCGTCAATCGAAGCGGGCTTGTCCCTATAGACATAAGCCTTGACATACCCCCACAAAAAATAATCTAATGGTGTCAAATCGCACGATCTAGGCGGCCAATTGACCGGCCCGAAACGTGAAATTAACTGTTCACCAAACTCGCCTCGCAATTGCGCCATTGTTTCGCGTGCTGTGTGGCATGTGGCACCGTCTTGTTGAAACCACATATCATGCAAGTCAAGAACTTCCATTTCGGGCAAAAAAAAGTTTGTTATCATCGCTCGGTAGCGTTCACCATTGACAGTAACGCTGCGATTCGCATCATCTTTGAAGAAATATGGCCCAATAATGCCGCCGGCCCATAAACCGCACCAAACAGTGGCTTTTTCGGGATGCATTGGTAGCTGTTGCAATGCTTCTGGCTGATCTTCACTCCAAATGCGGCAATTATGCTTATTTACGTACCCATTCAACCAAAAATGAGCCTCATCGCTGAACACAATTTTTTTTTTTTTTTTTTTTGAACATTTCGAACCGAGCACGAATTTTGATAGTAAAATTCAATAATTTGCAAGCGTTGTTCATTTGTAAGACGATCCATGGTTAAATTGTAAACCAAACTGAAGCTGTTTGACAGTGACACAAGGTACTGAACACACGTCAGCTGTCAAAACCAGTGTTGCCAAAACCAAACCAGCTAAAAAATCACCCGTTACATTGTGATTTTTTTTCACGTGTTATAAGAATAACCCTTCTCCGATGATAGGTAACTTAAAGTGAAAAGAGGGAGACCAAGTGGGTGACCCCGAACCAGACTAAAATAGAGACAAATATTTGCGACGGATTCACTTCCGCCAATCCTTAATTGTGACGTAAAAATTCAACGTAGTACGTAAAATTTTAATCCTTACATGGTAGACCTTTAGTTTATTTGCAGAATTCGGACACATAACCCAATACTAGCTACATTCTAGGATAGATAAATAGATTGACGTTGCTGGTATTATAATAGCATATGGACCGTCTATCACACACACGTAGTTAGGCATTGGACCACTTGTTGCACGTCATGGGTTCAAATGGACCATCTGACACACCCACTGTCGTTGGGCAAGGACCATCTGTCGCATAAGCATGGCTCATCCTTTTGTGGACCACCTGTCACCACAATAATTATTTCACAAGTATCTGCTTGCATTATTTTTTCCATAAAGCTAAGAGAACATTCAACATTTTGGAGCCGCAATAGAAAAAGTAGAATGTCAGTGGGAAAAGTGAATCGAATTAGCTTTTGGAACTTGTTTTGGAGTTATCTATTTCACATGGTAGTAATTTTTCATTTGGTGAAATGAATTTTGAACTTCAGTGACTGCCAAATAATTAGTTATAATGATGAGTTTAATTTTCACTGGTAAGTAATAGGATACAAAATCGAGATAGGATTCATGTTCTATCAACAAAAGCATTCACAACATGAAACATATTTCAGACTCAAGATATTCTCCTTCAACATTTTCGAACATGAAAAGTATTAACATCAAAGTTTTAGTACTCAATACATTGAATGTTGCTCACAAAAATTCGGAAAAGAAAAGTGAACTTGCGTGCGCATTGAAAAATAAGACATCAACAAATTTTCATTCGGAATTGAACCCAGGATACAAAATGTTTAGTTGCAGTTAAACTGTGTTGTTACGTGGTAGCATTTAAATTACGTGCGCTTATTTTGAATTCAAATAAATTGAAAGAAACCTTAGGTGGTCAGTTAAATTTGCCGGCTCCGAGAACCTGGGTCATTTTTTGTGGGGTGTCCTTAAAAACCTTAAATTCTACAAAAGTCACACATCCATATGTTAACACAAATTGGAATGTGAACTTTCGTTTATCTCAAACAAAAAAACTCCTGTATGCTTTTGGACATTATACTAAGAGCACTTCTTACTGCTCATATCTTAAAAAAATAATTTTTAAATCAACAAGCATTACAGTCGTATAACACAAATGATTATTGCAACGAAGAATTCGAAATTCCTTAAGGTTTAGATAGTTTTCAGCTCCTTAAAATTCCCTCTGTTTTTATCCTTGATCTAGTACATATAGCGATTTCTTCCTTCGGGGTATTTTCGTTCAAACCTTCTTTTTCTATTAACTGAGTTTTAGAAAAAAAAACCGCGCTACGAACGGTTCGACGGGATGCGCGCCTGGGAATAAGTGTTTTTTGAAGTGATGTGCACATAGTAGACGATAAAATAGAAGGAAAATGTTTTCATTTGTGGCTATGATGATGATGGTGGTGAATCACACTTATCGTTGCATAGGATGATGATGATGATGATGTCGATGACGGTGATTACAAGTGCTTTGTTCCAATTCCCAAGTGTCAGGATGATCATAGTGTTGATGATGGTCATGATGATGAAGCACTTCAAAGCGAAATAATTTTATAATTGAAATTTTACAAAAGAAATTTTATTGCACCAAGCATAGCTAATTACAACAATAATTGTAGCAATTGAAACACAGATTAAAGCATGAAGAAAAAAGGATATGCTATAGCTGATGCAATTCTGTATAATGTGTGTGTTGCATGCGTACAATAGTAGTTGTTGAGTGCTTAAATATTTCCCTTCATTTTAAGAGTGAAAATGAAACCACAGTTTATTGAACGTGCGTTGAATGAAGCGTGTGACATAGATTTCTGATCAATTATATTGTTGTCTTGTGTTTACTTTTTATTGAGTAAAATAAAATTTTCGTGAGTGTGAGGATTCTGACAAAAAGTGTAATGAAATGTTGCTGGAATACTTAATATTGTTCTCTTGTGGATTACTCATCGACAGATCGACAACAAGTAGTAAGTTTTTTTTCTTCAAATATATCTTTAATTATCTGGCTATAATGATTAACTTTACTTACTGCTCATAGAAAACCACTGACAAAAGAAACTAGCTATAGTTTTTAGATCTCACTTTTTCAGCAAGTATTTTCTTTCAACAGATTTCTAAAAAAATTCTGTATCAACTGAAGGAAAATTGAAATGGTTTCCGATTATAATTTAGTCTAATTTTTTTTTCTGGTAATATATTTAAAAATATTAAATTTTGAAATACATATTATTAAAATGTGCAAGGCCGATAAAATTATGTTTCAACTTCGACAAGCAGAAGGTATTACATAACTAACTAGAATTTTGTCGAAAACTACAAGACAAGTCCAGCCAAAAAACAGGGCTAGAACCTGTAAGCTATCAAAATTTAATAGAAACTCACAAAATCAGCTTTTTCGGACAAAACACTTCTCAAGAAGGAAGATAGGAAGGGTGCTAGGCTGATATTCACAAAATATATGGTGCACCGCAAGGCTCTGCTCTATCTCCAGCTCTATTTTTTAATTTTATAAATGATCCTTAAGCTTTAATTTCTGATCTACTTCATTGTTTTTCTTACAACAGTTCCTACTCATGCGTTATTTTTCTAGGACTATTTTGGGTAGGGGAGAGGGGGATTTTTAAGGACAGGGGCAGTATAGAACAAGGGCCAAAAAAGTATCATAGCAAATACTTTTCAATACTAGATTACAATTTTATTGCGAATATTCTTCCCCAAATAGGTATGTGATGACATTTAGGATGAAATCAATTTCTAAAAAATAACTAGTTGAAAATAAATGTTTGTTTGACGGTAGCCGTTGTATTTTTTTTTTCGACCCTCATAAGACGTAAGCATTTATAAAAAAAATATTCTTAATAATCATATTTTATTCTGTGATGTTTTACCCTAAAATTACCTTGTTGTTTAACATTGTTAAAAAAAAAACTTGTTTTTATGTCTAATTGGGTCATTTTTAGACAAGGAGCACCGTTTCAAAAAGGAAAGCAGTGGGTTCATTTGAAAACAAAATATAATGTCATCCAAGCATTTAACTCTTTATTTCAAAAAATATTCGGAAATGAATTTTTTTTCCAGTACGCTGGCTAAGGTATTAGAGCATGACAGGCTCCTACGACTTATTTTAGCTAATATTATGTTTTAAATAATTTTGTATTGTTTTTATTAAAGAATAAAACTTTATAAAATGCGGTTTTTAAGGCATTTTCAAAACTGCTTCATTTTTGACCAAAATTATCCCGCTTGGGGGCAGGCTTGGACACTTTTTTTAAATAGAAAAATAAATATAAATAAAATAACAACAAAGGTATGAAAGGGCATATCAAAGAATAACGACGATCAAAAATAAATTGGAAATTGCGATGTATGAGTGCTGCAGGTTGGTTTATTTAAAAAGTGTCCTGGGGTGCCCCCCTCTCTACCATTTTTGTTTAATCCTCCTTAACTTTAATTAAAGAGTATACTCTGATCTTAACGCACACCAAAAATAATATTTTTGTTAACAAAAAAGCAACAAACAACACTGGTCTGCAAAGAAAATCGCCTTTAAACCAAATAATACTTTTCTTATGAATGCTGAATCTAGATCCGAAGTTGAATTTGCTCTAGGACGTCACGTTTTTGAGATATTTTAATATAAACATGTCACCGTTTTCACCACTCACAGTCTAAGAGCCGACTACATAAAAAGTCAAGTTATTTGCATACTTTTGTAATTTGTAATAGGCTTCGACGTGTTGAACCAATAACCGTTTGTCTGCCTACCTCAACAGTTGTCGAACAGGTGTAAGATTTGACGTACAGATTTTACATCGACATACAACATGCATACAACAAATATTAGCTTGCAATATTGAACAATTGTTGTCATAGGTCAAACTCTCTGTAGTTAAGGCCACTTTACACGATAATATAAGTCATATGACCTGTCATTATATTTTCTGTATGATTTCTCATATGAGCTGTCATTTCAAGTCAAGTCATACGGTTATAATTTTTTTTATGTTTACACGTCTTTACTTCGCATTTGATTTTTCCTATGGTTATCTGTCAAAACCAAAATAAAAGAAAAAAAAGTCATAACAAATAAATTTTGTGAAGCAAAACTTCTTTTTTGAAATTATCCATTGTTGTTTTCATTCAAAATAAATTTTTTTTGTAGAAATATTTTTATTTTCAATACTCTGAATTTTCTACTTTCCATGAAAATAAAAAATCTCGTTTGACTTCTCCAATGGAATTAGCTGCAGTTCTAATGTCAAGAAAGTCATATGCTTTTTGCTTTTGAGAAGTCATATGAGATATATGAGTGTGTTCCGACGAATTTTTTGACAGGTCATACGAGAAGTCATATGACTTCTATAATCGTGTAAAGTGGCCTTTAGTCTCTAAGAAGATAGAGAACAATGAAGTTTCCAAAAACTACTCCGGATTATGTGTTTACATGAGTGGTTTTTGGAAACTTCATTGCTTTCTACCTTCTTAGGGACTAACAATAGAGAGTTAGACCTATGACAACAATTGTTCAAAGCTGCAAGCTTAATATTTGTTGTATGCACAATTTTTGCCATTGACCAATAGGCATTGGATAAAATCGATGTAAAAATTGTACGTTAAATCTTACACCTATTCAACACGTAATAGACAGACAAACGGTTATTTGTTCAACCCCTCAAAAGTATGCAAATGACTTGATTTTTTCTTTCTCAGTCCATTAATCTGTTTTTTTTTTTTAAACTATTGATGAGATATCAAAGAACAATATTTTATCTTTTTAAATAATTTTTTATTTGTCGAAATTAATTTTCTTCTCAGAGTAGCAAAGCGTCCAAAAACTACTCGCTTGAAAAAATGTAGAAACTGATGTCTTAAATATTTGCCACTTTGAATCTTTTGAGTCGGATCTATGGCAACAACTGTTTAAAATTGTTATTTAAATATTTCTCGTATGTACACATTTTTTTCCCCGAACAATAGGTATTGAAATGTATCAATTTTAAAAATTGAGTTGGCTTAATGGGTTAGAAAGCGTTGAGAGGAGGTTATAATTAAGACTTTGAGGATCCAACCTGTAACGAATTTATGTGATGCACAAACCTGTTTTGACTGTACTTTCAGTGAGGTAAAGTAATGGAAAAAAACCTTTTCGGAATTTTTCTTTTTTTTTAATTCTCTCGTCAAAATCTTCTCAACATACTTGACTTTATGAATATCGAAGAGAAGTTCCATTATCTCTTGAGTAAATTTTTGTGTACAGTGTAAACCATAAATAATCGCGATTTTTAAGTTTCTTCTGTTTTTTTCAACAACAGCAGAATGTGAGTAAGCATTGAATAATAAAGATAAATCTGGTTTCATATGTGAAAACAAATATTGGGTTCCGTACGAATGTACGACAAAAAAAATGGCGACTAGTAAAAATATCGATTTTTATCGACTTTTCTACAACTAAAAATGACGACTTTGTGTTTATCGACTAATCAAAATGTCGACATTTTGAAATATACCGACTTGTCGGTATTTTTCTTATACAAAGAGGTCGATATGAATCGACATTTTAACCATTCGACATTTTTACTTGTCGAAATTTGTCCTGTCAGTCATTTGAAAGTAACCCAAAGAACTATGTTCTGCTTTAAATGTTTGCACGAAATAAGCATAAACTAAAGAATCATAAATTCTTGTCTCACTTTGTAACATGAACAATTAGTTCATGCTATGAAAAATGTAAGACAAATAATGTTGTTATGAATTAAGACCACGAAATACATAATAGGCAACAAAATCTGATTCTTGAAGCAAAACAAAAGTAATATCACGCAAGTTCTTGTTCAACTTTAAATAATAATTTAAGAAGTTCTTAAATGGTCGTTGATGTCAGTGTAAAATTAATTAATAATGTTCTTATTATAGCTTAGGGAATGATGTTTACAAGCCCTCTCTTGAAAGCATCATTCCCTAAACTATGATCTGATCAAAATCTCGACTGTCAAAATGTCGACTTTTAAAATGTCGACTAATGAAATATTGATTGATAAAGTGTCGGTAAATGTTTTTTACTTTTTGATTAGTCGGTCTTTTGAATAGTCAAGATTTATTTTGTCAAGATTATAAATCGACCTAATGAAGTCGATATTAAAAAAGTCGAGATAACGCACCCAATCGATATTTGCAGACTAGTGTAATTTACTAACCAATATTTTTGTCTGGAATATCTCGAAGCAAACAATATTGGCTTTTCACTTGATTAAAATATTGAAGAAGTTTTCGAAAATTTTAAACTTACGATTTTTAATAAAACAAATACCATGGGATCTCCAGCTTTCGATGAGGCAACCTCTCTTTTACTTTATTATTTACGGCTCAACTAAGGGCGTACTGAAGGGGGGCAGGTAGGAGGGCTTGTCTTTCCTTATCACATTCATTTCATTCACTAGGCATTTTTTTTACTTTTGAATGCATTTTAAAGCAAGATTTCTGTACCAAAATAAATTTTTGAATGAGGTTGCCCCCTCCTTAAACTAAATCCTAATTTCAATATAAGAAAGAAGCTTGGTGCGACCACGCTGATAACATTCTATTGGTGCCCTCTGAAGTAAGAGATGTGATTTTGTTGGTAATAAGTCGCAAATTCAAGATCTTTGAAAAAATTTTCAATTGCTCAATATGCAATTAAGTGAAGGCCAAAGATTAAGATCGAAATTGTTTAATTAGTAAGTAGAGTAAAGTTAACCTGAAAAATTTCGAAAATTTTTGGTAATTTTCTTAAAAAGTTTTTTTCGCTTTTAAAAAACTGTGTATTGAATCTTTAAAACAAAAACAATTATTTACCATGAAATATAGAATAAAAATACTCTAAGGCCAATATCATTGTTTGCTCTCAAGATATTCGAGCCAAGCAACTTTTTTCAAAAAATTTCAGCAACTTGTTTTTGGTAACCACTTACCAATTTTGTATTAAGTCAACATGCGTATACTTATATTTACCCGTACTCGATAGCATGATTTGTTCTTGAGATATTAGAAACTAATGAAATTTGAAAACTTATTTTTTTTTATTTCTATAGTGAATAAAATGCACGACTGGGTCTTATGTTCAAAGCGCTTAGGGTTTAAGAACATTATAATTATGTAAAGACATGGAGTTATAAGAGAAAAATGTGTAAAAGCATGAAATACTATATTCAAAATAGCTTAAGCAACTTGTTTGAGAGTTTGAGATGACAAAAATAACGCCATCTTAATTCTTGATTGAATTTGATTTCATGCAAAAAACAAAAAATGGTATGCAAATCGAAAACAAATATTTATGTTCATATAAAAGTAAAATTTCAAACAAAAAAAAACAAATTGAAACTTGTTTTAAAAATTCAAAAACTTTTTCTCTAAAATTTTGATATGCAATATTATTTAATTTTATCTGAAATTTGAATATAAACAAATTTATATAAATCCGTTCAGCCGATTAAGAGAAATCTCAAAATAAAAAAACACCTACCTACTATTAATAGTTGCTAAGTGCAAAATTGTATAATTATTTTTTAGTAGATTGTATTAATTTTAGTATATGGAAAAAGTTTAATCAAAATCGTAGACATCGTTTTTGAGAAAAAAATATTTTCCGTTCCGGTTTCTTAATTTCGGTAATTTCCATACAAAAGAAATTACCGTTATTTTCTCATATACATATGTACATTTTTTTCTAAAAATATTTTTAAAAGTACTTAATAACTCTTAAGTATCGAGTTTCGAAAAGTCAATCGTATCACTCGAACTGCTTTAAGTCAAATTTCTCTGTAACTCAAAATTTTATTGAGAACTTTTCAACCTTATTTTCAGGAATTTTGCCCTCCATAATTCGAACTTTTGTAACTCGAATTTATCTATTTTTCGAAGTTTATAAATTGCATTTGATGCCGAAAAGTCTCCTTAACTCGAACTTTTTCTTTTATTTTTTTTTTTTTTTTTGAAATGACTAAGTTAATATGATTATTTTGGACGTTTGTTCGGTAGATACAATCTTAACTCTTTGCACTAAATCGTGAAACCCCTTTTTGTTTCAATTTTTTGAAAAAGGACTTGAGTACCTACCGTGATAAATTTCGAAAGTTTTTTTTTAAGGAAGAGGAATGGCCGAGCTTAGAGTTATAATGTTTTTGATTTGAACTTTGGTTTTAAATTTGGATGAACAGAAGTTGCTAGTTTGTTGGAAAAGAAGAAATTCACGAAGAAATTTAGAAAGAAAATTAAAGCATTTGACTTTCGAACAAAATAGGAAGATCATCATATTTTGAAGTTGGGAGTGGTGTTAAAATGTGAAAATAAAATTGGGTTTACCTCTGAGTCTACTTTCCATACTGAAAAAAAAATCCTAAAACTTCACAAAACAAGAAATTCTAAATAAGAACCTTAAATATGAAAGTGTTCACAAAGCTGTCTCCAAATGGGCAGGAATGAAAACCTCCAAGTTTCAGGGATAACTTAAAAAAAAAGCTAAAAGAACTGCAATGGTAAGTGCAAGTACACTTATTTTTAAAACTTTATAAACTTCTGTAAAAAAAAAAAGTAAAACCAAATTTTTTTTCTCATTTCCTTAAATCGAAGTTTATATAACTCGAATTTTATTTCTTTCATTTTGAGAGTTCAAGTTTCGCTATAGAAGTTCCACTGTATTTGATTTTCAAATTTTTTTTTTTTTTAAATTTAAGTACATACAAATATTTGTAGTTTTTGGAAGCATCTTTATAAGAAAACTTATTGAAATCAGTCGTTCTGTTTGGAAGAAAATTGAAAATTAAAAAATGGTTCTTTCGAAGGTACCATTAATAACAATTTTTTAAAAATGGTTTTCCAGGAAAAGGAAGCCTCTACTAAATGAAATTTAATGATTTCGTTTAAGAAAAGTTGTCAACCCGTTTTTGAGAAAAATACGGTTTCGTAAAATTGCTAAAAAAAAATTGTATGGCAGGTACCGTTATTTTTGGTTCCCAGAAAAAAATAAAAAATGGTTATAATCACCAAAAACTACTGTGAAACAAGTTCGAAGAAAATAGATCGGGCCGTTTAGGCTGTAGACATAAAAACAGACAGACAGAATTGTGCCACCCAGTTTTTTGGTGTTCTCTATCATCGTAATGTCACGTTTGATTGTTATCTCAACATTTTTTTTTTGCACTAATCTAAAACTTGCCTTATGGCACCTATACCGCAAGTAAAATGATAAATGTGTGGTCAGAATCGCCAAGAACCACTTTGTACCAAGTTTTAAGAAAATCGATCCAGCCGTGTAGGCTGTAGCCGAACAGACAGAATTTTAAATTTTAATGTCATATTTGATTAGTATCTCAACATTTTTTTTTCACGAATCCAAATCGCAAGTAAGAAACCGCTGTGTCGATTTTTTGAAGTCCTTTCTGCATGAAATGAAATTAATGACAAGATAATAAAGCTCATCCGAAGTCGATATCTTCACTCGATATTAAGATATGGTGAATGAAAAAAAGCAAAAGAACGCATGAACGTAAGAACGTACGTACAAACATAGACATCATATATCATATCATATACATCTCTCTAGAAATGATAGATTTCGATTCTAGGGAACTTAAAACGTGAAAATTTTCGATTTGACAGATCGGACAAATTACAATTACTTCCATTGGGAAGTCAATAAAATAACAGTCACCAAGTATTTTGCAGATTTTTTACTGTGAAATTATTTATAGGTTTTTATCAGGGCCATGTCTAGATTGGGGCAAATGCCCCAGGCGCTCAGCCATAAGAGGCACTGTAGATCAAATGGCACGATACGTTCCGTAAAAGGTGCCATCATGTCGTGAAGGCCGAAACAAGAATTTCGTAGGAAAAATTGATAAATTATTATTACTATTATATTGACCAAACTGAAAGCGATTGAGCACGATATGTTCGAAAGCATCATCTCCTGTGGTGCTTAGCAGTACAAAGATCTAGTTGACAAACAAAATATTGAAAGGCCAGAGAGCGTGATTGTAAATGTCAAATTTGTTTGCAAGGAATCTTTCGAGGTTCGAGCTTGTGATGATTCCGTGCAAAATTTCCAAGCAGAGCGTTGTATTTTTTGTTTCGTAAGAAAAAACTGTGGACAATATTCTGAAATGTTAAAATATTTATTTATCTCGACTTTCTTGTATGTACTAAGTGTTGGTAAGAAATATGGGCATAAGTCGATTAAAGTTGATCCCTTTCTCGACTTTTTTAAGGAAGCTGATTTTTTGTCGAGTCGTGAATTTAGTTTTGAAAAATTAGGTTTTTTAACTTGCAAGAAGGTCGATATAAACCCATATTTGAAATGGATTTTTTCCGCAACCTACTGAAATTATGTTTGATTTGGAATCAGTGTAAATACGATAAAAGTGAACGATTTATTATTAGTTTTTTTTTTTTTATTAAATTAGTATACAAATTTTTGTTATGAAAAAGGTGGCTTCTTTAAGCTTGCCCCAAGTGCTGTAAGGGCTAGGAACGGCCCTGGTTTTTATGGTTACACAATGGAAGTTTTAAACCGAAGTTTCAAAACAAATAATCTCTTCAAGATTTTTTTCAATTTTTTTTTTATTTTCTGATAGTCTTTTCAATTATTCAAATCGTCGATGCTCGCTATACTGCACTCCTTAAAAAAAAGGTCGTATCTTGGTTAGAAGCTTTTTTTTGTAAATGCACAACCGGACAGCTTAAAGTTTAAAGTATTTTTGTGTACATTTATGCAAAGTATTCTTTACTAATATTATAAATGCAAAAGTGAGTTTGTTTGATTGTTAATTAGCGCTTTCAAGGCAAAACCACTGAATTGATTATGATGAATTTTGATAAATAAATAGATTTGACCCTGGTAGACGGTTATAGGATACCTTTTTCTTGCTAAAATCTTGAAGCGGGTAAGGTAATGGAAGCCGCGGGCAAAAGCTTGTAATAAATAATAATAAGAATCATACAATATATTAATTTTATGAATTGATTAAACTGTGATATAGCTAAGACAGGTCAACATAAGTGTTCATCTGTTTTTTGTGAAAGGACTTATATCGGGTTTTTCAACAGGGACGCTACAAAAGTAGAGCGACGGGGACAGCAAACGACGCCATATTTCTTGCCGCTCTTTTGACATTTCTCTTCAGTAAGGTTTGCCATTTCATGATGGAAAGATATACGAGCTAACAATGAGTCGAAATTATTAAAATTTACTACCGAAATTTACTACCGAGTCAGTGGCCTCAGCGCTACGAGCGCTACGTCAAATTTATGGTCGTGCCAGTGAGACAAAAGAGTACCCGTAGTGTCGAGAATATTGCTGCCTCTGAGGCTTCAGTTGCAGAAAGCGCAAATTTGTCTCTCACACGTCGTTCTCAAACGTTGGGCATCTCTGTGACGTCGTTGTGGCGAATTTTGCGAAAAGATCTAGGCCTACATCCTTACAAGATTAAATTGACGCAAGAACTGAAGCTGCTTGACCACCAGAAGCGTCGTATGTTCGTGAATTGGGCTGAGCAACAACTTGAAAATGATTCGGATTTTCATCGAAAAATCATCTTCAGCGATGAGGCTCATTTTTGGCTGAAAGGCTTCGTCAATAAAAAAAATATGCGGTATTGGTCAGGCAGCAATCCACACGTACTCCATGGGTCATCATTGCATTGGGCCGTACTTCTTCCGTGATGATCAAGACCGGCACGTTACTGTGAATGGGGATCGCTACCGTTCAATGATAACCGAATATTTTTGGTCCCAATTGGATGATATGGACTTGGAGGATATGTGGTTCCAACAGGACGGCGCCACAAGCCACACAGCGAATGTCACAATTAATTTATTGGAAACCAAGTTTGGAGAAAGTGTTATCTCACGAAATGATCCAGTCGCTTGGCCGCCTCGGTCGTGCGATTCGACGCCGTTAGACTATTTCCTGTGCGGCTACGTCAAGTCTGTGGTCTATGCCAACAAGCCAGCAACGATTGATGAACTTCGTTCGAATATCGAACGTGAAATTGCAGCAGTATCGGCCGATTTATGCTTGAAATAATAAAAATAAACAATAATAAAAATAATAAAAAATAAACAGGAATAAAGAATTTCATTTATATTCAAAACCGTTTTTGTTTTATGTAAAAAAAACTTTGTAGCGCTCTTATTGAAAAATCCTTTATATTTTTAAAGAATTTTCACTATTTTTAAGTAAGATACGGCTTTCTTACTCAAGTATAATTTCAGGTATAGCTAACAAATTTAACAAAATAAGTAAAATCACAAAAATTAGAATAAATATCGAATAACGGCCTTTTCACCTAAGAGGGCAGTATAATCTACATACATTTAGGTATAATTTTAAAGATTTGAAAAGGACATTTCACATAAGGACTTATTCCTTTATATTCATTTAAATAATTTCAAAACGGTATAAATTTAAGGTATGCAAAATTTATAATCCAACATTTCTCACATGCAGCGTTTATTCATTTTTAAAAAACTATGTCAACTGACAAAAACTAAAAAAAGTTGTTTAAACATTCCCAATTACCCTCCACTCAATATTTTAAAAACAAAAGTGAATGCGCAGCAGAACTCAAACAAATTTAAAACTATTTGAACCAACCGTGGACGAATTAAACGTTTCTAAATTTATTTATCTATGTCGGTTTTATATTTTTTAATATTTACAAAAATATGCTGGTACCTACAAGCTGTCCTTGTCAGTTTCAATGTGTATACATTTTACATTTGTTTTCACATAAAAAAAAGATATATATGACACAATAAAATGCATATTTGCAAAAATGATATAAGGTACAAAATAAATATTCAACTTGTTTTGCTTGTTTTACATAAATACCTCTTGGGTATTGTATATGTATGTACATATATTCTGAAAAAAATAGAAAGAAAAAATATTTCATAAATATTTGAATAAATACTATACTCGTTGGATGCATCAGTTGTGTATGATTATACAAAGGATGCAATTGTATATATGATTTTTATGCTCATGGTAGAAAGGACAATCAACTACAGAATCTTACATTTACATATTCAAACTGATTTTTCTCTCTACCGCTGAATAAATTGAAAAAAGGTTTCATATTACCACATTTTCCTCAATGCCTCAATACAAATTGAAAGTTATTCCGAAAAGTGCAACAAATACATTTAATATTTAAATGAAAAATTTCTTTTCACTTTGTTTTTCTTTTTCTTTGTGGTTTATTTTTCAAAAGCAAGAGAAAAACGTTTAAAAAAATATTTAAAAAAATATATGAACACATTTTAGTAGGTGTACATAAGGGTGGTCGTTAAAAAAAGGTCACCTTGGATGGGCCTAAATCGTCTTTGAATGAAGAAAAAAAATTCCCTATTTTTTTTAGAATTATATTTTCATCCTTTAGGGATTAGATAAATTTTACTTTTTATTTTTGCATACTAAGTAATTCGCGTAAAATCTTCCAAAAAATCAGAGCATTTTGGTTAGAAGTAGAAAAGAAAAAATCCCACGTGAAGGGTTAATATTTCCACCCAATTAGACAGGAGGGAATAATTAATTTAAAAATGCTTTTAATAGAAAAAAATTAAGTAAAAACTAACGGCAATGCTTAGTATTGTTTTGTAGCTTTTTAATAATCCAAAAGTCCACACTTCTGATATTTTTTTTTACAAATTAAGTCCTTGTTGATTTCAAATGAAAAAAAATCAAAATTGAATTTTTCTTCAAAATGTTGAGTTGAAACTATTTTTTGCCAAAACAGTTTTTCAAAAAAAATTTTATTTTGAATACCTACCAAGAATTAATTTTCAGCTTTCCAAAAAGCTGCAAAAAAATACTGTCAATGTTTTCCGTGGTTTTTCAATTAGTTCTATTTCATGTAGTTTTTTCTTTAGAGCAGATTTTACGCGAATCCCCTAGTGAGCAAAACAAGAAAAAGGTAATTAATTTAATCCTTACGGTGACTATAGAGGAGGCAGGGCCGGACAAGCTATACGTGCAAGTGGCACAAATACACAGGACGCTGAACCTAGTGGGCGTCTTGAAAAAAAAAAAATAAAATAACACTTATACGCGAGTACGGTCTCTGAGACCGAAACTTTAAAAGCTGTATTTTATTTCTCATCTCGAAAACACTAGTTAAAATAATTTTAACCAGTTGAATGAAATGTGATTAAGGAAAAAAAAAATCAATTTTATATAGTATGTCTATTTAAATATCGAAAAATGGCATTTCTATGAAGCCTCTGAAAAAAGACATATTTAGATATGTTTTGAAAAACTTGGAAAAAATCTATAATATACTCTTTTAAAAACAAAACAACAAACTTTGCAACGTAGAAGGTATATTGAAATGAAGAAACAAAAAAACAAATAAAACATGCCTCCAGATGGCACTCCATAGACACTTGTACCTGCCCAAAATTGTTACACGTATACCCGCGTGGGTCTCACAGACCGATTTATGCCTAGTACCCACACAAGCTCTCCCCGCACAAAGCCTACGATCACACTAAATTGAATTTTGAATCAAATTAAATGAGGAAGCTAACAAACAATAAACTAGATTGCAGTAGGATGAACCGTTATTTAAAAACCGTGGAAAATTGAATTCTCTGTCTGACAGGCCAATACGCGAGTATAGGAAGGTTAAAAAAAAAACACAACTTTGTAAATAAAACTAGCCTACTTTTTAATTTTATTTCTTTTCAATAGCACCAATATTGATACCCATTTTATAACTATTAGCTTATTTTCAATTTTAAAATAGATATCGTCCCCTCAGAAGTAAAGTAGTTTAGCTCAAAATTTGATAAACCATTAATTTGATATAAATTAAGCATACCATTTGATAGAGGAAAAAAGCTTAGTTTTTTTGTAAGATGAAAATCCTTTTGTTTAAGATTAAAAATATCTCAATTCACTTTTCTGAAAACTCATATTTTGAGATACCTTTTCCATTTTTCTTCTGAGGGGACGATATAAATATATATAACTACCTCCAAAAAAGAAGTCAATGCCTACGTTCCTATTAAGCTTTACCAACGCTATCTAATTACCACGCAATCCAACCTAATCAGTGATCCTAAGTCATTTTTTGTTTGTTTGTCAACTATAAACGAAAATCCGATGGCTACCCTAACACTCTCTCTTTCAATAACGAAACCTCAAACGATCGAACGAGGACTATCGCCGACCTTTTTGCTAAATTTTTTAAACAATCTTTTGCAGATGACTCCTTTGCACCTGATTCTGCATATTTCAATTATCTACAAAGCTTTTCTCTTGGACCGCTTCTCCCTTGCACTGTGGATCCGTATCTCATCGAAACTAAATTAAATCAACTAAACGATGAATTTAATCCCGGTCCCGATGGTCTCCCTGCCATAGTTCTAAAAAAATATTCTTCCACCCTTTCTCTTCCTCTCTCAAAACTTTTTAGCCTTTTAGCCTTTCACCAAGATGAATTTCCTCAGATATGGAAATCATCATTCATTATCCCAATACACAAAAAAGGTTCGAAGGGTGATGTTAACAATTATCGTCCAATTGCCAAGCTTTCTCACATACCCAAACTCTTTGAAAGTATTTTGTATGAAACGCTTAGCTTCCACTGCAAATCTCTCATCTCCCCCAGACAACATGGCTTTCTCAAATGCAGATCTACAACCACTTACCTTGTTGAGTTTGTGTTTTTCACGCTATCAGCTATGGAAAAAGGTTACGAAGTCGATGTTATATCAACCGATTTTAGTAAGGCCTTTGATAAAATCTCCCATAAGCTAATACTTTTCAAATTGTCCTCTCTCGGCTTCGAACCTTCTTTGTTAAAATGGATCTCCTCTTACCTAGATAATCGTTATTATAGCGTTCATTTTAGAACCGCCACCTCTTGCTCTTTCCTAGCTACCTCCGGTGTTCCCCAAGGCAGCCACCTAGGCCCTCTTTTGTTCATTCTTGCTATTAACGATATTGAAAAGGTCATCAAACACTCTTGTATTTCACTGTACGCTGATGATACCAAGTTTTTCAAGATTATTTCGTCGACACATGACTCTTCCCTTATTCAACAGGACCTTGAGAGTTTTTCAATTTTATGTCTTTAAAATTGCTTGGAGCTCAACGTTGCCAAATGCCAATCAATTACTTTTACGCATAAGCGTATAAAATCTCCTCCCTGCCTTTAACTCCTTCATGATCAACCCATACCCACCGCTGAATTTATTCGTGATCTTGGCATAATACTTGACCCGGAACTTAATTTTCTCTGTGTAGATGATATCATTCTCAAGGCAAATTCAGTCCTCGGCTTCGTCAAAAGATGGTCAAAGGAATTCTCTAACCCTTATGTGACTCGATCCCTATACATATCATTCGTTCGCCCACTCCTCGAATATGCTTCTCAAGTTTGGTCCCCTTATCAACTTATACACATTTCCAGAATCGAGAGCGTCCAGCGTCGCTTCCTTCGCTTTGCTCTTCGAGGCCTTGAATGGACCAATCCCCTGATCCTGCCTCCCTATCTAGACCGCCTTAAACTAATCAACTTGAATTCTTTGAAAGAACGTAGAGAAATATCAGACATACTCTTCATTCATCGATTATTTTCTGGTTCCGTTGGCTGCATTTCACTCTACAACTCTATCTCCTTTAACATTAACCCTCGTTCTCGAAAACCTCGTCTTTTTTATCTTCCAACCCACAGGACCTCCTATGGCTCAAACGAACCTATCTCTTGAATGCTGCGAAATGTTAATCTGAACATGAACTCCTTTGACTTTTACCTTAGTACTCCATCCCTAAAACTCCGTCTTCTGAATCGCCCTCCCCCTCACTAACGTTAACTTAAGTTCTTAGTTTTAAATTCGATTAAGAATTAGCTTGTATTAAGCCGAATAAATGGGAGTTTTGCCCCCACCAAAATTAATACACCCTTTAAAAAAACTACAATTTACAAAATCTTTGAAAAACGCACGATGTTGTTCGCCCGATGGAGATATCTCGTTTAAAAAAGGCATTGCAAAGTCTATCCTTAGTTAATGAGGTAATGACTTCTTCTTCCTCTAAGAGCAATTGGGGGCGCTAATGATGATGCATGCTCAGGGCACCAATTTAGCTCGGACTGGCCCTGAGGGGATGAAAATTAGAATTTGAC
Source organism: Dasysyrphus albostriatus (assembly GCA_946251815.1). NCBI lineage: Eukaryota > Metazoa > Arthropoda > Insecta > Diptera > Syrphidae > Dasysyrphus > Dasysyrphus albostriatus. The sequence continues at coordinate 190,333,859 of OX276335.1, read as the reverse complement.
AAAAATTGGGAATTTTGTTTCTTTATTTGCTGCTGATAAAAGCCCATCCAAATATGAAAATTATAAAAAAAAACATTATAATAACCACCCTTATGTACATAGGTAAATTAACTATTAAAATTTTAAATGAAAATATAAATAATATTTTACTCTTGAATTAAGAAAAAAAAAATATAAAGTGAACAAAAATAATAAAAATAAAAAATAACATCACAAAGAGCTTACAACCTCCACTTTTGTATAATTTAAGTTGTAGGCGCATTTACTGAAACAAAACTAAAACATTTAAATTCAATATTAAAGTGACGGTCTATAATCAGAAAAAAAGTAGAGCATAAACGTTTAAGTTGAATATAAACATCTATTTATGTACATAAGTTTCATTTAAGCAAACGCATTATGTTTTTCTTTTTTATCGTACCTAGGCGAAACGCAAAATGAACTTAAGCTTTTAACTTGAGTTTTTCCTTTTTAATAAAATTAAATAAAAATTTATTTGAAAATATTTTACAAAAATCCTTGAGCATGAAATCTTTGAATTCACTTTATATACAGGGTGATTGGTATAAGGTGCACCAAAAAGCTGAATCAAGTAGGTAGGGTTAAGACAAGAAAAAAATCGTATGGGAGGGTCTATTTAAATCCAGGTCGGTTTTATTTTTTACCGAGAAGAAATTACAAAAAACTCGGTATCAATGTCTTTATTTTTTTCGGATTTATATAAAACTTACAAACTACATAATAGCTAATTAAAAAGTAATTCAAACTACTTAAAGCTACTTAAAACTACTTACAACTAATTACAAGCTACTTACAGACTACTTACAAACTAGAACAGCCACAGCAAGCGCATTTTCCGGTTTTATAATTTTTGTTTGTACTTTTGTTGATTTTATAATTTTTAATAAAATTTGTTTGGTGCCACCCTGAGTGTCCCTACTTTAAACTAACAACCTAAACCTATGTAAGTCGGCCATACAAAAAAGAAAATAGCAAGGTCAACTATTAAATGTCTGAAGGAACTTCATGTTCCTTTTTCAACCACCAGAACTGGTTCTCCTGCTTTACCCTATCTCTTCGGTCCCGTTCTGTCCTACTGAACCGAAGGTGCTCAGCTCCGTCTTGTGTGAGGATGACTCGACTGTAAAGGAGCAGCCGATCTACAGTTCTACGGCCGACGTGGTAGATTAGCGGAACCACCGCTCTATCCTGGATCAGCCCTCGACTGTCTAGGTGGAGGAATGCATCGGGCGGAATAAAGCCGCTTAGACGCACACTCTCGTAGTATTCGTTGTTGGGGTAATAAGCCCCGAAAATTAAGCTGTTAGACGAGGACATCGCTCTTGCAATGTGACCCCGAATAAGCTTCAGCAAGAAATTATCTATCCTATTTATATTGGCCCCGTTGTATAGAGCCAGGTTGGAATAGTAGTGTTTGTACTCCGACTCTGGTGTTCTGTGCAATCCAAGGCAGCGTCGAAGACACTGCCTCTCAAACACCCAATCTTTTCCATTTGAGATGGGGCAATGTTGAACCAAACCGGGCATCCATAGGCAATCATCGGCCGGATAAGGGCCATGTAGCAAATCACCTTCACCCTGCTGTCAAGTCAGCTGCTATAAAATAACCGTGTCGCCAGGGCAAAGGCTCCCCTAGCCCAGGCCAGAGCAGCATTTATATGCCTGTCGAAATACAAATACTGATCCATCGAGATGCCAAGGTTTACCTTTACTATACTTTTACTCGCCAGTGGATGTCCATTTAGCCCTACCAGCTTGCGCCAGTTCTTTCTCGTATCCCTTGTTGCTCTAAGCAACGGAGTCCTAAACAAGATAGTTTCTGATTTCTGAAAGTTGAATCCAAAATCCGTTCCTCTTTGTCTGTTGATACACCAAATGACCTTTCTCTCCTCCGAGTCTCCAGCACTCCATGTTCCCGAAAATGGTTTGAAGTCTTGCAAAAAGTGAATAGTGGGGACATCTCCTATTGGAGAAGCTTTCAGCATACAATCTCTGTGCTTCCCGACTGTAACCATCCGTTAAACCGTAGCAATAGTGCATATCTGTCAATTCTTCCCAAGAGTAACTTGCCATCGTTTTGTATTGACGATTTGATACACAATTTAGAAATAAGTTTCAAATAGAACGTCCTTCCATATTTATTTATGGTTAGGTAAGACTTATTTGTTTTTTTTTTTTTATTTGGTATAGGTAATCCTTTTTATTTGGGTAACAGGTAGACGTGCAGGTCAATTTTGTTAAATCGAACACATGTCTCAATAAAAGAGGTGATATCTAATTAATCCAGTTTATTTTTTTATTATTTGCTCAAAACTAGATGGTATGCAATAAAAAATAAAAAAGGGGTAATCCGCTAATTTAAAAATTGACCTGAGCAGATCAAACTTGGGAAAACCCAAAAATGTGTTTTTCTTGAAAAAAAGTACTTTTCATTTCTTTTTTAATTTCTCAAAAACTGTTCACTAACACAACTTAATTTAAAATGAAAATTAAAGAATAGATTTCTGGCTCTCAAAAAAAGTATAGCATGGTATTGTAAATTGTACCGTTGTTTTTAAATATTTTCTCTTCTGTTTTAAGACATTTTTTTTGAAAGTTGCCCCTGCTGCCTAAGCAGGGAGAAATATACGATTTTTTTCTTGTCTTAATCCAATCTACTCGCTCCAGGTTTTTGGTGCACCTTATACCAATCACCCTGTATAAACTGAACGTGTTGGTTGCAAATCCAAAACTTGGATTGACGGTCACACAAAACACGATTCAAAACAAAACATAGATGTCATACAGGGTGGCGCACCAATTGTGCTACAATAAGAAATTCAAATAACTTTTTTTTTAATCGATGTATTTCATTTATTTTTTTTTTTATTGGTTAGAAAATTAAATTTTATTTTTAATAGTTAGTTGTTTTTAAAGATTATAGACCGCAAATGACCTCCACGCTCTCCCACGCATATGCAACACCTGATCAAAAAATTATTCATTGCGGCCTGAAGAGTTGAAGTTGGGATCGCCTCAATTATTGTCGTTATGGACTGCTTTAATTCAGTTAAATTCCTGGGCTTCGTTTTATACACCTCTTGCTTGACATAACCCCATAAAAAGAAGTCTGGTGCAGTCAGGTCAGGTGACATTGGGGGCCAGCGAAGAGTGGAGTTCCTAGAAATTAATTTGTTTGCGAATTTTTTGTTTAGCTGAGCCATAACTGGTCTGGCTATATGTGCAGTTGCTTCATCTTGCTGAAACCAAACGCTGTTGAATGGTATACGTCTACGGCGCAGTTCTGGGTAAAAAAAACTCCTTCAACATCTTTAAATAACGGTCCCCATTGACAGTAACGGTTACACCGTTTTCTTCAAAGAAGTATGGCCCGACAATACACCTTGATGAAACTGCGCACCACACAGTGACTCGTTCTGGGTGCAGTTCCGTCTCATGGAGCATTTCTGGATTAGACTCATTCCATATACGGCAATTTTGCTTGTTTACATTGCCGTTAAGATCAAAATGGGCCTCATCAGACATGAACAAACAATTGATCAATGTGTTGTCTTCTTGGGCCATTGATATCATTTTTTGGCAAAATTCCAGGCGAACAGGCAAATCCTGAGGGTTTAACTTGCTAGTAATTTGGACTTTGTACGGAAACAAGTTTAAATCGTCATGAAGTATCCGTTGTAATGACCGTCTACTAACTCCAATTTGCCCCGATAAGTTTCGGGTCGAAACGCTCGGTTTGGCCTGTATTGCAGATGCTACTGCTGCGATTGTATCCTGAACCCGAACATTGGCATCTCGATGGTACGGCCTTCGTGCGATGCTTCCAGATTCGGCAAACATGTTTACAAACCTCATAATGGTCCATCTACTCGGGGGATTACCGCCAAACTCCCGCCTAAATTCCCTTTAGACGGAAATGACGGACTGCAAAGCATGGTACCGTTGCACTATCCAAATTCTTTTCTCCGTATCCCAAGCATCCATTTTTATAAATCTAAATAGTAACCTACAAAATAAAAAAAAAAATAAGCCGATTACTCACACAGAAATAAAGTTATTACGTTTTATTTTTGTAGCACGATTCGTGCCCCACCCTGTATATGCAATAATTGAAAGCGAAAAATCAAAAAAAATATTATTATTATTATTATTAATGATAGAAAAGTTTAGTAAATATATTCGGAAAACGTGCATAATTCCAGGGCCAATCGCATTTATCGGTAGCTCTAGAGTCTAGACATATGAAAAAAAAAAATAACATAAATATTTACAATTTAACGGTGTCCCTCAAATTATAATATGCAAACAAATATAATTAAGAACTTCAACGAATTTGGTGGCTGAAAAGGGGAAGAAATTCATTTAATTAAAATAGTGGTCCATTAGGGCGCATACACACATGTTTAACTTTGATTTGAAATCCAATAATCCAATAACTAACTCATTTTATTTATTTTTTTTTGTGAATTTCGCAATAAGGTTTTTCTTAATTGTTATCTTGCTATTTTTGTTCGTGGCAATACAGTACGAAGCCTGGGGAAGAGTGCTTTTGAGATATACATACATAACCTACTTATATCGTAAGACATTTTTTTGATTATTTGAAATTCATGAAATCATTATTTTATTAAAAAGGCTTGAAAGTCTTATGAAAACACTCTGATTTGTTCAAGTGTACATATATGAATACCAATTCACATGAAATTATTATAAGAACAATTAGTTCCGCTGAATTTTTAATAAACACGTGCACGTTTTTCTCAAAATCTGTTGCTCCTACGAAAAAAAAAGCTTCACCATCCTTTATGGGTATGATATTTATAAGCAATACCTAATTTTTGTTTTTTAAATTACATTTTTTGAGATATTAACAAGAAATTGTTAACTGTTCCTTTGAGAGTTCTTCTCTCTCTCTCTTCTAACAGTGTTACTACCTTGGCAACAATTCTTAAAAAGTAAGGTGGTTAAATTTTAAGGGCCGATGTTGATTTTGAATAACACACAAATTATTTAAGAAAATTAGTGTAATTTTTTTCTTTATGATACTATTAGTTTGGTTCAATTATCGCCACGACCTCGGCGGTACACCCCTATCCGATGGTCCAAATTTTCGATGATGCTGAGGCATGATTGAGGTTCTATGGCTTATCGACGTACACCTTTTCTTTCAAATAACCCCAAAGAAAGAAGTCCAACGGTGTCAAATCACATTATCTTGGCGGCCAATTGACATCGCCACCGCGTCGGATAGAGCCATTGTTTCGTTAGCTGTGTGGAAAGTGGCACTGTCCTGTTGAAACCACATATCGTCCACATCGATATCTTTCAATTCAAGCCATAAATAGTTCGTAATCATCTCACGATAGCGAATACCATTAACATTAACTGCCTTACCGGCCTCATTCTGAAAAAAAAATGGCTCACCTCGCCTAGTCAAAATGACAGGTATGTCCTCGTATCGTGCACTAAAGCCCCTACTATTAGAATACATTCGCGAGGTTTTGCACAATGGGTTTTTCCAATAAACTCGCTTGTAAGCAAAAACTTTTTTTTTAAATTAATGTTACTATTGATTGATTAATACAGAATGTTACTCCTATAATTAATATTCAAATAAAAATTGAAATTCTTCTTTTTTTTTAAATTTAAAAATATCGCTTATTGTAAACACAAACACACAATAAAAAAAATAAATTTGGTGGCACAACACCTGGTGAAGAACCAAGACCTAGTGACTTACAACTCTTAACCATTCTTGTGTGCGTATTTTTGGCAGGAATGGAGGGGACCTACAATTTTTTGCCGAGTCCGAACGGCTATATGGGAAGCACTTATTCATGACAGGTATACACTCTTGGAAGATTTGTCAGTTCCTCGCAAGAGGCAGTACCTTGCGAAAAAAACATTTCTGTTTTTAGGTGGCAGCGGCTGGGAATCGAACCCAGACCTTTGGCATGACAGTCCTACGCACTAACCATCATGCCACGAGGTACTACAACAAACACACAGAACAACTCGAAAAAAAAACTTTCAAACCGATTTGTAAGCAACGAATTTGAATATTGTTCTTAGACTCTCTTTTGAGCTACCACATTAGCACACGTTGCGAAGATGCATCATGCTGCATTGATCTCTCCTGGCAAGCACCTTGATGGCAAACATGATTTCAAATTATTTAAAAAATATAATTTGGATTTTTTTTACCTGTAAATCACATTAAATTTAAAAATTATAATTTTAATTATATTTTTGGAAAGTCCATAAACTGCTGCCTCAAAAATCTCAAAATTATCGAGCAAGCTACAAGAGATCTTCAAATTTTCAAAAAACATTAAAAAAAAGTTCGATTAGAAAATCATTTAAAATCTCAAAATTATTAATTACTTAACTTTTTACTGCAATTCATCATAAGGAGAGCACAAGGCACCAAAATCTAGGATGTTGCATTCTCGAAACTTTTCCCGGAAAAGAATAGTATTCTAAATAACTTATACACTAGTCAAAGTAAGAAAAAATTAAAAGGACGGAAAGGAAAGTGAAAAGTGGTCGTATTGAGTTGAAACAAAAAGCATTATAGGTACAGCTTTATGTTATTTGTCTTGAAATTTGTTAGCAGTTAATTTTTTGCATTACCATTATTGCGAGAAACCTCACTTTCATAGATATTTAATTTTAACCTGTAATATTTGTAGGTAAATACTAAAAGGCAAATTTTGGATTCGTGCAAAAAAAATTCAAGATAACAATCAAAAATTATATTACGATGATAAAGAACACCAAGAGGAGGGTGGCAAAATTCTGTCTGTCTGTCAATTTTTTTGGCTGCAGCCTAAACGGCTGGATTGATGCTTAGTGGTTTAGTGGTTTTTGGTGATTCTGACCACATTTTTTTTTAGAACTGAAAAAAAAAACTGTCCTACAATTTTTTTTAGCAACGGCTCCATACTTTTCTTAAAAAAAATAAATAAATTTCTTTTGGTAAAAGCTACCTTAGGCTTAGAAACCATTTTTAAAAAAATGGTTATTAATGATACCTACCTACCAAAGAACCGTTTTTTATTTTCGATTTTCAAAACAGTTATTTTGATTACAATAATTTTTTTTACAGAAGCTTCTTAGCAATGTAAATAGTTTTTCTCACCAATATTATATTGGATTTTTAAAAAAATTTTCATTTTTTTTTTTGAAAATGGAATATTATGAAACATTAACTGCTCCAACAATTTAAAATATTTTTTCCATATAATCTTGTGCAATCAGGAATTAAGATGGCGTTCTTTTTTCATTTAAAACTCTCAAAGAAGTTATTTTAGCTAATTTATATATCGTTTTCCATGCTTTTTAATTTTTTTTCTCATAATTTCCATGTCCTTACATAATAATATTCTTAAACCCTCAGTGTCTTCATTTCAGCATAAGAGCACGAACCCAGATTTTTTTTTGTCGTATAATTTAGTTTTACATGGTTTACCTGAATTTTTTATGAAAAAAAGGCACGCTTGGTTTTGATTACCAATATATCAGCTAATAGGTAATGATGACATACAAAATTCAAGGACAGTATTGGAAATGTATGTAAGATTTCTACAAGACTTTTGTCTACATTTTGCAGAAATAATTTTTTTACTCTTTACCTTTAGTTTAAAATAAAATAAAAAAACGACTTTTGTGGTCTTTCGGTAAATCTTTTGCTTCTTTCAAAATTTTGATTGCATCACTTGCATCGCAGATTTATATATTATTACTGCATCAATGTTTCAAATTCTTTCACCAGACAGTTCTTCACCGAATTTTCCAAATCCTACAAGCCAATTAAAGCTACAAATTGCGTAGTCATCAAAATGAATTAAAAACAACAATTCTCATTGACTTTTTTCACAGTATCGCTTAAGTAAGATAAATGTATGACTTTAAATGTAATGTACATTTTTCCAAAACAAAATAAAACTAAAATTTTGAAGATTTTGGGTTTCTTATCCTCAATGGTGTTTCCACGGGTGATATAAGTGTAAATTTCACGTTTATATCCGCGCAAGGTTGCTCTGTTACTGACTATTGTCTTGTTAAAGGAGAATGGCTTAACGTTGTCAATGACTTTGAAGTTTTACCTGTTAGTTATTCAATGCGTCTACCAATCTTTGTTTCCTGTGAGTTTATTATCCAAGAAAGTGGTATTAGGCACAATGAATATGTAAACATAAACAAGCTCCGTTGGAATGAAAAAAAAATCTGACTTGTACAAAAGAAATAATTCCCGAAATACAACTAATCTCCCAGATCAAATCACTTACACAATAAATGAGGCTACAGACTTTGTTTTTCAAACTATACAACAATCAGTGATCACCCAAATAACAATAGAAGACTGTTTGTTGGTATGATAACGATTGCAGGAAAAGCAGAGAGAAATCTTTCAAGTTTTTAAAACACAAATGATGCAGTTTTTAAGACGCTATATTTGCAGTCTAATTATGCTTTTAAAAATATATGCAAGCAAAAGAAAGAACTATTTAAAAAAAAATCAGCTACTATTCTCCTTGAAAGCCGTGATTCTAGAGCCTTTTGGGCCAATATGCGCTTTAAGTGACCGAAATTGGTCAGTTGTATCACCCATTGGAGTTGATATACTTGCATTATATTTCAAAAAACTTCTTTTAGCAGACCCAAGCAAAATGTCTATTAACTATGCACTTCCGTTTACATATATTGAAGAATTGGATACTCCAATATCAATGTTAGAACTGCTTGCTGCATTCAAAAATATGAAAAATAAAAAAGCCTCTGGATCTGATGGTATACCAGCTGAGTTTTACAAAAACGCTAATGCACAGTTCTTGGAATACATTTTGGTGCTCTTCAACAAAATGTTTAATGCAGAAAATTTTCCAGTTTGTTTTCATTCTTGGTCCATTTCAGCAGTTTTTAAGAAGGGTGACCCTAATCTCTGTGAAAACTATAGAGGCATTTCTGTTCTAAGTTCTTTTCGAAAACTTTTCACTCAAATTTTCTAGTTTAGACTTGTCAGTTAGGTTGAAAGAAACAACAAAATAAGCTGCTTCCAGGCTGGATTCCGAGCTAATCTCTCAACAATCGAGTAAATCTTCACTCTTACTAGTGTTGCTAGGCGTTTTTGGAGAAAAAGGATTATTTGTACGCATTTTTCTTCGATTTTAAATCAGCTTTTGACACCGTAAATAGAAGATCGCTACTTTTTAAACTTGCAGCTATTCGACTTTCAATCAAATTTCTACTAATTTATGAACAGCTCCTCTCATACATGACTGTTGTGGATTCAAAAGACAGTGAAAAACCGAAACACTTTAGATCTAATGCGGGTGTGGTACAGGGCTGTGTTTTAAGTAATTTAATGTTCTCACTCATTATAAATGATATTGAAGATCATATCCCTGGTCGCGTTACTTTTGGTGATATATTTATCAAAGTTTTGCTTTACGCGAATGATTTTGTAATCTTATCTGATAATGTAACCACACTTCAGCTTCAAATAAACAAGCTTAAACTTTTTTGTGATATGTGGGACCTGAAAATCAACACTGAAAAGTCAAAGATAATGGTTTTTAGATTCATTAGATCCAGCGCTAGAAAAGACCGTACTTGGACCCTCTATGGCTCCAATATAGCAGTTGTGAGTGAATTCAAATATTTAGGCTTCACACTAACGCACAATTTGAGTTTTGGCGTTCACATAAAAAATAAAGTAAGTGTAGCAAAAGCAGCAATTAGCAATGTGATCAAATTTCTTTAGTAACAAACTTGTAGATTCAGCTTCCAAGTTCAAAGTGTTTGATGCAACCATCAAGAGCTGTCTTTGCTACGGCATTGAAGTTTGTGGATACAAGCAGCTAGATAAAATTAAAGCTGTCCAAAGATAATTTTTCAAGCGTAACCTTTGGCTACCATCAATCACGTCGAATCTGAACTGCCTCCATTTTTTGTAAAAAGTTTAAAGTCAAATGCAGATTATATCATCAAGGTAATGCAAAGATTGAACAACAATCTGCAAAGGAGGATATTCTTGGTCTCATTAAGGTGTCAATCTACGGCTTTAAGGGACTGAAAATGAGTTGGCATCGGTGCACGACTTTCTCTTGAACCTTGTAAATGATAGCCTAGACCTGCTCTCTACGAGTGCATTTCTATCATTGATGATCAAATGTTCCAACGCTGTCTCGATAGGGCGAAGGAGTCTGTGTCGAGGACAATATACAGCAAACTCAACCTTAGATTGAGGGCAGCAAATTACTTTCGAGATGAAGTCACGGTAAGTGAGATTAGTTTGATATTTAAGGCTCGAACGGAGATGCAAGAGCTCAATTATAGGCCACACAGGGCGGATACTGATCCCAATTGTTCACTGTGCAACCTCAATGAAATTGAAAACATCTTTTATTTTTTAGCGTTACGCCCAATCTTGCAGGAAATCCGACGAGTGTATTTTAATAAAAGTTTTTTTTTATCATTGGGAAAATGTCTAAGTGTTCTGAATGGAGAATGTGGTTGGAGGCTACTCATTCGGTTTACCTCACATGCAATCTCATATCGAAATACATACGTCAATCTTCTTTAGATCAACATAAGAATTAAATCTAGTATAATTTTGTTTTAGCTAAACTAAAAGCCCAACATATTACGATAATGCAAGTCTTTAGTTTGTTCCTTTTTTTTGTTTTAGCCAATCTAAAAGCTTTAGTATTGTATAACACTCGTTAAAAGTACTATTTTTATCCTTACCACTAAACTAATTAATTTATTTAATTATTATTGTGTATAGATTATTATGTTTATTACATTTGTCTATCTACATTATTAACTTTTTCTTAGCTTAACTAAAAGCTTGGTTAACCAATAAATATTTTCAAATTTTATTTGATTTATTTTGTTAAACATAAAACTCCTTTTTTTAATTATCTAAAGATTCTTGGTTTATTTATCATATAAAGTAACATACTGGCATTTTCTTTTTCTTTGCTGAAATAATTTTGTTTATATAACAGTTGATCGTTTGTTTTTGATTACTTTAAATAATACCTTTATTGTATTTTCTCTCAAAATTTCAAGAATAGAAGACTAACTGGCAGACGACATATGAGCCATGCTTGAAATTTTTTTGTATTTATTTCTAAGATTTTACTTTATTAATCGAAATAAAAAAAAAAAAAAAATTAATGAGAACTAAAATTTTAGTTTTTTTTCACATTATCTAATACAAATGTAGCTTTTATTTAAGTTATTAATGGATTTTTTTAAGAGGAGCCATTTTAATGAAAAATAAGTTCTTTTAAAATTGGTACCTATACAAATTTACGGCAGGGAAAGGTACTGTTGGGTACTTTTGGTTCTTTATAATAATACAAAAAAACCTGTTGGACAAGTGACATATGATGGCTATTTACCACGTTTGAATTTAATTAAATTTAATTTAATTTAATAAATTTGATTAATTTTAATTTACTTCTATTTAATATTTTACTTTATAAATTTAACAGAATTGCGGGACCCACTTTTTTCGTCTATCCAATCCAAATCCAAATCGATTTTTTGTTACGAAAGCCATATCTAGTCTTTTATCGCGAGTAAAAAACGAGTCATGATTTATTTCAATACTAAAGTTTGGTGTCGATTTATCTCTTTGAAATTTCTTTGTTCCCTCAAGTCTACTTATTATTTTGAAAACAGTAGGCAGTAGGTATATCATTTTACTGACTGTTTTTTTTTTCTTTGTATCTTTTATATGTTGTACTCGTTCATTCAAATCACTTCAAGTTTTCGACTGAAGTTTCCTATAACCCACATGAGACGAAGAATAAAGCTAAATGAATACGAGTAAGTCATATCATACTCGTAACATTTCACTGAATGCAAGAAATGTTATAATAAGGCAAAGAATGAACAAAAACAATCAAAACAAACTTTTTCCTCCATTTCTATGGTTCATCTAAAAGCTGCACTAAACCAAGCAACTTTTCTGAAGTTATTAACAAAACTTTCGTCTCAAAATACAGAAAAAAAAACATGTTGATGTAAAATAATAAAGGGATTTTATTGAAAAAAGTAAGTAGCACATATTCTGGCGCAGCGAAATCTTACAACATAAATCATTATGGCAAGTATGCGGGTCCTTCTTATATGAGTACATATATGTACCTATGCTGCTTACATTATTGTTCAAAAGACTCAGTTGTTGTTCCACAAATAATGTTAATGAACTAATTTAGAATGGAGGTTAGTAGTAGCATCATGCATACCTTTGTGATATTGCGATTGTTATCCTGATCTTATACAAAAGGTAATTTTTTCATTCACAATGTTTAAACGAAGTGGGTCATTGTATTATCTAATGTCGGTATGGGATGCCAAAGATTTCACATCCTGGCAGCATGCTAACCTAAAAGATAACATCTACACTTTGTCAATTAGTTCAAGAGTGTATTTTGTGTTGCTGCAGATAAATATTTATCAAAGAGGTTCCACTTTCAATCCATACGCCAAAGCCCATGTCCTCAGTTAGAACTGCGTCTTATTGAGTATACACACACAGGCACAGATAGGTACTTAAGGATTTTTTTACCCTTTACTTTTTTCTATGAGCCTTTATTCTTTTTTTTTGTTTACTTACATATTCACGAGTGTGTATTTGCATCTTTTGATCTCTCCTAAATTTCTTTAATGGAGGCTATATTGGGGTTCAACAAAGGACATTATATGGGTATAAAAATGTACATATCTAGGGAAAAGGATGCTTTTGAAAAAGTGCGGTGTTGATCTTTTCGACCTAATGGGAAGGCTGTGCTATGCTAACCCGTTGAAGATATTAATGTAAAAAAAAAGAAGAGGAGTCCTCACGATAAAGGAGAAACGTATATAAGCATAAGTAGCAATTAAATGCAGAATTGATTTTGTTTGTAAACGTGAAACGAAGCCTTAAAGGGGTTTTCTATTAAGGAGTTAATAGTAGCTAATTTGATTTGAGACTTGATAAAAGACATCCTCTTGATTGTTTCCTCTAATAAAGATAGGTATATAAGTGGATTAACAAACAGATAGTTCGTTTAACAGATAAGGCAAATTTTGAGAGGTTTTTTTTTTAATTAAATTGTATTGTGATGTAAAGTGACTCGTGATATTTTTGAAAATCAGCCAAGATATAATAATAGTTAACATTCAAAAGTGACAGTATTATATTTTAGTACATACCTATTAGTATTAGAACTTGTTATGGGTGCATATTGATTGATAGTTCGGATAGCACGCAGGTACATCTTTCTATTTGCTTCAAAGCCTTGCAGTGACTTAGCATTTAAGATAAGTGTAGTATATTGGTTTATAAATTTAATGCTATTATCTGAGATAAAAAAAATGTAAACTTTATTAAAATTTTAAGAAAAATTAACTTTTTAGAAAATTGGTTAGCTACAAGGTAAGAGAAAATCAAGATTAAGACAATTTTTGTCTGAAAAATGTGTCGTTTATTAAAGTAGTGAATTATTTCCATACCAAAACTTTTGATCAAGATTCAATTTTTTTTAAAGGTTTTTTATTTATTTTCCCGTGGGTAGGTGCAAAACCTACATAAGGCTCTATGAGGACCGAAAAGCGCGTGCTCATAGGTGTGTGAGATTCTTACTAAAACCACCTCCACTTCCCGATTGTGACTAAGATGAAACTTATCTAGCAATTTATTTTTAACGAAGTTAAGTAACGTAATGCAGGTTAACTTCCGGTGAAAGACCCTGCTTAATCCGAGATTTTAAAGCGGTTTTCTGTTGACCGCACCAAGTTGGAAGGTTTTGTTCTTCGCAGACGTCGTACTAAATTCCACTCGTCAAGAATGTCAATAATCGTTGAATTAGCGTGTTCCAATAGTCGGTTTCTATGGTCTTGCGCAAAACTTTTTATTCCGTCCCGGACCGTAGGAATCCCGAGATTTCTGCGAAGATCTTAGTTTCTTATATACCACGGAGCATTTACTAATGCCCTTAGCAATTTATTTTCAAACGTTTGCAAGTTATCACAGGTACAACCCCTAAGTTGTATACCATAAGTCCATCAAACAGGTTTAAGTACCTGCCGCTATAAAATTAACTTATTTTCAATACTAAGCTTTGAATATTTACCGAGTAACCAGGTAACCAGTTCATATCTCTTAATTTATTTTTTAGCTCTTCGCATTTCTTTTTACGTGCGGCTTCCATTTTAGTTTCGCGTCTAGAGTCATTCCCAAATACTTTGCCTCATTTGGAACACGAGCGGTATTTAGAAAGATGAGTAATCAACTTATTTTTTGTATATGTAAAGTCCACGTGGACTGACTTTTGTTCATTGAACGCTATTCGCCATGTTTTGTCCACTCATTAACATTATTAAGAGCATTTTTTTATTCAATTGTCGCTTCGCTAATCGTTTTGCCTACTGCTAGTATTGCAGTATCATCAGCAAACGTGGCTACGATAGTGTCTTCTGTTTGAGATACATCGCGTGTTAATAAAAGGAACAGAACTGGACCTAGTACACTTCCTTGTGGTATTCCGGCCACTATTTTTGTGAAATTATAATAGTCTTACACGAAAAAGTATGTTTTCTAAATATTCGTTTAGAATTTAATAAAGTCCTTCAGGCAGAACTTGTCTTAAATTTATTTTGATGCTTTCGTGCCACACCTTGTCAAACACCCGTGACACGTCCAAAAAGACTGTCGAACAGATGTTCTTTTCTTCAAGAGCTCTCTCAATAACGTCAGTAATTCTATGCACTTGATCAATTGTCGAATGCTTGCTTCTAAATCCGAACTGATGTTCAGGTATTAATTGTTTCTCTTCTATTATCGGTTGCAGGCGCAGGAGTAGTATTCTTTCAAAAACTTTTGATATTATTGGAAGAAGCAAAATCGGTCTGTAATACTTCTTTTCGTGAGATGGTTTGCCAGGATTTAAAACCATTATGTGTTCCGCAACTTTTCATTGGCTCGGAACATATTCTAACCTTAGAGCGGCTTTTATTATGTAAAGGAGGTTAATAAACCCTTTACGAGGGAGCATTTTAAAAATTTCTGCCGTAATTAAGTCATATTCTGGAGCTTTGTTGGACTTAAGCTTCTTTATTTCTCTTTTTAATTCAGCAAGTGTAGCATTTCTCGTTATGTAGCTTTCATTTGAGGTAAAATTCATATCAATATTTTCGTTGAGTTTTTGCCCATCGAACAGCTTAAATGTTTTCTCCAAGCAATCGGCGAATACCATCGCTTTTTCTTTGTCACTTTTAGCCCATTCATTTTGGCTTTTCTTGATCGGGGGCACTGGAAGCTTTGGGTTTTTCGTTGTTTTCATAGCTTTCCAAAGTGAGTAGTTGGATTCTTTCCCCGCTGTGAAGCCTTCATATTACTCATGCGATTTAAATAAGCTTTGTGTTGAGGAGCACGGGTTCGCTGCCATTTTGTACGTGCTTTTCGTTTCTCTTTCACTAGATCTTTCATTTACTGAGGATATTGTATATTTTTATAGCGATACATTACCCTTTGATAAAGTGTATTATCCTAAGCTGTCTTAAAGTAAGTAAGAAGTAAGAACAGTGGACTCTCGTTAACTTAAACACAAAGGAATCCTTGTTAACGGATTGTTCAAGTTAATTGATCAAACTAAAAAAACTATTCTATGCTTAGACGAGAAGGCAATTTCCAATAAAAATGGACCAAATTCCAAATACTATTAAAAAAGAAACACAAAGTTGAACTGTACTTTGTAGGTGATGTGTTCACTGGGACCACAAATTTCTGCAATTTTTTTTTTGGGAAAAGATTAAAAAATCGATTTTTACAAAATTTATTAATGTTTTCGATAGACGTTTTTTGAATATCAACTTTTTGTGACAACCCTTAGAGATATTTTTTTTATTTTTGAAATTTTTGTTTCGATTTTTATTTGATACTCGTACATTACCTTTTCTTTTTTTAATTTTCGAATTTTGAAAGAAGACTATTATGAAATGAAAATATTTTTTTTTTTAATTTTGAAAGATGACCATCGTGAAAAACTCATTTATCTAAAATCACCACACCAGGGACGTGCCGTGGTGATTTCAGTAGTGTATGCGCTAGCTTGTTTTTTCAATAAAACATATTTGTTTTAAGCTTTTGCCCACAAAACCAGTACCAGCGTTCCAAAACGTGCCTGTTTTTAAACACTTACTACCCGAACAGAAACTTATCCTAAATTTGTTCGGAAAATATTTTGACTGTAACAGTTATTTTCCAAAGTGGAGTTCGGAGTAGAGCCTGAACTGTCAAACAAAAAATGTGTTTCTTTTTTTTCTGAGCGTTCAGAGCTTAAAATTCGTGATCCTTTTTTTTAATCTGAGTTCGTTCAGAGTGCGCTTTATGAGCTCAGAACTAAAAGACTGAGCAGACAGATTTAATGAGGAACACAAGCATTTGACAGCTAGTGTTCTGTTCAGGTGTGTTTCCATGATTTCAAATAATTCAGAGCGCTCAGAGCACGCTTGGTTTAGAATGGACGTTCAGAACATGTTCGACATGCTCGGACTCTGGTCAGAGCTCTATTCTGAATTAAAAAAGAAAAACGCCTATTATGTACATATTTGACTTTTAGGATTTTGTAAGAATTCCAAATACTTCTGCTTAGCAACACTAGGCGTATCCAGTTAACAGTGATTTTTTGGAAAACCCCCTTGAGTGTATGTAAAAATAAGT
Organism: Dasysyrphus albostriatus; assembly: GCA_946251815.1. NCBI lineage: Eukaryota > Metazoa > Arthropoda > Insecta > Diptera > Syrphidae > Dasysyrphus > Dasysyrphus albostriatus. The sequence goes on along the minus strand of OX276335.1, from coordinate 190,317,115 downwards.
TTATGGTTGAATTCAATATCAACCGCAAGTATGAAAATAAATTAAAAAATTGAGAAAAAAAAAACTTTTTGATAATTTACAGTAATTTTAACGGGTAGCTAGTCACTTTAGATTACTGAATTTTTCACAGTAGTCATCTTTCAAAATTCGAGAATTAAAAATTTAAAAAATTACAAAAAAAAATGAAATGAAAAATTTCAAAAATCGATTTTCTCGAAAACTGTGGGTGGCCAAAAGGGGTCATTCAAACGGTAATTTTTTTTAAATACAGCTCTTTGTAGCAGCTTTTCTCAAAGCCATAAAATTATTTTTTTTGATCAATTTACTATTGTTAATTCTAATAGACTGAGAGTCAACGACATAAAAAGTCATGTCATTTGCGTAAAATTGTAAGTCATATCAATAATAGCTTTTGAGGTGTTGAACCAATAACCGTTTGTCTGCCTACCTAAGCGCGTGTCGAATGCGTAAAAAATTTTACGTAAAATTTGTATATCGATTTATTTCAATGCGTATTTGGTCGCAGGGAAAAAATGCGGACACAAGAAATATTCAGCTTGCTAAACTAAATCGATACCCACCATCTTTTCATCTATTTCAAGGCAGCGTAAGAAAGCATCTATAGACGAGCTACATATATAGAGCAATGTCTAGTTTTGGCATGCCTTCCAAACTCGTCCGTTTGTGCGATAACGATGGAGAATGCACGCTGCTCCATTAAGGTCGGCAAAGACCTCACCAATACCTTTGATGTCAAAAAAGGTGAGTAATGAGGAGGAAACCAAGAAGATGGCTTTAAAGGGAATGAAAGCAAGACCAAATATATGCTGTCAACAAGAAAGGACATCCAACTTTGACGTCTCGGTCAGAATGTCACTATAGACAGCTATAATTTTGAGGTGGTCAGAGACTTTGTCTATCTAGGCTCCACTATAAAGTCAGCGAACGATACCTGTGCTGAGATCAAACGAAGAATTACTCTGGCCAATCGCTGTTTCTTTGGGCTAAAGAAGGCAATTGAGAAGCAAAGCCCTCTCTCGAGCAACTTAAGTATTTCTGTATAAGACGCTTGTCATCCCGTTCCTGATGTATGGTGCAGAGACACTGACCTAGCCAGTAAAGTGAAAACCCAACGACTGAGATGGTTGGGTCACCTAGAGCGAATGGACAACAATGCTCCTGCCCGAAAAGTCTTTGAATCCAACCCCGTGGGACGGCCCAGTATAGGAAGACAGCGCAACAGAACACGTGGCGCACGCAAGTGGAAGTGAACCTCAACCAACTTGGAATGCGTGCGAAACTGGAGACAGCTAGCTAGAAACCGAGGCGGTTGGAAGAAGCTTGTTGGTTGAGGCCCTGGTCCACCCCGGACTGTAAAAAGGTATAATATAATTCTGAGAGTTTAAGTTGTTTTTTAATAAATATTTCCTGCTCTTAGCCTGCCCAAAATGGGGCCAAATCTTGAAACAACCTTAACCTCTATATAACAACTCAATTTTCATGACAGTTCTCAACTGTCTGAGAAGATCGTGCGAATAAATTACATGAAAGATGTTTTGAAAGTCAACACAACGCCATACCCAGAAAATTTAGCTGGATTAATGCAGAAAACTATAGAAACTATATTCATCTCCTTAATACGTGCCACAAAGCAAAGCCCTGGCGAAAATTCAAACGATGTTATATTCCACAATTAATGTCATCAAAAATATTCTTTCAAATAAAAAACAATGTGTGGATATCTCACACACAACTATTAGCATTTTAAAATTTGAGCATGAACGTCCTTTTTGAAGGTCTATTGGATGGGTATGGCCATGAGAAAGACGTTGAAGCTCTTAATATGATTATATGTATGTATTTTCAGAGAAATTAATTTTTATCTGTCTAAAAAGGACATGTCCTCCTTAATCATGATCGTAATTTGATTACTTGATTCATTACTTCTTGCAACATTTTCTTTTTGAAATATCCTCTTGGGGATTTTTGTCTTTTGGTTTTTTTGAGAATGACCAATTTTATCCACATTGGTCCGTGCACGACCACTTCACAGCTTGGATTTGTATACCCATCTGAAATGTGTTCTTTTAGTAATTAAAAGCAGAAAATGAGTCAAATATTTATAAAAATTAAAATAGTATTTATGAAATTATAAAAAATAGCGTAGACCTACAATTAATCAAAAGTTAGTTCCAATTCAAATACGTACCTTTTAAAGCTTTGTAAACTAATTTTATTCACATGCTTAACTTTCCCAACGCATATCTTACTATAGGTATTGGGGGTGGGGTAGAGAATCTGACTCGTTCACGATGACGCGTGAAGCCCACCGTCCGTCGTCGTCGCTTAAAATGTTTTAAAATAAAAAGCTTCAAATGACACCATCACTTGATAGAACAACATCACATATGCAAACTTTCCCCCAGACGTCTCTGTCGACAATAATCATACAAAAAATCGCAACTTTAGCAAAAAAAGAGTTATCAAACGTTAGAAAGTACCTACAAAAACTCAAGATTCAACGATGTTGATGTACCTCCATATATGTATGTATGTTCGTACATATACATAATATTTAAATAAAAAAAAAGCTATCTCCTTTGTCTTTTAGAATTTGCTCCATTTTCAGCTTGTGTGATTTTTGTCCTTGCCTCTCGTTATCCAGTTTGCTTCTAAGTATTAAAATGCGCCACTCCGTCGCCAAAACGTGCTATGAATGTAAACAAAAACAAATTTTTCATTCAAGGGTGCTGCTGCTGCTGCTGTTGAAGCTGGAAAAGGATATCCCAATCGGGTTGAGTAGAGTATCGTTGAATCGATTTATACATTAAGAGGGGAAGCGGTTTGGTTTTTCCATTTTGAGGGATTCTTGCATCCTATTTAGCGTTAAGAGAGAAAAAAAAAATAAACATTTCGGATAATGGGTATAGCGGGTAAAAGTACCAACCTACACTATGGAAATATATAGTCTCAGTACTTGATGGTAATAAAAAATGCTGGGTTAATCGAAAATTCGTAGATAAAAATACTTTTTATCAAATGACACAATTTGAATAAGAAAACGAAGATAAAGAAAATTAGGAAATTACTTCTGGTTAAGTGAAGAGATTGAATTATATTATATAAAATATAATTCAATTAAAAGTTCAAGCTACCTCAACACTTAAATGCGTTTCGCTCAGGTATCTACGATAGTGGGCTCATTAGTTAATTTATTATGTGTCTGGATTTAGATAAATTTCCCTAGAATATTAAAATTCACAGTACCTACCTACATTCATCTAATCTATGCTGGGATTTAGATAACAATCTGCAAATATTGATCAATATTTGCGTCTTAGACAGGTAAGACAGCATTTATTTATAAATGAGCCACTATCGCAAACCTGGAGGAAATGTATTTTTGAGTTGAGGTCGCTTGAACTTAAACAATAATTTCAATTTAAATAAGTTTTAAATTTAACATACAGTTGTTTATTTTAGAGATTTTCATAGTCGTAATAATTAACTTTGTCTAACTTTAGACAGCCGTCTAACTCCAGGAACATTAATAAAATTTGTTTGGTGTTGTGTTAAGGTCGCCTAACTTGGACAGCGGCATCTGTCTAAGGTTTGTCTAACTTGACATTTTATTTAATTATTATTTAATTAGATAAAGTATATATTTGGAAATTTGTACTGAGGACATTTTTTTTTCACCCGATGGAAATATTCAAAAGACACTCGGTTAGAATCGGTACCGAGTAGTGTGGGACTCTTACCGCACAAAAACCACCGGTGAATCAGAACCAATTTATGAAAGATCGACAAATGATTTTTCTTTCTTAATTTAAAAAATCACATTGTGGGAAGTTTAAAGTTATAACACTTTCCTATAACTTTTAGACCATCAGCTCATGAGGCTTGTTTCTTCTTTATCTCCGAACATTGTCTCGTACATTTGAGACGGTCTCCATTTCGGAGTTGGTATGACTTTGCAGTCGCTGATTGTGTGATACAGCGTGTTTTTTAACTACTTCTGTAACCATTTCAATTTGAAGGTCACGATGTATGTAGATCGCTTTTTCTTATATACATACCAAGGGGCATTCCGCGAAGGTCCTTGCTTTGGAATTTTTGGATGGGTTCACAATTTGTTTTCATTCATATTTGGATGTCATATGTCAAAACGGGTTTCAGTACTTGCTTATTTAACATTAGTTTGTTCTGGATAGATACAGGACATGAGGACATTTAAGAGTTTTTGTTACTAGTCAATTGTCAAAAAAATCTAATTAATACGGTTGTTTATATTTTCCTTTATTATTGACAACAATTTTTTTCATCATCGATCTTGGGCTTCTTCAATAAGTCTCTCCAATTTTTCCCCCCTCACGATCTGGGGCCAACCAGTTGGTGGAAATTTAAAAAATAGACATCGTCAGCTGAGAATTAAAAGGTCGTATGTGATAAATATATGAATTTAAGATATGGTAAAAACAAAAAATTGAGTTATTTTTAGTGTATTCAGGGCAGGTTTTGTTCAGTTTTTTTGATCAAAATATACTCAAACCCACAAGTCTAACGTAAACTGTATAAAGAATAACAACAATTTTTTCCACAAATTGAATAAAAAATAAAATAACAAATTTTCTTTTAGTTCATGGTTGTATGTTGAAAAAAATGTCTTTGTACCTATGCAAATGAAAAAGGAAAACTAAATAAAAAAAGAAGTATTGAGATTTTGTAAACATGCATCCGAAAATCTAGTGGTTAAAGAAAGCAATTGATAAAAGAATGCGATTACTTTTTCTGCATTATTTAAATTTTATTTGAAAAAAAAAAAAAAACAACGTCAAATTTTCTGTCGGTAATATAAAATATATAATTTGTATGACACAAAATAATAACCTTATTGAATAACGAGCTAAAATCGAACTAAAACACACAAAAATAGACGGATAATGAGTAAACAACAACATTTTTCATTCACATACGATCTTGAACTAAAAAATGGTTAAAAATTCTGCATATGACCTTGATTTTCTGGCTTATTCTAATTTAATTTATTCTAATTTATATGCTGGCATATTTTAAATTATACAAAACGATTCTTACTCGATATTATTTAAACCATTTTGCATCAAAACCTTGATTTTGAATTGTTTCGAGATACGACCTTATCCTAGGTGACGATATGATGTAAATGTTATTATACTCACAACTGAACTCAACAAGCCCATTGACTTTCGCAGAGCAGCCCTTGGTTTTTCTCGATTTTTTTTTTTTTTTAAATTCGTTTTCTTCAACTTTTACAAAAATTAAAACCGAAAATGCTAGTAATAGATTAGGAAATTTCTTACAAAAAATGTTTGTTCATTTTTCGTACTAGCCAAATAGGATTTGAAGATGAATACATGGCTGGATTAGGTTCTGATTTGTGAACTAAAAATACAGGGGAAACCAATACAAAGTTGGATAAAAGTGTACTTAATAGAGTTTTCCAATTTTTTTTTTAAATCATTGCATCTAGGCACCTACTTGTTAATGATAATGTCCTTAAAAAAAAATATTTTTTTGTAGAAAAATTCTTAGCCCAGAAAGTGGGGACCGATGTTTTTAAAAAAATAATAATTAAGGCCCAGTAGATCGAGCAAAGGCGAATTTTATCTCTACATCTTTTTCTCGACACAAATTCTGAGGGTATAGTGATAAGAACAAGTCAAATGAAAACAAAACAGTAAAGCGTAGCTAGAAATTTAAAAATATATAAAATTTACCTAAAATTGAAAACTATACAGACTTACATAATTCAGATTCCTTCCAAGCATTAGAGCAAAATATGGGACTGGGTGCAAGCCACTCTGGTAACTTCCCATTGGTGCCCTCGAAAGCTAGAGGCCCAATGTTATTTTATTATTAAAATATCGCGAATTCAAGATCTTCAAAAAGGTTTTCTAGCGGTCAATATATCGGGATTTTCAATGAGAGCGCAACAAACGTTTTTTTTTAAATAAAACAATCAATGAAATTCTTTATTCCTGCGAAAGTACATCCGATGCCATTATGTATGGAACTCGATTTCTTTTGCATGGCCATCACGGACACGCTTGCAGAAGTCCAGACGCTGAACCCAATTTTCGACGGTTTTCAAGCATAAATCAGCCGATACTGCTGCAATTTCACGTTCGATATTCGTACGAAGTTCATCAATCGTCGCTGGCTTGTTGGCATAGACCATAGACTTGACGTAGCCCCACAGAAAATAGTCTAACGGCATCAAATTGCACGACCGAGGCGGCCAAGCAACTGGACCATTTCGTGAGATAACACGTTCTCCAAACTTGGTTTCCAATAAATTGATTGTGACATTCGCTATGTGGCTTGTGGCACCACCGTCCTGTTGGAACCACATGTCCTCCAAGTCCATATCATCCGATGGGGGCCAAAGATATTCGGTTATCATTGAACAGTAGCGATCCCCATTCACAGTAACGTGTCGGTCTTGATCATCACGGAAGAAGTACGGCCCAATGACGCCGCCGGCCCATAAACCACACCAAACCGTAATTTTTTCGGGATGCAATTATGACTCATGGAGTACATGTGGATTGCTGCCTGACCGCATATTTTGTTTATTGACGAAGCCATTCAACCAGAAATGAGCCTCATCGCTGAAGATGATTTTTCGATGAAAATCCGGATTATTTTCAGTTGTTGCTCAGCCCAATTCACGAAGATACGATGCTTCTAGTTGTCAAGCGGCTTCAGTTCTTGTGTCAATTTAATCTTGTTAAGATGTTGGCCAAGATCTTTTCGCAAAATTCACCACAACGACGTCACAGAGATGCCAAACGCTTTAGAACGACGTGTGAGAGACACATTTGGGCTTTCTGCAACTGAAGCCTCAGCGGCAGCAATATTCTCGACACTACGGGCACTTCTTTGTCTCACTGGCACGGGAACATTTTGTACTGTGCCTGTTTATTTAAATTTTTCCACTAGACGCTCAACTGTTGATATGCTAGGACGACCATAAATTGGACGTAGCGCTCTTAACGTTGAGGCCACTGACTCCGAATTTCGGTTATAAATTTTAATAATTTCCACTCGTTGTTGTCTTGTATATCTTTCTATCATGAAATGGCAAACCTTATTGAACAGAAATGTCAAAAGAGCGGCAAGAAATATGGCGTCGTTTGCTGTCCCTATCGCTCATCTTTTGAAGCGTCCCTGTTGAAAACCCCTTTACATAAGTGAAGATTAGTGAGTAGAATGAAGCTAACCCAAAGCAATATATATATCATTGGTTATTTGTTCCCAACATATTTGAGAAGAAAAAAATTGCTTAGCAATTTTTGGTAAAGTTTCTTGTAGGTTTTTCACTTTAAAAAAAGAAAGTTTGTTGAATTGTTTGACAAAACCAATCAAATATCAATTATGAACTAGTGTATAGAATTTTACAAACCCGAAGCCAAAATCATTTTGGGTAACTTATGGATATTTGAGGTAAGAAAAAATTTCCAAAATTTTTGGTAAAGTTTAAAAAATTAACTGCAAGTCGATTTTTTTGGCAAATCCTGTCAATTATATTATTTACAAATTAGTGTGTTAAATCAAATCAACTCAAAGCCAATATGAGACGAAAAAAACAAATTCGAAATTTTTTTGTAGAATATCTTGTAGTTTTTTTCACTTTAAGTAAAATTGTTTTTTCCATATTTTTGAAAATTTTATCAATTATTTATTATGAACTAATGTATAGAATAAAATTTCACGAAGTCAATATCTCTGTTTGTTCTTAAGACATTGTAACTTTTTTTCAAACATTTTTAGCAGTTTTTTTTATTAAAAAAAGAAGTTAGTATGTTTTCATATTCTTACCAATTCTTTATTACGTTAAATGCTAGAATAGAATTATAACCCGAAGTCAACAGCATCATTCGTTCTCGAGATATTCGTGACTAACGAAACAACAACGCTCATTGAATTTTTTGAAAGTCCTTTCTACACGTACTGAAAATTCTATCTATGTAATAAACTTCACCCGAAGTGAATATTTATTTATTTATTTATTTATTTATTTCACTACGTACTGTAGGACATTGTCCCTTATTTATGTTCAATCGTTCTTGAGATATGGTGAACGGAAAAAATGCGAAAGAACATACGAACGTACATAGGTACAAACACACACATCTTTCTAAAAATGATGGATTTCGATTCTAGGGAGCTCGAAACGCGAAGATATGTCAAAATTTTCGATTCTATAAATCGGACCAATTACAATAACTTCTAATGGGAATTTAATAATTTGCCTGCGCTTGATGGGGTACAATCAGTGTTGCCATAAACTTTTTTCAGAAATCTGCAATAATAACGAAAAAAAATCTGCAGTGCAGATTTCTAAAGAAATAATAATAATTCATTAATAAACATTTTTTATTAGAAAATAACATGAATAAACTTAACTAATAAAAATAACATTGTTTCTTTTTGTCGTACATAATAGAGTAACCTAAATGCTTAAAGCATTTCATATTTTACTTTAAAGTTAGTGCAGTTATTAAGATTTATTTTTTATAAAATAGAACTTTGAGATAACAGCATACAGCAAGGTTTGCACGAGTGCAGATATAATCTAAAGTGCAGATTTTTGAAATTCAAAAGTCTGTAGATGGATTGAAAATCTGCAAAATGCAGATAAATCTGCATTTAGGGTAACGCTGCACCCTAAAAAAAAAATTCGTAAAATAACAACGAAATTCTTTCGTAAACATTTTTTTTGTGCATTGTACAAATTTTAGTGAGTTGAACAAATATTTTGTAACAAACATTGGATAAGAAAATTTTGCATAACAATTTCCTTGTACAATTTACGAAAGGACTTTTGTAATTTCTTTTGCACTAATTTTTAGTAATATGTGCGAAACATTTCGTTCATTTTACGAAAACTACATGACAGAGCCCAACTAACATACTCTCGAGAGCTAAGCTCCCATTTTCTCAAAAAAACGCTCATAGTACTTTTTTAGATCTTATTGCTAAACTTAAGACTTGATCTGTCATAATGAAACATAAATTTGTCTCATAGTGTTTTCATTAAATGATGTAAGCATTTTTCTTGGATCAAATCACTTTAATCTTATACCTAGAACAATTATTACTCCTGTATGTAAATTGAAAGTCTTATAATAATTTTGTTTTCAAATTTAAACTCTAAACGTCATTTTTAAGTCTTTAAAATCTCTTAACAAGAGCTAATAAAGTAACAACTACAAAACTCTAACTATAGGATTCATATGAGATGTTGCACTGACAGCAGCTTTATTTGATTCATACAACAGTCGTTCTTTTTTTTTTAACGTTTTGTATGTACATTGTTTTCTGGCGTTCAGTTTTCTATTGGTCTGTCTACCTGAAGGAAACATTGGATGCTGATGCCGATTACTGTTTAAAATGTATTTTATTTTGTTACAAATGTGAACTTTCGGTGATAGACTTTCTTTTTATTTTATTTCGATGTAATATAAGGTTTTTCTGACAAAATTTCGGTTGAAAATTTGACTAAAATATTCATGCAACGGCGTAAGCCCATTGTAAACATTTTAATGTTTTAAACTTCGTAAGTCTGTCACAATTTGTATGGAAAATTAGAGAGATTTACGAAGCTTAAAATTTTACTACGTCTATAGTTTTGTTGCGGAATGTTAATTTTTTGATATTCTTTGTTCATTTATTTCAAAAATTATGACGTTATAATAAAGATTTTTTGTTCAGAAAAGATAATGCATAAAATTTAATATTTCAAACTTTGGAGATTTCATCTTTTTTTAAACATCAACAATAATTCACATTCTTAAGAAAAAAGGGAACGCATCACCGGTTTGTTCTTGGTTCGTCATGTCAAAATAAAGTCGCATTAAAGCATCAGACTTCTCATAAAAAATGTTTTTATTTGCATACCAACATAAATGGACAACACTCTCATAAAAATGTCTTTTTAAGAGTTAAAAGTATCGATGCGACAGCAGCCATATTTAAATTTGAACGAAGTGTTTTTTGTATAGTTTGAGGGTTGCCGTGATATGAAATTAAATTTTGAAATAATTTATTTGGTTTTCCATTATGACGAATTTATTTAAGTTATATTTATGTATATACGTGTATTGATATTGATGTTTATTTTGTTCAACATTAAATGCAAAAGAAGTATTTGTTCTAATAACAAATGTCTAAAAATATAAGTTCTGACTTATTAGTTTTTCATTAAAACGTCTCTTAACCTTTTGTAAATTCTTAGATTACACAAAAACAGGCATACAAGAATAAGATTATCAATTCGACATATTATCTGCTATTATATCTTTTTTTGTCATATAACATGAATAAATACCATAAATAATGTCAGCATAAAAAGTTCTATTCTTATTAAAAGCAAACATCAAGGTAACCCTTTTTGCAATTCAAAATAAAATTAAAATAATTTAAAAATCAATTATTTTGAAAGCGCTTCGTTATTTTTCGAAGTAAAATGTGTAAGTTAGTAGAAAAAGTTTCAATCGCACTAAGATTTAACTCCACATATGCGACAAACTATAATTATACTAACGTCGCCATGAAATGAAAATATAAATTCACACATTCATTTTTCTACATGAGACAATGACGATGACACATACAGACATAAATACTTCGTACCAAGTTTCCGTAGGAAGTATACAAATGTGAAAGATAAGTATCTGTTTTTTTTTTAATTATGCGCATACTCTTTCTCTTTTCATCAACTCCCACAAGAAGTGACGCATTCTCCTAACAAGATTAATGGAGCATTTGTCATCCCATAGGAACAATAAAAATGTTTCTATAAGAGGAAATTAACTCCTATAAGTGGGCCATTTAAGGCTTTTAACATTTTCATAAGGATGTAGGAGTACTCTTCTAGAGTGAGAATAACTCCCGGAATAAAGTCTCACAAGCCTCTTGGAAACTCTTATGAGAGGAAAATTGTTACTTGGGAGGGTAATGTTCAATGATTAATGGCCCTTTCATTTTACTTAATATAACAAACAAATAATTTTCTTAGATAGTACGAATGTTAATGGACATTTACAAAATTTTTCAGTACTCAAGGCATGAAAAGTATTCAAATACTTTACTATGGGTACCTAGAGTGACTACGCTTATAGATATCATTTGTTTTTCGATCTTGAAAGTGTTTGGTCGTTCAAAAGTAGGTACAAAAAAGTAAGAATACTATAAATAATAATTAAATAAAATTATTTTGTTTCTATTATTTTTTTGTACAGTTTTTACAAGATGATTGGTAAATGAGTGTAGTCGAAAATTTTAGAATTCCTGTTTCCCGAATTTAGGATCGACTTCCAACCTATGCCATCTAAGAACATAAGCTTCTTTAAGGGGTATTATATCTCGCATAGACCTGAAAGTTCCATAAAAGAGTATTTTTTTCTTTCTTGGATTCAGACCCTCTCCATTCCTATGAACTTATAATATATGTACATTAGGGTGGTCCTTAAATTGAACGTAGTCTTGGATGGCCCTCATTCGATTCAAAACATTGAAAAACAACAAAACGCGAAAATAAATCAGAATGTATAGATTAGATTCAGACGAGAAAAAAATTGTATCGGAGGAGGGGTTTATTTCTTCCCGTTCAGGCGGGAGGGGTAATTTTCTAGAAATTTGGCAAAAAAAAAAAAAAAAAATATTAAAAAAAAAAGGGATCACTTTCAATGCCGCCTTTGCTTTTTAAAAGCCACAATTCCATTCTATAATATGCTTCCTAAATAAAAATTTTATTTTAAAAAAATTTTGAAAAAATAATTTATATCTAAAAAAATTATAATTTTTTGGTTTTTAAATTTTTAAGTTTGAAAACTATTTTTTCAAAAACTATTTAAAATTAAAACTTTATTTATAAAGCATATTATAGAATGGAATCGTAGCTTTAAAAAAAAGCTAAGGCGTGTGGCATTGTAAGTGTTCCCTTTTTTGAAAAATAATTTTTTTCTGTTTTGATCCAAATTTTGAGAAAATTACCCCTCCCGTCTAAACGGAGGAAAATAGACCCCCGTCCTATACTATTTTTTTTCTCGTCTAAATCTAATCTATATTCTCAAATTGTTTTTGTTGCATTTTAAAAGAATCGCCCTTTCCCCATACTTAGTACCTTAAAAGTGAAAATAGGGTGACCAGGGGGGTGAAATAAAAATCTGAAAAAAAATTAGGAAGTTTTTTTTCTATGTAGAACCATTTGATACCTCTCAGAATTTCAAAAAATCCAATATAAGGACCATCTTAATGTACAGTTTACACACAGGAATAGCTTTAATCAAAAAAACTAGGTTCTGGTTTCCTCCATGAGCTGTGGAGAAAATATATTTATATGTACAAATAATTTTTACTAGATTAATTATCCAAAGCTTTCGTAGAATACACAAAATATCCAAAATTATTTCGTATGTTCTACTAAATTTTTGAAAAATGTTTCTAACATTTTACTATTTGTAAAAACACAAAAGTTTCGTAGTATAAACGAATGAAAAAGAATGGAATTTGTAAATTAACGAAAGTCAACTCGTAAAAATTACGAAAGTCATTCGTGGTTTTGCACCACGAAATTTTCGTAAAATAAACGAAATTTTTAGTTAAATGCACTAATTATTTTTTTGGGTGTGGGTACAACATAATGTGAATGGATGAAAACACCTCTAAAAATTGAGAGGAATTAAATAATTTTCTATTTTTGATATCATTTTTTCCGTTTAAATCATGTTTGAAATGCTATTTTCGACATTTCTACAGAATCATGCAATATTTTGTTGATCCTGAATTTTAAGAAGCTTAACAATGCTTCTTTATGTGCTCTTATTAAATGTTTGCTCATTAAAAGAACGTTGAACATTATTTAAGACCATATTTTTAAATCTTGGGGCGTCACAAAATTAATTGAGGTAAACGTGTCCTGGAACTTCGATAATAGAACAATATTTTTAAATAAAATGTAGGTTGCTATGAAATAATCTGTTTCAGAGATATAGTTTTGGATTTCACTACTTATCCAAGCCTTGAAAGAACGGTTTTTCTTCTTTAGCTCCAACGATGTTACTTGGGCGAAATTCTCTTTTCCGTACCACATGGCAAATTTCACATTCAAAAAAATATTCGAACTCAAGATGTTGATGATTGCCAAATTGAAATAGAACAAAAAGGGTAGCAGCAAGCGATAGATTAAACTCAAAAAAGTATCTATGGATTGGGGAATCAAGTATGATTCTTATGTTGCTTCGTCATTTTTCCGTCATCAGATCGGATTTCGAGATATGTATCCCCTTCAGAAAATGACAAAAATATAATGTAATTTCGCGTTTTTTTTTTTAAAGGTTATGAACAACGCGAAATAATTTTTTTCAACAAAATTTGCAAAACCATTTCAAAGTTAAATTTTACTTTTCCAAGCTGGTCCTTATATTGTTTTTTTTTTTAACTCCGAGCTGCATGGATAAAGATCAAACGGCAGGAAATAGAAAGTAAAATTTTTCCTATTTTTTTTTGTTCAAATTTTTAGTTCACTCACTTGGGGGGAAATTGCCAATGTACGAGGGAATAACACAAAAAAAAAAAAAAAAACAAATCAGACCGTATGGAAAAGATTCAAATGACAAAAAAATCGTATCGGAGGCGGTCTATTATCCCCCAATCGCCTGAGAGTGGTAGTTTTCTTAAGACTTGACTCAAATGGAAACAAATATTGAAAACAACGAAAACACTTATGCCACGTTATAGTTTGTTTAGAGCCACAAATTTATTCTTAAATATGATTTTTAAATGAAGCTTTAATTGTAAATAGTTTTTGAAAAAAAGAGAACAAAATTTACACTTAAAATACTTAAATTTTGTTTTAAAAAACTGAATTGTGTGTGTTTGCTAAATTAAACCATATAACTTTGTTTTTACATACTGTGAGATTTATTGAAAAGTATCATCTAGCGAAGGATTTCTAAAAACGTTAGAAGGATTTCCAAGAGATTAATCATATCAAATGAAGTTTTAGGAAGAAGATTATTATATCAAACTGAGAGTACCTATACCCAAAAGATTTTTAGCAATATTAAAACTCAACATACACCATCAATCATCGCTAATATTCACAAGTTTTTTTGCTCAATTATATGTTGTATCGCATAATTTCAGTTCTCTTTGTAACATTTTATAAACTTAAGTCCAATAATTTAATTTCAAAAGATTGGAAAATGTTTTCCCATATTTTGACCTTTAACATGACTTTGATGTCTCTTCAGTTTTCAAAATGAACAAAACTTATTCTATATAAGGTATAGCAGTATGTAGATGTAGATATATTATGTAGGAAGGTATAACAAACTTAAGTAGGTTATTGAGTCTGAGTTTTTGTCAAACAAATTTACATACAAACTAAAGTAATATTAATGTATGTTTATAGTAATACTTATCTACATACCCAAGGAAGAAGAAATGAGAATTCTTTGCATAATTTCGTAGAACTCTACTTATCATCCTCTTTTTTCATTTTAGAGAGTGCCAGTCAAAAAGATGTGCATACCTACTTATTCGTTGAAAACTGAAAAATTACTTATTATTCAACTTTATCTATTGCATCAAGATTGTCACTGTTGGAAAATTTTCATCTTTTTTCAATAAAAACTGAACATATTTTATATATTAATTAAAAATATGATTATGATTCCTAGAATGTTTTTTATTAACTATACAAAATGAACTTTTTTTTAAAGGGGTTCTAGCAGCTGGCAATGCAAGCTTATTTGCGAAGAATCATTGAAAAATTTGAATTATAAATTTTACCAAAACCGTTGAAAATTTTTATTCTAAATGACTTGAGTTGATATTTAAGTGCAAACCTAATTTAATCAAAAACAACGTTCCTTTACTTGGCATTCATATACATTTATTATATTTTTGAAAATAAAACAACTCTTGTAATAGGCTTCTTGAAACGGGTCTCACGATTTGGATGCAGGGCACAAATTGACTGGATTTTTCAAATTACGTATAGCCTAAGACAAAGACCAACGACTTCTCGAAAGTTAATGGTGGTATTTAAAAAGTTCAAAAGAACTTTGAAGTACAAAGTTTATACTTTAGAATGTATGTCTTATATATCTTTAGATTCGAATATCTATAAAACGTGACATGCTAGAGCAATTTCAAGACCAGATTCGAACTCAAGACAACAAAGACCGTCTGAAAAATATATCTTGGTTCATTTCATAGACCTAATTAAAATTTTTCACATAGAGTATTTACTTATTGCTTTCGAGTAGATTTTCGAAAACAGTAAAAATACGTCAATTTTCAACTAGCGCTTGAGTCCAAATAGATTGTCGCAGAAAAAAAACTTAAAAAGAGATTCATTGGAAATTGTGTACACTTTCAATGGTACCTTGATGTTATTTTCGAATTATCCATAGTTTTCGAGTCATTAGTGAAAAACTCCCAGAAAATGTATTTTTGCATCATTTTTCCGTGTTGCATCACGATATTTTAGTCGCAGAGCTCAGATTCGGATTCAGCAACCCCGAAAACATAAAAGAGGGCAAAATCAAAACTATCCCACAATTTGCTCTTTAAGACCCTTTTTGAGCACAAATTGACTGGACTACAAACCAAACGATACTTTTGTAAGTATCGTCTCGGTATTGTCAAAATCAAATAATTTTAGTATCGTCTCGGTATCGGTATATAACTCAGTGTCGTTTGGTCTCGTATAACAAAGTCTGGTTTTGGTCTGTTCTCAGTCACAAATGCACGACTTGGTTACAGGTTCTTGATCTTGTATAGTTGAACTCCCTTGGTATTTTTAAGGTTTAATAAAAATTCATTATATAAAAAATATGAATAGTGAAATAACCGACAATCTTTTTAACTAAAATGTTTTTTACGTCTTAAAAAAAATTTAAAGTCCTTCTTTAACAATGTCTGAATAAAGTTCCGATTAACTGTCCGAAACATAAACTCTACGTCAAATTATCATAGCAGGAAAACAGTGCTGGTTACAAAATCATTCGAGTCGTATTTGAAAAACCAAAATATAAGAAAAAATATGAGGCAATTGGTCGATTTTATTAAGGTAAGAAAAACAAGTCGGAAAATGTTATCCAAATAATTGGTAAATGTCATCAAAATGATTGGTTTCAGGGAAACAAAGAGAAAGAACAATGGGTGCGGAAGTAGGTAGTTTTAATATAAATAATTGCTTAAAATTTCTCCTTAGTAAAGAGAAAAAACTGTGAAAATGTCATTCAAATCGTTAGAGGTGTTTGAGAGACACCAATTACAAGAATCTTTTATTTGTAATAAATTAATAATAATATTTAAAAAAATATTTTTTCTGTCGATACCAAACGATACTACCGGCAATATCGGTAAATTTCGGTCACAAAAGTACGGTATCGCTTCGGTTTTCAATGCCGATACCAAACGATAACGAGGCTTTTCTGGTGTCATGGTCAGCCCTATTTGGATGCAATTTTCACATTTCTTTTTCTTAAGAAGAGAGAAGGCTTAGGCAATGATTCTAATAATTTTCTTTTCATTTTTCTTATGCTTAGTTTCTCTGAAACCATTGATTTGGATGAAATTTTCAGGCTTCGTCTTTTCGATTGGAAGACGGAAGAAGTAATTTTTGTGAAATCCACCCACTACCACGCCTATTTCCTCTGGTATCTTTTTTTCTTGGTAATGGCTCCAGTGAAATTTGTAACGATTCTTCCAAGCTCATTCCTATAATAACAAACTACACCGATATTGCTTTAATTTTATACAGTTTACTGTATATATTGTCTGAGGTAAGCTCTGAAACTCATTTTAATCTGCCATAAAAAGTTGTTCATTGTTTTTCTGTGAACTTACTACCATGGTCAAAATTTATGTGTCGGATACGGTAGTTACATAATATGAACTCTTCTCTGTTATTGTGAAACTAGCCCTTAAAAATTGTTAAGTGAACTTAAGAAAACTTTAGTTAAAAAATTGTCTTTCGTTCATTATATGTACATTAGGGTGGTCCTTAAATTGGACGTAGTCTTGGATAGCCCTCATTCGATTAAAAACATTGACAAAAAAATGTCCCTGATTTTTTCAGATTTTTATTTCACCCCCCTGGTCTCCCTATTTTCACTTTAAGGTACTAATTATGGGTAAAGGATTATTCTTACAAAACGCGAAAATAAATCAGAATATATAGATTAGATTCAAGCGAGAAAAAAATTGTATTGGAGGGGGTCTTTTTCCTTCCCGGGAGGGGTAATTTTCTAGACATTTGGTGGAAAATAGAAAAAAATTATTTTAAAAAAAAAACGGAAACACTTACATTGCCACACCTTAGCTTTTATTAAAGCCACGATTTTTTGAATTTTTATTTTAATTAGTTTTTGAAAAAATAATTCTTATCTTAATAAATTATAATTTTTTGTTTTATTTAATTTAATTTATATTTAAGTTTGAAAATTATATTTTCAAAAAATATTCGAAATGAAAACTTTATTTAGAAAGCATATAATAGATGGTATTGTAAGTGTTTCCATTTTATTAAAAATATTTTTTTCTGTTTTGATCCAAATTTTGAGAAAATTATAACGGGGGAAAATAGACCCCCCTCCGATACTATTTTTTTCTCGTCTAAATTTAATCTATACTCTCAGATTGTTTTTTCGCGTTTTATATGAATCATCCATAGTACTACTAAAGTGAAAATGGGGCGACCAGGGGGCTGAAATAAAAATCTAAAAAAATTAGGAAAAATTTGTTTTTTTTTTATGTAGAGCCGTTTGATGCCTATCCATCCGAGAATTTAAAAAAAAAGGTAGGTAATGAGTTTTTTTTATTAAGTCTTAAAAATAACAAGCTAGTTGAAATACAAGACTTAGAACATGTAACCAAGTCATGCATTTTATTTTTGCGTGCGATACTTACAAAAGTATATTTTGATTTGGTATCGGGGCCAGCCATAATGATTGGTCTTGGTATATGAGTATGGTTTTGAGATAGAGCTAATAAAAATATGTATAAGTAGTGAAATTATAACCTTTTGATCCAATATCAATTACCTAAGTAATTAATATTTTTCTTATGGAAAATTAAAAAATGTCACATTTTGTTCCGAAAATACTTTTTTAAGTTGAATTTTCATTGATGCATATATTATTATCGAATCGATAGAGTTCAGGGCGGGGGTGGAGCTAGGCCAAAAGGAGGCGTGGGCGAAATTGAATTTGCGGGGCCTCTGGTGGAACGTGGGGGGTATAGAAAAAGATTTTTTTCAGCTTAAAAGTAAAATTTAAGTTATAAGACCCTTTAAATGGTCTGTGTTCTATATAGTTTAAAGTGACCGTAAATATAAGAAAAAACACAAATGAAGTAAAATATGAAATAAAAGTGTAAATTTTTACAACACTTCACTTTAAGTAGAATACCAACCATTTAAAGATTTATATTTAATTAGATTTTTAGGCTAGAAAAAATTGTGTCCATTAACACCCGGTTTACCAGGGCCGCAAATTTAAAATCACTTTCTCCATACTGTAGATTGTTTACTTCAAGAGAAAGTATGTACTAGGCATTAGGATTTGTATCAAAACGACTTATACTACGCTCTAAATGTTTAATAAATCTGTGTTATTCCTTCCAGAACAAAAAAACAATTGAAAGGTCCAGGGGAAAAACGACTTAAGTCCACTTTTTAAAAAAAACTTAACTAATAATGACATCTCGTAGATTTTTCTGTACACTTTCCGAAAAACTTTTTGACAGAAGTTTTTTTGTTTGTTCCAAAAACTGAACAAAACAATATTTGAAAAGGAAAACTTTTGCCTAGACAAAGCGCCATTAAAAAAATGTAAACAAAAATTATCCGAAATTCTTAGTTGTTCCAGCTAGGTCCTGTCAAAAGAAATTGCATTTCAAAAATGGTCACGCTTGTGTAATTTTTTATTTTCAGACTACATTATATTTTGATAAAAGATGCTAAATAAAAAGCAAAAAACCCCTTTCAATTATCTTATCCGATTCTTTCAAGAGTAATTTTTAATTTTTGGCTCTAACGTCGACGGTCCTTTTGACAACAAAAAAGATTGAATAAGTTAAAATCAATATAAGTTTGTACAAGTAAGTACTTTGAGCTGGACATAATTAT
Organism: Dasysyrphus albostriatus; assembly: GCA_946251815.1. Taxonomy (NCBI): domain Eukaryota; kingdom Metazoa; phylum Arthropoda; class Insecta; order Diptera; family Syrphidae; genus Dasysyrphus; species Dasysyrphus albostriatus. The sequence continues at coordinate 190,297,923 of OX276335.1, read as the reverse complement.
TTGTTTTTTCTTTACTTTTGTTTTTAAGTTAAAAATTTGATTTTACTCGGAATCAACCTAACTTAAACCATCCGTTGGACATCAGTTCACTCGCCAATATCGGTGCATTAAAACTGCTGAACCACAGATCAAAATTTGAATCACGTTTGTACAACTGAATTAAATTTTATGAATGAAAAAAAAGGAATACCATATGAATTCTTAAAAAAATTATTTTAGAAAATGAAATTTAAAACATTTTAAAAAATCCCAACAAAAATGATGCTGTGGATATAAAAAAAATATTATTTTTGAAATGCGAAGGCCGTTCGAGGGCTTCCGGGGCCCTTCGAAGCACTGGGCCGTGTGCAGTGGCACACACCGAACACCCCTTCCACTGCCTTTGATTCAAAGTTCTGGACCCGATTAAAAAAATGAAAAAGTACCAAAAGTCACTTTTTATTCCTAAGCTCCCCAAAAAAATCTATGGAAACCCATTTGGCAAAAAGTTGGTAACTCTCATTATTTCAGATTAACAATTTGAAAATTTAGTACTAAGCCTTTTCTGATTTAATTTTATTTTCAGTTATATATCATATACGGCACATGAATAATATTTTGCAATTCTTATTTTTCTACCTTAAGGCGGCCGCGGGGTCTCAAAATTCAATTTTAATAAATGTGCCAGAACAAAAATTACTTCTTTCTAAATTCTTAACAAGATCCACGATACCCATTGTGAATATAAAAAATTTAAAAAAATTCCGACACCCTTATTGAATATATTGTATAATTATAAAGCACTATCCCTCCAAAATGCCGTTACTTAATCTGACAAAACTGCTACTACTTACCTACATACTTATGAAAAACGAGCATCAAAAACTTCATTTAAGAAGATGAATCATCATTCAATTTCTTGCCGTTGTTCATTGGAAATAACAGATGATGCTTTATTCATGATACCAAATAACCAAATAACCAACCTCTCACACCCAATAACAGCTGAACTTTTATTTATATTTTTCCAAAAGAAAAAGAAAACGGTTGACAGAACGTTTCTATCTATTGAAAATTAATGTTTCAACAACTTTTAAGAAGACACGTTAGATATAAAACTTTCTTTAATACATCAATCCACGTCAAGGAAATAGAATAAGAAACTGAATATAAAAACCCAAAAACCCGACAGGTTGAAAATTATTGATTAATTTGAGTTTTTGATTCTTAAACTAGTTTTTTTTTTTTGTTTGAAGAACTTCTGCACTTAAAATTAACTTGTTAATCAAAGCAGGCACGCAAAATTTTTTACAAATAAAACCAATAAATTGAAAAAAATAACGAACAAAAATGTTTAAAGCTCTTATTAAAGAGATCTTAGATGAGTTTGAACTTTAATGTTAATGCACTCATAATAACGGAATTACACATAAATACAATATTCCGAGTCTATTCATTCAAAATCCTAAGATTCATTGTTGAAAACCTTCGTTATCTTGTAGCAAAATTCTTCGAGGCATTTTTATTTGTTGCCACAATTTTTTGAAGCTTGATAAACTTTTTCAAATGTCGGAAAAACATTTGTGAAGTTTCTTTTTTCAACAATTTTAGCCCATAGTTGAATTTTTGTAAGTGAATGGGCGTAATTTTTCTATCCAAAAATTAAAATGCTTGTTGAGAATAAAATTACACCACAACAAAATAAGTTATACATTACCTTTTTTGAGTCGTTTCATCTTAAAATTATAGTGGGTCAAAGTTAACATTTTTTTCAAAATTAAAAATTAATTTTAGAATTTTTGTCCGAATTATTGTTCAATTACAATTTTATCCACAAAAACAATTTGAATAAAACTAATAAGGTCAGTTGAGTTGCACACAACTACACTAGAACGGCACCATACAACATACATAGGTTAACCGTGAAGGCCACTTCACAGACGATCCTGTTTTTTTAAAAACTGAGTTATCTATTATCACTCTTAACTGAACGCGACGCGATGACGTGACACACGCCGAACAGTGGAGCGAAAAGCTGAAAAAGTGAGAAAAAATTTTTGAGCCAATGAATGGACTTGCATGATTTTTTAAACATTTCGTCTGTTTAGTTTCATAGATTACTAGCTCTAACATTATAAAATGAAATTTTATAGCAAATAATAATAATATTATAAAAAAAAAAATGGGTTTCTTAAAAATAATTTTGTATGTATAAAATTTCTGTTACATTTAAAATAAAATACACGAATGGTTTTGAAACAAATTTTGGAATGCAAGTCTAAAGTATATATTTCTGTGCAGATAAAACAAAATTGTTAATTGATCATTGTTTTTGAGATATCCGGTTTTCAAAAAAAAAAAAATTTCAAACTTTTTTTAAAAATTCAAAAACTGCAATATTATTTGATCTTATCAGAAATTTGTATATAAAAAAAATTAATTTAAGTCTAATTTAGATCGTTTTAATTTTAGTCTATGGAAAAAGTTTAATCAAAATCATAAGTCGTTTTTGAGAAAAAAATATTTTCCTTTCCGGTTTTTTTACTTTTGTATGGAAGGTACCGAAGTGCCTCGTTGCATGATGGATAGTGCGTTGGACTGTCATCCCGAAGGTCGAGTTTGATTCCGCTGTCACCTGAAAAAAGATTTTTTTTCCCGAGGTACTACCTCTTGCGAGGAACTGACAAAAAAGAGTATACTTGTCATGATTAAGTGCTTCTTATTTAGCCGTTCGGACCCGGCAAAAAATTGTAAGTCCCCTCCTTACCTGCCAACAACACTCACAGAGGGATGGTTGAAAGTTGTTAGTCACTAGCCATTGGCTCTCCACGAGCTGTTGCGTTCAAGTTTTTGAAATATTTGATAAAAAAAATTTGAAACATGTTTTAAAAATCCAAAAAATTATTTTGTAAAATTTAAGTACGCAAAAATATTTCATTTTTTGGAAGCTTTGTTTAAGAAAAATTATTGAATCAATCATACTGTTTTAAATAAAATCAAAAAACTAAAAGAATCGTTTTTTGGGTAATAACATTAATAACATTTTTTCAGAAACGGGTTTTCACCCAAATTTACTGAATTTACTGAAACAGACAGAATGGAGCCATCCACTTTTTTCGTGTTCTCTATCATCGTAATGTCATGTTTGATGGTTACCTCAACTTTTTTTTTTGCACGAGTATACCTACCTAAACAAATTTAAATATATTTTAAATATTTATCAATACACAATTAAAAATATATATATGTAGTTTCAAAAAAATTCATCGAATAATTTTTGAAATACATATGGAACTTTAAAAAAAATAATAAATATAAGTACCTATGTACATAATGGGTGGTTTGGGCCGAGGCAAACAATTTTTGGTGGACAATTTAGTGGACAACACAAAAGTACTTAAATATAAAGTGATTATATCTTTTTTCTCTAGAAAGAAAAGAGTCCATTTATAAAAAAGTTAAAAAAAAAAGAATTTCATGCAAATAAAAAGAAAATGAAAGATCAGAATCAAAAAAGAGAACATGTCTGCTTTTAAAGATATGTTCTGGAAATCCTACGTTTAGGCTATGTTTTTTGAAAATAAAAAGATCATTTGTGCTCTAGTCGGTCAATTATAGAAAGTTAAGGAAAAGAAAATTAGCAGTGAATTAAAAAATAAATAAAAATAAATCAAGTATAGATAAAAAAATACTTTATCGCAGTAAAAAAAAAAATAAAACTCATGGAAATAAAAAAATTAAAGTGAAAAAATCGGTAAAAATATTTTTACAAATAATTTTAACAGAGGCTTTTGAAACTACGTGGTCTTATAATATAAATGTTCTATAAAAAGAAACAGAAATAAAAAGTCTGTTGCAATTTTGAAAAAAAAATCAAACATTTTGTATCGGGTTTTTTTCACTTTTTTGGTAAAACTCATTTTCCTTAACTATTGACCATAAATAATGGACTACCACTTTTATAATCACTGAGAATTTTTTTCAACTAACGGTATTTTCTGGAAGAGGAAATCCCACTTTTAAGGTTTTATACATATTGATAGACAGTTATAATAATGCACAGAGCCATGCCTATGGGTGGGGCAAGGGGCAACCACCCCAGGCACTATGCTGGGAAGGGTGCCACGCCGTACCGTGAATAGCGTTCCATGAACGGCGTCATCATGTCATGAAGGCTGATCACGAGGCGAGCTTACGTAGAAAAAATTGAGAAATTATTTTTGCTATTATATTTAAAACAGAAATGGATTTGGGTACGACATGTTGATGAGGATGATTTTTATAATCTCGGCAGCAAAAATTTCTAGTTTTTTAAAGACCGACTAAACAAAAAATAGACAGAATATCAACAATATTTCAACTGTGATCGATTCATGAATCGAGATTTCAAAAGTCGATATTATTAAAGTCATGGGCGGGTCCTAGTACGTCATCTACCTCAAAAATGTGTTTGCAGAATATTTTTAAAAGCTAACTGCAAGTCTTTTGTTATAAAAGCAACTGCGTTAGCATCACCAGTACACATAAGGTAATATCATTAGAATTTTGATTAGTCAATATTTGTTGTTGTGCTTGCACGTATTTTTCCCTCACGTTCAGAGCCATTTTTTATTTCAGACCATTCCAAATTCTAATTCTTACAACCTCCGGAATATAATACCTTTGTTCCTTGTATATTTTTAAACCGTTCCAAGACAGTTTCAGACCGCCTGATTTAGCGCGGGCTAGTACAATATTTCATTTGTGTTTTGCACAAAATCTGGCGGTCTGAAACTTTTTGAAATTCGATGTGTAACACACTTAATAGCATCTAAGGGGTTTTTCAAACGGAACGCTACAAAATGTAAGTAAGGTTTGCCATTTCATGATGGAAGGATATACGAGCCAACAACGAGTTGAAATTATTAAAATTTACTACCGAAATTCGAAGTCAGTGGCCTCAACGCTAAGAGCGCTACGTCCAATTCAGGGTCGTCATAATCGTCCTAGCAGATCAACAATTGAGCGTCTCCGTGCCAGTAAGACAAAGAAGTGCCCTTAGTGTCGAGAATATTGCTGCCGCTGAGGCTTCAGTTGCAGGAAGCTCTAATGTGTCTCTCACACGTCGTTCTCAAGCGTTGGGCATCTCTGTGACGTCGTTGTGGCGAATTTTGCGAAAAGATCTTGGCCTACATCCTTACAAGATTAAACTGACGCAAGAACTGAAGCCGCTTGACAACTAGAAGCGTCGTATGTTCGTGAATTGGGCTGAGCAACAACTTGAAAATGATTCGGATTTTCATCGAAAAATCATCTTCAGCGATGAGGCTCATATCTGGCTGAATGGCTTCGTCAATAAACAAAATATGCGGTATTGGTCAGGTGGCAATCCACACGTACTCCATGAGTCATAATTGCATACCGAAAAAATTACGGTTTGGTGTGGTTTATGAGCCGGCGGCGTCATTGGGCCGTACTTCTTCCGTGATGATCAAGACCGGCACGTTACTGCGAATGGGGATCGCTACTGTGCAATAATAACCGAATATTTTTGACTCCAATTGGATGATATGGACTTGGAGGACATGTGGTTCCAACAGGACGGCGCCACATATGTGGCGAGTGTCACAATCAATTTATTGGAAACCAAGTTTGGAGAACGTGTTATCTCACGAAATGGTCCAGTCGCTTGGCCGCCTCGGTCGTGCAATATGACGCTGTTAGACTATTTCCTATGGGGCTACGTCAAGTCTATGGTCTATGCCAACAAGCCAGTGACGATTGATGAACTTCGTACGAATATCGAACGTGAAATTGCAGCAGTATCGGCCAATTTATGCTTGAAAACCGTCGAAAATCGGGTTCAGCGTCTGGACTTCTGCAAGCGTGCCCGTGGTGGAATCGATTTATATCGATTTTTTATGTGTACTAAGTACTGTCGATGCTTTTTTCGACTTTCTTTCAAGGGAGGTTACTTTTTGTCTGAGCTTGATGGTAAATATTTTATGAATTAGTAACCAAAAAAGTCGATATAAGCCGACATTTAAACTGGTTAAATCACCTTTTTTTGTCGGTCATTCGTAGGTAACCTATACTAAAATATGTTGGTACTAGTTTTGATTCGGTACAAAGACGGTGGAAATAATACGATTTAATATTCGATTTTTTTAATTAATTCTGTATTTTTTGTTGCGAAAAAGGCGGCTTCTTAGAGCTTGCCCCAGCCCTAGCAACGGCCCTGATAATGCTCATAACTTCACAGTGAAAATTCGAAAACACTTATTAATGACTTTGTGGACAAAATTATAATTTTCGTCTGTAAAATAAAACAAAAAATATTTTGCTTATGGTTTTTAATGCGTTGAAGTTGAAATTGGCTTCAGTATTACTATAGCCCGTCACGTTTTTGAGATATCTGAATCTAAAAGCCTATCCAAACAGATACAATAAATAGAATTTTCTCCCTTCATCAAAAAATTCGTTTTAAATTCCTAATTTCCCTGGTCTGAATTGTGAACTATGCGTTGAAAGTTTTACCTAAAGGATCTTTACGATATTTTAATAAAAAAAAATATCTATCTGTTTGCATCCTTCCACATCTTATATCTAATGCTCATGTTCCTCTAAGTTCTAACTTCTAAGTCTACAACTTTTAGTGATGAACATTCTTTCACTTTACTCAAAAACATAAAGGATTATCTATGTTTCTGGGTAAGTGAAGATCGTTTAAGCAGCTAAACCATCCTTATAATGTTATCAGTGTCATTACTTGTCAGCCAATTTCAGCCTCTTGAAAAATGTAAATATTTAATGAATTGTGTTCATTGTGTTGTACTCGTAGGAGAACTTTGAATGCAAGAAACTACTTATTTGAAGCCCTATACTGCAAGTTACTAGCATGTTCGGTTGCTGAAATACACAATGTGACCTGCTCATGCTTCCTTCATATTAAAGTCAATCTTGTGAAATTTTTTAAACTAAGGATCTCAAATTTTGAACCTAGCCTATCGTTGAAATGCAAAAAATATGCAATTTGGAGCCTTACAGATGCAAATTTTTAGCATGCTTTGATCCTGAGATAAGCAATGCTTACTTGATAACTATGCCCTTATTTGGTAAACTGCAAAATCGGGAATAGAAATGCAAAAACAAATGGAATTTTTTTTAACTAAAAGTTCCTATCTGAAATTTGCCCTCTGGCCTTGTCTAGGTGGGGGAAAATGTTAAAGGTGCCTAGCTATGAAAGGCGCTGTACCGCAAAGGGCACGACACGTTCCGTAAGAGCCGTGTCGTGAAGACCGACACGAGGCGAACTTGCGTAGGAAAAAATTTGGAAATTATTACTGCTAGGTATTATATTGACCAAACTGATATAAAATGGATAGTGCTTACGATATGTTCAAAAGCATCATCTCCTGTGCAGCTTAGCAGTATGAAAAACTATTTGATGAACGAAACTTTGGAAAGCCAGACAGAGTGATTATAATTGTCAAATTTGTTTGCAAGTAAATTGACTGATGTTGATCAATTTTCGAAAGCGTCCAATATTTTGATGTTGGGATGGGAAGATTTTTAAAAATGCGCTTAACTTGCTTCGCATTGTCATCAATCAAATTTCTATCGGAAGAAAATTTGTCTTTAACAGAATCTTAAATTTTTCCAGAGCATCGTTGTGACTCTGTGCCGAAATTCCAAGCAGAGCGTTTTATTTTAAGTTTCGTAATAAAACTAAAAGTTCATCCATTTCTCGACTTTTTTTTTAGGCAGCTGACTTTTTGTCCAGTCAAAATTTCGAAAGGTCAAAACTCAATGAATAGTAAACAATTTAGTTTTTTAACTTGCAAAAAAGTTGATATAAGCCGATATTTAAACAGTTTTTTTCGCCGGTTCATAAGTAACCTATTAAAATTAGGTTGGTACCAGTTTGGAGTCAATTTAAATACGGTAAAAATGATATGATTTACTATTTGTTTTCTAACTAACTTTGTAAACAAATATTTTTAGTGAAAAAGGCGGCTTTTCTTAGCTTGCTTTAAAAGCTAGGAACGGTGCTGGCTGCTTTGCAAACTTATCAGAGAATTTGATAGGTGTCTTTTAAACAACAATACTCAAAGATGTTTCAAATGTGGAAATAAACTAAGTTAGGTTTAACGATATGCTTTTCTTATTATGTACCTACCTAAAATTTATTAGTTTTATTATTTTTTAAAAATTTTAATTGTTACTTTCACTAAAAATAAAGAAATAAAGTGAATTGTTCATTCTAAATAATATAACTTTTTGAAAGCCTTTTATTTTTATCGTAAACGACAAAATTAGATCATGAGTTGCCAAGAAGTGAACACCAAAAATATCGTAAGCGCCAAAAATGTCAAAAACATCGTTGATATGATAACAGCAGTGCCTTGTTCTATGAATAAATTGTATTTACAAAAATATAACAAAATACCGAAAATAAGCTCATGAAAAAAAAAAAATAAACAAAAATGTGTTTCCTTAAAATTTACCTTTTGTCGCTGACGATAAATTTGCGGGAAGGGCTCAATATATGTTAATACCTAGGAAAAATGATGGGGAAAATTGAAAGAACGAGTTTTGTTATTTTTTTTTCTATTAAAACACTTTGTATATTCGTAAGGTAATTCCTTATTAAAATAATCTAATAATGTTTGACATTAAAATACTATTCTTTCGGAATAAAAATCTTAAACAATAAAGCCAGTATAGCGTTACAGGACTTTCATATATATTGAGGTATTCATATTATGTACCTAAGCTACATACATGTGCATACATAACATATAGGTAGTAGAGTAGAGGTACAAAATACTTATTCCATTAAGATACAACAGAAAAAATGGTTTTAAAAATAATCTTATGTAAAGTCATTCTCAAAGACATGTCAATACTTCACACCCAAACAAAACATTCAGGAATCCATGAAGAAGGATAGCTTAACGATATACATATATGCTTGAACCTACCTTTCTCTTTACCCACCAGAAAATTTGTTCGAATACTAAAAAATAAGGAAGTGGAAATTCTTATATATCCCCATTTTCCCAATCTCTGAAGGAAAATTCAAATCCAAATGAATCCCGCATCTCACTTTCCATGCCATCCCAAGGACATGGTTTGATTTTAATATATCTACATTACAAAGAAGAATTAAATTCCCTCGGGTTGGTACCTAAAGTTTTTTTTTTTTTTTTTACAAATTATTCAACTTCCATTAAAGTTTTTTTTTCTAACGCATTTCTTCGTTCGTGGAATTCGGTATTTTATTTCTGAAAAAAAAAATCGTATCATGTTGCTGCCATTTATTGTGCAAACATTCCTCCTTGATGCAGCAAAATGTTTTATTTTGTTAAAATTTGCTTCTATAAAAGTTCGGCGAATTTCTAAAAGAGAAACTCGTAAATCGTGATGTGAATAATTTTGGGTCGTTAGTTTGGTCGGTCGTTCGTGCATACTTTTTTGTTTCCTCTCTTTCGCATTTTGTTTCATGCAATTAATAAAAAACCATTTGACAAATCACCGTGGAAAAGAGAGAATCAACTTAAAATTCGGAAGGATATAAAGCGGTAGAATGATTCAGCAATTTCATCGCCATTACCGAAGCTCTTAACTGATAATAATTTTTTTTTTTGCTTCAAAACGACGAAAAATGTCTCATATTTTCCAGACAGATAAACAAGGGTCCATCATTATTCTATTCATTCTAGCAAGAAATTGACGTACATTTTACACGTGGCTGCGTACCTATTTCGTGTGGCAACGACAAAATAGAGTATATACGAATTTTGAATGGAATATACTGATACATAGACATGAATAGATACCTATTCTAGGGAAAATGGTCCTACAATTTCTCTTGGTCTATTGGACACGTATTGGTGTCGAATAAAAATAAAATGCTCTAGAATGGGTCACACGTACTTTTAGAAACATCATGCAGCTTGTTCCAATAACCGAAAGATTTGTCTTAGCTTGTAGTTTGAAGAATCAATTCACGACTGAAGGGTTCACTTTAAACATGTTTCATGAGGGCAAGTTGGAAAGAAGAGCAATAGAATTATTATTTATTCAAATTTACAAAAAAGGAGACACTTTTAAATAACCAGTAGACTAGGCACTTTAATTGTCTATTAAAACTCTTTACCACAACTTTTTAACAGTGCTTTGATGGTTCTTCAGCTTTAGTGGCCAAACATGGCATTCTAGAAAATCTAAGGGTCACACAAAGCCTCCCTGATCCTGATACTAACAAAGATTTTTAGTAAAACAACCTACCATCAAAGAAGATATTCTTAGCATTTAACCATGAAATAATTTACATAAAAATCGATTTTTCTTAGCTTTTCCTTGCGACTATCAAGTCCATAGAAGTTATATGGCAAGTTATGCATTCGCAAGAAAAATTTAACTTAAGAATTTTATATCACGATGATAGGGAAGATAAAAAAGTGGGTCTTGAAATTCTGTCTCTCTGTTCAGCTACAGCAGACTGGGTTGATTTTCTTTAAATTTGAAACTGGTCATTCCCGCACACTTTTTTCCGTTATATGTTTAGAACCAAAAATATTGGTACCAACCATACTTTTTTTAAAAACAATTTTACTAAGTCTTAACATTCAAAGAAAATGGCCCAGCAAAATTTCTAAATAAAATTCAATAAATTACTTTTAGTAAAGGCCAGTTTTCAGAAAATGTTTTTTAATTAGTAGGGTAGAGTGGGGCTAGTTGGACCACGTGCCAAACTGGATTTGGTGCATTTGAAGTAATCTCACAGCCGAGGTAAAATTCTTTCTATGGGCAGCAGTTTCGTTTCTAAGTTATCCATAGATAAAAAGTTCCGAGACTTCAAGTAAAAAGTGGTCCAACTAGCCCCGCTCTACCCTACCTCGAAAAGAACCCTCTTTGGTTTTTAATTCTCTTGAAAACGGTATGAGTGATTTCAATTTTTTTTAAAAGAGGCTTCTTAAAAATACGAATATTGTGTTGTGTATCAAAATTTTCAAAAACCTGTTTTTTGTATTTAGAAATTTTATTCTAAATAATTCTAATAAAATAATCTTTTTTTTTTTAAAAACATTAAAAATTTTTTTTGAAAAGTGGATGGCTCAGAAACGGGTCTACAATTGTTTTTTAATAAATAGGGGAGAGCTGGTCTAAGGGATAAGAAGTAAGAGACAAGAAAATCCCATGCTTGGAACTTTTAAAATATGCAAGTAATTCCAGATAAAGGTTTTAAAAATAATTTAAAAGATTAAATAACTTAATAATAAATAAGAGCTCAAAAACAAGTATACTTTGATTACTCGAAAAAGTATGAATAATTGAAATTTAAATGAAAAATTTAATCGTTTGAGTGGTTTTCTTAAAAAATTTATATTTAATACAGTAACTATGTACATTAGACCTTGTGTCAAATCCGGTAGTTCTGATTTTTTTCTGAGTTGTTTATGATGTTGGCCTAGTGATAAATCCAATTTTTCGACCACGAGCGTCGAACGCAACATTGGTAAAAATTCAAAAAACCGCGAAATTTTCGCGGTTTTTCGAGTAATTGGGAATTTTAACAAATACGTCTTTATTTCTAGAATAAAACGTTGTTCTACGATTTAAACTTTACTAAATTTACTTCAATTTGAGTTCACACCTGTCTCCATAGACCCAACAGTTTCCAGGGGACGGCTTTCTAAAATATACTCCCGATCCATGGAGGGTCTCTGTCTGAGATATTGCGGTCTTCCATCGGTTGCGGTACCCCGCACGCTGCCTCCAGTCATCGAGACCAAGCATTCTTGTGTCGGAAACCGCCTGATCCCTGTAGCGGAGGTTCGGTCTTCCTGGTCGTCTCGAACCTGGGGGCTGGGATACGAAGATTTTTTTGGCTGGAGTATTGTTGTCCATTCGCTCGATGTGGCTGAGCCAGTCTAGTCGGCGTGTTTTGGCTCTTTGGACTACATCCACATCTTGGTACAGCTCGTATAATTCACGATTAAATCTTCTCCTCCATTCGCCCTCCTCGCATATTGGACCAAATATCCGTCGAAGAATTTTTCTCTCGAAAGTGCCCAATATCAATTCCCCTTTTTACTTATCGTCCAGCACTCGGCGCCGTAGAGTAAAACTGGTAAAACTAGCGTTTTGTATAGCGTGCACTTTGTCTTCCGGGAGAGGAGTTTTGAACCCATTTGTTTGGCCAAACCGAAGTAGCAGCGGTTCGCTAGGGTAATTCTTCGTCAGATTTCCACTAAGGTGTCATTCGTGGGGTTAATGTTTGTTCCGAAGGAGGTGAACTCCTTGACTACCTAGAAATTACTGCTACCAACAGTGATGTTTTGTCCTAGGTGACGGACAGATGAAGCTTTGTTTGTTGATAGCATATACTTTGTTTTGTCCTCATTCACTTCAAGACCAACGCGGTTCACCTGTTCATCAATAGCTGTGAATGCTTCTAGTACAGCTCGCTTGGAGCGGCCGATGATGTCGATGTCGTCCGCATAGCCAAGCAGGTGCGAAGACCTATTGAAGATAGTGCCTTACAGGTTAACACCACTCTTGGGAACTATCTGCTGTAGGACTAGGTTGAAGTCTCATGATAGGGCATCTCCTTGTCTGAACCCTGTACATGTCTGGAATAGCTCGGATGAGCTGTTACCCATTTGCACGTTGCACCGCGTACTTTGTAACGCCATGCGGCATAGCTGGATCAGTTTTTTTCGGGATCCCGAGTTCCGACATCGCCAAAAGAAGCTCTTGGCGACTAATGTTATCATATGCGGCTTTGAAGTCGATGAAAAGATGGTGAGTCTCGACTTGAAAGTCGTTAGTATTTTCCCGGATTTGCGCCAATGTGAAGATTTGGTCTATCATTGAACTGCCTGGCCTGAAGCCACGGTACGTGCCGATCATAGTGTTGCAGAAAGGCTTAAGACGCTCACATAGTACAATGGATTTTCTAAATATTGCAATAATAAATTTAAAACAACAAGTAAATAGTATAGTAAAGTGTATAATAACAAATACGGTGCATAAAACACTAGAGCGTGTGGATCGGGCGAAAAGAAGAAAACCATAGTACAGGATAGGGGGTCTATATCCCCCCGTTTAGGCGGAAGGGGCAACTTTAAGAAAAGTTGACTTCAAATAAAAAAATAACTTTACCGAAACAATGGTAATATCTGGACGAAAATCCTTTAGCCTATCTAAAAGCCAGAAATCCATTCTTGATTTTTTTTTAAATAAAGTTAATTTACCTGATAGTTTGTGAAAAATATACTTTCAAACTCAAAATTTTGACAAAAAACACGATTTTTTTTGTTGATCTATTTTTTTTTTTGTATTAAGTTTTATAATATATATAACATAATAATTACATACTTTGAAACTACATTTAGAGACTCAAAAATTATATTTTTTTTTTAAAGATATCGATATTTATTACTTTTCTATTATTAATTGAAAGAAATTTTTTCAAAAATTAAAAAAATCGAGTACCTACTCAATACCGGTATGGAATATAAGGCTATGAAAATTACTTGCTAAATAAGATTGTGTTCTCTTGCATTCTAGCATGAATAAAATGTATTTAGTAGGAACGAAATGATATGCCTTTTAAAATTACCAATATTTCTGTAATGTATACAAATTTTTACTACTTTCTAAAACTAAACAGATGCGTCTACGAAGAAAAATAACTTTTGCACCAAAAACTAATTTTTGAAAATTTTAGGATTAATTTCCTTTCATCCAACGGGTGATTCAATTCAAAGCACAACTATAAATAACCATCCCATGGCCAGCAATAGAGAATTATAAATGGTCCCAATATCGTAAGAATAGTTTTGATTCCACTCCTCGTTGGGTAGACTCTCAGAGTATTTTTCTATACACATCGATAACAATAAACGGCAATAATTTTTTTTCCTCTTTGGAACTTTTACTGTCCAAAAATTTTCATAATATTTTCCAAAATAAAACAATTATTTTCAATTCAGCGGGGCAAGTTGGTCTTTCCTTAAAAAAAAAAAACACTTAGAATGTTTCAATTTTACAAATGGAATACAAAAATTAAATAACAGAACTCACAAAATTACTATACCTTGTCTAAAAACTGACACATTTTTAACACAATAGCGGAAAAAGGGTTTTTTTCTTTTTAAATTTTGATTTCTTCCTAAATTTGAAACAAAAGTTTCCAGCTTTTGTTTGGTTATTCGATATTTTAAAATCGGACTGACATTTTTTAGATTAAACATATAAAAACCGTTGATGAGAAATAGAAATGAGGGCCCCTGGAAGTTTTTCCCGATAGTAGCTGATTTATCTTCATTAAGACTACATTGATTCTTAGAGTTATTATAAGAACACCATAGTCTAATATTTAGTAAAGGTATGTCCTGACTTCTCTTAACCCACCAGAGCGAGTTCGTGTGACCAAGTCCAACACCCTTTTAATTTTTCTTATTCAAACTTTCATCACTCTCTCAGTGTCACACATCTGTTGCTACATTTCAATGAAGAATGCGTAGCTGACGATTCACGATAAAAAAGGGCAAAAGGATGAAAACCCCCATTAGCCACACATACTTTTCTTCTCCAACAAAAAAAAATTAATCCTTTTGTCGAAGAAACAGGTGGACACGATTCAATTAAATAATAAATGAGTTTCATCAATGTTTTTTTTTTTTTTTTTTGGCACTTCGGTTTTTTTTACAGATATCCTTTTACCCTTTTGGATTGAAAGTTTTGCGGTCCCTGATGCTGAAACAGGGACACTGTGGAAAACAAGCAAAATTGTTCTATGCGAATCCCTTTCTTCGAGAGGGTCTGATGGATTTCAAGGGATGTTAAGATAAAAATTTAAGTTTAACATTTAAAATTCTTTTGGGATGATATGTCAGCCAGGGTGTCATTATACATATAACAGATTGAAATCGCAAAATGGGTTGCTTCATATCAAAAAGTGGCTTGTCTTTTTTTTGTATTAAAAAGTATATGTATTAAATAAGATAGGCGGCATAGTTTTTTTTTGGGTACCTACCTACTAGTTTCAAAAAAAGGTAATCTTAACTGGCAATTTTACGGACTGATGGAATTAATTTAGAGACATTAGATGATAACGAACATTAAACAGAATTATTTTTTGTTTTTTCTGATACTTTATCTCGAGCTTTAGATTGTAGAATTGAAATAGTGTTAGTTTATTGAATCGTTGAGCAAAAAGTTAACTTTCTGATATGTCTGGGAGTAAGGCTCACATCATATTTTACGATAATGGTTGAAGTTGCCCTTTTTGAAGGTATTGTTGAATGGAGATTAATTCAAAGATAATATGTTAATCCACTTTAATTGTTGTACATTGTAATATCTTCGGTCTTATATGTATGAGATAGAAGTGTTTATTTTTCATGATTGGTCTAAAAATTTCGGTAGATGCTCCTAAAATATTAATTCTCCTAAAGTCTGAGCGTTTCATATTGATATTTTGAGGGGCCGTATCGCAATTTTCTATGGCGTTATGAAAAACCAACCAAGCAAAAAGTGCCCTAATAGATTGTGAAATAGTGCTCAAAAAACTCTCAAAACTCAAAAATTACTGTTATGTTTTAGTTTTAATTTTCTTCATTCTCTTCTAAAATGAAACAATACCCCCACAATTCTATGGAAAAAAAGCTCAAAATAAGAAAAATTTTAAAAAATATTTAAAAAGTGTGAACTCCATTTTTTGTTGCTTAAAATTGATAATTACTCGTTGAATACACAAAATTTGAAAAATATTTTATATTATAATTTGTAGAAATAACACTTCTTGTCAGAAATAAATTTTAATATTTTCAATACATCTGAAATTACGGATATTATTTGTTAAAAATCAATTCATTCTTTAAATCAATATAGCGCCAACCATGCAAATGGTTCATGGTCAAAAATTAGGATTTGAGTTATCTATAGTATCGGGTTGTTCATTAAGAGCGCTACAAAAGTTTTTTTAAATAAACAAAAACGGTTTTGGATATCAATGAAATTCTTTATTCCTGTGAAAGTACATTCGATGCCATTATGTATAGAACTTGATTTCTTTTGCATGGCGATCACGGGCACGGCACGAAGTCCAGACGCTGAACCCTATTATCGATATTCGTACGAAGTTCATCGATCGTCGCTGGCTTGTTGGCATAGTCCATAGACTTGACGTAGCTCCACAGGAAATAGTCTTACGGCGTCAAATCGCACGACCGAGGCGGCCACGCGACTGGACCATTTCGTGAGATAACACGTTCTCCAAACTTGGTTTCCAATAAATTGATTGTGACATTAGCTGTGTGGCTTGTGGCGCCGTCCTGTTGGAACCCCATGTCCTCCAAGTCCATATCATCCAATTGGGGCCAAAAATATTTGGTTATCATTGAACGGTAGCGATCCCCATTCACAGTAACGTGCTGGTCTTGATCATCACGGAAGAAGTACGGCCCAATGACGCCGCCGGCCCATAAGCCACACCAAACCGTAATTTTTTCGGGATGCAATGATGACTCATGGAGTACGTGTGGACTGCTGCCTGACCAATACCGCATATTTTGTTTATTGACGAAGCCATTCAGCCAGAAATGAGCCGATTGCTGAAGATGATTTTTCGATGAAAATCCGAATGATTTTCAAGCTGTTGCTCAGCCCAATTCACGAACATACGACGCTTCTGGTGGTCAAGCGGCTTCAGTTCTTGCGTCAATGTAATCTAGTAAGGATGAAGGCCAAGATCTTTTCGCTAAATTCGCCACAACGAAGTCACAGAGATGCCCAACGCTTGAGAACGACGTGTGAGAGACACATTTGGGATTTCTGCAACTGAAGTCTCAGCGGCAGCAATTTTCTCGACACTACGGGCACTTCTTTGTCTCACTGGCACGGGAACATTTTGTACTGTGCCTGTGGATTCAAATTTGTCCACTAGATTCTCAATTGTTGATCTGCTAGGACGATTATGACGACCATTAATTGGACGTAGCGCTCTTAACGTTGAGGCCACTGACTCCGAATTTCGGTCGTAAATTTTAATAATTTCGACTCGTTGTTGGATCGTATATCTTTCCAAAACCTTACTGAAGAGAAATGTCAGAAGAGCGGCAAGAAATATTTCGACGTTTGTTGTCCCTGTCGCTCTACTTATGTGGCGTCCAGTTTGAAAAACCCTTTAGTTATAGGTACTTCAACGAAATCAAAACAATATGAAAATGAATTAAATTTAAGAAAAGAAGTTATGATAGCTGAAAAATTTTTGTTGCTTTAAAGTTTGTACCTTTTTTTAAAATCAAAATCAAAATTCTACTAACAAGAACTTAATGTTCCCTGGTTCTGGTCTTCTAGGTCATATTTAAAGTATATTTTTTACACTGAACCATCATGTATCGAATTTCAAATACAAAAAAAATCCTTCCTAAACCTGCGAACTTCCAAAAGTACCGAGTTTATGTCTTTAGAAACCTGATACAATTCTTCAATGTCTTTTTTTTTTTATAATATTTCTAATCCTTTATGGAAAAATCTATATGAATGTGATGTGTGGAGCTAGATCTTTGCATTTTTAGGGGCCATAAAATATCCATTTCATGACTTTCTGAAAGCTATTTTTCATAAGGGCCACAAAGATGTCTAAGCTATGGTGCCATGTAATTACTATATATGCAGCTCTTACAAAGGTGTTAGCTCAAAAAGTAATTAAAACAAAAAATAATTATAATTCTGAAATTAAGAGCTCTTTTTTAAGATCTTGTCGCTGTATACTAATCTTATTCGTCCGTAAGTTTATTTCTGTATACATTTTGTATGAATAAAAACGATGATATAAAAGGTGTTTTTTTTTTAGATGTGTAGTTTTCAATCTGGCAATAATGTTTTCGCAGTTGGTCTTTTTGACAGCTGTCATTTGATTTATGGTGAGTTCGGTTTGCCATTTTATATTTACTTTAAATTTACTACCAAGGTAATGGTTCAGTTCGCGTGACGCACTGCGAAACTATCAATTTATTGAAGGAAACTTTTGGTGAACGCAATATGTCGGGTCGTGGGCTTGTGGCGTGGCCTCCAAGATCGTGCCATTTAACACTGCTGGGCTGTTTTTTGTGAGATTCTGTGAAGTTGCTGGTCTAAACAGATAAGCCCAAGACTATTGACACCTTAGAAGAGAATATTCGGCGCGTGTATTGCTGACATACGGCCCAAATTGCTGCAAAAAGTGGTCAAAAGTTGGGCCTCTCGGCTGGAATTTATTCGAGCTAGCCGCAGCAGCCATAATGGCAAACCCTTATACAAGGTGTCCACCGGGAAGGTATACTACTTTGTTTTGCCGCCATTTTGGTAAACATTAGTCTTGACAGTTCATATTTGGCAGTCGTGAAGTAGACTCGTGGCTAAATTTTATTATGGAAAAATATTCTATAAACCAACGTGTTTTAGTCGTTAACACATTTTATCAAAATCAATCATCGATTTCTGTGACGATGAGAAAGTTACGTGAAATTTTTGGGAGAAACAACGTGCCAACAAAACGCACTATTTATCGTATAGTGAATGATTTCGAAGAAAGAGGGTCTGTAGGTCGACGCGTGCCGTGCTCAGGAGCTTGGTCTTCAAAGATATGATTGAAAAGTTTTTAACGCCACAACTGCATGCTTTGGGCTTGATTAACATGTGGTATCAAAAAGACGGTACCACATCGCATACAGCCAGGATTACAATGGAATTACTGCGAGACCTGTTTTCACAAAAAGTTATTTCAAGAAATTGTGATGTTGATTGGCCTCCACGGTCGCCTGATTTGATTGCTCCGGACTTCTTTTTGTGGGGATATCTGAAAAGGAAGGTTCATGCAAACAAACCAGAAACACTTGAGCAACTTAAACAAAATATTCGTGAAGAAATTAATGAAATACTGCGTGAAATGTGTGGGAATGTAATGAAAAATGTGCTCAAAAGGGCTAGCATTTGTGAGACTAACAAAGACGGACATTTACCTGATATTGTATTCCATACATAGTTGCCGACATTGAATAAAACATTTATCAATATAAGATCCATTCTCTTTCATTTAATCCAAAATTATAAACAAACAAAGTAGTATACCTTCCTGGTGGACACCCTGTATTTATAATAAAGCTAAATCCTTGGACATTAAATTATATGCATTTTATTTCTTCCTCAAAACCACACTTTAAAAAAAAATAACACCCGTTACAAACATATGAAGTAGATGGAACAATGTTTTTGTCACTCATTTCACATTCTTAATTTTTTTTTCTTCATTTTTAATAGTTAAATTGGTAAAATTTCTCAAAATCGTTTTCAATTTGAGTTTAAATTGCTGTCAAATCAGTATCTTTCACGTTAGCAAAATATTTGTTTTGTCAATCATTCGCGAAAATGAAAAAACAAGACATTTCGTTTGAGCTACATTCCACTTGTTTTCAGTTAAATTATTTCCACTTGTCTTTCAAATTTGTTGTTTTACACTGACAAACAGTGTTTGTTTTTGAAATTACTCCCACTTCGGGTTTAATTTCCCATTTGATACCACATGAATGATTTATTCTTTTGGACATTGCTTCATTTTATACAGGGTGGCGCACGAATCGTGCTACAAAAATAAAACGTAATAACTTTTTTTCTGTGTGAGTAATCGGCTTATTTTTTTTTATTTTGTAGGTTACTATTTACATTTATAAAAATGGATGCTTGGGATACGGAGAAAAGAATTTGGATAGTGCAACGGTACCATGCTTTGCAGTCCGTCATTTCCGTCCAAAGGGAATTTAGGCGGGAGTTTGGCGGTAATCCCCAGAGTAGATGGACCATTATGAGGTTTGTTAACATGTTTGCCGAATCTGGAAGCATCGCACGAAGGCCGTACCATCGAGATGCCAATGTTCGGGTTCAGGATACAATCGCAGCAGTAGCATCTGCAATACAGGCCAATCCGAGCGTTTCGACCCGAAACTTATCGGGGCAAATTGGAGTTAGTAGACGGTCATTACAACGGATACTTCATGACGATTTAAACTTGTTTCCGTACAAAGTCCAAATTACTAGCAAGTTAAACCCTCAAGATTTGCCTGTTCGCCTGGAATTTTGCCAAAAAATGATATCAATGGCCGAAGAAGACAACACATTGATCAATTTTTTGTTCATGTCTGATGAGGCCCATTTTGATCTTAACGGCAATGTAAACAAGCAAAATTGCCATATATGAAATGAGTCTAATCCAGAAATGCTCCATCAGACGGAACTGCACCCAGAACGAGTCACTGTGTGGTGCGCAGTTTCATCAAGGTGTATTGTCGGGCCGTACTTCTTTGAAGAAAACGGTGTAACCGTTACTGTCAATGGGGACCGTTATTTAAAGATGTTGAAGGAGTTTTTTTACCCAGAACTGCGCCGAAGACATATACCATTCAACAGCGTTTGGTTTCAGCAAGATGGAGCAACTGCACATATAGCCAGACCAGTTATGGCGGAGCTAAACAAAAAATACGCAAACAAATTAATTTCTAGGAACTCCACTCTTCGCTGGCCCCCAAGGTCACCTGACCTGACTGCACCAGACTTCTTTTTATGGGGTTATGTCAAGCAAGAGGTGTATAAAACGAAGCCCAGGAATTTAACTGAATTAAAGCAGTCCATAACGACAATAATTGAGGCGATCCCAACTTCAACTCTTCAGGCCGCAATGAATAATTTTTTGATCAGGTGCCGCATATGCGTGGGAGAGCGTGGAGATCATTTGCGGTCTATAATCTTTAAAAACAACTAACTATTTAAAATAAAATTTAATTTTCTAACCAATAAAAAAAAATAAATGTAATACATCGATTAAAAAAAAGTTATTTGAATTTCTTATTGTAGCACAATTGGTGCGCCACCCTAAAGAAAGCAAAATAAGGAAATACGAGTATCATCTAAAATGTCCACCCTTTTTTGAGCGTTATTTTAAAATGTATGCGGTCTTTCAAAACACTTTTCTATAATATTGCACGTTTATGTAAGTATGCCAGGTGGGCTACTTATAAAAGCTTATGACAGACCACATGCGGCCCGCGGGCTGCCCTAGAGCTTAGACTATAGATTACCAAATAGACTGTTTAATTTTGTTAATTTTAGTAGGTACTACTTCACTCCATTTAACTCCTAAAAGTGGATGTGATGGTAAAAAACTTTGTGTGACCTCATTTTTAAAAATGATTTTCCTTCAACTTTTTTTCTAGGTACATCTTTTTTCATATCCAGATCCTTATTTTGTAATATATCCAAAACGTCACTATTCCAACATACGTGTATGTTTCAAAATTATGTATTTTAATAATATTTTGCGGGTATAGAAATACAAAACCTATTTTTGTGCAATAATATCTTAAGTTACTGAATGTGGTTGCGCTTATAAAGTTTATTCTAAAAGTCCAATTACTTCTTATCTCATCTTAATGTAACCAAATAATATTCATAACAGACTGCGTTACTAAATTCTCTCTGGCTATGTATAATTTACATTGTATATATCCCCATTAAATAAACCACACAGAACATGTTATTTAAAAAAAATAAGTGCAGTTTTTATTAGACTCAAAAATTATAACTTGAATTTATGTGAGGGTTCTCGAAATACTATAAAGCTTCGTTAAACAAAAGAGATTATTTTATTTGGTAGTTCTTTTCAATGAATACTTTTTCCAAATTCCTTAATTAAATTCTAACCTTGGTGTTTTTCATAGAAGTGTATAGAAGTCTTATAACATAGGTATACCGACCTACTCGTTAAATTACAAAATATACAAAATATAAGCTTTCTGTATGTGTATAATATGATACCGCATACCTCTGGTTAAATCTAATAAAACAAAACCTTTATATTAAATTTTGAAAAGTTTTTAAACCACAACCAATGAGAGTAATATACACTAAAATGTTTTGCCACCCAATTTTTTCACCCTCCCCCCCCCCAAAAAAAAACATACAAACATAGGTAAGTATACATCGTTAACTTCTTCTTTGCATTTTGCTGCCGAATATTTGAACGAAAAATAAAATATATATGTATTTGTGTATATAGAGAGGCATCAGGTCTAGGTATATGTTTTGGTTAGAGCTCAACTCGTCTTCTTCAGTTATTTGAACCCACAATATTGGAGTGAACTTTATTGTGGCTGGCCACCACAACGTAGCAGTTGAATTCTTAATAGAAAAGCGGTCCTGAAAAAGGATCTCGATACGAATAATACGGTGTACCTTTTAACCTACCATGGTGGCCGTGGCAGGCAGCTCGGGTGGTTTTGGTTTGTTTTCACTTTACTCCGATGTTCTATGTAGATAAGTGTATATAGTACATAGATGTGGAACTGGCTGGATCCGTTGCAGTGTTTTTTGGTTTTGAGGCATGGCGGTGTGTTCCGAACATTTGAACTTTTTCCACCTTAATTATGATTGACAATAGAGTATCTGGGTGGAAAATTGAGTTTTTAAAATTAATCATCTACACTGAGAGAAAAATAAACAACTCCATTTTGAATATTAAATAGAAATGCATGACATGGTATCGTCCTCCGAGGCCTGTAAATTTGTTTATACGTTACCTGTTATAACACCAAAGGTTTTACTTACATGACCTCACAAAAGTTATCAAACTAGACCGAGAGCGGGTAGCAGTTTTTCGCCGTTGGAGGAAAACGAAGTCGACATTAATGTACCTAACAAAACCAGTAGTAGTAGGTGGAGGAGATACGATGCAATTTGTATGAAAAAAGAATTAGTGAAGGACACCATCACTTCAAATAGGTCACGTTCTCGACTTTCTGTCGATAGATATGTTGGCCAATAGGCAGAACTATCTAGATGAAACTTTGCAATTGTAATTATTCGTTACGGTTGACTGTCTCTAAGCTTTGAAAAAAATGGAATGACTTCTCTATTGACTGTGTCTTTATTGAATTTAATGCAATGGTAATCGAGTTATGTTGCTTGTGGGGGTTTATTGGTGTTCGTTTTCATTGTCTGTAAATAACCACAAAGACAAAAAATATAAGCAGTAAACTTGTACACGTTGCCCTTTCAATTTAAAGGAACCCCTTGGGGCAATGATCTCAGATCTATCACATCAAATCTTCTTACCAAGCGTACAGTACAAAGGTCTTTAAAATCTTGTAGTCAGACTTTTTAACTCACCTTGCCTCTTGTTTTGATAACGCAAGGAGCTAAATGAAAATTAATTTTTTTTTTAATTTCATTTACAGAAATAGGTGGATAATTTGACGTTAATTAGTTGTGACACTTTTGAAATTATTGTTCAATGTTTTCCATGTATTTTTGGGTCATTTTCTAACCTGATATCAAGATAGCAAGAAATAGCTAGGTGCATTATTTGTCGTTTACAATTTGTGATACTTTTGAATCTATCATTCTATGTTTTCTATGTTATTTTTTTTTTCTGAAAATTGGTAAAACATTTAAAATTTAATATTTTCGTGCTAGTAAATTTGCAGAGCAACTCTGTCGCATCAAAAAATGGGTTGTTGAATCCAATTTTTGTTAATTGGTCGTTAATTAAATTTGATATTTTCGAATATTTTTTGCAATGTTATCTATGTTTTTTTGGGTGCTTTGCTTTCCTGATGTTATATAATCACCTAAAAAAGAGTTACAAACTGCCAGTACCGAATACTTAATGGCTAAATAATTAGTCGTTACTATAATTTAATTAGTTCTGACAGTTTCGAATTTGTCATGCAAATTTTTTCTACATTTTTTGTATTCTTTGCTAGTTTGATATTAAGTTAGAATAGAACTACCTCAAAAAATGGGTAAAAACAAGTCAAAAATTCATTACTAGTATGAAAATTTTAAATTTGTTATTCTATGTTTTCTATGTTTTTTTTCCGAAAAGTTGTGAAAACTTCTAAGACTTAAAATTTTACTTCTAAAATATTTGCCATTAGTTTGTCCTTAGTTAATTGTGAAGCATTTTTTGTGCGATGTTTTCTACATTTGTTTTGTTTTATTTTCCTAAATTCATATAAAAAAGTAGAGAGAGAGAGAGCTCCAGAAAAGTTCTTAGAACCTATTATATTGAAATTTTAACTGATAAATTATTGGTCTTTAACTAGCCATTAATTATGTGTGATAATTCAAGTTAAAAGTCAGAAGAACTTTCTTTTCAAATTTCCTTCTCATCTAGCCATTCGGACTCGGCAAAAAATTGTAGGTCCCCTTCAATCCTGCCAATAACACTCACACATGAATGGTTGAGAGTTGTAACTCACTAGGCGCTGGTTCTCCACGAGCTGTTGCACCACCATATTTAATTTAATTTAATTCATACTCAATTATGTGTGATAATTTTAACAGCGTCTTGTAACTAATTTTACTTTTTTTTTATATATTTTTTTTTTATAAAGTAGCAATCAAAAAAGATTTAAAATTGTTATATTGAACTATTTAATGCTTTATTATAGATACGTTTTCACTTGTGTCAAATAAGGTCTTGTTGAAAAATACATAGAAAACACTGCACGAAAAAATTGAATTGATTTGATCACAAATAATTAGCAACTGATTAACATCAAACTATTCAACAATTAAATGTTATGTTCTAGAAGATTTGACCAGTTTTCGAAAAAAAACATAGAAAAAAAGAATGTGATCATGAATTATTAAGCTATAAACCATTCGATTTAAACAATTCTTACCACTTTTTGAGCAAAGAATATAGAAAAAAACATAGAAAACATGGCACACAAAATTCAAAATTATCATTACTAATTAAAGACTTGTAATAACAATTTAGTAAGCCATAAGGAATTCGGTATTAGAAGTTGTTACCACTTTTAAGGCAATGCGTTGCTAACTTGATATCAAGCTATATGGGACAAAAAAACATAGAAAATATTGCAGGGTTCAATTAAATTTCATACAACTAATTTAAGACCTTAGTAACGGCAAATTATAAAGCAATAAAATATTGAGTAGGTAACGGGTGATTTTTTAAGAGGCTTAGAACTTTAAAAAAAAAAATCACAAAAAATTCGAAAAAATGAATAAAATATTTATTTGAATCGATAGTTTGAACCTTGCAATTTAATGTTTAAAGATAATTTCATGCAAATGTTGACCGCGGCTGCGTCTCAGGTAGCCCATCCGCTGAGTCCAATTTTGGCATACTCTTTCACACATATCGGCCGGTATCTCACGAATGAATGCATGGATGTTGGCTTTCAGTGCGTCAATCGAAGCGGGCTTGTCCCTATAGACATTAGCCTTGACATACCCCCACAAAAAATAATCTAATGGTGTCAAATCGCACGATCTAGGCGGCCAATTGACCGGCCCGAAACGTGAAATTAACTGTTCACCAAACTCGCCTCGCAATTGCGCCATTGTTTCGCGTGCTGTGTGGCATGTGGCACCGTCTTGTTGAAACCACATATCATGCAAGTCAAGAACTTCCATTTCGGGCAAAAAAAAGTTTGTTATCATCGCTCGGTAGCGTTCACCATTGACAGTAACGCTGCGATTCGCATCATCTTTGAAGAAATATGGCCCAATAATGCCGCCGGCCCATAAACCGCACCAAACAGTGGCTTTTTCGGGATGCATTGGTAGCTGTTGCAATGCTTCTGGCTGATCTTCACTCCAAATGCAGCAATTATGCTTATTTACGTACCCATTCAACCAAAAATGAGCCTCATCGCTGAACACAATTTTTCGATAAAAAAGCATCTCGAACCGAGCACGAATTTTCATAGTAAAATTCAATAATTTGCAAGCGTTGTTCATTTGTAAGACGATCCATGGTTAAATTGCAAACCAAACTGAAGCTGTTTGACAGTGACACAAGGTACTAAACACACGTCAGCTGTCAAAACCAGTGTTGCCAAAACCAAACCAGCTAAAAAATCACCCTTTATAAGAAGTTTTTACAGTTTTTCAAGATTTGTCAAATTAGCATAATACCCAAAAAAAAAACATAGAAAACATTGCATGATTAGATTATACTTGTCACAACTAATTACTTATAAGTTAATGGCAAATTATGAAGTCATAAACCATTAGGGTATAAGACAATTTTATTGATTTTTGGTAGGGTAATTTGCAAACAAAAAAACAGGAAACATTGAACGGCAAATTCAAGATTATCACAACTAATTAACTCCTTTTCTAACTTGATACTCAAAAGTGGTTTAAGTGAATAATTTTTGTAAAACTAAATTTCAAAGAAAAAAAAGTTGATATTTTTCAAAATTTTGTGTAATCAAGTAAAATAAATAAATAAATTGATTGGCGCAACAGGTCGCGGAGAACTGGGACCTAGTGACTTACAACTCTCAACCATTCCTAGCTGCGTGTTGTTGGCTGGAATGAAGGGGGCTACAATTTTTTGCCGAGTCCAAACAATTAGATGAGAAGCACTTATCTTCCGTAATTAGTTGATATTTTTTGTTCAAAATTCAATGCCCTTATCAATTCTTATTCATTTATGGAATAAATGTAAAACATTTTTCTAAGTTCTTAGAAAAACAAAGATATGTATGCAATGTATATATGCAGTTTGGGAAAGCAAAAGCAACAGCAACAGCCACTTTGTGTGAAATTTCAGAGTTGGTATTTTGGAAAACTCAAAATTGTTAAACCATTGATCTACAAGTATTTTTAGACCTTGAAAAATAATGCACTAATGCCGCTGGAAACTGTAGAAGAAGCTTTGTCTGTCGTACTGTTTGAACTTATAACTTAGAAACCACAAATCTGATTTAAAAAAAACTTTATATTTGAAAGATTTAGAAAAGAAGGGTGTTTTTTTAGGCGTGTGATTTTCAATCTGGCAATACTTTTTCGGAGTTGGCTTTTTTGATAGCTGTCACTTGATTTATGCTCAGTTTGGTTTGTCATTTCATAATGAATAGATTTACTCCTGAAAATTGTTTCAAAATCGTTCAACTTTATTACCAAAATAAGGGAAGGAAAATGAAGGAAACTTTTGGTGAGTCGCCGAATATTCACTACTAATGCGTCAATCGTCTTGGGCTTATCTGCGTAGACAAGCGACTTCACATAAAGCCAAAAAAAAAATAACCCCACGAAGTGAGATAATGCGCTTACTAAAAGTTTCCTTCAATAAATTAATTATTTCGTCAAACCACTACTTTGGTAATAAATTTTGCACGATTTGCAAACGGTGTTCAGGAGTAAGCCTATTCATTATGAAATGACAAACCAAACTGAGCATAAATCAAGTGACAGCTGTCAAAAAAGACGTCTAAAACAGCTCGTAGGTTCTATACTTTTAAAAATCCTACTTAGCTGCATCTTCAGTCAGTTGCAGAGCAGCACTCTTATTATCGGCGTCCACAAGTAGTTAACAAAGGGAGTCTATACTAAAATGACAAAAACAGTTGTATTCAAAATAAAACCTTAAATTTACTAAAAGTTCTCTGTTTATCGTAGTCCTGATGTTGGTACCTAATTTAATTTCAATTTCAATTTGCTCATTCAACTCAACTAGAACTAAACCAAATTTTGTCCATTTCAAAAACTTTTAGTAAATTGCATGTCTCCCACAATCGATTTAAAACAAAAACGATTTGAAATCAATTTAATGCCGATCTCTTCCGTAAACAACATTTCGAAATCATTCAATTTCCTGGAATAGGAAATCTTCATTTCAATTTTGACTCACTTGCCTCTGCCTTATCATTTAAACTCTTAAACGTAAAGGCAGAATAAGTAAAGTGAAAACATATATACACCCAAGCAAAATGTAACTATCTACGCATTGTGATGAAACCCTCAACTATTTCATCAAATCACTCTCTTATAACATTTTCAAAATATACCCTCATGTCAATCTTTCAATTGCTGGAAGAAATTTAATGTTGTGCATCTGAGAATTTGAAATCATTGCCCCAAACTTAATCCGTTCATCAAATATATAGAGTTCTATGTAGGACAAAGTGAAAATCCAAATAATAAAATACCAACATAGAAATTTTCTAAGTCAAAAAGGGGAAAAGTATTTAAGTTAATAATGCTTGTTTGGTTTCACTTTTAGGATTTCATTGGGGAATGTTGAAAATTGAAGCGAGTGGGACTTTGATTAGGGTTTTGTCGTGAATGCGTAGATACTCTTAAATTAAATATAAAAATATACTGACCCTTACCCTTATATTCGGAAGACTTAAGCCTGAGCCTCGAGGATTAAGCTAAAAATAATAATATGTGTATTAGGGTGGTCCTTAAATGGAACAAATGTAATTATGGGTAGCCTTCATATGATTTAAAATGTTAATAAGGCATTTTCAATGCTTTTTTTTCAAATTTTTATTTTACCCCATCAGCTTGTTTTTAATTTTATTCAATAATTTTTACTTAAAGCTAGTTCTAAAAAGTTCAAAAGAAAAGCTAGAACGTGAAGGTATGGTCAAAATAAGACAAAAATCTTATGGGAGTGACAGTTTTCTAAAACATAATTTAAACAGATTTTTTTGTTTAAATCACTGAAGGGAGTAATAATCACTTTATCTTGTTTTAAAATGTACGCGATTTCTGAAAAATTATTTTTAAACTTAAAACTTAACAAAAAATTGTATGCTACTTAACTAATCTTTTGCATGTAACATTTAATTTCTACTTTGGCTTCTATTTCAGAAAAAATGTAGCTGGATGCTGAATGTTTTAAGCAAACAAATTTTTAAGATTTCTTTTGCAAAATTTTGTGGTAGCTCGTGGCATGATGGTTAGTGCGTTGGACTGTCATGCCGAAGGTCTGGGTTCGATTCCCAGCCGCTGCCACCTAAAAACAGAAATGTTTTTCCCGAGGTACTGCCTCTTGCGAGGAACTGACAAATCCTCCAAGAGTATACTTGTCATGAATAAGTGCTTCTCATCAAGCCGTTCGGACTCGGCAAAAAATTGTAGGTCCCCTCCATTCCTGCCAATAACACGCACACAGGAATGGTTGAGATTTGTAAGTCACTAGGCCCTGGTTCTCCACGAGCTGTTGCGCCACCAAATTTATTTTTTTTTTGCAAAATTTTGAATTTGAAATATTATTTTTAAATACAATTTATTGAAAACACATAAAAAAAAATTAAATAATACTTAATACATGTTGTTTTGTTGCTGCTGTTGTTTTTTTAAATTTATTTCTTTTATTTTTCTATTTGACGTATTTTCCTTAAGAAAATGTTTGCTTTTTTGTTTTGCTATTTGCAGTAAATGAAAGTCATTTTCAAAATACCGAATTCATGAACCACCCTAATATGAATGTATGTAATTTCGTATTTCAAAATAATACAAAAATATATATTATTCTCATGTCTGAAAATAAAGCCCCCCCATCATGATGACTTCCTGTACCGTATATCGATTGACAGCTTTACGCATATATTTTTTCTAATTTTATGGTAAAATACCTTATAAAACCAATAATAATATATGGACTAAACATTTATAATGTATCTTTTTAACTAATATGCAAACAAAAACAAATTAATTACAAAATTCAGATAAATTTTAAGTAAAAAGAGACAAATTCGTTCTAATAAAGACTACAGAGATGTTAAAATATGAACATTGGGGTAGTATCATTATAAAAGTTATTTTATTATTTAATTCCTCTTAATTTTGTCCATATAAGAAAATCCTGTAACATTTTTGATCATTATTTACTGTAAACTAGCCAGTAAAATATTTAATCAAATTTTAGATTTTTATATTATATTGGTTATAATTGATAGAAAAATTGAAATTTTGGTACAAATGCTATCTTTTATAACTATTCATATATCTATCATTCGGTACAAAACTAATAAAAATCAAAGACAAATATTTTCTCAATTTTAGAGTCATAGACGAAAATTGAAAAAAGTCGATATTTCCTTATTTTTATTTATTTTCTCTACGCTAAAAAAATTAAGTTCTTGGAAAAGATAATTGAAAAAATTTTACATATTGGGGCGTATTATTGTTTAAGCTGTTGCTCCTGTTTCTATATTAAATCAATAGTTTTTATATGAAAAATTCATCAGTTAAGCTCCAGATTTGTGAAACAACACGTTATAAACTACATCTATAAAAATGCCCTTTATTAGGGCTGGCCAAGATACCAGAAAAGTCTTGGTATCGGAAATCGAAACTATAACGAGAAAATACCAGCCCTAAAAATAGATAAATTTAGTGGCGCAACAGCTCATGAAGAACCAAGGCCTAGTGACTAACAGCACTCAACCATTCCTGGAATGAGGGGACCTACAATTTTTTGCCGAGTCCGAACGGCTAGATGAGAAGCACTTATTCATGACAAGTATACTCTTGGAGGATTTGTCAGTTCCTCGCAAGAGGCAGTACCTCGGAAAAAACATTTAAGTTTGTTTAGGTGGCAGTGACTGGGAATCGAACCCAGACCTTTGGCATGACAGTCCTACGCACTTACCATTATGCCACGAGGTACTACCGCCAGGGCGGCATTCATCAAGCACTCATAAACGGCTCTTAAGTTTATGAGGCTCATAACTCTAATAATATTTGTGCTATTCACCAACCACTCATAGCTCTTTAACTAAAATTGCTAAAAAAAAAAATTGCATGACAGGTACCGTTATTTTTGGTACCGATCGTAATCGATCGGGCCATTACGGATGTAGACAAACAGATAGACAGACAAATAGAACTGTGCCACCCACTTTTTTGGTGTTCCCTATCATCGTAATGTCACTTTTGATTGTTATCTGAAATTTTTGTTTTTGCACGAATCTAAAACTTGCCTGATAGTACCAATATTGCAAGTTAAAAAATGTTAGTAAAAGTTGTAGATCTCTTGATTATCTACAACTTTTCTATACAGCTTTTTTTGATAAGATGTCTTCTTTTGCCAAAAATCGTAAGAATTGCCATTTTTATACCCCCACCAACCCCACTTCCGGTTATCTGGT
This sequence comes from Dasysyrphus albostriatus, assembly GCA_946251815.1. Classification (NCBI taxonomy): domain Eukaryota; kingdom Metazoa; phylum Arthropoda; class Insecta; order Diptera; family Syrphidae; genus Dasysyrphus; species Dasysyrphus albostriatus. Next base: position 190,266,988 of record OX276335.1, on the reverse strand, counting down.
GCGTAGCAATTTATTTTTCCTACTTAATGTACCTATAATCTTAAATTTTCCCATCACCCATATAATTATTGGCACTGGTCTATAGAAATTGATCCCAAAATAAACACGTCCCAAAAAGTAGGCGTAGCAAAAAGGATAATTGAAAATATACCTTTTGCTTTTGCACACAACTTTTATTATGGTCTGCTGTGGCAATAAGATGATTTTTTAGTGGGTTTTACTACCCTATAGCACGAGTGAGTCACAACTTATGAAAGTATACTAATTCATTATTGCAAGCTGGTTCAGATTTTATAGATTCAAGTCCGCCCTACAATACCCCTTGAACCTGAACCAATGTCCCTCGGTATAATTGTTAGGATACATTTCTCCTTGGCTCATAATAAAGGTGAATGCTTGATGCTTATTATAAGTGGATAAGATACTTATAAATTTTTTGCATATCACCTTCAAATTACTTAACTTGAAATCGTGTTGTATGTTTTTAATAATAACGAAACCTTTTCCATTATCTCTCCAACGTTATCAACAAAATTAACAAACAAAAAACTATTAATTTATTTTTTTAATTTATGTATTTTAAATTAAAAACACTTGGGTACCTACCGACATAATTGTCATTTTGCCTCTTCACGTTATTATTATTTAAATTGCATACAATAATTTGGCTGGCTATTTAAACCATTTTCTTGTCCATTTAGTATACCTATATTTTCGCTGGCACAATATACAAATTATTTATTTTTTTTTGTGAACGTAAAAAAAAAAATAATTTTTTCCTTGGCTCCCTGTCCTTTCACAGACTTAACCAGAATTTAATTGAAAGAAACAATTTTCAAAATTAATAGCCTATTGTAAATAACCATGGACAATTTGATCAAGTAATTTTTTATCTTGATGAAAATTATTATCGTGATGGCTAAAAGGAAGCACCCACTCGGAAAATATTACATCAATAAGCTTCAATTTTTAATGTATATACTTAGTTTGTACGAAGCTATATTTATGTTTTTTTGTAGTGTTTTTTTTTTTGTTGTAAAACGCGCTTAAAAAAGACTGGAAAATTAATTGAAAAACAAGACTTTTTGATAGAAAAACAAAAAATAAAAATACAAAAACAAAAACAAAAACGAGGGCACCAATGTTGACTTTATGATTAAGGATGTGAAATTATTTATTTATAGTCAAAACTGCCGGAAGTTTCGCAAGAGGGACATTTTCCTCGTTATTTAAGAAATCACTTGCTATCAACAGAATACGAGGGAAAAAAAGTCATCAAATTCTCTTAAAAGGAAAAACATAAGCAAAAAAAAAAACATTTTGGAAATTATTATTCTCTGAAAAAAAGTTTTTGCTTTTTTGCGTTGTGTCCTCGTAATGATGTGTCGATAATGATGCGTTATTTTTTATGCCGAAAACTTACTTTGAAGGGTCTGTAAATGTGTACCGGAACCTTGTATATTTATGTGAGGTAGGAACTTGGAAAACTTTCCAAAGACGTGATGAATTCTCAACCAGCCAAGGTATATAGTTTAACACAATAATCAAATAGAAATGTGAAGTAAATTGGCACAAGGCAGGAGATAAATCGAGTCTAATTCGATAACGGTAAAGAAAGTTAAGAACTGAATTAATAACTTGCATAGACGTTGAGGCAGGAAGAGCAAGAGGCGTACTACTACAAACTACTTGATTACAATTTTTCTATTTATCTCAGCCGTTTAACTTGAACGGACCATACACATCAAAGTAACGTTTGTGACGGGTTTTTAATTAATGCTCTAATTTCTGACATTTTCGTGTCGAAAACGTTGTGAAGAAAATATTTGTTTGAATTTTATGACTTGGTGTCGTTTAGTGTGTTACGTGTTTGGTCAGTAGACAGATTGGTTACATTTCCCTAGATGTACTGTGTACCTAACATACACCTGTATTGTGTGTATCGGCCACCTAAGGCTGAAAATACACCGTATCTCTGACATAAATGACAATTTTCTTAACTTAAGTTTTTTACTGACTTAGAAATGTTGGCTTGTTTCAAAATGTCTAAGTAAATTTCCGGTTAGGTATTCGACTCGAAAATTCTGATGCGGATTCAAAGGTTCACAGGAAAAAAATGCACAGAAACATTTTATGGATTTCAGTATAGTCCCTTCCAAGTCTGAAAATTTCATCCAATTTATTGCCTAAACCTTCTCCCTGAATAAAAGAAAAGCTCTGAAAATGGCATCTAACTTGTTAAAGCCCTTTCCTAGAAACCAATTACAAAAATTGTTCGTTTTAATTAAAGGCCTTATTGCGAGAGTCTATTCGAAAAAATCGAATAGAAAAAAGTCAATCAGGAATTCTTGATACATAGATTTGAAATTTCTATCAAATACAAAAGTACATAAAAATCACATACAAAAATATTGACAAATATACTTTTATAATATCGATAGTCGACTTTAAGGGCGATATTCACCGAGCGCTCATAACTTAAAAGCTTCATATACCTATTCACCAAGCAATAAAAGTGAATATTTAAGAGCGCTCATAAAAGTTATGAGTAGTCCTGACCACTCATAAAGTTATGAGCGCTCTCTCCGAAAATTTATTCAAAAACCTTCGAAGTATCCCTTCAAGCAAATTCACTCATCCATTTTGTTGGTACTCGTACTTCTTGGATCCTCACAAAAATGAGTGTCGCACGCACACGTACTATAATTGTTTTTGTCTTCAGAGATTTTATTTCTGTCCCACTTATTTTATAGGATTATTTTTGTAGGTTATGCGGTGAAGATCATTGCTGGTTTTAGCCCGTGAAAACGTAAACAAAATTTCAGCTTAACTCCCCTTCAATCAAAAAAGTTCGTTTTGGGTCCGCAAATTAAGTAAACAACGTATGAACGACACACCTTGCGAAACCAAAAAGTATTAAAAGATAATTTCCATTTATAAAACAAACTGAAACATGTAATAATATTCAGCGCATAACATAATATTTACAAAACAAAAATAAAAACAAATAAATGAAAATAAAATAAAATAAGGTGATAAAGATTTGTGTAAATGTGCGTTCAACACTAATTTTTGTATGGATCATAAAAGTGCCAACAAAGTTGGACCAGTCTGAAAACAGTTTGATTTCCCAGTTTGGGAGAGAATTGTTCTCATTTTTGAACTTCGATTTAGCTCCATAACTTTTCTTTAAAAAATTCAGACTTTCTTTGGGTGAAAAACCATTTCTCAAAAAATGGTTATTAATAGTACCTCCCAAAGAACCATTTTTTTAATAAATTTTCGATTTTCTTCAAAATGGTACACACTAATTTCAATATTTTTTTTATACAGAGGTTTCCAAAAATTATAAATATTTTTGTGTACTTAAATTTGAAAAAAAATATTTTTTTTGGATTTTTAAAAATGTTTAATTTTTTTTTTAATGCTCCGAAAACAATATGATTAATTTTTTGAAACTCTATACTTAAGAGTTTTTAGTACTCTAAAATATTTTTAGAAAAAAATTAACTACCTAGCCACTAGAGAACGATTAAAATTTTAATTTTTATGTTTTTCACACATCATAAATATCATATATTTTCTATAGTAGAAAAAAATTGGACGAAAATGCTTGAAAATTGCACAAAATAATACCGGTTTTGCTGAGATATTGTTAAAATTGAAAATTGAGCTACCTAGTTCTTGCAATCAGGGGATGATATATGTAAAAAATAACGGTACCTTCTGCGAAAAGTTAAAAAACCGGAAAGGAAAATATTTTTTTTCTCAAAACTTCTACGACTTTGATTAAAATTTTTCCATGTATTAAAATTAATCCGATCTACTACAAAAAAATTATACAATTTTGCACTTTGCAACTATTTATAGTACCTGTTCTAGAACGTGTTTTCATATTTTGAATTTTCTAAATTTCTTAATACACAAATTTCAGATAAAAATAAATATATTGCATATCAAAATTTTCAAAAGCAAAAGTTTTTGAATTTTTAAATAAGTTTCAATTTTTTTTTGGAAATTTATTATTTCAAAAATGCGTTGATCCATTTCAAATTTAATGTTTATGTGCACATAAATAAATAATTAAGATTTGCATACAAAAAGGTTTCCTCAAAAATATTATAAGAATTTTATATATAAAAAAATATTTTTTTAAGATAACCGCTCCAATAATTTAAATTTTTTCTGTCCATATATTAATATTCAATAAAGAATCAAGGTGTTGTCCTTTTTTTTTTTATCAAAAACTCAACGAAGTTATTTTATCTAATTTAAATATCGTATTTTATGCTTTTAAACATTTTGCTCGCATAATCTCATGTCTTTTCATATAATTTTCTTAAACCCTCAGCGCCTTGAAGATAAGAGCAAGTACATGTGACCCAGTCATGCTTTTATTTTACTTGCGATATGCATGTACATTAGGGTCGTCCTTATATTGTTTTTTTTTTGCACCCCCCTGTTCACCCTATTTTCACTTTAAGGTACTAAATATGGGGTAAGAGTGATTCTTATAAAACGCAAAATAGACAATTTGAGGGCATAGATTAAATTGAGACGAGAAAAAAATAGTATTAAAGGGGGGTCCATTTTACCCCATTTAGACAGGAGGGGTAAATTTCTCAAAATTTGGATCAAAACAGAAAACAATTATTGAAAAAAAAACGGGAACACAAACAATGCCACACCTTATCTTTTTTTAAAGCCACGATTCTATTCTATTATGTGCTTCCTAAATAAAGTTTTTATTTAATAGTTTTTGAAAAAAATAATTTTCAAACTTAAAAATTAAAAAAACAAAAAATTATAATTTCTTAAGATAAAAATTATTTTTCAAAAACTATTTAAAATAAAAAGCTAAGGCGTGGGATTGTAGGAGTTCCCGTTTTTTTAAATAAGTTTTTTTTTCTGTTTTTGGCCAAATTTCAAAATTATCCCTTCCGCCTAAACGGGGGGAAATAGCCCCCCTCCAATACAATTTTTTTCTCATCTGAATCTAATCTCTACATTCTGATTTATTTTCATGTTTTATAAGAATAATCTTTTACCCATAATTAGTACCTTAAATTGAAAATAGGGTGACCAGGGCGGTGAAATAAAAATCTGAAAAAATTAGGGAAATTATTTTTCAATGTTTTCAAACGAATGAGGCCTAGCCAAGACTACGTCCAATTGAAGGACCACCCTAATGTACATAGGTACCATACATACATATTATGTATATGGCAAGTCATGCATTTGTAAAAAAAAATTGATCTCAATATGATCAGACTTGTCACTCCGATGGTAGAAAAGACAAAAAAAGTGGATCTTAAAATTCTGTCTGTCTGAATGTCCGTGTAGTCTATATGTCTATTTGTCTGTCTGTTGGCCTACAGCCTAAACGGCTGCATCGATTTTCTTAATACATGGTACCTAGTGTTTTATTAAGGCTCTTCTCACACGCTTTTTCATTTTTCTCATAGAATTAATAATAACGGTATCTGCCATAGAATTTGTTTTAGCAATTTTACAAAACTAGTTTTTCTCAAAAATGGCGGCAAGACTTTTCTTAAAAAAATATCAATAAATTTCTTTCAGTAAAAGCTATTTTTTATGGAAAACCATATTTCAAAAAGTGGTTATTAATGGTACCTATCTCCCAAAAGAACCACTTTTCATTTTCCGTTTTCTTCAAAAATGGTAGTTCTGGTTTTAATATTTTTTTTTTAAAGACAAGCTTCTAAATATAGTATAAAGGGTTTTTTAAGATATTTTTTGAGTTTTGAAAAATGGATAATTTTGTTTCTTAAAATCAAATATTTTCCAATCTACGTAATCAGTTTTCATAAAAACACTTTTAAACACTCTTTAAAATATTTAAGGAAAAATTGTTCTCATACGAAAAAATAACGATAACTTTCATACATATTTTTCAAAACTAGTAAGTAAAATATTTTTTTCTTAAAAACACATTATTAATAGTACCTCTCATACAACGTTTTTTTCTAATTTTTGATTTTCTCGCTATCGACTAAACAGATTTTGAATAATTTTTTATACATACATTTAAAGTAATAATAAAATGGCTTATCTTATAAGGTTTTGGAATTTTTAAAAAAAGTTTCAAATGTATTTTATAAAATTCGATTTTCCAAAAGGGTTGACAATTTCTTTTCAAACTTTATTTTTGTATGCAGATAAATAAATTCATAAGATTTTCATACCAAAACTTTTTTTTTTAATATTTGAAGAATTTGATATAGGTATACAAAATTATAAAAAAAAAAAAACCGATCCAACGATATACTTTTGTTCCCATAAAATGATATTCAATCAAGAAATAAGATTCTTCTCTTTCCTTATCTCAAAATTTTGTTATTTTCTCGATTATTGTACTAGTTTTAAATACACTTAAGATGCCGTCACACCGTGCATGTAAAGTACTTGCAGCGAGTAAGACTTGTTTGCTGTCACGACCCAAATATACTTGCAAGCAAGTAATTGCTGCAAGTGATTTACTTGCTGCAGGTGATTTACTTGCTTGCAAGTACTTTCGCTAGAAACAATTGCAGAGTGTGACTAGTACCTGCAAGTACTTTCACGCAAGTATAAATCACTAAGTACTAGTCACTTGCAGGATATGCCCAAGCAAGATTTTTACTTGCGGATTTTCAGCACCACGTTTTTTATAAGAAAGTTCAACTTACTTACAATCAAATCACTTACTGCAAGCAATCCCATGATTTTTGACTAGTCTGTGTTAGGCTAAACGAAAATAATAATCTTTAATTATTTCTACAACAAACTTCTATCTAAAACCCACCTCCTGGTAAAAAATTCTTCTTCCAAACCTGGATTATCCATTTATGATAAATTTTTGATTTTTGATAAAGCAATATACAATACTGAACTGAAAATGGCAAAACCAAATCCGTTCTTACACGTAAGTACTTTCAGAAAGTATTTTAAGCAATTAATTGCATCAAGTACTTACTTGCACGTTGTGCCGACCTAAAAATTACTTGCATCAAGTTTTCTTTGAAGCAAGTAAAAAGTCGTTTCATCAAAGCAAATTACTTACCTGCCTGATGTGACTGCTCTTTGCAAGTACTTGCACGAAAATTTCAAAATCGAAATTTTTTTAAACAATTGATGCAAGTTGTACTTGCACAGTGTGACGGCACCTTTAGGGTAAAATTTCGCAAAATCATTATATTTGACCGTGGAATTTGACATTTTGGCATATGGGGGAAACCACCTTGAGGTGGCTTCTTAACAGCCATGTACCTAAAAGCTTCCTCACAATTGACCAACAGTAAGATTAGCCATTTCTTCATTCGGAACTCATTCCGATCACTCTTAAGTCACATTGATTCCAAAAATTACAGCTCGGCAAAAACTTTCAAGTCACCAATCCTGCTATAGGGCTCTCTGGAAGGATATGGTTTTTCTTGGACCATGAGTTTATTCATCTACACAGACGGATCCAAAACTGATGACGAGGTGAATGGAGGTGTATACTCAGAAAAAATAAAGTTAAGGCTCTCTTTCCGCCTGCCTATATTAATAGTAGCGTGTTCCAGGTGGAAATTATGGCGATCAAAAAAACCTTTTCTAGGCTAAAAGAAAACATGATATCAACCACAGATATCGGCATCTTTTTGGATAGCCAAGTAACATCATATTTGCAGAAGCTCCAATGGACGAGGAAGAGGTAGAATCAATTCCTCATCTTCTATACACGTCCTGCTCTATCTAATATATATATAATATACGATGACTTCACCTTAGTGATTTCTACTTCAATAATCCTAATTATCTAATAGACACAGTGATCTAATAAATCGTAAGGCAGAATTTCTAACTGACCAATTACTTAAATGAGCTGACCTTTTATAAAGATCTTAGGACCTTTCCGGTGGTATTAATTTCCCCTAAATGCCCTAGTGTCGAAGGTCTAGAGCTGACGAAAACAAACAAATCCTATTTTGTGTGAAACTCAATTTCTTTGACTCCAAATTAAAAAAAAAAACGCAATTTTGTAATATACTATCTTAAGGGTTGTCTTGTTTTTGCGATGCACATGAAAAATTTGAAAAATGCAAAAATATTATTTGAGGTACCAAATCTTTGAAAATTTCAATATTAAACGGTGCTTCAGCTTTAGGGCTGGTCACGATACCAAACAAAACGATACTTTTGTAAGTATCGTCTCGGTATCGTTAAAATCGAAACATTTTGGTATTGTCTCGGTATCGTATAACGGGGTCTCGTTTGGTCTCGTATAAAAATATCGGTCTTATCTTAGTCACAAGCAAAAATAAAATAAATTCTGCGTCAAAATATCATAGCAGGAAAACAAAGATGTTACAAGATAATTGGAGCCGTTTCCGAGAAACCAAGATTTAAGAAAATATATAAGAGGCAGTAGGTGGATTTCTGAAAGTCACTTCCCCCAGCTAAAAAAGAACCAAGTCTGAAAATGTCATCCAAATGATTAGTTTCCAAAGAAACAAAGCAAAAGAAATGAAAATTTCATCTAAATGATTGTTTTCAGAGAAACAAAGCGATGGAAAATGGTCGTGGAAGTGGGTGGTTCTTATTTAATTAATTGCCTGAACCTTCTCCTACGTAAAAAGAAAAAAATGTGAAAATGCCATTCAAACCATAAATACTGTTTCTGAGGAACCAATTACAAGAATTAATAGAAGAAATTATAATATATTCAAAAAAATATTCCTACTAACGAAAATATCGGTAAATTTCGGTCCTAAAAGAATGGTTTGGTTTCGGTATCAATTTGGATGCTTTGGAGCTGGTATCATCTCTGTATCGCTTCGGTTTCCGATACCGAGAATTTTCTGGAATCGTGGCCAGCCCTATTGAGCTTACAAAATCATATTATAAAACGGCAAACACGAATTTTGTGGTTCAATTCAGGCGGTGTACAAAAGGCGAAAGAATATAAATTATACATTTTCAACTATGTATAATTTAACTATGTATAATTTATGTTTTTTTTGCACAGAAGTGCAGAATGCAAACATTTATTGAATAATTGCACCACAAAAACAATAAATCAATATTGCATAGTAAGTGCGAGCGAGACCAAGTACTTATTTGCTCACGACACTTAATTCTATGTTTTCACTTTAAAATTCACAACATTTCGTTTTTGCCCTTTTATTATATGAAGATTACACTTTTGTTTTGTTTCATTATTTTATTTAATTTGTTTTTCTTTTTATTATAAATATTTCTCATTTTTAGTTTGTAATTTTTGTTTGTTATTCAAGCGTCACCTATTTGTCGACATTTTGATTTTGTCCACCCACCAACCAACCAATTTTCCAGCTGACTGGAAAAATTATTGGAATGTCCGATGGCAGCGTTCAGTGCTGTAGAAAAGTAACTCAGTTCTTCTCGACGCTTAAGGCTGCTTTTAAATGATGCAATTATTTTTGCGATTTTTACTTAATGTTGGAGAACATCCAAAAATCGTATTTTGTTATCGAAAAATTGTATTCAAACGTCAATTTTTATTATGACATTTTTCCCAGTGTTTATGTTAAGTGCCTCGAATTTTCTTCATTTACTTAGGTGCCAGTTATAGCTATCATTGAAACTCATCATTGAAAACTTTAATAATTGATTTTGAGACATTTAGAAAGCAAAATCATTTATTATTTTGATGAACAAATAGAGCTCAAGACTAAATCAATATTATTATCAAAAAAAAAAATAAAATTTAAATTGGACCAACTTTCCAAATAAAATGACTTTTCTTTTCTCAATGATTGAACTACCTTACCAATGATCATTGGAATCTTAAATGTCATTTTATGGGGAAAGTTGGGCCTATTCAATAATTTTTTTTTAACTAGAAATATTAATTAAATCTCAAACCTTATATATTCATCACAATAATGAATGATTTTGCTCTCTATATGCCTCAAAATCAATCATTAAAGTTTTCAATGATGAGATTCAATGATAGCTATAACTGGCATCATAACTGGCACCTTAGTCCGAAGGGGTGCTCTGCTACCTTCACTTTGTTAGACATAAATCGTGCGTGAACCACGTTGATAGCACAGTCTTCCTCAGCGGCCTGTTTTTTTGATGAAAAGAAACGATGTCGATGCTCATCAGTTTACGGAGAATTTTCGTTGCTTAACTTAAGCACGGAGAAAAACTGTCTTACCGGCGTGAATTACATAAATTTTATCAAAAGTTTGAATGCTTTTTTCTGTGATGGCGTCGGTAATCCCCGCTGTTGTTTTTTCCGATCGATTTCATCCATGCTTGCAAGAAAGCTATAAGTTGTCAACGCGTTTACAAACTTAAACGTTCGTTATGTTATTCGCATCGGTAACACAGTTTTTCTTCGCATTTAAGTTAAGCGCCTCTACCTGCGCGAATGACTGTAATCGATAAATTGCATGCAAATGTCAATTCTTTTGGTTCAGCTTAGGCCCAATTTTACGCAAGGGTCACTTTTGCTACGACCTGTCAACGCGTTGACAAGTGAACTTTTAGTGTCTACTACACGCTGAATACACACTTTTAATCCGCTTTTTAGTTAAGTGCTGAGAATTCTATGCGTTAAGTTTAACATCATGGCTCCAAGTGTCACCCAATTGCCTTAAAATCAACTTTTCCTGGAGCACTAAGAATTATCAAAAATTTGAGATTTTGTAGCTTTTTTCCATCGATATCGTAGCCACCTGTCATTGGAATTTGACAGTTGATAGCTTGAAATAGAGAGGACAAATTGTATATATTTTTTTAAGGGGATATTTCGACCCAAATTTCACCCACTTGCTCTTAAATCAGCTTTTCCGGAGCGGTAAAATTATTCCAAAAATTTCAGATTTCGTAGAGGTTTTTTAATCCATTGATCATCTTCCTACCAGCTTCACTTAGCCATCTCTTTCTTTCCAAGAGATGAGAGAAAGTTAAAAATAAGAGAAGTCGAAATGATTCGCCTTGCGTGAAGCTGGTATGAACACCGTCATTGATATCGTAGCTGTTCCTCAATGGGATTTGACAATTGATGGCTTAAAAGATAGGGGATGAACTATATTTTGACAAAAGAACTATATTTTGACAGAAAAACTATATTTCGATCCAAGTGTCACCCAATTGCCTTAAAATCAACTTTTTCCGGAGCAGTAAAAATTCATAAATGATTTGTGATTTCTCAGAGGCTTTTTAATCCATCGACATCGTAGCCATCCGTCAATGGAATTAGACAATTGATGGCTTGTAATATAGGGGCAAACTATGTTCTGACAGAAAAAAGTACTTCGATTCAAATATCACCCTATTGTCTTAAAATCACCTTTTCCTGGGGCACTAAAAATCCATTAAAAATTGTTGATTTTTAGAGGTTTTTTAATCCATTGACATCGTAGCCATCTCTGATCGCAAGTGAAAAAATTCAAAGATTTTCTGTGATTTGTGATGGTGATCGGGGTAACTGGCAGAAGAGGGAGGAGAATGAAATATATTTAAAATATTTTTAAATATCCGGTGTATCCGGTATTGGCGTTCTCTTTTGTGATCTTTCTGCTATCCAATCCAACCAATCTTATCGTGATGTCTTTCATTATGAAACTACGAAAAACACAAAGAGGAAAACAAAATCTGTAGAATAATTTTTTTCACATCTGAACACTTCCGTTCTTCACGTGCAAGCAAGTACAATGAATAAGGACCGAACTATATTTTCCAAAAATAGTGTATTACGATCCAAATGCGAACCAATTGACATAAAATCTCATTTTTCCGGAGCAATAAAAAAACTGAAAATTTCATATTTCTTCAGCTTTTTTAATTAATCCTAATTTTGTGAAAATAAATTTGGATCAAATTGGATTCGGTACAGTATTGAATTGAATTCGTTAAAATTAGAGAGATTCAATTTCAGCGAAATCGAAACAACGCATTGGCCGAAGAGGTTATGCTACCTGCACAATAACTTAATAGCTTACAAGCAAGATCGAGCTTAAATGGGGTCGAATATTCGACCCAAGTTTTTCGTCTTCGTCTTCTTTTCGAATTGAGTTGAATTGAATTAAAACAAAACTGTTTTTGTACATAAATAGATCAGAATGCATTATATGTAAAACAAACTCAAACAATTTTTTTAACTTATGTTTTTTCGATTGTCCTTCGAAGAAAAATTGATTTTTGGAGAATTTTCTGTTTTTTAATTTTTAAAACAATTTTTTTATATTTCTCAACATTTTCTAAATTCCTATATAAAAATATTTTTTGTAGTATCAAGTTTTTGAACTTCATTCTTACCTAAAATGGCTTTACCTATGGTTACATACTAATCTTGCAGTACCAATATGTTTGTACCTAACTACATTATATTAAAAAAGTTGCATAAGAAGCTGTGCAAAGTTTTTATGACAATATAGTACCTATATGTATTTATAAATACATACAGAACCATTTCTGCCTCCATTTTATGTGTAGGTATGTATAAAGGTACTTAATTGTCCAGAGATCGCCAGATGCGATTGCGACCTTGCAATTTAGTTTCATGTACCTACCTAACCTTACTATAAACAAAATTATACCAACAAATTCGGTTGCAGAATACATATTACTTACACATCTTTAAACACTTGTGAGGTTAAGCTAAGTAGGTCGTCAAATATTTAGCTTAACACTGATAGAGTTAACTAACAGCCTTGCCCCAAACTAAGTAGTTTGCATATTGCATTGCATTCTGTGTGTTTAACCATATTATATCGTCCTCGTTAGCGTGCGTAAATTATCCTCAGAATTAGGTTTCTATTCAGGTAAAGCAGACGGTGCAAATATACCTACTAAGCCCATTTGTTGTGTTATAAGTATGTAAGCGTGTTGGCTTAAATAAGTCGCTTTTACCGCAATCGAATAAATCGTATACAAATGACTTCACATAGTACCTTACGTTTTTTTTTACAAAGTTCCATATTCACATAAATACGGCGACACCGGGTTAGATATTTCATTTTTGTTTATGTTGAGAAATTGAATGTGTTGAATTGTTTTTTTTTTCAACACGCCCACCCTACCCTCTGAGCAGCGTGTCTTTCATATATAGAGGTGTTGTTATATTCTCAATCTTGTGTCACTTTTTTTCATTTTCATAAAAGTTGTTTATTGTATGTGCTCAGCTTCAGCACACGAATGCCAAAACTCTTTTAAGAATTCCGTATTCCCTTGCAGCTTATCACAAGCTTTAGAGAATTATTTGACACAAATAAATGAAAGAACGAACCAAGAAAGGCAGAGAAAACTCGCAATGAGAGTGCAAAAAAAAAAAATCTTTTCACCTATTCGTGTGTATTTTTTTTATATCATTCTATAAGTTGCCTACAGGTGAAAGAAACGTGAAAGTACCTTGTAAAAAGGATATATAATGACCTTCATGTACGCGAAATGTAAACTTAATAGGATTTTATTTGCTTCTTTTCCCTTTTGTGCTTGGAAAATTCTTTCATTCGCTATTTTTGTGAGTTTTCAAAAGAAAAAAAAAAAATAGATACGAGAGTATACACCTTCATAAATAACTTTTAATGATATTTTAGGAGAATTTAATACGGTAATTTGTTTTAAATAAATTTGAACTGCAAAATGGAATACGTGTTTTTTTTCTTTCTCACCAAAAACTAAAAAATGGAAATTTTTAACATTTTAAAATCATAAAACTCAATAAGAAATTAAATCGAGATCATAAAGTACATTAAAATAAGTTTTCATTTTAGATACCAAGCGCAAGCATTAACATCTGCATACCTAATGAAATCTCATAAAATCTTTTTGAATTAATCAACAATTAAATCATAAAACTAAGCACAAAATATGATAGCTTTTCGGACTAAACAATTCGTATCACGTATCTCGTCCCTTAGAGCATTGGAGGTAAAACGAACGCCGTTAATCGCAAATTCTTAGTATGGCGTTGGAAATTTTTTGATTTACAGTAACTATAACTATAAGGATATATTGAACATTGTTTTGATTGAGGGTAACATGGGCTCTGAACTCTTAGGACCTCATATGTGGGATACGCAAAAAGTATATAGGTATGTCATGCAATTGGGCAGTAATTATTCAAAAAAGTCCTAGTCCTAGAAATTGAACAGCCCTAGGATACTTGTAAACTAAGCTTAAAATTTTTCAAGGTCAAGCAAGGCCATGGTAAACAAATTATACTGTTATAAATAAAAACAATAGAATTTGGTTGCCGAAGAGCCTAATGACCTTATTGATTGATAGCTACTTAAAAACTAAGATATTAGCAGTAATTTGTTGAGAAGGTGCAACCCACTTAGTTAAAATTTTGGAAGCAGTGCAACAATTACCAGCTGCCTAAAATTTTTAATTGCAATAAAGGTACTATAAGCAAGTCTTGGATCCGTGTAAGAAAGAGATTTAACAATAAAAAAATACATTACGAACGATGATAGAGAACAAAAAAGAGTGGTAAAATTCTGTCCGTCTGTTTGTCTATTCGGCTACAGCCTAAACGGCTGGATCGATTTTCTTAAAACTTGGGACATAGTGGTTTTTGATGTTTCTGCACACACGTTTTTTAATTTAAAAATAACGATAGGTACCTATGGTGCAACTTAAATTTTACAAAATCTTATTTTTCTCAAAAACGGCTCCACAAGTTTTCTTAAAAAAAATTCCATACATTTATTTTAGTGCGAAAGCTACCTTTGGATGGGAAAACATTTTCAAAAAACGGTTATTAATGGTACCTCCCCAAAGAAATAATAGGTTATGTATGTGTCAAAATTCTGTTTTCCATAATTCTGTATTTCAAATTTCTGTAAATCCAAAATTCTGTATTTCAAAATTCTGTACATCTGAAATTCTTTATTCCAAAATTCTGCATTTCAAAATTCTGTTTTCCAAAATTCTGTAAATGATAAAAGAAAAATTGTTTTTTTTTTTTTTTTTTTTTTTATTATCCGATGGAAATCTTCAGAAGACACTCGGTAAGAATCGGTACCAAGTAGTGTGGGACTCTTACCGCACTAAAACCACCGGTGAATCAGGACCAATCTATGAAAGATCGACAAATGATTTTTCTTTCTTAATTTATCAGTCGCATTGTGGGAAGTTTAAGTTATAACACTTTCCATAGCTTTTAGACCATCAGCTCTTGAGGCTTGGTTCTTCTTAATCTCCGAACATTGTCTCGTACATTTAAGACGGTCTCCATTTCGGAGTTGGTATGACTTTGCAGTCGCTGATTGTGTGATACAGCGTGTTTTTTAACCACTTCTGTAACCATTTCAATTTGAAGGTCACGATGTAGATCGCTATTTCTTATATACCAAGGGGCATTTATTATTCCGCGAAGGACCTTGCTTTGGAATTTTTGGATGGGTTCAGCATTTGTTTTCTTTGTACAGCCCCATAGTTGGATGCCATATGTCCAAACGGGTTTCAGTACTTGCTTATATAACATTAGTTTGTTCTGGATAGATAGGTCAGAGTTCTTTCCTAGTAACCAGTACATTTTTCTGTACTTCAAGTTTAGTTCGTCTTTTTTCTTTTTGATGTGCTCTTTCCATTTAAGCTTTGCATCCAAAGTCATTCCAAGGTATTTGGCAGTATTGGAGTAAGGTACTGTTGTACTGTTTATAAGAATAGGAACATTGTTTATTTTTTTGTTTGTAAAGTTTATATGCGTCGATTTTGTTTCATTTAGTTTGATTCGCCATTTTTGCGTCCAATCACTAACTTTATCGACTGCATTTTGCAGTTTTTGTGTAGCCTTCGTAACGGATTTATCTGGCACGAATTTTGCAGTATCATCAGCAAAGGTGGCCATGATAGCGTTGATGTCCACTGGAATATCCCTTGTATATAACAGATACAGGGTTGGTCCTAGGACACTTCCTTGTGGTACACCGGCTTCAATTTTCTTTAGTTCCGAGTAATTTTGGTCGTACCGTACTCTAAAGAGTCGGTTCGTAACGTAGGATTTCAGTATTTCGTAGTACTGCCTGGGAAGATCCCTTTGCAGTTTGTACTCAAGTCCCAAGTGCCAAACCTTGTCAAAGGCTTGAGCAACATCTAAGAATATAGCCGAGCATACTTGTTTTTCTTCAAGTGCTTTTTCCACAACATCCGTAATCCGATGCACTTGGTCTATCGTGGAATGTTTATTTCTAAATCCAAACTGATGGCTCGGAATTAGTCTTCTTTCTTCTATTATTCTGCTTAGTCTTTTCAGAAGCAGTTTTTCGAAAACTTTTGCCATGATTGGTATAAGCGATATAGGTCTGTAAGATGTTACTTCTGTTGGTGGCTTTTCTTGTTTAGGTAAAACAATGACTTCTGCAATTTTCCAATGATGTGGCACATATCTTAGTTTAAGGCATGCATTTATTATAAATTGGAGTTTTTTGAAGGCTGTAGAAGGCATTTCTTTCAAAACCTGAGCAGTTATTAGATCGTACCCTGGTGATTTTTTGTTGGACAACTTTGTTGACACATACTTCTTACTTCTTTGAGTGTGACAAAAGGAATTTCACATTCGTCGTTTCTATCAACAAACTGTAAGGGATCTGTAGCTGTGCTTGGTGGAAATGGCTTAAATACATTCGCGAGATGTTCAGCGAAGAGATCAGCCTTTTGTTTTGGGTTTGCGATCCATTTACCATCTTGAGATTTTACCGGCGGGTTTTGTGCCTGTGGTCTTTTTTGGCGCTTAGCTGCTTTCCATAAGGAGTATTCCGTAGAAGCATCCGCCGTCAGACTATTCAGGAATCTACAAAGTGAATCACTTTTAAATTCCCAGATTCTTTTCTTAAGTTCATTGTTAAGACGGTTAAAAACTGCCTTATCACCTGGAAATCTCGTAGCTTGCCATTTTCTTCGAGCTCTTCTTTTCTCCAAGATCAGCTCCTTTATTTCGACAGGATATTTTATTTCTTTTTCTCTTGAGTTCGAAATTGTTGGAGTACTTTCTTCTGCAGCCTGTTGCACATCAGCAATAAATTGTTCTACTTCATGATCAATCTGTTCAATTGTTTGCATAGGGGATCTTAGGTTTATAAAACTTTCAAGTTTATCTCTGAACTCGTTCCAGTTTGTTATTTTATTCCACGAGCTTAAGATTACTTTTTTCTATTATTTCTGCTTCGTTCAGTGATAATATTACTGGAGTATGATCTGACGATAAATCGTAATTACCTTCGACACTTATATGGTTTCGTTTAATACCTTTTACTACGAAAAAGTCTATAAGGTCTGGTATTTTGTTAGAATCAGATGGCCAATATGTTGGCGAGCCAGAAGAATAAAATTCGCAGTTGTATTTGCGGCCTGCTTGATATAGCCGTTTGCCTTTCGTTGTTATGAGCCTAGATCCCCATTGGGTGTGATTAGCATTGAAGTCGCCACCAACAAGGAAGTTATGTGCTAACAAATTAAGGAGTTCTGCATAGTCTTCTTCAGTTGGAGAGCGCCTCGGAGGGCAGTATATAGATGCTATCTTAAACTCTTTCTTTTTTATACCAATACTAATTGTGGTTACTTGCATGTTTTCATTAGTAAACTTCGGCTCTTCATAGTGTGTTAAGCACTTTTTTATTAGTATTGCTGATCCTCCCCTAGCTTTGTCAGCTGGGTGCGGAGCGTGATAACACGTATAGTTAGGTAATTTATTATCAAGATTTTGTTCTATAGCGAGGTGAGTTTCGGACACCAAACAAATGTCTATATGCTCTATGTCTAAAAAGATGTTTAGTTCTGATACATGTTTTAAAAGACCGTTTGCATTCCATGTTGCGATTTTGAGTGTTCTGTCCATCATTGTTTTTTAAGAGCGACTTCTTCGCTTAGCTGTTTTATGTTTAAATCTTGTTTGTCAATCCTTTTCAGGATAAGTTCAAGCATTTCTTTAATAGATGTTTCTTCGTTCTTCCGCACATTTTTAACAATCTGGGAATAGGATTTATTTTCGTCACTTTTGCTTAGTGCAATTGCTTTTGGCGGTTGATTTTTAGTTTTGTTTTCAACGGCTACTTTTTTGCTTTCAACTATTGCTTTTGTGTTTGTTGGGTTTCTTAGCTTGTTCCCAGTTTTGTTTTTTCTTTTTGTGTCTTGGAATTTTTTGGCAACTGGACATCCTCTGTAACTTGCAGGATGGTTGCCTTGACAGTTAACACATTTCGCTTTCTGTTCTCTGCCCATGGGACAGTTTTTAGTTGCATGCTTGCCTTCGCATTTAACACAAGCAAACTCACGATTGCAGTATTTTTGTGTATGCCCAAAGGCCTGACAGCGTTTACATTGTGGAACAATTTTTGACTTTCGTAGTGGTTCAATTTTGACAACTATACCCATAATTGATTTTATACTGTAGATCTTATCGAGACTTTCTTTATTTTCAAAGGTGAGCATAAATAAAGGTAGAGATCTCCTTGTTGTCGTTGATACCCCAGTGGAGTCTTTGATTGTCTCATATTTAATAAGATTATTCGCATCGAGAGCTTGGAAACCTTTTTGAATAAGGTCTTCGACAATATCTTTGGCATCACATGAAGAGTGGAGGCCTCTTGCTACTACCTTTATCGACCTTGTAGCTTTATTTTCGTACGAGTGCCACTGAATTCTCTTTTTGTTCAATTCTTCAGTGATAGATCTATACGCATCGGCGTCTTCAACAATGACTTTCCAATTGTCTTTATTGTATGATGTATATTTACATGCCTTATTACTGCATTTTTCTACTATGCTCTTAAGCTCACCAAACATTGTCAATCCGGAAATCATGATTGGAGGTGGTGAAGTTTGCTTAGTACCTTTAGCAAAAGACTTCTTTTGGGATACATCTTTTATTTCATTGTTTGATGTTTTCACTGTTGCAGGAATATCCGCTTTTGAAGCTACCTGCTTAATTTTTTGAACAGTCTCTGGGCTACCCTCTGCTTTCCGTTTCTTGGATTTACGTTTATTTCTGTTACCATCTGTTTCAAAAAGAAGCTCTTCCTCATCAGTATGAAACTCAATGGTTTTTGGTGGGCTTTTCACTACAAGTATTTTTGGACTAGTCTTGCTGTCATTATTTGAAGTTTTCTTGTCTAGCAAGCTGACTTTTTCTTCAAGTCTCTTAACTTGTTGCTGAAGACTTTCAACGAGCACTTCAAGTTTTTTTCTGGCTATTATTTCTTTTTGCCATTCCTCGAAATAATTTTCGGATTCAACTTGGTGGATCTCGTTGCTTTTTTTGGAACACTGCGGATCTTTTATTTCGATCTTTTCATAGATTTTGGTTCCTTTTTCGTTAATGACTTCTTTGTCATTTGATTTTTCGGTAAGGGTTTTCGATGGAGTGACCCTTGAGAATATTTTTGGTGGAGTCCTCAGTGTTTTAGAACTCCGTCTACTTCCTGTTAGCAATAATTGGTCCTCCCCAGAATCCGTAGGACCGATCTCCGAAGAGAGTGGATTTACCAGTTTATCTGGATTGCCACCTGGGGTACAATATCTATTTGTTTTATTCATTGCCATATTTTTTTTATTTTTTTGTAACTTTTGTTTGTTACCCATAAATAGCTTCGTTACTTTTTCTATTCAAGGTCTTTAATACAGCCGCCCCTATGGGATCAGACGCTGACCAATGAGCCGCACATTATGCGTCAGACGCTCTTGGGTTTCATGGAGAGCTGGTTCTTCAGAGCGATGTCTTATCATATGCTCCTAGTTCCTGAAAAGGTAACTCAGGTGTCTCAGCTCTTGGATCCAACGCTCGTCGTTAGTTCACCTAATTGGCTATCCAGCGGGCACCACTTGGAGGTGACGATGCGATTTTGCTCCGCCAAAAAAAAATTGTTTTGATAAAGAAAAAAGTGCGCTTGTTTTTTCATTATCAAAATAATTTTTCTTTCATCATTTACAGAATTTTGGAATAGAGAAATTGTTTTGATAATTAAAAAAAAAGGCGAAAACTAAAAAATACTTTCTTTATCAAAATAAAAATTTATCAGCTTTGACTCAATCTACAATAGCGCAGGTAAAATAGTACAAAAAGGCCTTCGAATAAAAAAAATTGGTAACACCATGAAACTTGTTGAAAACGTTTCGTGTACCATGAGAATGAAGAATCAAAAGAGTCTATACAAATTTTTTCCATGGAAGGGTGTTTTTTTGAGGGGGAGAGGGGCAGAAGTTGTGGTGTATCAAATGGAAAAATTTACCTTTGCACAACCTTGGCAAATGATACATATATTCAAAGTAGTTTTTAATGCTGAATCAAAAAAAAAGTTACTGTCGTTTTTATGTTAGGATGACTGTATTTTCAGTGTTAATGTTAAATATCATAGAAACCCAATTGGAAATAATGGTCCAATGGCGAAACTTGACATCAATCGTCATTCGTCATAAAAAACAATAATCAGAAGAATCTAAAAAAAATATCTGTGATAAAAATTTGTTTTTTTGGGAGGTAAGTAGCAGGATGATAACCATAAAACCAATTTAAAAAAATGGTACCACCATTCCCTTTTCTTTTTATAGATTTTCTTCAAAAAGCTTCTAAGCAATGTAAATAAGTAGTTCTTCTTAGCAAAATTGTCAAAAAAATTTTGTTTCGAAATCCAAATATGTATTATGAAATTTTATAAAACTCGGTATTTATGGGTCTTTTTACACTTTTTAATGTATTTTAAGAAAAAATTTAACTTTTATGAAAAATAACGGAACCCACCTTCCGTACAAATATTAAAAAACAATTAAGGAAAATATTTCTTTTTTTTTAAAACGGCTCCTTCGATTTTTTTAAACTTTTTCTGTATGCTTAAATTTGTGCGATAGATAGGATAGACTAAGATACATTTTTATATACAAATTCCAAATAAGATTACAAAATATTACATATCAAAACCTAAAATAGGTTTTTAAACAAAAAAAAATTATTTATTTTCGAAAAATTGATATTTAAAAATGAGTTAGCAATTTTTTTTAAGATATATTTTTATATGCACATACATATATATATATATACTTATGGTTTGCATGCCAAAAGAGAATCCTGAAAACCAAAATCCCGAATATCCAAAATCCCGAAAATCCAGAATCCCGAAAACCACGAATCCCGAAAATGGAGTTATTTCAAAATAAGGTACTTCTTTACTTTGTTATTAATTTATTAAAACTATTTGATTTCAATTCTATAAGGGCTACTTCTACACTATGTTGCCAATACCGTTACACTATACATTAAAATATTTGTGCATAAGAAAAACTTAAAAGAGCGAAAGCGAATCAGGTATCGATGGTTTGAATGCACTCAATGTCCTAAAATACTTTATTATACCGTATTTTTTCTCTCATTTTAACTGACTGAAAATTACATACGAGCAGAGCGTACAATTTCTAATTCAAACTTTTATTGGTGTGAGTGGGTACACACTATATCCATAAATGTAAAAATGTCGCAAGAAATGAAAAATGTAATATTCAAGTAATATTTGTCACGCTCTGGCATCTTTTTCTCGACATTTCAGAATTAAAAATTAAAAATAATTTCAAGGTACACTAGGTCACAAAAGAAAGTATACACTCGATCCTACAGAACACTAGTTTATGATGTATGTTCACTTTTGGGACACATTGTAATTGAGAAAAATAATTTAGAGAAATGCTTTCCTTTTCTTAAAAACACTTATTTTATCCTTTTTTGCTCTGCTCACTTTGATTAATTTAATGAAAAATAAAATGAAGAAAAGACGAGTGTCATACGGGCTTTAAAGTTCATCAGAGAAGTAGCAGTAACTTTTTTTTTTTAATTTTGTGTGTTTCTATAATTTTCTCATTTTTTCAACCATAGTTTTGGCGATTTTGGTCTTTCCAAATTTTGGGTTTTCGGTATTTGATATTTTCTGGATTTTGGGTTTTCGGGATTCTAGGTTTTCGGATTCTGGGTCTTCGGGATTCTGGAGTTTTAAGATGGGTTTTCGGGATTTAAAATTTCGGGATTGTGTCCGTCTTCCATTATTTTAGTTCGTTTAATGAAAATTGAAAAATGTTCAAGTAAGGTGAATCCTTCTAAAAACCAAAAAAAACACCTTGTTTGAATTTATTCATATTATTGAGGGACTACTGTATTCTCAGTACTTCTCATAGAACATTTAAAGATTAATTTTTTTTATGTATACATCTCAAATAAGATTAAAAGATATTGTATATCATAATTTTCAAACAAAAAGTTTGATTTTTTTTTTGAAAATTCGATATCTTAAAAATGGATTGGCAATTTTTTTTTTAAATTTTGTTTTTACACACATAAATAAAAACTTACGATTTGTTTGCCAAAAAATTTTCTTAGAAATGTTTTAAGAATTTGATATATAAAAAACCTCTTCAACGAACATAAATATCTTTTTTCCATAAAATCTTTGTCAGTCCAGCATTGAGATGGCATTCTTTTTTTTCATCTAAAACTCTCAAAGAAGTTAATTTAGCTAGTTAAAATATCGTATTTCATGCTCTTAAAAATTTTTCTCTCATATTATCCATGTCTTATCATATAATGTTTTTAAACCCTCAGCATCTTGAACATAAGAGCAAATACGTACGACCAAGTCATGCATTTTATTTATACATATATCAAATTCAAAAAACACTTTAAAGTGAAACTTTTGGTATGCATATCATAAATATTATAACGTACATATAAAACAAAAATTTCAAAAAAAGAAATTGTCAACTCGTTTTTGAGATATCGATTTTTCAAAACAAATTAAACTCTTTTTAAAAATAAAAAAAAAATTGAAAATCTTGAGACACTATTTACATTTTCAAATCTTATTTCATGTTTGTTTATACAAAAATTAATTTTTATAATTCAATTCTGTTCAGTCGATAATGGGAAAATTAAAAATTAAATCAAACGTTCTATGAGAGGCAATATTAATAGTCGCTATTTGTAAATTTTTATAAATTATAAAAGTTTTATCGCACTTATTTTATCATACAGACAAATTTTTACAAAATCGTAAAAGCCATTTTTAATAAAAATAAAATGCACGACTGAATCGCACGTACTTGCTCTTATGATCAAGTTGCTTGGAATTAAGAACTTTTAAAATATGAAAGTAACTATAAAAAATATAAAAATATAGAAACACCATTCAAATCGTCATTTTAAAAAAACTTAGAGCCCAAAAACAAGTATGCCATTTGATTACTTGCAAAAATATGATGTATAAACAAAAAATTTAAATCGTTGGGGCGGTTTTCTAAAAAAATAATTTATTCTATATAAAATTTTAATAACATTTTAAAAAAAAGTTTTGGTATGCCAATTTTGAGTACGTATTAAAATACATTTTTGAACCTAGTCTCAAAAACTTCATAAATTAATTTTTGAAATATACATAGAATTTTCAAAATAAATTTTTTAATATTTTTTTTTTTTAAATCCAAAATTTATTTTTTTGAAAATTTTGATACGCAGTTTTATAAACATTTAAAAAAAACTTTTGCATACAAATTTTGATTGCAATCGTTTGAGCCGTTAATAAGAAAGTCGAAAATTAAAGAAACCGTTATTTGGCAGGTATCGTTAATAACGGTTTCGGTAAATTTCTTTCCTATCGAAAAGTACATCTTACTTACAGTAATACACTGATTTTTGTTCATCAAAGTTGTTACAACCATTTTTGATATAAATAAGTTTTACATTTACGGTTGTAGGGAGGGTACCGTTATTTTTGGTGCTAAAAAAAAATTTCAATTTCCCCTCTGGAGAGTTACAGAAAAACCTTAATTTTAAAATTTGAAGAAAATTGATTCAGTGGTTTAGGCTGTAGGTCAATATATGGACAGACAGACAGAATTGTGCCACCCAAATTTTTGGTGTTCTCTATCATCATGTCATGTTTCATTGTTATCTCAAAATTATTTTTTTGCACGAATCCAAAACTTGCTCTTTAGTACCTACATCACAAGTAAAAATATTCTTCTTAATGGCTTTTTAATAATTCTATGGAAAGAATACTTATTTTTTCATAAAAGTAAAATATTTTCTCAAAATACCTTAAAGAATGTAAAAAACATTAAATATTGAGTTTTATAAAACCAAATATGTAGTTTTCAAAATATTTAATTAAATACAAATGTTTTACCATTTTTAAGAATCCAGAAAATATATTTTTTATAAATGTTTGTTAGAAAAGCTAATGGTAATGTTAAAAGGCTTCTGTATAAAAAAAATTTTTGAAATCAGAATTTCCGTTTTGCCAACTTTTTAGAATTCTCAGTGCTCCGAACCCGTATATGTGTTATAATTACGAAGGTGTCAAAATTGAAAGTGTCAGTAATCTAAAATGGGTATTTGAGAGCTCCTTGACTACAAATACAACACAAAAATATATTAAAAATACTAAAATTTGACAAGTAAACGGACTCTGGATCAGCTTTATGTAACAAAAAATATTAAAATTTAAACCAATTAAGTAATAAAAACTTTCTCCATGATTTTGAAAAAATATTTCTTAAACCCTGCGACAAAATTATATTTGTTTTAATAAATACGAAAATAACAAGCAGCATTTTTTAAAGCACACCGTTTCACTATATATTTTCTATAGAAAAAATGACATAAAAAAGTTTTGACGTCCTAACAAAGAAACATGTGACGTGCTGGGTATGGGTACAAAAGCTTCAACACTTTAAAGCCCTCAAGTTGTTCAATTCCAAAGAGAAGGTTTTAGATCTACATTCACACTTCGACATGAAACAAAATTCGATATTTTTGTTTTTCCTTATCTTAGAAACAAGTCATATTTAAGATTCAATCTTTTTGTTTAGCAATAAACTCTAATTAATAATGTTCATAGGAAACTATAAAACGTTTACAATGAACAAGCATATCACGACACCGCATTTCATTTTCGGCAAATCCTAAATTGAATACAAAAGAAAATATAACTCACACACTTTATATTATATTTTGTGACCCTTTGTGTTGACCAAAATGTCGCAGGATCAAAGGACGACAGACGATGCCATTTGTGCATTGGTCATCTCTCATCAATTACAATCAAAACGTATTCCTTTGGTTTCGTTCACACTCCTTTGTCTCTGGTGTTCTTGTGCCAATCCATTTGTCATTATGTTCAATTTCAGAACAAAAATGATATGCCCTTCGTCATCACTCTGAGCAACATGGAGTTTGACTGTTAGAAATTTGAAATGTACATAGAAAGTTAGACGGTGATGCTCCGGTTCGGAATCCGGATGCCTTATCTAAAATAGATGTCGCTTGTTCCTCTTATTTGTCGACTTGTTCGCAAGTAATTTCAATAGCATATCACTGGACTGGACTGTACTGAACACTCGAGAATCCAGGGACATTCACATTGCGTTGACGACGACTTTGACGGTGATGGTGGTAGTATGGCTTGGTTCTTGGTATATGTCATTTGAACTAGTCCATCTTCCCACTTGTCCAGCAATAAAACAACCTTGCACTTGCACTGCTATAGGAAATTGTTGTATGTTTTGTTGATGACATTCTCCATTGGTCCACAAAATCTCATTAAAGTTGAAATTTATGATTTGACACACAGCGCTGTATTTGTTGTGCTTAGAAGAACGCAATACACAATAGCGAATAGACGTCGACACAGTATGACGTTAATGACAGATTCCACTTGTTTGAAATGGGATACTCGATATTCGCATTAATCAGGTCTTTTTTCATGAAATGGACGAATTGCAGAAATGAGTGGCTTCTTTGTCCAAGAGTTAGGAAAGTTTAAACCTGAAAGCTTAAAGTTGCGATTGTTTAAGAAAAATAATAATTATATTAAAACTAAAAGCATGAACTTACAAACGCAAACAAGAACACATCTGATCTGGCAGCTGGCACTAATGACAAAAGATCAAGTGACCCATATATTGCCATGTTAAAGTTAATTTGTTGAAATAAGTAGATTATGAACAGTATACATTTACACTAGGGTTTTTCAAAAGGGACGCTTCAGAGGTAGAGCGACAGGGACAACAAACGACGCCATATTTCTTGCCGATCTTTTGACATTTCTCTTTAGTAAGTTATGCCATTTTATGATGGAAAGATATACGAGCCAACAACGAGTCGAAATTTTTAGAATTTACTACCGAAATTCGGAGTCAGTGGCCTCAACGTTAAGAGCGCTACGTCCAATTTAGCGATGGGGCTCATTTCTGGCTGAATGGCTTCGTCAATAAACAAAATATGCGGTATTGGCCAGGCAGCAATCCACACGTACTCCATGAGTCATCATTGCATCCCGAAAAAATGAAGGTTTGGTGTGGTTTATGGGGCGGCGGCCGGCGCGGCGTCCTTGGGCCGTACTTCTTCAGTGATGATCAAGACCGGCACGTTACTGTGAATGGGGATCGCTATCGTATATTTTTGGCCCCAATTGGATGATATGTACTTGGAGGACATGTGGTTCCGACAGAACGGCGCACGTCACATGCCACCCAGCGAATGTCACAATCAATTTATTGGAAACCAAGTTTGGAGAACGTGTTATCTCACGAAATGGTCCAGTCGCTTGGCTGCCTCGGTCGCGCGATTTGACGCCATCAGACTATTTCCTGTGGGGCTACGTCAAGTTTATGGTCTATGCCAACAAGCCAGCGACGATTGATGAACTTCGTACAAATATCGAACGTGAAATTGCAGCAGTATCGGCTGATTTATGCTTGAAAACCGTCGAAAATTGGGTTCAGCGTCTGGACTTCTGCAAGCGTGCCCGTGGTGGCCATGCAAAAGAAATCGATTTCCATACATAATGGCATCGAACGTACTTTCACAGGAATAAAGAATTTCATTGATATCCAAAACCGTTTTTGTTTTATTTAAGAAACTTTTGTAGTGCTCTTATTGAAAAACCCTACTTTCCATTCCTTTTATGAAATGTTTTTTGTCTGTTTTTTATTCAGGAATCCATAATAGCCCAGTCAAAATAGACATTTGACCTAGCCAAAATTCAGATAAGACTGAAAATTGGTATAGACCTTCCTTAAGAGATAACAAATCAACTGCCAAAGGTCCCCGTCAATCCCACTCGAGCATAAAAAGTTATTCAAGGTAAAGTGTCGAAAAATTTGGTTTTAGGCCAATAAATTTTGAACGATGAATGATATCGAAAAATAATATGAGAAAGCTGTGTATATCATGCAATTTTCTACAAAATAGATTAAAACATTTTTTTTCTTCAGACCATTGGTTAAGGATAAAAAGCTATTTCAAAAATGGTAAATTGAAGAAA
Organism: Dasysyrphus albostriatus; assembly: GCA_946251815.1. Taxonomy (NCBI): domain Eukaryota; kingdom Metazoa; phylum Arthropoda; class Insecta; order Diptera; family Syrphidae; genus Dasysyrphus; species Dasysyrphus albostriatus. Next base: position 190,239,707 of record OX276335.1, on the reverse strand, counting down.
ATATCGATTTTTTGTGAATAGCTCTTTAACGGTAAATGTTATCGAAAAGTGATTCAAACAATGTTTGTAGTTATTTTGATCTCTTACATAAAAATGCTAAAATTTTTGTTCTAGCATTTACCGTTAAAAAGATATAATTATCTTAAGAATTTGGTCAAAAGCCAAAAATAACGGTTTTTTGTTTCTTACTCTCAAATGACAATGGTGTTCAAAATAAATGAATGCTAAGTTTGTAGATGGTGAAATGTTCTACTTAAAAGGTTTAGAAGGTTTTTCCCATACGAGTGCTCAGTTACAAGATATTGTGATTTCAAAATGGCCAAATGTCGAAAATATCGAACTTTTATCTAGAATTCTTAAACAATTAATGTTATCGAAAAGTACTTTATGCAAAGTTTGTAGATTGTGTGATGTTCTATACAAAAATATTTGATTTTTTTCTTAAACTAAAGCATTCAAAAGATATAAATATTTTAAGAATTTGATTTAAAGTCAAAAATAACGGTTTTTTAATTTTTTCTCTCAAATGCCTAATTTATGTTAAAAATGGATGCTAAGCTTGAAGAAGTTGAAATGTGCTATCTAATAGGGACTTAAATTTTATCCCATACAAGTGGTTCGTCAAAAGATATAGCGTTTTTAAAGGGGCCAAACGCCAAAAATATAGGTTTTTGGCGTATAACTCTCAAACGGTAAATGTTTTCAAAAAGTAATTTATGCAATGTTTGTAGAATATGTCATACTGAACCAGACAAAAATTATTTTTGTTTCCTTAATTTTACAATTCAAAAGATATAATTATTTTAAGATTTTATTAAGAGTTAACAACACCGATTTCCTTTGTCTTACTCTCAAATGACAAAGTTGTCTTAAACCAATATATGCTGAGTTCGGAGACTTTACTTACTTTCTTGATTTCGGTAATTTTAAGGACTTGATTCTTGGATATATTCTCAAAAAAAAAAAAAATATTGTAAGAGGAAAACTCTATCTCCTCCTTAAAGTAGGGGGAGTAATTTCTGGAAAATTGAAATGCTCTTTTTTTTAATTTCTCAAAAAATTGGAAAGATTTTTACATTGGATTTTCGGTATTTGACTAAAAATAAATGTCGGCATTGAATACCGCAAAATTTTTAAAAATATAAGATTTAAGTTAATAATTCATAGTATTTTTCGTAAATTTGATTTAAAAAGCAAATAGCTTTTTTTGCATTTGAAGTCAATTTTTCAGAAATCACCGCCCTTGCCCCAGGGGGGGGAGAACGAGTTTTCCCGCCACACGATTTTTTTTAGAATATATCCAAGAATCATGTCCAAAAATAGTACTGACAAACTACCATATTGAATAAAAAAATTTTCAGTCACACTTTTTGAAAAAATGCCGATTTAAATTTTCAAACGTTTATAACTGGGTTATAATTGTTTAAGTTAAAAAAAAATTTTAACTACATTTAGAGACATACAAAGTGATGGCAGGGATGGTGACCCCTTCTAGAGACTCTTACCATTTTTAAAAATAAGTAGTTTGAAATGCCTTTGCGTGCCAACATAGAGTCTTGACCTAGTTTTCTAGTGACTACTGGAAAAAATAACTTCCCAGTGCGAAGCATATTCGCCTTGATATCAGAATTAGACAAATGGGCTGTAGTGAGAGTCAGACTCATTATTATGAGCCAAATATCAAAATTGAGTTGGACTTCCTCGACAGCTCATTCGTCGGATTCTGTAATCGGGGTGATTATTTGTATACAAATTTTTGAAACTTGACAGTTTTCAATCCATTTTAATTAAAGAAACAAACTTCAGATAACAAAAAAAAAAAACAAAAATAAATAAAAACCAACGAAAGCACTCTTTTACGAGTAGTATGACCTTTGTAGTGTTGCGAACTCAAGGCCTCTGCCCAAAATGTCGAACTCAGATTCGAAGATCTTGCATTTCATATTCTTCACAAATTTTTGTCAATTTTTCAACATAAGAAAAGGTATTTCGGAAAATAACCACCTTGGCGGAAATATGAGAACCAATAACTGCCAATAAAATAAAACAACTACTTCATTCGAAAATAAAGACTTTTATAAAATGTGTTATTTTGCAATAATTAGTTACTTTTTGACATTTGTTTTGCATTGAAATAACTTTAGAAAACAAATTTGTCATTTGGGCAATTTAAGGTTGTATTTTTCTTATAAATACACACCCAAAGATACATTAGAAAATTGGCAATCTCAATCAATCGCAATCTCTTTTCTGGAGATGATTATTTACTCAAAAAATTGTGCCCAAACTTAAACGGTTTTCTAAGTTCAATTCATAAACTATAAAATAACATTATTTCAAAATATGTTTTCCACTTCATTTTGTCAGAACCGCTGTTGACCCTGAGCAGTTTTGAGAAATTTTCCGAAAGAGGTTACCGAAATATTAAATTTAAATAAAAACAAAATAAAAATTAAAAAAGTATGGCTCGATGTTTTCTAGTTTTCCATCATAAACACTTTAGATTTTTGAGTTACGTAATGTATGGACTTCACAAGTGCTTTTACCATCTGTCCAGTTTCACGTTTTTTCTCAAAATTATGGGTGGAAGCCTCTTAAGGTAAATGTAAGCTGAGCAAACGATTTCTAAGCGAATAATTCATGTTATCAATTTCAATAAATAATGACTCACGAGTCACGACCCATACACCCATAGGTAGACGATAATATTTTCAAGATAACAAACGCCTACTTTTTCCAAAACTAAAAGAAGAAAACAAAACTCGATGTTGAAAGATGATATTGCGATCGAAATTCTAAATTTATAACGTGCCCATAATATTTTTTTTTATGATTGAGTAATGTTTTCAAAATTCAATGCTCTTATTAATTTTCAATAAAAACAGAAAAACAGATGCTTTTTCAAAGAAAAACATGTTTTTTGGTTTTCCCAAGTTTGATCTGAACTGGATGGTTCTAATCGGGAAGCATGGAGATTATGCTGAAAGGTTCCCCAATAAGAGATTTCCCCACTATTCACTTTTTCCAAGACTTAACAACCGTCTTCGGGACCATGGAGTGCTGGAGACTCGAAGGAGAGAAATGTCATCTAGTGGATCAACAGATAAAGAGGAACTGATATTGGATTTGGTATAACGTATTCCCGGCTTTAGCACAAGAAGGGTATAGCAACTATTCTTGTTTTGCCGCAGAAAAGAATTTGGAAAGTGATTCATACCGATAGCTTTCACCCATATCACTTTAAATCAAATGATAAGATATTGGGGACTGAAATTAGAAGAACGCTTTTGCTGAGGGAAGAAGCAGAACACAAGTACTTCACAACCGTCAAAAAAAAAAAATAAATCGCAGCACCGCTTGCCTTGAGAGGCTTGCCATTGTTGGACGAACGGTAACTGGACCACGTTTTTTGAATACGGTTTTAAATGGTGAATGCTATCTGCAATTTCTATGAAGTATTTGCCAGATTTATTAAAAAATGTCCCTTTGGCTATAACAAACAATTTTAATATAGCAACAAGATGGAGCTTCAGCACACGTTAGCCTGGTTGTGAGAAACTGGCTGAATAATCATTTCAATGACCAATGGATGGGAATGGGAGGTCCCACCAGGGTCGTGCCTAGGGGTGGGGCACAGGGGCAACTGACCCAAGCGTCGTGCTATGAAACGCACCACCACGTCATGGAGGTGAACTTATGAACAATTGTGCAGTCATTATTGCTATTTTATTGACCAAACCGAAATGAATTATGGGTATGATATAGGTAATTTTCGAAAGCATCATCTGCCGTACAGCTGTACAGAAGAAAATCGTGTTGCTGAACATAATATTTAAAAGCCAAAGGACGTGATTTTAATCGTCAAATTCATTTGCAAGTAAATTGACTGAATTTGACAAAACCAATTTTTTGCAAAGCGGGACTGCTACATACTTGACGAAAGAAAAATCTGCGTCAAAAAACAGCGGTCATTTAACGATACAATTGACTTTTATTTTCCATAGCGTTTCAGATAAGAATTTATAGTTCGAGCTTTGGCTGATTTCGTTCAAAAATTTCCAGCAGAGCGTTGTATTTTAAGTTTCGTAAAATGAACGACAGAAAAAATGTAGAATTGTTAAAACATCGACAAGTTGAAATATTGATTTAAATCGACTTTTGTTTGTAGGTACTAAAAAAAGTTGGGAAATAATGATTACTTTTTGTAATTTATTTCATGTTCCATTTCAATTACATGTAACTAGAAATTGAACTTTTTTCAATTAAAATTACTTGTATATTACTTATATATTTTAACAAGTTTGAAACAACACACGTACAGAAATTTAACACTGCAGTGAACTATTTGTGCAATATGACGGAAAATGTTACTGAAAAAAACGTAATTAATTACATTACTGAAAAAAGTAATCATTACATATTCTTCGATGATTACTTTTGTTTTCAATTACATTAATGTAATTGAATTACAAGTAATACACACTTTTCAATTACATGTAATAAGTCATTGCATTTCTTTAATTGCATTTAAAAGTAATCGAGCAAGTCTTTTGAGATTTCAATTATATGCAATTGAAATTGAAATTTTTTTTATTCTCTGGTACTCTGGTACTAAAGAAGGTGTTCATGCCAGCCTCATGTAATGCGACTCATTTTGACGTCTCTTACTTTTCCCACACTTCATCTCTTGGAAAAAGAGGGATGGCCATCACCTTTTAAGAAATTGGAATGAGAAACAAAAGGGAGACGTCAAAATGAGTTCCCTCACGTGAAGCTGGTATTTCGACAGTTCGATAAATGTCGATTTTTTCTCAACTTTTTTAACGCAGCTGATTTCTTGAAGAGTTGAAATCAGTTAAAAAAAATAGGTATTTTAACTTGGAAGAAAGTAGATATAAACCGATATTTCAAATGATTTATTGCCGGTTATTCGTACGCAACCTACTGAAATATTTGGTACTAAGTGGAGTCCAGTATAAGATGCCAGTTAAAGCTATTATTGCAACTCATCATTGACAATTTTGTTCTTTAATTTTGGAAAATAGAGAAAGCAAAATCTTTTATTACTTAATCAGTAGTTCTTAATTGAAGATCAAAATTTTCAATGATGAGTTTCAATGATAGCTATAACTGGCGACTAAATACAGTTGAAGTGACATTTATTATTTGATTTTGTTTATTAACTCTGTTTAAAATGTTTTGTAGCAAAAAAGGTGGCATCTCTGCGCTTGCCCCTGATGCTCTTAGGGTGTAACGGTAAAATTTATATGCATCGAAGAAACTTTTAGTTGCTATATACTCATTGCTTATCAGCCTCCAACGGTTGACTTTAGATAAGATGTAAAAATGAAAAGCCACAACTAGCACTTTACACACAGGAAATATTTTTATGTAGCTTTACATCCTGTCTACCAGCTTGAAGAATGGGCTCTGAGAACTACTCACTTATTAAAACAAACTAGACCGGAGTTATACCAATCGGGCATCAAAAAAGATTCCCAAATGAAACCGAGCTTGGTTCCCAGGGGCCACCCATTTCTAAAGTTTCTACCTTCACGACCTTCCCCACCTTTAGGACCGATGTCTACAGACCCATCGGCCCGTCCAGGCAGGGGTCGAAAGGAGTGTCCATCCACGATGATAACTAAAGGCCTGCTAAAATTACCACGCTTAGCTCGTCGATGGGGGGGGATCTTGTTACTCGCGAACGGACGGTGTTACCTAATTTTCAGGCCTAAATCGAAGCTGTAATTTGATTGTATATATTTCATTCCATCTTGAAAGAGGCAGGGCCCGAATTCAGCTACCGACATCATCTTCACCTAAATTACCGCACTCAAGAGGAGGACATAGATCGTCGTGTCCTCGGAGCTTGTCTATACCCTCCCTTTAGTATTCTCCAAAAAAAACAATTTGGACGAACACTCCTGTGCCATTATCTACGCTCCACCGAATTCTATAACGGCCCTCTTCGAAAAGGGGAAAGTTAAAAAAAAACTTTCCCTTATATCTTCTTCTGGCACTCCATCATCCCCTTCACTCCCCTATCAACTCACTTCCCAAATTATTTGATTTCAAAACTTCATCATGATACTAACTAATTACCTTCCAATATGAAACCTTCGATCATTTCTGTCTTCGATGACATCTAAAAAAAAAAACTTTAACCCAATATCCCAAGCTAATTTTCAATCTCTGAAAATTTTATTAACCAGATTCATAATCCAGAAACAACAAAAAAAAAATGTGACAGATAAAATATTTCGTAATTCGCAAGTACGATTTTATTTCTTTAATCAAGATTTATGACTATCCTTAAAGTTAATAACATTGAAATTTGAGTCCTAATTCATCACCATTCATTGCGGCACTGGTTAAAAATTAAGAACTTCAAATGATCTCCCGCATAAAAGAAATGATATCGAAATCGATATTATTTTATTGATAACCTTCCTTTATCTCCTCCTGATCATCCTCGAATAGTTCTTTTTTTTTTTTTATATCTATAAATCGAAGTCACTCAAGCCAATGCCGGAGTGAGCTTCTCGCGGTTTCTAAGTAATTGTTTAAATTCGTTTTGTTTTATATATGTAGGTACTTTATATTATATTACCATAAAATAAATATAGAAAATGTACGATAAAATTTATGTAAAAGATACAAATAATCACTTACCAGTGCTCCAGAATGATGTGCACAGCATTATGACGCGATCTGGTGAATGGCTAAACGTCGTTTGTTGATTAGAGATATATAATTTAAAACACTGAAGAGCATTAGGAAGAGAGAACGGAAAGTAGTTTTTTTATTTTTTTGCATGAATGCCCCAATTCTTAAAAAAAAAATAAACTTCACTTTTCGCGATGGATGGGATGTTACACTTGGTCCAAAAAAAAAACTTACTATACTTATCTCTCTATTCTTACAAATAACTTTCTTAACTTTATTGTTTCTAATTTGAACTCCTATCCTTTTTCATACCCATTTGATATATATCCATATCCAATCTACCTTACTATTCACTCTTTTCACAAAAATTCCACTCGTCTGTATTTCCTTTCCTGTTTTTCTTTTTTTTTTACCAAGTATCCTGTGACTTCAAACTTCAAGTTTTTTTTTTGTTTAATTTTTTAGTTTCATCACTCTACAGCGAAATAAACTTTCCTTTTGTTGTAGCTATACGTCACTTACTTTTTTAAAAAAAAAATATAATTTATATTCATATGTACATATGTACCTATGTACCTAATTGTAAATAGAGTCTCGGCATAAACAGGTAAATTCTAATCCTTTCTTTAATTATTTTACTTTCTTCTAAGATTTACTTTTCTTTCAGCTTAAAATTTAATTATTTCTTTCCCTTATCTTCTAATTTTCTTTCTTCAGCTTTTAACTTTTTTTTTTTTTTTTATCTATGTACGTACATATATGTATGTATATCTAAATTTCTATTTTCAGATCTTGCACTTTCTTTTGGATACAAAAAATTTTCCTTTTTCTATTTTAAATTTTCTTTTGCATAATTTCATTCATAGGTTAATATAGGGTCCAGTTGTAGGATTGACTTTCATTTCTTTTTACTAATAGCACTTTTCTTTTCTTTTAGATTCACTTCACCGTTTTTGATTTATTTGTTTTAAAACTTCTTTTTTTTCTTTCCAGATAATTTACTCTTTCTTTCATCGACTATTTTTCTTTTTAGGTCCTATTGGTACTTTCATATTCCTCCAAAGTTTTTTTAAAATTCTCTTTTTTCTAAAGCCTAATTTACTTTCTTACTCTTTTTTTTTTTAATTTTTAATTTTTAGATCCTGAGGATACGAGTACATTCCTCTGATACTGGGAAGTCTGCGTCAGGGTTAAGCAATAATTGTACCCCCCGAACAGTCGTAGGTGGGGTTCCTTTGCTGCGTATATGCAATTGCGGATTGCTGCCGGCTCGGATGGCTTTGACACTTTCCTAATCAAATAAGAAATAATTTAGAAACCCTACTCTTAAAGTTATGCTGTAGGATGGTGAAACCTTACCCGTTTTAGAATCTCGTGCTTTCAAATTTTCGGCGAATCGTTTCACAATTCTCGCTAAGGATTCTCTTTTGGATTTCCAAAAGATTTGAAGAAAACTCCCGATCCAGGCAAATCAAACGATGGGCGAAGCCTTCACTACCTAATTAATATACGTGCTTGGGATTAAATTCTTTTTTTTTCTTTAAACGAGCTCATATACGAATAAATCCTTACCTATTTATCTATCCTCGAGTTTGGGGTTTTCTTTGGTGAAGTTCCTTTTTCCTTTACAGGGATCTTGTCCAAGGGTTGCAGTTTGGACAAGATGAATTGTCAAGAAAAACCATGCGGTTCTTTAAGTTTTTCTTATTAAGTGGGTCACTGACTTGAAAAAACTCGTGAAATTTAGCACGACCCACTTTGGTCAATGACTAAAGAAAAAAGACTTTTCGATCGGCGAATGTGTCACGAGGTGGATGCAAAGAATTAACTTTTTGCTAATGGACTCGATCGGGATATAATGAAACGGAAACTCGAATCGGTACGGGACGGCTCGAAACACGAAGTAGCCAATTTCGCTGTTCTATACCATGAAAAGCTTAAGCTCGCACACAAGTAGTCATGTTCAAGTTCTTTGTAAAAAAAATATGCATAGTCTGTTTAGACGTGTTGGTTCGGTGTCGGGCAATCGGTTTGCATTTCTGAAGTTAATTGCTACTTTTTTGGCAGTTAGGTGGCATTTGACGCGTACGAAATGTTAAAAGAAACGTTTTAACGAATAAACCTGATATTTTGGGATGTGACTCCGGATTTTTGTGTTCATTTTTATTTTCTTTTTTTTTGTAAGGCTTTTTATGTTCATTAACCCTGCTTTGTCCTTGGTGGTTTTGCTCTGAGAAATTAATTTTTTACTATGACAAGCAATGTTATGAGCCCGTTTCCTACACAACATATCCTTTTTTTTACAGAAATGCTGTACTAAAAGGATATGAAAAGGAATAGTTATGTGTTAGGACTGTTTTGGTTCAAAGAATCTCATGCACAGCTGGGCGAGCCGGGTCATCAACATTCGAATTTTTTTTTTTTTTTACTTTTTCAAATCTTTAGAGTGCGTGACTGTCTTATAACCTTTGGAATCTATAACTTCATACAAATTGTTGCCTATTATTTTGCAGACCGTTACTTTAATGAATTTTGGACATAGCTTAGCGTTAAGGTGTTTCGTCGCATCGCTTAAGACGAAATTGCGTTTGAAAAGAATATCACCCACTTGATATGACACTAACCTACTTCTCAAGTTATACGTTTTTTCATAAGATTCGTGGGTCCGCTCTAGTGTAGATTTCAAATATGTGTGTAACACATTCATTCGGGCAGTTTTCGGTAGCCAGTCTATCTCTGAATGATTTAACCCTCCAAGCCCACGCAAAAGCTTGTAGTCTGCCCCGTGTTCGATGATACGGTGCCCAAAGAGAGCTTCAAAGGGAGACATACCGATGGCGGAATGGATTGACGAACGAAGTGCACTTCCGATTGAAGGTAAATGTAAGTCCCAAGTTGTCTGTTTTGGGTCTACATAGGCTCGGATGGCTGCGAGGATTGAGCGATTTACTCGCTCACTCGCGTTCGCTTGGGGTGAATACACCGCCGTCCTGTAATGTTTAATGCCGAAGGTTTTTATCATTTTTGCGAATTCATGACCTATGAACTGACTTCCGTTATCCGAGAGAATGCTTTCTGGGACCCCAAAGATTAGAAATATCTCTTCCTCTAGAAATTTTATCACTGATTGGGTGGTGGCTTTACGAAGTGGTTTGATGAGGACGAATTTCGTCAACTGATCCAAGGCGATAAAGATCTGAGTATTACCACTTTTTGACCTCGGGTAAGGGCCCAAAAAGTCGATATATAGATGTTGGAATGGCCTATCGACGGAGAAGGATTTTCCCATTTCGGTTCTTAAAACACTATTTGGAGCCTTAGTCATTTTGCAGACTTCGCAATTTTCAATAAATAGTTTTACATGAGATGCCATATTTGGCCAAAAAAATTGATTTCGCAGTTTAAAGAGCGTTTTAGTGATTCCACCATGAGCGGCTCGAGGTGGACAATGAGCCAACGAGATCAAACGGTTTGTCAGCGCTGCTGGAATCCATAATCTCCAAACCAAATCGTCTTGGAGAGGATTCCCTGTGCAATGCCTGACCTTCTTATAAACGAAACCGTCCGAGACTTGAAGGTCAGGAAGCTGATCTTTATTTTCTCCGATGTGCTGAATGATTTGAAGGTATTCTCCAGATTTAAAACTCGGATCCTCCAAATCAACATGAAGAACATCGGTGTCCGATGACATCGACTCCGGTGGACATACTGTTAAATGCAGTGACTCTACCTCATACACTCGAGATAGAGCATCCGGCACTACATTTAAGGTACCCTTCCGGTGTTCGATCCCAAAATCGAACCCCTGTAGTTTGAAACTCCAACGCGCTAACCTCCCCGTTGGATCTCGCAGACTCATCAACCACTTCAAGCTAGAGTGGTCCGTTACGACCGTAAACCTATAACCTTCGACATAAGGTCGAAACTTCTGAATGCCTCTTACGGCCGCTAAACATTCACGCTCGGTGACAGAGTAATTGCGCTGAGCAGAATTTAATTTCTGAGAATAGTAGTAAATGGGCCTTTCAGCTCCACTCTCGTCCTTCTGGCACAATACACACCCAATTCCCGATGCCGATGCATCACATAAAATGATAAATTCTTTTGAAAAGTCCGGGTTTATAAGGACAAGGTCTGACGTTAAGGCTGACTTTATAGCTTCTAAGGCTCCCACCGCATCTTTTCCAAATTCGAACTTCTTGCCTTTTTTCAAAGTGTCCGTCATTGGAGCCGCCAGAGTGGAAAAATTGCCAACAAATCTACGATACCACCCCGCCATACCGAGAAATCTTCTCACTTGTTTGGGTGTCTTCGGAACAGGAAATTCAAGGATTGCAGCAACCTTTGCTGGATCCGGCTTCAAACACCCCTGTCCTACTACATAACCGAGGTACTGGAGTTCCTTGAAGCAGAACTTCGACTTCTCGACGTTTATCGTCAAGCCCGCTTCAAATAACTTTTTCCCTATAAGGTTCAAAATTCGGATATGTTCCTCAAAATTTCTCGATATGACGAGTAAATCGTCCAGATAAACGAAGACTTGGTCTCGTAACTCCGAGGGTACAACAAGATTCATTAGATAAGTAAGACTTTGGGCAGCGTTGGAAAGACCAAATGGCATCACTTTGAATTGGTAGAGCGGCCTACCCGGGACAGTAAAAGCTGTCTTCTCCCGTGAACTTTGCTCTAGCGGTATCTGCCAGTATGCATCTTTAAGGTCCACACTCGAAATAAAGTGTGTCTCTGAAAGGCGTGCTAACAGTCCCTCTATATGAGCAATTGGGCTCGCATTCTTCTTTGTTACTTGGTTCACCTTCCGAAAGTCCAAGCACAGGCGGTTCTTTCCAGGTTTTCGTACTAATACGACTGGAGAACTCCATGCGCTGGAACTTTCTTCGATGACCCCCAAAGCAAGCATGCGATCCAATTCCTCATACACCAGGGCTTGTATCGCTGGAGAAATGGGATAATGACGTTGCTTTATTGGGGGCGCCTCTCCCGTGTCAATAAAGTGTTCTACCAAATGTGTCTTCCCTAAGCCTTTTATCGTAAATGATGGAAATTGCTTGACTGTATCTTGAAGTACTTTCCGTTCTTGATCGTTCAGATCACATTCGATTGCAGTCCCTAACTTGCTGAAGGTGTCATTGATTGGTGAAATTTCTGAGATGACGTGAGGGGCTAGCTGAAAAATCCTCCAGAAATCTACGCCCAAATATAACTGTTGGGTCAGCGATGGTACGACGAATAAATCCAGCACGTTGGCTTTGCCTCGGTATTGAATTTGCGCCGTAACCATGCCGACAATGTGTTGTTTCTGTCCGTCTGCGGTAGAGATAGAGGAAGAAAAAGTTTTAAAAGGTATCTGGTTTTCTCTTAAGAACTCGAGAGCACCAGCTCCTAAACAGCTCACACTCGCTCCGGAATCGAGCAACCCGAGTAACTTTTTGCCAAAGATCTCAACTGTTACATATGGACGGGGATCGTCCGCTGAGCAATTCAAGGTAGTGGCTGCCACAGATTTATATAGAACCTTCTTTTTATTCATCCTCTCGCGCAGTTTTAATATCTTTAGTGAAGTCGTGGGAAAAGTCACTATTCTTTTTCTTGCCTCATAGTATTCCTTGATTCGTTGATGAATCGATTTTTTTGGAAAAATAGGCCTACCTTCTTTTGTTTTTTCCAGAATATTTCGTGATTCCTCCCTTCTTTTTATCTCCTCAGGTGAGTGTTGGAGTAAGGTAACTTTAGTTACGCTGGATTCTATCTTTTCTAATTCTCCGGGTTCCCCGCCCTCGAGCACTTCCCCCCGGTCGAAGGATTGCCCGATGATCGGTTTCCCGAGCACCTATCACAATTTGGTGTTATTACGTTATCACGTCCGCATCTAAAGCAAAATAGGTTCCGTTTAGGATTATCACATTCCCTAAATGTATGCCCCTCTGCTTTACAATTCCAACATTTAAGTATATTGGCTTCCCTTTGGTAGGCCTCAACTTTCGCGGGAATTGTAAGGTCAGAGCCTTCCTGAGGACTTTCTAGTTCACTTATCTGTCGTCGTACTGGCTGAATGGGATTATTGGGTACGTACTTGGTTCTGGTTGGTTCATTTCCGTTCAAAAACTTTTCGATGGTACGGCACACGTAAACCATCTCTGGTAAACTGTGAGTGTTGAAGGTGACCAATAGTTCACCCATTCTACGCCTGACATTCTGCTTGATGAGCTCTATAATTTCTTTTACGGGTTTCGGTACTCGCAATCTAGAATTGACCTTTATCAGATCATCGTAAAAATCATCGAAACTCTCGTTCGGCAACTGCTTACGGTCTGACATCTTTCGGGACAGTTCCGAATCTGTCTCAAGACTCCTGTACTGTTCGATGAGTGCGAGCCGTAAGGCGGACCACGTAGCCCTTGGATTGTTCTTCAAATACATCCAGTACCACGTTTCCACACGACCACTGATAAAGTGATGAAAATTTTGGACAACCTCGACCCATGTCACATTATAACTGTCCTTTACCCTTTCAAGACGAAACAGGAAATCATCAATGGACATGTTTTTGGTATCAAATTTAATGCCCCATTTGTGATAGTGTGGGAAACGTAGTACTGAAGAAGAAGGGGAAGGAGCTGGGTTAGCTTGATTCGAAGTCAGTGGTGAGACATTTAAGTTTAAATTGCTCAGTTGAGCTAAAAAGTTGTCTACGTTCGAACCACGAGCCATATCAACCGGATGTACGCCTTGATCACCCGTTGGGTTTGTATTCGAAGTGGGATTTGTTTCGTGATGTTGCTGTGAATGATAATCATTGGTGCGCTCTAAGGGAGTCGTTTCGTTATATAAACCTCTAGCATCTTGAATGTTTGGAGGGGGAGCTGGAGTAACACTAGCAAGCGTTTCCCTAACTATAGCTCTAACCTGTCCTAACAATTCTGCGTGACTCCTTTCTAACTCTTCACGAATAAATCTCTGGTCTTCGGTCCGTTTGAGTCCCACTGTCGCTGTTACTACCTCTTGAATATAGGTTTCAAAATGTTCGGCTTCTTTTGAGGTCTCGCCGTCCCTCACACTAGAACTTGTTCTACGGTTAACGTTTAGCTGCTCAGCAGACCCATTATGACCACCGGCTGCAATATTGCCTGATCCCGAAGCCAAAGGTTCGCCAGTCGCTTGGGACTGATCTGCCATGCTATCGTTAGTTGTTGGTGTTCGGGGCCTACTATTCCGTCGTTTGCTCTTAGAATTTCGAGCACTGGGGAGAGTGGGAGCTTTTTCACGACCGCGCCCTCGTCCTCCCATTAAGACAAGTAATAATTATTTTTCTCACTAAAAGTTTTTCTAATTTCTAAGAGCACAAAAAAAACTGTTTAAAAAAAAAAATGTACTTCTCTATTGCTAATTCTCCTAAAATATTCCTTTAGTTTATTCCACAAACTTATCGATTCTTCTCACTTCTGTCTTCTAAAAAAAAAATAACTTCCGAACAAAAATTAAAAAAAAACTTTTCTTTATCTTAAGAAAAACTTTCCGCTATAATTTTAGTTAAAAACGAACTAAATAAAATCTAATCAGCTATCCACAAAACTTAATAGTTTTTCAACTTTTTGTATCTTACTGTATCTGAGAAGTGAGTTTAGGTAGTGAAGAGGATTGTTCCAAAATTAAAAAAAATATTATTTACTTTATAAAAGTGTGTTTTAACTCTTAAGCATGACATCTTATCCCGACATTGAAACTTCATCAACCAAAAAAAAACTCAATATCTTTTAACGCTACGACTACCATAAGCTAGGTTTTACTTAACCCTTATCCTACCGGATAGCATCTAGGTTACTTCGTTGTTCCTTGGATGAGTTTACATGGAAATATTACAAGGTCCTCATGAGATATTTTAATGTAGGTTAGTCGTAAGTATGTTCTCTAATTAATCACGTTTCAAACTTTTGCAACTGTCATAGATCAAGTACTGTATCCCAATCTACCGGACAAAAGCTTTGATCAACAATCCAAAAAAAAAACATTCGCTTTCTTTATAATCTACTTTTACTAATCAGTGCTTTCGGCTACTCGAATGTGAGTTCCAAGTACGGTCACTGAGCGAAGTGAGAATATTCTTGTGCTGAGCATAAGGGCTTAACCAGTTGCAACAGCCTAGAGTCTGAAAACTTCCTAACTCCACGGACAACTGGGGTTGCTCATTATGTCTAGGAGTAATTGCACAAAGTAGCCACACGTACAAATTTCTCAAGTTAGAAATGTTTTCCATACAAAATATCTGAATATCTTCTGTCAGTCTAAGCGGGATAAAAAAAATAAAAAAAAACGTCAGTCACTGAATTCGGCCCCACGTTGGGCGCCATCTGTAACGGTAAAATTTATATGCATCGAAGAAACTTTTAGTTGCTATATACTCATTGCTTATCAGCCTCCAACGGTTGACTTTAGATAAGATGTAAAAATGAAAAGCCACAACTAGCACTTTACACACAGGAAATATTTTTATGTAGCTTTACATCCTGTCTACCAGCTTGAAGAATGGGCTCTGAGAACTACTCACTTATTAAAACAAACTAGACCGGAGTTATACCAATCGGGCATCAAAAAAGATTCCCAAATGAAACCGAGCTTGGTTCCCAGGGGCCACCCATTTCTAAAGTTTCTACCTTCACGACCTTCCCCACCTTTAGGACCGATGTCTACAGACCCATCGGCCCGTCCAGGCAGGGGTCGAAAGGAGTGTCCATCCACGATGATAACTAAAGGCCTGCTAAAATTACCACGCTTAGCTCGTCGATGGGGGGGGATCTTGTTACTCGCGAACGGACGGTGTTACCTAATTTTCAGGCCTAAATCGAAGCTGTAATTTGATTGTATATATTTCATTCCATCTTGAAAGAGGCAGGGCCCGAATTCAGCTACCGACATCATCTTCACCTAAATTACCGCACTCAAGAGGAGGACATAGATCGTCGTGTCCTCGGAGCTTGTCTATACCCTCCCTTTAGTATTCTCCAAAAAAAACAATTTGGACGAACACTCCTGTGCCATTATCTACGCTCCACCGAATTCTATAACGGCCCTCTTCGAAAAGGGGAAAGTTAAAAAAAAACTTTCCCTTATATCTTCTTCTGGCACTCCATCATCCCCTTCACTCCCCTATCAACTCACTTCCCAAATTATTTGATTTCAAAACTTCATCATGATACTAACTAATTACCTTCCAATATGAAACCTTCGATCATTTCTGTCTTCGATGACATCTAAAAAAAAAAACTTTAACCCAATATCCCAAGCTAATTTTCAATCTCTGAAAATTTTATTAACCAGATTCATAATCCAGAAACAACAAAAAAAAAATGTGACAGATAAAATATTTCGTAATTCGCAAGTACGATTTTATTTCTTTAATCAAGATTTATGACTATCCTTAAAGTTAATAACATTGAAATTTGAGTCCTAATTCATCACCATTCATTGCGGCACTGGTTAAAAATTAAGAACTTCAAATGATCTCCCGCATAAAAGAAATGATATCGAAATCGATATTATTTTATTGATAACCTTCCTTTATCTCCTCCTGATCATCCTCGAATAGTTCTTTTTTTTTTTTTTATATCTATAAATCGAAGTCACTCAAGCCAATGCCGGAGTGAGCTTCTCGCGGTTTCTAAGTAATTGTTTAAATTCGTTTTGTTTTATATATGTAGGTACTTTATATTATATTACCATAAAATAAATATAGAAAATGTACGATAAAATTTATGTAAAAGATACAAATAATCACTTACCAGTGCTCCAGAATGATGTGCACAGCATTATGACGCGATCTGGTGAATGGCTAAACGTCGTTTGTTGATTAGAGATATATAATTTAAAACACTGAAGAGCATTAGGAAGAGAGAACGGAAAGTAGTTTTTTTATTTTTTTGCATGAATGCCCCAATTCTTAAAAAAAAAATAAACTTCACTTTTCGCGATGGATGGGATGTTACACTTGGTCCAAAAAAAAAACTTACTATACTTATCTCTCTATTCTTACAAATAACTTTCTTAACTTTATTGTTTCTAATTTGAACTCCTATCCTTTTTCATACCCATTTGATATATATCCATATCCAATCTACCTTACTATTCACTCTTTTCACAAAAATTCCACTCGTCTGTATTTCCTTTCCTGTTTTTCTTTTTTTTTTACCAAGTATCCTGTGACTTCAAACTTCAAGTTTTTTTTTTGTTTAATTTTTTAGTTTCATCACTCTACAGCGAAATAAACTTTCCTTTTGTTGTAGCTATACGTCACTTACTTTTTTAAAAAAAAAATATAATTTATATTCATATGTACATATGTACCTATGTACCTAATTGTAAATAGAGTCTCGGCATAAACAGGTAAATTCTAATCCTTTCTTTAATTATTTTACTTTCTTCTAAGATTTACTTTTCTTTCAGCTTAAAATTTAATTATTTCTTTCCCTTATCTTCTAATTTTCTTTCTTCAGCTTTTAACTTTTTTTTTTTTTTTTATCTATGTACGTACATATATGTATGTATATCTAAATTTCTATTTTCAGATCTTGCACTTTCTTTTGGATACAAAAAATTTTCCTTTTTCTATTTTAAATTTTCTTTTGCATAATTTCATTCATAGGTTAATATAGGGTCCAGTTGTAGGATTGACTTTCATTTCTTTTTACTAATAGCACTTTTCTTTTCTTTTAGATTCACTTCACCGTTTTTGATTTATTTGTTTTAAAACTTCTTTTTTTTCTTTCCAGATAATTTACTCTTTCTTTCATCGACTATTTTTCTTTTTAGGTCCTATTGGTACTTTCATATTCCTCCAAAGTTTTTTTAAAATTCTCTTTTTTCTAAAGCCTAATTTACTTTCTTACTCTTTTTTTTTTTAATTTTTAATTTTTAGATCCTGAGGATACGAGTACATTCCTCTGATACTGGGAAGTCTGCGACAGGGTTAAGCAATAATTGTACCCCCCGAACAGTCGTAGGTGGGGTTCCTTTGCTGCGTATATGCAATTGCGGATTGCTGCCGGCTCGGATGGCTTTGACACTTTCCTAATCAAATAAGAAATAATTTAGAAACCCTACTCTTAAAGTTATGCTGTAGGATGGTGAAACCTTACCCGTTTTAGAATCTCGTGCTTTCAAATTTTCGGCGAATCGTTTCACAATTCTCGCTAAGGATTCTCTTTTGGATTTCCAAAAGATTTGAAGAAAACTCCCGATCCAGGCAAATCAAACGATGGGCGAAGCCTTCACTACCTAATTAATATACGTGCTTGGGATTAAATTCTTTTTTTTTCTTTAAACGAGCTCATATACGAATAAATCCTTACCTATTTATCTATCCTCGAGTTTGGGGTTTTCTTTGGTGAAGTTCCTTTTTCCTTTACAGGGATCTTGTCCAAGGGTTGCAGTTTGGACAAGATGAATTGTCAAGAAAAACCATGCGGTTCTTTAAGTTTTTCTTATTAAGTGGGTCACTGACTTGAAAAAACTCGTGAAATTTAGCACGACCCACTTTGGTCAATGACTAAAGAAAAAAGACTTTTCGATCGGCGAATGTGTCACGAGGTGGATGCAAAGAATTAACTTTTTGCTAATGGACTCGATCGGGATATAATGAAACGGAAACTCGAATCGGTACGGGACGGCTCGAAACACGAAGTAGCCAATTTCGCTGTTCTATACCATGAAAAGCTTAAGCTCGCACACAAGTAGTCATGTTCAAGTTCTTTGTAAAAAAAATATGCATAGTCTGTTTAGACGTGTTGGTTCGGTGTCGGGCAATCGGTTTGCATTTCTGAAGTTAATTGCTACTTTTTTGGCAGTTAGGTGGCATTTGACGCGTACGAAATGTTAAAAGAAACGTTTTAACGAATAAACCTGATATTTTGGGATGTGACTCCGGATTTTTGTGTTCATTTTTATTTTCTTTTTTTTTGTAAGGCTTTTTATGTTCATTAACCCTGCTTTGTCCTTGGTGGTTTTGCTCTGAGAAATTAATTTTTTACTATGACAAGCAATGTTATGAGCCCGTTTCCTACAAGGGCTAGGAACGGCTCTGGGTCCCACCGAATTTTTACGGTTGTAAGTTCAAATTCCTTCTTTGGAGCAACTTAAACAACGCATTGAAGTCGCTAAAGTCAAATCGCAGGAGAATTTGGCGGACTTTAATGTAAATAGTCCAACCTACTCGCTCTAGCGTTTTGATGCATCTTGTATACGAATCACCCTGCATATCGCTAATAAAAAGAAAATTCTTGTAAATAAACAGCATTTTCCAAAATTGTATTGCTCCATCAAGTTCCATCAAGTTGCAGAGAATTCTTTGGATTAAGGCTCATTACTAAAGCCTTGAGTAAAGAAAGCATGGTGCCACTATCTACTAAGAAAATAACAAGTCCTTAGCAGTTGCCATCGAGAATTTTGTTCAAAATTGAATTCACATTTTCCAAACAACACAGCCTTTTTTAGGGCGAGACAACGTTCGCCGGTCTCCGTTTATGAATAATTCAATAAAATCTACTTTGAGTGGGATGAAGTTCACCGGGTTATCAAGTGATCAAGTTATCTAATAAAATCCTGAGGAACATATATCTTCGAGCCTTCAAAAATTGGTTCACCTTTAGTTCTTGCCACCCCTTAAATTTTGCGACCTGCTGATTATGGGCCTATCAGGATTGATTTAACCTGCAAAATTGTACTAAAAAAACACCTTTTTAAATTTCTTTTTCCAACTTACATACATATATGTATAATTAACTAACTAATATCTACTAATATATTAACCCATAAATAATTTCAAAAACGACCTCATAAAATATTATATACATATATCATTTATTTATATTATGAAGCGGTTTTTGAAATTATTTATGGGTAACGTATGGGTATAAGAAGTACAGGATCCCAAACCCACATAAATTTCCCTTTCCTCTTTTTAGTAAGAATTATTATTTTTATTCCCCGTAATTGCCTTTTATGTCCATTTTTACACTTCAGTTCAACTAAAGTCTAAACTATAAAAACAAAAAAAAAAAAAGGATACAATTTTACTATATCAATGTCACAGAAATATGCGTTATTCCTTTTCAAAAATAAATAAAAGAACTTCATTCATCATTTTTAACTACCGCACTTTTCTCAAAATCTTCAAATAACTTTAACGTCCTTTTGTTCGTAGGTATAAAACAAGTGAACGTTAATCTCCATACAAAAATAATATATTTTTTCACACAAGGATTCACCACGATCTAAGAATATAAAATAGCCCAAGCGATTTACCAAAGCAATTTAAAATCGCAAATAGTTTATCTTCCAGAGTATATAGAAGATACGAAGTATAAAAATGAATATAAATCTATAAAAAAAAAACAAAAATATGCAATAAATTATTAAGAGAAAAACAAAAAATTACTCACTATTCACAAAAGACTAAGCCGGTATAATGTCAGGCATACCTAACCTACATAGTAAGTAAATTGCTTGAATTTTATTGTTCAGAATTCAAACCTTGAGAATTATTGGCGTAAAATAGATATCTTGAAATTTATCCGACGCAAAGTCTCATAGTATTTTCTTATTCCAACATATGTATGTTCATAAAATATGCACATAAATAAATATATTTGTCTTGAATTTGTGGATAAATCAGGAAAGAGGGAGAATTTCAAACGGAAATAAAAATAAGAAAGGACAATAATAATTATTTCCCTTATTCTTATTAAACAGTTAAGTTTCTTCATTCATGTGTTTGAGACAAAGATTCCTTATATCTTATAATCTAATGTTGTATTTATTTAGTAATGTTATGTATACATTTCTATTATTGGAGTTCAATATTTTTTTTAAACAAAGATTGTAAGAATCTTAATCTTAAGCAACACAAAAGTTGTATTTTGGTCGGGAACTAAACAACTGATTTATTAAATGGGTCGACTGCTAACAGAACACATAGGTTTTAACATTGGAACACAACTTCCTTTGGTATCACAACTGATTTCATAGATCTAAGCTTGTAGGTAACAAGATCAACTGTCAGCCCTTCTACCTAATCTAACCTAAGTATCCTATAAATGTGCTCATAACAAGCTTAAAATTTTTACGTGGAATGCCAACGGATTATGGCAAAAACTTGGAGAATTGGAGATGTATGTACATATATGCGGGAAAATGATATCGAAATATGTTTCATATCCAAAACGCATGCTAAAAATTAATCAAATCTTAAAATCCACGGGTTTCATGACTACCACGCTATTCATCCGTCAAACAAAGCAAGAGGTGGATCATCATTGTAAAGGGAGGCTACAAAAGTAAAGCGGCAGGGACAGCAAACGACGCCATATTTCTTGGCTCCTTTGACATTTCTCTTCAGTAAGGTTTGCCATTTCATGATTGAAAGATATACGAGCCAACAACGAGTCAAAATTATTAAAATTTACTACCGAAATTCGGAGTCAGTGGCCTCAACGTTAAGAGCGCTACGTCCAATTTATGGCCGTCATAATCGTCCTAGCAGATCAACTATTGAGCGTCTAGTTTTTGAATCCACAGGCACAGTACAAAATGTTCCCGTACCAGTGAGACAAAGAAGTGCCCGTAGTGTCAAGAATATTACCTAACTGCTGAGGCTTCAGTTGCAGAAAGCACAAATGTGTCTCTTACACGTCGTTCTCAAGCGTTGGGCGTCTCTGTGACGTCGTTGTGGCGAATTTTGCGAAAAGATCTTGGCCTACATCCTTACGCAAGAACTGAAGCCGCTTGACCACCAGAAGCGTCGTTTGTTCGTGAATTGGGCTGAGCAACAGCTTGAAAATGATTCGGATTTTCATCGAAAAATCATCTTCAGTGATGAGGCTCATTTCTGGTGTGGTTTATGGGCCGGCGGCGTCATTGCCCCGTACTTCTTCCGTGATGATCAAGAACTTTTGTAGCGCTCTTATTGAAAAACCCGATATAATAAATGCCACTCTAAGGTTAGAATACGTTCCGAGCCAATTGAAAGTTGCGGAAGTCATTATGGTTTGAAACCTGGCAAACCATCTCACGAAAAGAAGTCTAACAGGCCGATTTCGCTTCTTCCAATAATATCAAAAGTTTTTGAAAGAATACTCCTCCTACGCCTGCAGCCGAATTAGAAGCAAGCATTCGACAATTGGTCAAGTGCATATAGAATTTCTGACGTAATTCAGAGAGCTCTTGAAGAAACGAAAATCTGTTCGACTGTCTTTTTGGACGTGTCGCAGGCATTTGACAAGGTGTGGCACGAAGGCCTCAAATTCAAATTAAGACAAATTCTGTTAAGGGCTTTCTAACATTCTAAACGGATATCTAGATAAGATTTCGGGTACGTCACGGAAATCATTATTCTTATTTCAAGGAAATGGTGGCTGGGGTACCACAAGAAATTGTATTAGGTCCAGTTCTGTAACTTTTATTAACATGCGATAAACCTCAAACAAAAGACACAATCGTAGCCAATTTTGTTGATTGTACTGCAATACTAGCATTTGGCAAAACGATTAGTAAAGCTACAATTAAATTACAAAATGCTCTTACTAATGTCAATGAGTGGACAAAAATATGGCGAATAGCGCTCAATGAGCAAAAGTCAGTTCACATAGACTTTACGTATACAAAAATAAATAGACTACCCGTCTTTCTTCATACCGCTCGGGTTCCATTTGCAAATGAGGCAAAGTATCTGAGAATGACTCTAGACGTGAAATTAAAATGGAAGCCGCACGTAAAAAGAAATGCGAAGAACTAAAAAGTAATTTAAGAGATTTGAACTGGTTACTCGGTAAATATTCAAAGCTTAGTACTTATATAAGAAACGAAGATCTTCACAGGGATTTTGGGATTCCTACGGTCCGGGACGAAATAAAAAGATTCGCGCGAAAACATAGAACACGCTAATTCAACGATTACTGACATTCTTGAAGAGTCGAATTTAGTACGCCCTCTGCGAAGAACAAAACCTTCCGAGTGAGAAGGAACTTTAACCGGAAAGTTACCTGTGTTACTTAACTTCGTTAAAAATAAATTGCCAGATAAGTTTCAACTTAGTTGTAATCGGGAAGTGGAGGTGGTTTAAGTGTAGTTAGAATCTCACATACCTATGAGCAAGCGTTTTTCGATCCTTATAGAGCCTTATGCAGGTTTTGCACCTACCCACGGGGGAAAAAAATAACAAGGTTGTAAATGAATAAATTTTTTTGTGAATGCAATCATTAAAAATCATTGATTGAATTCAATCAAAGGACTTCATTCGTTGAGTTCACTTTTAGACTGGGACATCTAATTTTTGTAATATTCATTTAACATTGAAATGATTGCAGTTATTTTTCACCCATTCATTTTACAGATAAGTCAATTGAATAAAATCCTTTGAGAATTCATGGATTCCCTTTTGCAAAATTTAAATTGGTAAGTATGTTGTGATTTCTGCCCAGAATGATCGACAATAGACCAAATTTTCACACTCGGCAAATCGTGAAAGTAAACCACCACCGCCTGAATTGTTCCAAGATATAAACGAAGTTCTCGAAATTAAAAAAAAAAAACCGACTTCTTTAGCCATCGAAAGAATGTACAATAATGCTTTAGCCAAGAGAGCTTCCAAATACAACACAAGAATCGAGAAAGAGCTCTTAGACTTGCTGACTGGAAACAGACGGCTTCAAAAAGTCACCCATCAGCATGCCCAGTCAAATGAACTCCATGGATCTGCATCCAGGTTAAAAAGAAGAGACAGCAAAAAACATTTTCTTTCATAATCAGTTTAACAGAAATTAAAGGCATAAAGTCTACCAATTTTATTATACAGGCAAAATTCAGTGAACTTTGCATTTTGTGTGCCTTTACCCAAAGAAATCAAGAAAAAGGTGAAATTCAATTAAGGAACCAGCTGGTTGCTAATGACTGTATTATATATCTGTGTATACCTACTACCCAAAGCAATAAGGAAAAATGGGCGATGGGATTAAATGTTCGGGTTAAATGCTTCTCAAATAATGGTAATCAGAAGACTCACCTCGTAGTAAAATACTCATTCTCCATATTTAAATGCAGACCTTATTAAAAGCAGGCTAAGAAAGAAGCAGTGATGGGTTCATCTTCAATCAAAGAGAATATATAAAAGGGGTTTGTAAGGGTAGAATAGTTTGGAGAAAATTTCTCTCCTTCTGTTGCTTCTATAAAAACTTTGCTGTCAAGCAGCTGTTACAAAGAAACCTTCACACGAATGCAACCAAATTATAATGAAATGATACGTTTTTCCAAAATCTTAAAATACCAATACATAATACTTACTTAAAAGGGTCAAGAATGGATGTAGCCACAGACCATATATATAAATGTGGATAGATTTGGTTACCTTTAAGTGGTCAGCGTAATTATGGACGGCCATTCCAAAAAAAAAAGAAAAAAACGCGTCGAAATAACTGAACATTTCGTATCTTCTCCGTTACCGAAAAATCACAAAAGCTGGTATAAAAGGTGAACTATATAAGTATTTGAAATGTTGTTCCGCATACAAAGCAAGATTTCAAAAAGAGTTATTATGAAATTTTTATAGATTTTTATACTTTGTTTTGCCGCCATTTTGGTAAACATTAGTCTTGACAGTTCATATTTGGCAGACGTGAAGTAGACTCGTGCCAAATTTATTATGGAAAAATATTCGATAACTCGATAATTTTATCAAAATCAATCATCGATTTCTGTGAAATTTTTGGGAGAAACAATGTGGCAACAAAATGCACTATTTATCGTGTAGTGAATGATTTCGAAGAAAGAGGATCTGTAGGTGATAGGCCCAAGCATGGACTACAACGTACTGCAAGATCGGCTGAAAACATTATTGCTGCTCAAGGAAGTGTTCAAAACAATCCATCAACCTCAAATGAAAACGGCTTAACGGTAACTGTGAATGAAGAGCGATATCATAACTTTTTAACGCCACAACTGCATGCTTTGGGCTTGATTAACATGTGGTATCAACAAGACGGTGCCACATCGCATACAGCCGGGATTACAATTGAATTACTGCGAGACTGCGAAACAAGCAAAGTAGTATATACCTTCCCGGTGGACACCTTGTATAAGTGCACAAAAAAATCTGCTTCATATCCTGATAGCCCGCGCAGAATTTCAATGTCCGGAAAGACACGTTAGTCTTTTCCGTTACCATTGAAAAAAATTAACTGAATTTTATTATTTTTTGGTGAAACTTATGTGTCGTGAAATTTGTGATTATTCTTGAATTACACAGAGTCATGGAAAAATATTACATTCTTAAACAGAAAAACCTCACTACAATTGTACGATTGTCTTCTCTGTTACTTTGGAATGGCCGTTCACAAAAATAAATTAATGTTAGTTTGTTTTTGTTTTTAAATAAAAAAAATATGGGATTACATTTGTCGTATGTAATATGCTAATTATTTAATTTTTTTATATATTGTTGTAGGTGTGATTATTTTACAATTTTCTTTAAATAATTAAATTGTTTTCACATTGTCTTGTCCGCAGATTTTGTCTTCATAAGTTGTTTTATATTCAAAAAAATTCACCGTATAGTTTTTGAGAAAAAATATTTTGAACTTTAAATGCTTCTCCCTAAAATTATCATATTGAAACTTACGACAATGTTATTTTTTGATAAAAAGATAATTCTGAAAATACTTTAAGGAGTTTAAACAAAAATCGTTCATAAATATGGATTATATAATTGATTTAAAAAAAAAATAACATTTTTTTCAAAATCCAAAAAATTGTTTTTGAGAATTTTTGTAAGAAAAACTTTTTATATTGCTTAGAAGCTTCTTTAGAAAAAAAAAAAACAAAATCAAAACTACTATTTTGAAGAAAAAATATGAAATTAAAAGAATTGTTTCCTATCCAAACGGGTTGGCTACGTTTTCCCGAAAAACGATTTCCCGCGTCACGTTAGCCCGCGGATTCCTACTATTCTTGATACAAGGCAACAGCTCTGTAATCTAAGTATGTTCTTATAGGTTTTGTGGCATCAGCCAATCAGAGTCACTGAATTTTAATTTCAATACTATTTTTGATTTTTGACAATGTGAAGAAGACTTCTCTGTATTGAAGCCACCTTTTAAAAAGTATATAAATAGTAATGCATGCGATCTTCTCAGAACTCGGTAGAGACAAGGCGTCATTAAGAGATAATAATTGGATTTTCTTATAGGTTGTTGGGTTTGGGTGACAATGGGTAACTGACGACGACGGCCACGATGATGACGGCGTCGATGTTTTGGTGTCGCGCAGAGGCGCCAAGGTTACGTTTTCTTGAGCATGTATGGGGAGCATGCTGTCCCCCGGCATGAGCTCACTGTAGGATTTGGGGTATGTAAAGTTTCTTTTACGCTTAAGGAATCTGGATTTAAAGACGCTTTGAATTTATGAATTTTAGAAGCTAAGCCCCAAATTTAAATATATGTTTTTGAAAGTTTTTGAAAAAAACTTGTTTTACCAGCTTTTTATTTGTAAGAACTGACACATTCTATATGATCATGAATATACTATACATCGCTAAGACGCTTAGTTTAGTGGCAAATCATGTTTAAAAGTGTCAACTTTGATGCCTCTAGGACGCTTAGTTTAGCCGCAAATCGTATTATTCGATGCATTAATTGAGCGCCAATGGTAAATTTTCTTGAGAAATTGTATCTTGGGTGGCCCGTTTCGCGGGTTCTCATGATTTTAACCCTCTTTTTTGGGTCCTCTGTCCCGCTCATGCAACTCCGGTGCTCCGCTTCGGGTGTTTAAAGTCGCCTGGCAGGCGCCAATGTCAACAGTTTTCTTGGCCAAGAGTACCTTGGGTGGTGGTTTTCCTTACCATAAGCACTGAAATCGGCCTTGAATCATCGCCACTTTTTAGAGACTTTCAATAATATTTATTAATTTCATATAAATCTGAGATTTGAAACTGTGAGAATCAACAAGAACGAACATCCAAATAAGTTAACAAATAAAAGTATAAAATCAAAATAAATTCCAGCATAAAATTCAGTCCTCCCTAGGACTCGTTGGGGCAAACATCTGTAAGAGATAAAAACAGAATTTTCATTAGGGATGGCTGGGTGACGAGGACGCTTAAGATAATTTTAAGCGTTTAAGGTGATTCCTAAGCGAAATTTACCTATGCGCAAAAATTGTTTTAAGCGTCTTGAGGACAAAAAATTATTTTATAATTTAAATTTTAAAATCTTAAAATGGTTTTTAAGCGTTTTGAACAGGAAGCTTAGAATCGTTTTTAGAGAATTGTTATTTTTTCGCGCTTAAAATCCATCGAAATAAATTTTGATGAATTTTAGCTTAAAATTATTTTAGAAGAATTAAATTTTTGCTAAGCTTAAAATAGTTCTTAAGCGTTTTGAACAGGAATTATATTTTCTTAGCTTAGAATCGTTTTTAGAGAATTTTAATTTTTTTCACACTTAAAATCCATCAAAATAATTACTAAAATAAGATTAATTTTTTCTCGCCAAAAATCCACCAAAATAGTTACTTAAATAATATAATTTTGTTCGCTCTTAAAATCCGTCAAAATATATCAGTTACATAAATAAAATATTTTTGTTAACAATACGAAAAAGTACTTTTCAAAAGTATTAAATACTTTTTCCAATCCCGCCAGAAAATCCATAGGATACTGTGCCACGGGATATCGCGCTGCAGGATTGGAGTCAAAAAGGTACATATATAATCCACGGGCAAACGTTACACGGGAAAATGATTTTCGGAAAAACGTAGTGTTCCCATCCAAACACAACCTTTACTAGAAGAAATGTATTGATTTTTTTTAAGAAAAGTTGTGGATCCGTTTTTAAGAAAAATAAGATTTTGTTAAATTGCTAGGTATCTACCGTTATTTTTAATTCCAAACAAAATTAAAAAGGCCTGTGGGCAGAATCACCAAAAACCACTATGAACTGGCTGTAGACGAACCGACATACAGACATCTATAAATTCTTTATTTTCAATTTAACGGCAAAAAGTATGCTAACATAAAGGTGCAGGGAAATAATTCCACAGGCATCTGCTCCACATGGGAATTTATTCCATCTTAAGTGGGAATCTGTTCCACTTTTCAAAGTGCAATTTATTCTCACCGAGAGAGGGAATTAATTGCAATTTTTAGTGAGAAAGATCTCCACTTGGAAAGTGGAGTTTTTGTCCGCTTGGTATGAGAATCAATTTCACTTCTTTTTCTTTGATTCGGTTTTAGGAAGTATTTTTTGTGTAACATATATAGTCTTTAATGTTATAAGAACTGCGAAAATATGATCCAAACCTCTGCTTTGGATACTCTTCTATATAAAGATATCAAAATGATACAGTTACAATTTTTATTGGATATAAAGGATAAATTCAAAGTTTCTTTAAATCAAGATTCTTTAAATGCAAAAGAAACTTTGCATACACCCAGAATTCGCATTTACCCCAAATCCTATAATGAGCCCAAGCAGGGAGGTTGCAGCATGTCCCTCTATACATATCTCATTGGGAACATTACGTTTGCCCGAAATTCAGTTTTCCGAATCACGTTTGCCCGAATAACGTCCTAGCGACTTATAAATGCAGATTCTTTAAATGCAAAAGAACCCTTACATACCCCAAATCCTATAATGAGCCCAAGCAGGGGGGTTGCTGGGGGCATACATGCCTCACTGTTTATCACCCATTTAATGCATCGTTATTCGGAAAAACGTGATTCGGGAAAACGTAGCCAACCCATAATATATCAAATTCCAAATTTTAGGTGGGAACAAATTCCACAAAATTTCGGGTGTAGTAAGTACCCTCTCGTCGTGAGAACAAATTCCACTTAGAGAAGTGGAGCAGATTCCCACTTAAGATGGAATAGATTCTCATGTGGATCAGATGCCCGTGGAATTATTTGCCTGCACCTAACATAAACTGTAGATAATTTAATTTTCTACCAAACAAATTTGAAACATTTTCGTAAGACTAACGGTTGTGAAAATGTCGTGGAACTCCTTTTTTAAGATAGCAGCAACAAAATATAAGGTTATGTACTCTCACTAAACACCCCTACACATTTAAAGACAAAAACCTTGTCCTACCCAAAATGCTAGGTTCAAAGAAAAAATTTTAAGTATTTTAATGGACAAAAAAGATATCACAGATTTTACATTTTTGAATTGTCGAAATGCGTTAAATTCGCTAAATTTTGAATTTAAACAAACAAAATCAAACAGTGAATTTATAAAAAGTTTAAAAAAAATTAATCATAATCCTACCCTGCAAAAGAATGTGTTATAATTCCCAGAAAACTTGGAGCTGCGGTTAGAATATGTGGAGGAAAGATAAAGTCAATTGGGCATATTCAAAGATGTTATTTAGGCCAGATCCACACTATTGTGCCCAAAACCGATTCATTCTCACTACGATAAAATATTCTTACATAAAAATCAATGTGAGGATCGAAATAGTATCAGGTGTCGATGAGGTGAATATACTCGTTGTTTCTTGTGTAAGAATATTTTATTGTATCGAGACTTTATCGATATTAGAACCATAATGTGAATCTGGCCTTAAGTTGTTCCTAGGTAAATCTCGAGCTTTACATATTGAAACTTCATCAGGTTAACATCAGATTTGTTTAGTAACGGCTTAAGCAACTTTTGTGAATATACGCCCCTATATATTTTCGAATACAGTAATGAACTTGAAAAAATATTAAGAATTTTTTTTCAAAAATATTGAATTTGAAATTTTATTTTACAAAAATTTTTCACAAAAACAACTTGATTAAAAAAAAAATCAGAAATAGGTAAATTTAATAAAACATTTCAAAAAACTTTACAATTTTTGCCGTATGATGCACGACTCACGAGATATTTCACAGATCACGTTTTCCAAGATGTGGCTCCAACTTGGCCTTATATTCGGGACACACCCCTGATTATATTTCATTATAATCCTATAATAAACCTATTTTTTGTTTTCTCTGGCTATTGGGACTAAAACAGAATTAACAAATTCAAACCAGAGGCCAAATTCACACATTCTATTACTTGTTTCGTATTTGCTCACAAGCCATTAATGCATATTCAAAATTCCTAAAAATTCTAAAGAGATCTCATATTGGATAGATGTAGTAGTTGTTTTTAAAATACTTTATTATAAATTCTAAAGAAGACACCTAACTGTTAAAAAGCATCAATCAAATCTCCGCCCAAAGCTAGAAATATTTTTTTAACATTACAAAATAATATTAAAAATAAAAGGAATCACTTTTCTGCGAGCAGATGGTAATATCCATTTCTAGGTTAAGATACATCTTTTTTGGGGGAAAAAAGATACAACTTTGTATAAAGTGAAATCTTCAATCTCAATCCAAAAGGATCTCATTTTATATCACACTGCCAAAGGCTACACACAAATCCATGGTCTTGTTCGAATGTTTCTCTTTGTATAGATAGCACTAACCCTACTTCGAAAGGCTGTGGATAGAAGTATAGTAAAATATAGATTATAACCTAAACTCTAGCCGGACAAAATGATTGGAATTTAAAATATTTTTTTGTATATTAAAGCAGATATACATTAAACTATACGAGTATACAATCCCTTACATTTTGAGAGACAACGTTCATTGAAACGTCATTTCGGTAGCAATTAAGCAAATACTCCGAGAAAATCCTTCCAATTTTCTAAATCTTCAAAGAATGTAGCACTTTCTTTTTCCTTCATCTACGAGTAAATATTCCTTGCGATTATCATTTGCATTTCTAATTTCACCAAGCTTAAGTAGAAAAGTTTAAAATAATGAAGTCACAGCCAGGATGTTGTCTGTGTGTTTTCGAGAGACATAATCAAGCGGAAGTAACACATTGCAAAAGGCAATGGTAAATTCACCGCAAAATGCTATTCACACTACCCTATAGCAGTATTATATTATATATACAAGCAGGCAGACCGTCATCGTAGTAAGATGGAATTAATAAACCTGCCAGAGGGTCCTTTAATAGCCACCTGCCACCACCAGAACCACAAGCACCCCATTCATTGCAATAGCTGCCAGTAGCTCCCGGATACAGCCAACCCTCCGAAAGGCACCCACACTCATATCTCTGTGGCAATCTTTCCCAGCAATCTTCTTATTTAAATCCATTAACAAAGCTCACGAAGACAATTCAGTTAGTGTGGTGCTACAATGAAAGAATGTTTGTCTACATATTTGGTTAAATGGATAATACCTTTAGACACACCCTGTCATCGTTTAGTTTGGTTAGCGATAAGATATATAGATAGAGGTTGTAATGTGGGTTGGTTAGATGTGGGTGGTAGGTGAAGGAGGAGACATAGGGTTGTGCTTTGGAATTGACAGAAACTTTTCTGCAATTACGTAAATTTTGCGAAAGCTGACTTCCATGTTATACTGATTTAGGGATGTAGAAGATCCACCCACCACCGCATGTGACGACCGACGCCAACAACGAACGACGACGACTACGACGCCAACCCAAGGGGATGTGTAGTGTATGCTTGTCGCACAACCTTCTGGTGTAATTTGCCCTTTTTCGGTTTGTTTTGCTTTTGTGGACAGTAAAGAAGGATCTGAGGAAAAGACTGAATCCTTGCAATTGAGAGACCTAGAGATTATGGAGCGAGTGTAAGGATAACTATTGCACGTGATTGAAGGGTTTTTCCATTTGACTTTTGTTATTTGCTTCTCTGAGTGCTTCTTCTGTATTTGTATCTGTAGGTAGCTGAAAGTGATAGATACTCAAGAGTTTCATCCTTTCATTACTTTTTTTTTTTCATAGCAATCGAGTAACTTCTATATAGCATTTGTTTATTGAGTTGCTATAGGGTTGTTTGTCTTATAATATGTGGTGAATACAATGAATGCAAATGGATTCATTAGGAAATTGATAGAAATTTGTGACCCAAACTGTCTCTCTCTCTTCTGTCAAGAGGAAGAAGGCAATAAAATAACATTGAATATATTAGTTTATAGTGAAGTCAACAAAATTCTTATTGTGGTGAATTGTGATGCAAGAGAATGTGGTTCGTTGATTTGATCATAAATATACTCTGACAAAATTGGCCAATTTTATTTACTTTATCTATGAGACCAAATGAAAGCATAGTAGGTGATACAATTAAGTGTGCTATTGTTTTTGATCAAGAAAAGTACAAGTTTATGTGTATGGAGGATCTATGCGTACAAACACTACTTTCCTATAAACTTTTTTTTTTGTCGAAGTTGTTAGTGAAACAATTGTGTCCTTATAACCTAAGGATAGTATGCACTCAATTATATAGCACTATTTATGAGATATTATCATGATGTTAGCCGAATTTCATGAAACAAAATAATAATAATAATAAGCAGTAGCGTAGCTGGATGGGTGAGGGCCCTGAGGCCGAAATTAAAATAGGGCCCTTTAACAGAAGTAGGTTTCTTTTTTTCATTTCTTTTTTGAAAAAAAGTTAGTGGAGGTATTGTATTTGGTATTTTTTACAAAATACCGTCATATTAATCATTAAATTTTCCTAAGGCAGAGGCGTATTAATTTTTGAGCTTAAAAAACCAACCAACCAAAGGAAAGGGCTTGAATCAACAGTTTTTTAAGGAATTAAAATGTTTGAAAACTTTTATGGTTTTCATTCGAAAAGTTAACAGTCCTATAAGAAATGTTAGCCTCAAATACAAGGTGTCCGCTGGGAAGGTATACTACTTTGTTTGTCTCGCAGTAATTTCATTGTAATCCTGGCTGTATGCGATGTGGCACTGTCTTGTTGTTATTACATGTAAATCAAGCCTAAAGCATGCAGTTGTGGCGTTAAAATGTTTTCAATCATATCACGATATCGCTCCCCATTCACAGTTACCTGAGCACAGGATCGAATTGAGGTTGATGGATTGATTTGATCACTTCCTTGAGCAGCAGTAATGTTTGCAACCGATCTTGCAGTACGTTGTGGGTCCATGCTTGGGCCTATCACCAACAGACACTCTTTCTTCGAAATCATTCACTACACGATAAATAGTGCCTTTTGTTGGCACATTGTTTCTCCCAAAAATTTCACGTAACTTTCTTATCGTCACAGAAATCGATGATTGATTTTGATAAAATTATCGAATATATTTCCATAATAAATTTTGCCACGAGTCTACTTCATGACTGCCACATATAAATTGTCAACAGGGCCGGACAAGCTATACGTTCAAGCGGTGCAAATGTCCAGGGTGCGGAACCCAATGGGCGCCTTGCAAGCTTTAAGAAATCCATTTAATTAATGAGTTAATCATTTATTTTAATTTTATTCAGTGTTATTGTGAGTTTTACATTTTACCCGAAAAATGTTTTTTCCGCGGAATTTTAAAAGCTATTATAATTTTCACTTGAACTTCTCTTGGCCTAAAATGAACAAAAACTTTTACGAAGAGCACCAGTACCAACTAGTTTTCTTTCTTTCTTCGTCAAAAAATAAGTGACAATTTATGCTCTTAATGGCGAAACATTTCAGAAATAAGTTATCACAAAAAAGGGAAGTTTTCGGTTTTCGGGTGAAACTCACAATAGGAGAAAAGGTAAAAGTGATTTTTTCCGCCTGGAATGTTGTTCACGTGAAACTTACCATATGGCTGATTCTGTCTGAATTAATTTTTAAATAATTTTTACTTAAATACATTTTTTTCAGTTGAGTATATTTTTGTGATATGTTTTTTGACTTTTGTTTTCAGTTATTT
Organism: Dasysyrphus albostriatus; assembly: GCA_946251815.1. Classification (NCBI taxonomy): domain Eukaryota; kingdom Metazoa; phylum Arthropoda; class Insecta; order Diptera; family Syrphidae; genus Dasysyrphus; species Dasysyrphus albostriatus. Next base: position 190,206,250 of record OX276335.1, on the reverse strand, counting down.
TTATATTCTTTAGTTACTATTATTTTAGTGATATAATAATTTATTTCCTAGGTTTTAATAAAAAACTATTTATTTTGTGTCTATCGTTAAAAAAAAACGCGTTGCAAAGTCTACCCCTTGGGTTATGGGGAAATTAATTCTTCAGCAATTACCGCAATTGATAAAGGTTATGATAAAGCTTGCACAGGGCGCTAATTTATATCGGGCCGGCCTGACTGTCAAGATTAATGTGTACCAAAATGGTGCCAAAACAAAGTAGTGTACCTTCCTGGCGGACACCCTGTATTTTATTTTCGTAAAAAAATTGATTCACATGAAGTAAAATTTGGTTTTATTATTATTTTAAAAGTAGATGTGTTTTCGCAAGCATTTGTATGTCAAGGAAAAATTTCCTTTCGCATGAGCAACAAACTAGATAGACTTTATAAAGAAGAAGCTGAAGAAACTGAGCATAAACTTCCTGATATTTAAATACATATGTATGTAAGAAAAAACTTTTATATTTATTGTGAAAAATAATTTTTGGCAGTCTCAGGGGCTCCCAAACCTTCGCGGACTCAGTTTGCCCAAAGTTAGCTACTCGCCGCACTATGGTTCAGAGGCGGACGAAAATCAATTTGTTGACTGTAAAATATTTGGATTTTTGACATTGAAAATTTGATTAAGTATTAGTTGAAGCATTAAGCTCAGGATTTTTTTATCCGATGGAAATCTTTAAAAAGACACTCTGTACGAATTGGTACTGAGCAGTGTGGGACTCTTACCGCACTTAAACCACCGGTGAATCAAGACCAATCTATGAAAGATCGAGAAATGATTTTTCTTTCATAATTTAAAAATCACGTTGTGGGAAGTTCAAAGTTATAGCACTTTCCCATAGCTTTTAGACCATCTCATGAGCAAATGAGGCTTGTTTCTTTTTAACCTCCGAACAATCGTCTCGCACAATTGAGACGGTCTCCATTCGGAAGTTGGTATGACTTTGCAGTCGCTGATGTGTGATACAACGTGTTTTTTACCACTTCTGTATCCATTTCAATTTGAATGTCATGTAGATCGCTATTTCTTATATACCAAGGGGCATTTATTATTCCACGAAGGACCTTGCTTTGAAATTTTTGGATGGGGTCAGCATTTGTTTTCCTTGCACAGCCCCATAGTTGGATGCCGTACATAGGTCCAAACGGATTTCAACACTTGGTTATATAACATTAGCTTGTTCTGGACAGATTGGTCAGAGATCTTTTCTAGTAACCAGTACATTTTTGTGTACTTTAAGTTTAGTTTTTCTCTTTTCTTTTCGATTTGCTCTTTTTATTTTAGCTTTGCATCCAAAGTCATTCCAAGTTATTTGGCTGTATTGGAGTAAGGTACTGCTAGAACATTTTGCATTAGTTTGATTCGTCTATTTTGTGTTTAATAACTAACTTTACTGGCTGCATTTTGCCGTTTTTGTTTAGCCATCGTAACGGATTTTTCTAGCAACAATATTGCAGTATTATCAGAAACTCTTAAGTATCAAGTTTCAAAAAAAATCGATTATATCTTCGAAATATTTGATCTTCAAAACCAAATTTGAAACATTTCTTAAAAGTATGGCAGGTATCGTTATTTTTGGTTATAAGAAAAATGAGAAAAACGTGTAGGCATAATCACCAAAAACCACTTTACACACGTTTAGGATGTAGAAGAATAGACAGACAGACAGACAGAATCGTTCCACCCACTTTTTTGGTGTTCTCTATCATGTAATGTCATGTTTGATTGTTATCCCAATTTTGCTTTGCACGAATCGAAAACTTGCCTTTTAGTATATACCTTAATCGTAAGTTCGCAAGTAAAAACTCTATTATCATATTTTATTTGGAAAATAGATTTTTGACCAGGGATGGCATACATTTTTAGAGCCCCTGCATATTTTATAAATAAACGCCTTTGGCGTGCAAATATCCGGTGTAGATCTAGTTACTAGAAAACTATTAGAAAAAAAAAACTATAATATATATATAGATAAATATAATATAATGTTTTTGTAAACATATTTAGCCTTACTTTGAGTTTCAATCGGAAAATATTTCATCCAAAAATTTTGTTTCCCCCAGAATTTTAAAAGCTATTCAGTCCTTTTGTGAGTTTCACGTGAACAACATTCCACGCGGAAAAATTGACATTTCACTTTTAGCCTATTTTTCGAGTTTCACCCTAAATGTTCACTCATTTCGTAATTATTCGTAATCAAGAGCTTAAATTATTACTTATTTTTTGACGGCGAACGAAAGGAACATAGATGCTACTGACTTGTGCTTTTGTTTTGGTTTTTATTTATTTTAGACTAAGAGAAGTTCAGGAGAAACTTATAATAGCTTCTCAAATTCCGGGGGAACAAACATTTTTCGGACGAAATCGAAATGTTTTCCATGTGAAACTTATAATAAGTCTGATTATGAGTATGAACTGAACATTTCCTAAAACAAACAGAAAACTTGCGCAAAGGGCACCAATACTCTCTGACTGTTTTTTTCACTCGTTGCCCTTGAGTAGTTAATTGGTCCTTGTTACTTGTAACTAGTAACGACAGATTTAAGACGGACCCAAAATGAATTGGATAAGAATCCAAAATGGATTTCAGACGGATCGGAGACAGACCGATGGATTCAAGTCAAATTTCAAGAGTATTCCCACTTGTGAGGTTACAAATCAATCCTCAATGAGTATCTCTTGTTCTGAAAAAGTACCTCGCATTTTATAAGTTCGGATTTATTAGAACATTAAAAGTTCCCTATATCCTGCCAACCATAACAACACCTACAGCTCATTAGTTGGGAGTAGTTAGTCCCTATAGAGCCTTGCTGTCCATAAGCTGGAGCGGCACAACATTTAAGGAGTTTGGGAACAAAAAGTGACATTTTTAGTTTTTCATTTTTTTTTTCAAAAATTCAGAAATTGAGAAAAACTAAATTATAAGGTACGCCTGCCCAATTTTTTTTCTTTTTTTCTTTTGTTCAAACTGAATTTGTTGTTAGTTTTTCATTAAGTTTTGTAATTGAGCTTTCATTTAAGAAAATATTTTGAAAATGTCACCTTTTAGTTCAAAACCAAAATATCGGAAGGAAAAATTACACTTTTTGAAACTCAATCAATATGTTAAAAATAAGTTACCTTTTAATCCGAAACCAAGTAAATAATTTATATACTTTTTGTATGAAAAAATTTAAAATTTCACTTTTTGTTCCGAAAGTGCTTTTCAGTGAAAGTGAAAGTTAAAATGACACCTTTTTTCTTAAACTCGTCATTTGCATTTTTTGCCAGAAAGGCAAATGCAGGAGAAGAAACCAATAACCGCTAACTCTATGAGCTGTCCAACAATTTTGTAAACGTTGTCCAGAAAGCCAAATCACTTAGAATACATTTTTAACTTCCCATTGGAATAAGTTACTATGATTGGTCCAATTAGTCGAATCGAAAATTTTGACATACACTTCACGTTTCGAGCTCCTTAGAATCGGAATCCACCATTTTTAGAGAGATGTCTGTGTCTGTACGTACGTTTGTACGTTGGTACGTTTGTACGTTCTTACGTCCTTCGCTTTTTTCGTACACCATATCTCAAGAACTAATGCAGATATCGACTTCAAAAAAATTTTATTTTATAGATAAAAGTTTCAAAACATGCAGAAAGGACTTTCAAAAAAATTCAATGAGCGTTTTTTTACTATAGCAATTTAAAAAAAAACCTTGTTAAGTTTTTTTTAGTCTGGAATATCTCAAAAATCAATAATGCTAGCGAGTTCGAGTTGATTATATTCTACGCATATCAACGTGATAAAGAATTGGTAAAAATATTAAAAGATATCAACTCATAGTTTTCTTAAATAAGAAAGTTGCTGAAATTTTTTGAAAAAAGTGGTTTTTCTCGAATATCTTGAAAACAAATAAAGAAAATAGCTTCGGGGTAGTTTTATTCTATGCACTTGTTTATTAATAAAAATTGATACATTTTTTTAAAAATATTGAATCAACAGTTTTTTTTAAGGAAGTAGTTTTACCAATAATTGTTGAAAATGTTATTTTGCCTCAAATATCTTGATCACCGACAACGATATTGGCTTCCAGTTAATTTAATCGTACATAATGGTAAATAATTAATATTTGATTGGGTTTGTAAAAAAAATTCTATAAATATTTTTTTAAGGAAAAAACAACAAGCCACTTTACCAATACCTGTTGAAAATAGTTTTTCGTCTTAAATATCTTAAGAACAAACACTGATGTTGGCTTTTGGTAAATTTAATTTTAGAGACTATGTAGTTTATAATTAATAATTTATAGAATTTTCAAAATTCTAGGTACATATAGTTTGTTTAACCAAAAAAAAAAAAAAACACAAGAAACTGTACCAAAATCGTTGAAATTTGTTTTCTCCCAAATATCCTGAGATCACACAAACTGGTATTGGCTTCGGGTAAGTTAAATTCTTTACACTAGTAAAAAAATAATTCAACAAACACTGTTTTCTTAAAGTGGAAAGACTGCAAGAAACTTTACCAAAAATTGTTAAACTTTTTTCTTCTCAAATATCTTGAGAACAACCAATGATATTGGCTTTGGGTTAGTTTTATTCTTCTGAGTAATCTTAACTTGACTGCATAGTTGAATACATAAGAACTTTTTCGAAGATCTTCAAAAGGCAATTTTTTAGAAATAAAATAACATAGGGCCTGTAGCTTCTGAGGGCAACAATGGGAGTTATTAGTGTGGGTCACACCCAGCCTCATTTTTAAAGATAATTTTTGGACATTTAAAAACTTTAAGTACAAAACGACTAATAATGATAATTACTATTACAAATTTAACTCACCTCTTTAAGTTCCTTAATTAAATCCCCTTTATCTCTTCTATTAATGTCATCTTAAAAAGTCCTCTAAACATATAAGCATAAGCATAATCTCATAAGATTATATATCCTAGCAGGATTTCCAGGCCACTCCTTGTGCACGTCCTGTCCGAAAACATGAAATATTAGTTTTACATTCATTGGCTTTAGTCCTCTTTCAGCAAAAACAAAAAGGACGACACATCCGCCTGCCAGCTCTTACTCCACATAACCTCTTGCCACCACACCACGCCACACACAGAGGGCAACCAAAACCAATTGAATTGGTAAAACAAAAAAAAAAGAAACAAAAACGAAATCAATTTCATATAAATCACTCTTTGGTCAGTGGTTTTCAGTTACAATTTAAAGGAGCAGACAATTTTCATTATTACCATTACGTCCTTTGAATTTCCTTTATTTCTGATTGTACGAGAACATACCTACATAGTTGTTGTTTTATTTTGTCTTTTTATTTTCCAGGTACAGAGCAATCATGGACTCAATCCAATGAACTGTCGACAATCGTACAAGAAGACAACAACATGCAACCGTATTTCGAAAATACAACACAGAGGTCGATTATAGCAGCAGTGGGGCGGACGGCTAAGTTACACTGCAAAGTGAGAAATTTAGGTGATCGTGCGGTAAGAAATTAATGACATGAAATTGAAATATTATTCCGTATTTTTAAATTGAAATTCTAGAATGTAAGCAGTAGGTCTAGGTAGATACAAACTTAGTTCTAGGTCACATAATTTGATTTTGAATTAAAATCACAGTGAGTCCATTGGAGTGGTCCTTATAAAGGTAATTATTTTATTTTAAATGACGCAACCCTCTTATTTCTTTTAAATAATTACAAAATCCATGGTCACGTACCGACAAATTCAACTACTTTTATGTTATTATTAATGTCTTGTTTTAGATACGTTACTAAGACAATATCAAATACTTTGTGCTTGAGTCTTTAACTATATGCAAACTTTCTGAAAGGTATGCTTTTAAATGTATTAAGAAAAAAATAAGAAGACCTGTCACGTACAGACGGGTCGAGTTAACCAATATTCTACATTGCTATCTTGAACCATACCACGAAAAATGGTAATCACTAATGCGATGTAAGAAGTTATTTCCGAGATTAATTTTGTAAGGAGATGTGAAGCTTCTTATGCAAACCTAATAAAACTGGTTGATTTTTTTAAGATAACTCTTGGTTACTAAATAAGCCTCATTTTGTTCCATACACATTTTTGCATCTAATTTTTCTCAATAATGACAACAATTCAATTTGTTACTCTTAAAAATTTATGATTTAAAGGTAGTTTTATCAAAACAAGATGTTTTCTAAGATTCTGTTAAAAAATAAAAACTTTCAAAACTGAACAATTTTCGTTTATTATTTTAAGGTTAGAATGAAGCTATTTTGCCTGTCCCACACGTAACACTAACTTACTCTCATTTAAAAAACAAAGTTTCAGATGTATGAGATGTATTGGAAAATATAGTTTATCTTGAGAAATTTAAATTTAAATCAAACAGATTTTGTGAAATCCAACTTTAAAAGTTGTCACACACGTAACGCTTGATAACCTTCAATCATAAAAAGGCCTTGCATTTCTTTTTCTCAGTTATTTTTAGATTATTTTAGCTAAAAAAACTCGTAAGCAGTGAATTATAATTGTTGATCAAATATTGTTCACCTTAAATATTACTATCTGAATAAACCTACCTTACACTTAGGCTGTAAAAACAAAGATGCAGTTTGGTACCTTGTATTCTGTTACAAATATGTACAAATTCATGATAAAACTGTTTTACAGATAGCAAGTAGTGATCATATATTTGCTAGGATAAAACATATGTTATATCAATGGAAACATTTCACACTTCTTTTAGTATTTCTCTGCTTAGAATATCAGGTTAGATTAGGTTGAAATGACTGCTAGTCGTGAAGACTAATAGAAATAAGATAAGACTAAGATTGCTTGTCAGTATTTTGGCAGCACTGATCATGTATTTGTCAAGGGGTGCTATTCCGGATGCCTCATAGAGTCGCGTGTTGCTGAAATGTTTTCGTCACCGTTGTCCCATGCAGATCCCCAAGATCTTCCTCTCGAACACTGCCAGTTTTTTTTATGCTGGTTTTGTGATGATCGGTCTGAGAAGTTGCTTATAAAGAAGCAACTTCGTTCTTTAGCTGAGTCCATTCCTTTTTCACATTAGGGGGTGGATGCGGTGAAAAGCGTAGTTTGCTTTCTTCAGAGAAACTGTTACATGCGGATTGAAGCGTAACCTCTCCTCAAAGTTGACCCCTAGATATATTACCGATGGTTTGGTTGTCAGGTGCGATCCGTCAGGCAGATTGATGATTATGTTGCGGCAGCTTTTAGCTGAGTGCGTACTTCGCTGTCCCGCTGGTCTTCTGAAACGAGCCAATTCAGATTTGGCTGAGTTGACTTTGCTGCCCCATGTTGTGTAGAACTCCCACAGCCGTCTCACGTGTTCTTCAACTCTTTGGGCTGCAATGACTGGTGAAATAGATTTGGCGTATGTTACTGAATCGTCTGCATAGAGCAAATTTATAGCGTTGTTGGGTTGAGGTTGGTCTGATGTGAAGATGTTGTAGAGGAACGGTCCCAGCTTTGATCCTTGAGCAACTCCTGCTCTGATGTTTTTGGTTGTTGACTGGCTGTTTTCAATCTGGACGAAAAACGATCTGGAATTGAGAAAACTGAAAATTATTTTTATTAATGTACCTGGAAAATTAAAGGTCGTTAGCTTATAAATTAGCCCCTGTATCCAGATGCTGTCGAATGCTTTCTCTATATCCAGAAAGCATCCAACAACAACCTGACAGTTATTGAGGGTGCTAACAACGTCGTTATGGAATCGCAAGAGCGGATGTAAAGTAGAGTGTTTCTCTCGAAATCCAAACTGCATGTCCGGAACGATGTGTTATGTGTTAGTAGTGCAGAACGCCTTCAATCTACGAAGAATAAGTCCTTCAAGAATTTTGGTGGTGTTGTTAAGAAGAGATATGGGACGATATCCGGAAACGGAACCTCTGTCGGCTTTCTTCGGTATAGGTACTATTTTAGCTGTCTTCCATCTATTCGGAAAGTAGCAATTGTTGACGCAGTTGTTGAACAGGATCGTGAGAAAGAGCACCATGACTTGGGGAAACTTCTTTATGATGTAACTGGAAATCATATCTGGTCCAGATGATTTCTTAGGTCGTCCACTTTGGATTGGCTCAGCTACTTCTTCGGTGTTGGTGAAGCCTCCAGTCAGCTCGGGATCACTAGCAGGATTTTCATTGTTAAAAATGATAGTTTCAGCGTCCGTTTTCTGCTGCTGCTCAATTGTTGACTCAACTTCCTCTAAGAGTGAAGGATCGCTGGATGGGTTTGGCACGAAATTTCCTTCAAAATATTCGGCAAATGCTTCCGCTGGAGCTGATTTTGTCTGGCATTTGTTGTCTTTTGCCGATGATCTTGTTTATTTCCTTGATGGATTTTTGCCTTTTTCGGAACTGGTTGTTGTTGAAATGTTGAAGAGTATTCCTCAACATAATTTGAGTACATTGAAGTTCACTATTCACCATTTGATAATTTCCGTTGGCCGTGTTCCAATCCCTTTGTTGGATCCTTTGCAGTCGCTTCCACAAACGCTGTCAATGCTCATATAGTCGAACAATTCCTTCTGGGAGATGCTGGTATCTGTCCCTTGAGGTCTTCCATCTCTTCTGCTCGTCCAGAGTGTTGTTTACAGTGAGCTCCATGGCTTCGATGGCTTCTTTGATTTCATTGTTGGAAAGGTTTCTGTTGGCATCGGGGATCACTACGGTTTCCTCGATTTTTCTTTGGAATCGTTCGTAATCCAGTTGGTTGTAGTTGATGTATTCCTCATTTTGTGCATCCCTTGTTAGGATTGGTTGGCCCAGTTTTATGTGAAGTTCCACTGGCTCTCCCGTAAGGGTCTGGCGTGTGTAATTCCGCAGCTCGGGAACGATGTTGATGAAGTTTGAGGAAACCAGGTAGAATGTCCAGCCAGGATGGTGTTCTTGGGAACGTTGGCTTTGGTTGAGATACCACCAGGAATGAATGATGCTCGAAAATTTCATCCAACCAAGAAGTTTCCAGCGTCAAATGGAGTTGTGTCGTACAAAGGTGTGCTGGGCGGCTAAGTTGCTGAAAATAAAAAGATCGTGATTAATATCAGTTTGTCTGGCACTGCATTTGTTGTATATGCTGAATATAATGACTTCTATGACAACGGCCGTGTCTTCAAACGATCTAAGACTGGGGATCAATACTTGAGAGGCTTTTATGTTCTTCTTAACGAAGAGCACTGTGCCCCTTTTACCTTGATCCTTGTCTGTTTGGAAGGTGTTGTATCCTTTGAAATCTATGTTGTTTTGCTTGGTGACGTTGGTTTCACTTATTAGAGCTTTATCCGGTGAGTGCTTCTTCAGAAAGAGGTGGAATGTCGTTCTTTTCAAAACGATGTACAATGAATTAAAATTGTATGCAATTATCTTTAACCGATTTATGCGCATTATGCGCTGCATAAATCAAAAATAAAGGTGGCTAAAGCCACGGACTTCTTTTCCTTACACAGTGAAGCATAATCGCTTGGCACTGTGGATCAAGCTTTCCTAATTGCTGATTACAGATCGGTTCCGATGTGTTCCTTCATTCCTTCATCCATGTTTAGCTTATTAAAGGTTACTGGTTCGTTACTCCTTGGTTTTTGTTTCCATGATAGAAGAGCTGTTGTTGGCTGCTGGGGTTTTGGAATTGGCTTCTGAAATTGTTGAGTTTGAGGCTTGGCTGCGTTCCCCATCTTGGCCATAGCTGCAAAGCTTACTGAGGGGCGAGTCAAAGTGCAGACTGATTTAGCCTTGAAGTCATGTTGAGCCTTCTTCTGAGATTCCGCCTTTTTCTTTTCTTCCTTCTTCGCCAAAAGAACCTTACATCCAAGGTAGTTTGCCACATGACCAAACTCTTTGCAGTTGGCGCAGTATACTCCTTGGTCCTTTTCCTTTTTTTATTTAAAAAAAACCTTGGATGCATTTCAGCCGGTCTACCAGCCCTCTCAACAACACTGCTGACAGCAAAATCTCTTTATTTAAAAAAGCTTTCATTAAATACATTGTTATTGTTACATTTTTTGCAGGTCACATACATAGGTGGTTAAGTTATACAATAGAACATTAAAGTGTGAAAAGGTGTGAAAGAAAAGAGAAATATTAATAACATAGTTAGAAGCAGTGAGGGGAAACATGTAGAGGAAATTATTACATGAACAACTCAGACTAAATTCAGATTGCGCAAAGATACTTGAAAATATTTAATAAAATGTTATTTTCAAAGTCAACGAAAATTGTTGTTTTTTTATTCATTTTGATGACGACTACGCGATATATAGGAACAACACAATTTGTCCCTTTAATTGGTTTGTAAGACTTTAAAAATATGGTGAAGAAAAACGGTTCGGTGAAGCATTATGATGATTACAGGAATATTGATGTTGTAAAATTTTACAAATCTGCATACAAATGCAAGTCCTCAAACTAAAATTTGAAAAGTTACAAGCAATTTACCGAAAGACCACAAAAGTCATTTTTAGTACTTTAATTTTAAGTAACAGTGAAGAGTAAAAAAAAGTCTTAAAAATATCATGTAAAGAATTTATTCAAATTTCCAAAATTGTCTATCAATTTTGTATGATGTCAATTTTTGCTAAGCCAAACGTATTTTTTTCATTAAAAGTCAGATAAACCATGGAAAAAAAATTTTATGACCACAGAACAAAAATTAAATGGATGTTAAATAAACAGGTTATCGGACCAATACATTTGATTAACTGAAAAAAAAATTATCTTTGAAAATGGAGGCCTTCAAAAAAACATTTTAAAAAATGTTCGGTGTCAGTTCTTACAATAACGCTATAACGGTAATGTAAAAAAAATTATTTGCAAACAAATATCAAGACAAAAAACATAAAACTGTGTAATGCTTTTTGTTTCAACACAATACTCATCACAAAGATACAGATTTTCAAAAAAACACGAATAAAAATTGAAAAAAATGTGTTCCTTTAATTTCCGTGACTGGTAGGTTTTGGGAAAAAACTTTGAAAAATAAAAATTAATGGTCAAATTTGAATAGATATATAGGGCTGTTACCTGGAGTGCAAAAGTGGTGTAACTTACCTTCTTGTTAAAATATTCTTATCTTAAATCGTTCCTAATCGTACTAATAGACCAGTGCCAATAATTTTTGAAAAAAATATATTAGCAGAAAATGAGTGATGAGGAAAATTAGCATCAATAGTACACAAAAGGGGAAACATTAATTGCCCCGCAGCAGATGACCGGAAGTGGGGTGGGTGAGTGAAAATGTGGGGTGGGGGTGTAAAAACGAATTTTTTTACGATTTTTGACAAAAGTAGACCCCCAATCGAAAAAAGTTATATAGAAAAATTGTAGATATTTAAGAAACCTACCGCTTTTACTTGGATCATTTTTTCACATAACCTCAAAAATATTGAAAAAAATACCAAAACCAATTTTTTGGTTTTTATTTTTATATTCGACAAAAATAATTCGATTTTAATGAAATTTTGTGAAAACTTACTTTATTGTCTTAAGATACAGTAAGTTGTAATTTTTTTTGAGGCAAAATATATATTTTTAGTTTTTTTTTGTGAATTAAATTTGAAAAAATAGACTAATTTTCAGTCAAAACAGTTTTTTGGTTTTTGATTTTTGAAAAACTTAAGACAGCGTTCCTTTTGATAAAACCTCTTTTTTAAGACGGTGTAAAAAAAACATACCATTGTTGTGAAAAAACATAGTCAAAGATGGCAAAAACCAAAAAATGTTTTATTCAAGTTAGATTTTTTCGTAAATGACAGTATTTGTTCATTGTTCATTTAAATGAAGTGTTGTAAGTGTTGCCAAATGGTACTTTAATTGTAATTCATAATCAAAAAAACCTTAATTAACCATAAAAGGTTCTATTTACTGAAATCCCAAGTGTTAAAACAACAATTTTACATAGGAAATCGCTTAAAATGACAATTTTATGGAAGTAAAACATCATATTTTTTGCTTATTTCATTCAGTTCCCCAACGTTAGTAATACGTATAGTTTTTTTTAATTTTTATGATTTAAAAAATGTTTTTTTTTTTAAGTTTTTTTTGTTATTTTTTCATATATATTTATATGCTGTTAAGTTCATTCTTGACATTATAATTTTACCTACAAAATTGACAGTTTTAGGCAATTTTTATTTATTTCGTTCAGTCTTTTTAACGTATTTTTTTTTATAATTTTTTTTTATTTTTTGTTTTGTATATAGATTTAGATTTAGATAGATTTATTGTTTGTTTTCTTGTTTATGTACAGAAATAATATTCACAAAAATCCATAAGCATGGCTTTGCCGTCTGCTTGATTGACATAATTAAACATTTTATAAAAAGTTTGTTTTTTTTTACACAATTAATAAAAATGTTATATATCATCGGCTTAGAGTGTAAACCGGCTAACTCCACATTTTTTTACCATTATAGACCACTTCAAAAATTGCTAAAAAATACAAAAGTCAATCAAATCTTTTCAATTTCACTGAATTTGGCAATAACGAGTGTTAAAAAATATTTAATGTAATTTTGGTTTTATTCAAGTAATGCGAATAATTTGTTTAAAATATTTGTTTGTACAAAATGCAAAATAGGAGTTAGCTGCCTTAGACTCTAAGCCGACGATATACAATTCTCTGTTTTCTGTTTTTGCAAAGTTAAAAGTCTTTATTAATAATTTGGTTTCTATATTTTATAGCTGATTTATAAAAGTTAGACAATAGCTTTATATCATTTTCGCAGTTGAGATGTGCTAGAACTTCTTCTTTCGGTATTATGTAGCTTCCAAGGAAATTTCAATTTCAATTTATTTATTATGGCGTACGAGTAAGACATAGTCTTTTATAGTACTTAAAACTAATACAATTTAGATCGGATAGAAAGAAAACTATACTAAAAAGTTTATAAATTAGAAGTAGGTTAATAGATTTTTTATTTATATAAACATACATAATTAATATCATACCTAATTAATATTCTATATTATTATTATTATTTTTTTCAAATTGCTGTTTTTATTATAAATTCTAATCAAAATTAAGAAATAGTGCTTTTTTGAATTGATTAGTTCCTATTATTTGTCTTACCGTCACAGGTAGGGAGTTCCAAAGTCTAATGGCATATACAAAAAAAAGTCTCGAAGAATTTAAATATTTAGATGCGTGCGTAATGAGATTCAAGGTTCGGGTAGACTGCGCGAAGCGGAGCTTATCAAAAAGATATGATGGTGCTTTTCTTTGAATTATCTTATGCAGAAATAAGCAACATCTTGAATCAAGAAATTGCATAAACGAGCATCCAAGAACAAGTTGATGATAATGAGAAACATGGTCAAACCTTCTCAAACCATAAACATACCTAACCATGTCATTAAAAGCAACAGATAGTTTATGCAGTGAGTGCGAGTCTGGTTTACAGTAAACTACAGCAGCATAGTCAATGATAGGCATTAACAGGGATTTAACAAGTCTCAGCTTAGTAACTATAGGAGTTAGGTTAGAGAAGAGGTTTAATTTTCGGAGACCACCATAGATACGACCAACTGAGAGATTAACATGATCATTAGCAGAAAGGGTTCGATTTATTTTGAAGCCAAGATTCATGACACTATCTACAAAACTAATTTTGGAACGGGATATAAAAACAGGGGGAAGGGTTGTTACATCAAATTTCTTTTTAGAAATTGCAATTATTTGCGATTTGGCAGGACTTAAAGTAAGTCCATTGCATAGGCTCCAATTGTAGATCCCAAAAAGATCTTCATTAACTCTACAAATTAGGTCTTCCAATAAATTAAATGGGCGAGATAGATACACTTCAACATCGTCAGCATAAAGATGCAACATGACATTGTGGCACACTTGGGGGAGATCGTTGATAAACATACAGAACAACAAAGGGCCCAATATTGAGCCCTGGGGCACACCTGCAAGCAAATTCAATGAATCAGAGAATGTGTCACCAACTTTTACTCTTTGACTACGATTTAGAAGGTAGTTTTTAATTAAACCTATTGATCTTCTACTAAAACCAAAGTAAAAACTGAGTTTTTTACACAGGATTTCGTGATTTACTCTGTCAAAAACCTTTGAGAAGTCAAGCAAACACAAAATAGTCAATTTATCTTGATCGTACTGAATTCTAATATCGTCAAGTACTTTGACCATTGCTGTAGAACAGCTATGGTAAGGGCGGAAACCCGACTGAACAGAAGAAAACAAATTATTGTGACTAACGTGGCTAGATATTTGACTCGCCAGGATCTTCTCAAAGACCTTTGACAGGCAGGGAAGGATGCTTATAGGCCTAAAATCAGCACAAGAAGATGGGTGAGACTTTTTAGGTACAGGGATTACTTTTGCAGGCTTCCAGCAATCAGGAAACGATGAGCAAGTAATACAAAAATGTATTATATGTGTAAAGGTTGAAATGATTTGAGGTAGTATAATTTTGATAAATTTAATGGGAACTCCATCTTCACCTATCGAATTAGACTTGAGAGAATTTATGCTCATAATTAATTCATACGCAGAGACAACCTCAAAATCAAATTCATTTCCACTATATATAATATTATTGATAGGTGCAAAGTTAGAAATCTGTAAGTTATCTGAAGTAAAAGCATTGTTCAGATCATTTGGGTCAAGAAAATTATCAACAACCTCTTTTCTACCAACTCCAACAGAACGCAAACCATTCCAAAGCTTTCGAGAGGTCTGATTTGTACTTAACTTTGACATAAAAAATCTTTTTTTAGCTCTTCGAGTAATGAAAGTTGAAAGATTACGAGCACGACAGAAAATCTCCCAGTTTAAAGAGGTAGGGTTATGCTTCCACTTCGAAATCAATTTTTGTCGGTTCTTAATTGATCTAAGCACTTCAGAGGTGAACCACGGACAATTTTTGTTACGAATCAGAACTGTCTTCAATGGAACATGTTTTTCGTACAGTTCAAGTAGTAGATATTGAAAAAAATTTACTTTATCATTAACATCATACAAACAGTAGCATAAGTCCCACGGAAAAGTATTAGCATCGGATAATAAAGCATTATAGTTGATAGAGTTAAAGTCACGGAATTGGAATGTAGATGAAGAAGCGACCCGCGAGAAGTCAATGTTATAGGTACAAAAGATCAGATCATGATCAGATATACCTTCGAGCGATAGTTGATCCACTAGAAGAACACTAGATAGATCGGACACAATCATCAAATCAAGTAAACTAGGAGTGGAGTTGGGACCGAAACGGGTAGCATGAGAGTTAGTCACAGCGAGGCCAGTAGCAGCAATCTCATCAATCAGTTGGTTGGCTCTAGTATCGTTGATATATTATATGGTTAATTAAGGTTTTTTTTATTATAAATTACATTTAAAGTACCGTTTTGCACGTTGCACCACCTTCAACACTTCTTTTAAATGAACAATGAACAATTACTGGCATTTACAGAAAAATCTAACTTGAAAAAAACGATTTTTGGTATTTGCCATTTTTGACTATGTTTTTTCACAACAATGGTATGTTTTATTTACACCGTCTTGAAGTAGAGGTTTTAACAAAAAGATCGCTGCCCTAAGTTTTTCAAAAATCAAAAAAAAATTTCGTCAACTTTTTTGACTGAAAATTAGTCTATTTTTTCAAATTAAATTCACAAAAAAAAACAAAAAATATTTATTTTGCCTCAAAAAAAATTACAGCTTACTTAAAATACAATAAAGTAAGTTTTTACCAAATTTCATCAAAATCGAATTATTTTTGTCGAAGATAAAAATAAAAAAACAAAAAATTGGTTTTTGGTATTTTTCTCAATATTTTTGAGGTTATGTGAAAAAATGATCCAAGTAAAAGCGGGAGGTTTCTTAAATATCTACAATTTTTCTATATAACTTTTTTCGATAGGCGGTTACTTTTGCCAGAAATAGTAAAAAAAACTTCTTTTTTACACCCCCACCCCACATTTTCGCCCAAACACCCCACTTCCGGTCATCTGCTGCTGGGCAATTTATTTTTCCCCTTTTATATGCTATTTATCCTAATTTTCCTCATCACTCCTTTTCTGCTAATAATTTTTCCAACTTTTGGCCTTTGAAAACCGGTTTGGCACTGGTCTAAATTAGTTTAGATTGAATGAATCATTATTTTTTTTAAATGACTTTTGATCCACAAATGTAAAAATACGAGACAATTTGGGTAAATAAATGGATTACACCACTTCTGCACGAACGGCGCGGTGGCCTCATATGTATCTCTTTTCGTTACAAATTCATTAAGGTGCCTGTTTTAGCTTTCATTGAAATTCATCATTGAAATTTTTTAAGATGGATTTTGAGACGTTACGAACAAAAACCATTTATTTTTTTGATGAACAAATCATGCTCAAGACTTATTTAATATTTCTTGTCAAAAAAAAAAATTTAAAATAGGCCCAATTTTCCACATAAAAAGACTTTTCTTTTTTCAATGATTGAACTACCTTACCAAGAATCATTGGAATCTTTAAAGTCATTTTATGTGGAAAGTTGGGCCTATTTGAAAATTTTATTTGGATAATAATATTAATTTAGTCTTAAGCTTTATTTGTTCATCAAAATAATAAGTGATTTTGCTTTCAAAATGTCTCAAAATCAATCATTAAAGTTTTCAATGATGAGTTTCAATGATAGCTATAACTGGCACCTAAAAAGTTGTATTCCCCCAAATTACAAAAATCCATAGAAAAGGAACGTGGCATACGAAATCTGAGATAGTCTCAAAAATATTTTGTATAGTACAAAAATGCTCATATGATCACTAATAAATTGTACCATATACCATATATTTCAATCTACAGAATATTAAATGCAATGCACGACTGGGTCGCACGTACTTGCTCTTATGTTCAAGACGCTGAGTGCTTAAGAAAATTATGTGTAAGGACATGGAAATTATGAGACAAAACTGTTTAAAAGTATAAAAAAGGGTAGTTTGGGGTAGATTCCACACTTTTTCTGAAGATAGCGTTAGGGTATAACTTTTTAAAAATGAATATTTGATTGATAGTTTTAATTATGTTGATATTCTATTGATTTCTGGTTTCATTTTCTTACTAAATCTAAGATCAGGCTAAGAATACTGATATAGTTGACAGTTGGAAAAAATCTTTCAAGTGCCATTACTTCTTTAATATAAGAATATTTAAATTGCTTTAACTAAATAATGGAAGTTTAAAGTTTTTTTTTCAAACAATCAACTATCTGAATTCTTACCCGGATGTCAGATTTAAACAATGCATTCAGAAAAAATATCAACATTATTGAAACTATAACCTTATATTTGAAATTTGATTGGCTTCTTCCAGCGGTCAGGTTTGTCAAATTTCTTTCAGATTCGGTTATATTAAGTCTGAAAATAATTTTCAACATAAAAAATTTAAAAACTAGTTCTTATAATTCCTTGGGAACATTCCTCAACATTTTGGAAGCGGCTAACTCCACAATTTTTTTACCATTTTAGACCACTTCAAAAATTGCTAAAAATACAAAAGTCTATCAAATCTTTTCAATTTCACTGAATTTGGCAATAACGAGTGTTGAAAAATATTTAATGTAATTTTGGTTTTATTCAAGTAATGCGAGCACTTTGTTTAAAATATTTGTTTGTAAAAAATGCAAAATAGGAGTAAGCTGCTTTACACTCTAAGCCGACGATATGAAAGTTAACATTCACATATATTTAGGGACATGTCAAACACAAACTTGACTCAGTCCTGACCTGGATAGTACGTAAAATAAAATTTTTAAATCTGGGACCATTTTCTGATCTTATTTGAAGTTAAAAAATTTAGGCATTACCACTGAATTCAGCATTTCCCAAATCATTAAGGACCGGTTGTACAAACGTTGTTCAAATTTTGATCAGTGGTTTAAAAATTTGTATTGGCTGATCTTGGTGGAATTACTTAGGTCCAACGATGGTTCAAGGTCAAAGTATGTTATAGTAGCCAAATTTAATGCCTGAACCATCGTTGAATTTCAGCAAGTTCGGCAAAGCCAGTGAGTTAAAATTGCTGAACCACGAGTTCAGCACTCGTACAACTGGCCCTAAGTGTACCCAATATCATTAATTTGTGTTAAAAATTTGCGTGGGAAATGATTTTTGTCACCAAAATTGTGAACAAATACAAATACTTACAAACAGTACAGTAATATTCAATGTTTTAATCCACTTAGTGCCAGTTTTTCCGTGCGAAATCATTCTAGTCTCGGGGTTAAGCCTGAGTTAACTTCAGAAATGAATTTTTCAGTCAATTGAAATCCTGAGATAACTCACCTAATTGGGTAAGTTAACTCAGGGATTAAAACAAGAGTTTTTTCCGTTATGGTGCCATCTAGATTTTGACAGTAGTGAAAGTAATTGATAGTGCAATAATTCCGTTGTGGCACCATATCTATTTTGATGCTTGAAAGGCGTACAGAAGTGATATCCATAGTGTCGCACATAAATGAAAATAGATTTTTGACAGCTGAGAGATAGTTAATCTTCAATTGAAAAACTGTTCCTGAGTTAACTCGGGGTTCGTTTATTTTCAGGATCAGCTAACTCTGATTTAACTCAAAGTTAACTCTGAACTGAAAAACTGGCCCTTATTTAATTATTTATTAACGTTTAAGGTTTTAATAAAGTAGCTACTCTTAATAGTCTAAGAGCCAACGACATAAAAAGTCAAGACATTTGCGTAGTATAAGTCATATCAATAATAGCCATTCAAGGGTTGAACCAATAAGCGTGTCAAACAGTTGTACAATTTTACGTACTTTATTTTTGCATCGATTTATTTCAATACCTTATGGTCAGAGGGAAAAAGTGTGCATGCAACAAATATTTAGCTTGCAATTTAGAACAATAATTGTTGTCAAAGGTCAAACTCTCTATAGTTAGTCTCTTAGAAGATAGAGAGCAATGCAATGAAGCTCCTAAAAACCACTCAGGCTTATGTGTTTATCTGAGTGGGTCTAGGAAACTTCATTGCTCTCTTTCCTCTTAGGGACTTACTGTAGAGAGTTTGACCTATAACAACAACTTTTCAATAATAAATATTTGTTGTATGCACTTCGATCAATAGGCATTGAAATACATTGATGTAAAAATTTAACATCAAATTTTACACCTGTTCGACACGTGTTAAGGGCAGACAAACGGTAACGGGTAACGGGTTGAACCGTCAAATGCTATTATTGATATGACTTAGGTACAACTCTACGCAAATGACTTCACTGTTTATGTCGTTGGCTCTCAGTATCTCTATATGTATTCAATTTTATTAAAATTCTACATTAAAATTCCTATTTTAATATTTTCTAGGTATCATGGATACGGAAACGTGACTTACATATTTTAACAATTGGAATAATGACATACACAAATGACCAACGTTTTCAAGCTATGCATCTCGATGAAACTGATGAATGGATCTTGAAAATTGTTTCAGTACAACCTAGAGATTCAGGAATTTATGAATGTCAGGTATCAACTGAACCAAAAATAAGTCAAGCGTATCGCTTAACTGTTGTAGGTAAGTTTACAATATATAATATTTATGTAAATATTTATATGTGAATAAATATATAAAACGTATTTTGTGCTCAATATCAATTTTTCAGTTGGCTTCATACAAAATTTAAAAAGAACCTAATTATTTTTAGTTTAACAAGTTTTTTTTTATTAAGTTTTGTATTTTTTTTTTATTAATTAGCTCATGCTTATGTTGTTCCTGAATAATAATTCCTTCCAAATAGAAAAAAAAAACTTATGAACGCGAAAGCTAATTATGAAAATGTAGAAAGTGCACATAATGCAATGCTTTTAATTACTCTTGAAATGTAGAAGCACCTGGCGGTTTGCAAAATTAAAACAACATCGGAAATCCGGGCATAATTTAAAACTAAGGCATGTACTCTGTTACAAACTTCATTAACTTATTTTAAGTAGGTAAGGTATGTTTATTTTTAGTCCAAAAGTTGGAATGCAGCTTTATTGCAATCTATTTGATTATCCTTCAGATTTGTATTCCCGGGTTTACAAATATACATATATCTACGTACGTAAATAGTAAGCTTGGGTGCTTTGTAGCTCTAGATATTCATTCTGACATAGAAACTATATGCTGTTTAAGCCCCGAACGCTTAACCGCAGAATATTTGCAACATGTTTAGCAAAATGGAGTTTTTAATCTCCTTATGTGGATAGCAAATGAATTCGTTTGATTAGGGGAATTTAGAAGCGGGAGACATTGGGTACTGTCCTGATAGTAGGTTTTTTGCTTTTATTGCTTATTCAATAGAAAGGTACTCGTACAGTGTTTGCTGTCAACCTAATGATTTTTTTAAAAAAATATGGCTTGAAACAATTTATTTTAAGTAAAATGGAAATTTGTTTTTATCTATTTAACATAAAATGTACTAAAAAAAAAACAAAATCACCCCCCAATACCGATTACCAAGAAATTATAGGTGACAGTTCCCCTCATCCCAAATGACCGATTGACAGACAGATGGTCTGCTCAATAAAAGCTCGGACGACATTTGCTCCCCAAAATCGGATGTCACTAATTTGAAAATGGCCGGTGACCCAACATACCTAAATACATTAATCGTCATATTTCTTTATTTCATGCAAACTGTGAAACTAGCACGTTATCTGCCAGTCCCTAACTTTCTTCAAATCTAACAAAAGCCCACCGACACACAGTGGGATGAAAAGTGATTCTAGCGTGGCAAAAGTGGTATTAAAAATGGTTTCCAAATGGTTTCAGGGAATTTTGTCAATACCTGGGCCTGAAAGATTCGAGTACCAGTTTTTTTTTTAAACTGCATTCACTTTTTTTTAATTCCCCATTTCTAAGAAGGTTGTAAATAATCTTCATTATGAAGTCAAATTACTGATTTTTTAGAATGTCGATATTGCTCATATTAGAGGATGAATATTTGCTAGAATTTTTTCACGTTTACCAATAATATCATCATTGAAAAACATTAATTCCTATAAAATTATTTCACTGGTTATTTGTTATTTTAAGTCATTTTATTTAAAAAATTTTTATATGATGTTTTTTTCTTTCTTAAGTCCGCCAAAAACCCGGAACCTCATGGAACCTCTTACCTATATTTCTACTAGCTTATCCAATAGGTATACTAACACTTCTATAAAAATCGTTACCAACTAACAATTTTATTTAACTTTAATGAGAGATAGCGTTAGACCCGAAAGTCAAACTGCTCTCCTGGGTGACTGGGTTGGGAGTGTAGTCCGTTATAATTCGTTGGAGCTAGTGTTTTTTGGTATTTTTTGGCTTTTTTTAATTGACAAACACTTAAATTTGATTAAAAAAATACCAAGCATACACCGTACCCACAAAAATACACTGATTTTTTCATAAAAAATTCCAAATTTTTCCTTCTAGAGAATTACAAAAAAAAAAACTTCTAAATTTGAAGAAAATCGCTTTAGTGAATTGGGCTGTAGGTCCAAGTACAGACAGACAGCCAGAATTGTGGCATCCTTTTTTTGTTCTCTGTCATGGTGGTGTCATGTTTATCTTCTTTTTTTACGAATCTTAACCTTGCCCTATAGTGCTCTTCCCTTGTATGTACATATATCGCAAATAAAAACTGAATTGAAGCTGAATAAATAAGTCATCTGACCATTACATTTAATTGAGCAGACAAAATATACATACAAATAAGACCTTAAAAATATATAAAAAAAATATTATTTGTCTAGTGTCATTTCTTAAATAAACAAATATCGAAACAATTTTTTACTTTAATTTTGTTGACTTAAGTACAAAAACAACTTAATTTGAAAAGCTAACCAAAGAATGGAGTTTTTTACTTTAAAACAGCTTTCATATCATTTTAATTGTTGCCGCTGTTTTTTTAAACATTTTTTTTCTGTTTTAAGTATTTTTTTTTAAATTGCCCCTCCCACAACAACGGGGGGAAACAAACCCCCATCTCATGCAATTTCTTTCCAGAATATACCCAGGTATCATTTCTCAAATAATCCCGAAAAATTTAGGGGACACTCTTCTATCGAACGCTGATGACATTTTCATTTTCTCACCTTCTTACCC
The DNA here is from genome assembly GCA_946251815.1 of Dasysyrphus albostriatus. Classification (NCBI taxonomy): domain Eukaryota; kingdom Metazoa; phylum Arthropoda; class Insecta; order Diptera; family Syrphidae; genus Dasysyrphus; species Dasysyrphus albostriatus. The sequence goes on along the minus strand of OX276335.1, from coordinate 190,184,114 downwards.
CTAATTTTAGCAATACCCTGAAAAAATATTGAAAATGGCTGCAACAAGCACAAAACAATAAAAAACACCCCAAGAATACATTTGGCGCGCTAGAATCATTCCACTGTGCGACGTACTTTTCTTTTTTCTTATCGTGTATTAGAAAATAGCTCTCTTCCTTCGAAAAACATAGTCAAAAATTATTGGTTACTTAGCTGCCATAAATTTCTGTTTATTTATGTTTGATTTAGTACGCGAAACTTGGAGGGAACAAATGTATTCAGAAAGTCTTGAACTTTCTGAACCATTGATTATACGAGTATCATTTTGTTTTTTTTTTTAGTGCCTCGTGGCATAATGGTTAGTGCGTAGGACTGTCATGCCAAAGGTCTGGGTTCGATTCCCGGCCACTCCCACCTAAAAACTGAAATTTTTTTTCCGAGGTACTGCCTCTTGCAAATTGAGGGACTGACAAATCCTCCAAGAGTATACTTGTCATGAATAAGTGCTTCTCATTAGCCGTTCGAACTCGGCAAAAAATTGTAGGTCCCCTCCATTCCTGCCAACAACACGCACACAGGAATGGTTGAGAGTTGTAAGTCACTAGGCCTTGGTTCTCCACGAGCTGTTGTGCCACTAAATTTTTTTTTTTTTTTGGCTGAATCCTTTCATTGTATTCGCCGCTCCTGTAAGTGAAACCAGCGATCAGCGAATTCTAAATTCTACAATGACTGTGCATAAAGCCAGGGATATGTGCGAGTAAGTAGGACCTCTGAACATCGTCAACGGTAGTGCTCTTCAGCAACTTAGCTGAGAGTAGCTTAGAGAAAATCGTAGCAAAATAGAAGCAGAGGGAACTTTTGGCAGTAAAAAAAAAAGAAGATATGTAGAGTGGTTGATTGTAATATAAATTATTGTAAGTTCATTAGTCATTTTTTCGTACATTTCAAATTGGGTAGTTAGTTTCCTATACCGGTTTGTTTATATTCCGTACACTTTTTCTCGAAATTGCGAGACGCGCGACCCATTAACAATTGTCCGTTTAATTCTTTCAAGACAAGGTGATAACGTCCATTTCGTTCTTTAAATTCCGTAAATTTTTATTGAAAAGATCTTGGGTTCTGCTTGTAAGGTATCCCAAGCAATTATTGAAATTCCCTATTTTAAATATAAGATATTTTCTTTTTCTTTTTACAAAAATTGCTTTCACTGTCGGTTCCGCTGCGAAGGTTTGCAATTTCCTTTTTCTCAAAAAAAAAAAAAAAAAAATTACTGGCGCCCTTTTTCTTTTTCAGGCACTACGCCCCTGTGGCAATAAATCAAAACTTAAATTTTTTTGATAGCGATGCCATTAATCACTATTTGATAATCGAATCAATTAGACGATACCAATTATATTTCTCATATATAATTTAATAACGAAATTAATTAATAAATTTCTTAACACATTTAACTTTTCGATTTTTTTTTAACGGATTTCGAAAAAAACCGGTTTGAATATCTACTTGAAACAGGGGTGAATATACTAATGTTACAGGTAATATTTGTGGAGGTCATTACGAATACGTTCGTCTGCCAGCCGGCCGTCTGCCGTTTACTAGAAAATAAAAAGTACAATCTTTTTTGAATTTATGAATTTATGAAGGAAACCACAACTTCAAACGTAATATACTCAGAAGCTCTTGACTTACTGATTAAAAATATGGTCGCGAAAGACGTCAAATCAGCTCCAAAACCCCTGACAGAGACGTCCATGAAAATTCAACTTTTTTTCGGGTTTTTTAAATTTTAGAAACCCACCTGAAAAAGATCTAAAGTGAAAGGTCTTTCAGGCTCGCTGCTTTTATAATTTTTCTTAAATAACTAATATTACCCCTAGAAATATATCAGAATCGATAGTCCTCGACTACCAGACCATAAATATTTATATAACATAGGCTCGTTTTGAGTTCCATCAAACTGTAAGAAAACGCCATAGAATTCAAGTATTTTTAAATGTTATTGGCCTCAATAGATTTTTAAAGGATATGCTTTTAAATGCATTGCAAGAGAAATTATTTGATTGATTCCACTAAAATAAAAATTCTAGCGACAAACATCAAAACAGGCCTAAACTTTTGAAAACCGCAATTTATACAACTGGTGAATGTGAAACAATAATTAAATTCACAACTTTAATCGCGGTTTTCATATGAGTTTTGGTCTGTTTTAACAGCTGTTCCTTACATTTTTATGCCAGTGAACTCAAATTCTTTCAACAACCATACATTTTTATTGGTTTTCTCTAACATAATGCTAGAGAAAATAACATTTCAAAATACGCGAAATTTATAGCGTTGGATGGAACTCAAAACGTGTTTATGTTATAAAAATTCACGAGTATGCTCTGGGCAGTTAAAAACCATCGATTCTGATTTTCTAGAATTAATATCAGTTAACTGCTGATTGACGTACACCATTACCCTAAATATGAATCGATAAAATGTCTGTTACACTGCCATACAGTTCTCTTGATGAAGTTTTAAACTCCACCAAATATCCTTTCTCATTCAATCTGAAAGTATATTAATTGATATTAAATTTCTGTCAGTGTTCTGATTTGAATTTTGAATACAACACTGATTTTCTCTATGATGCATAAACCTAGATAATCAAGCATCATTATGGCTTTTGGCAGCATTGCACAAAATCGAAAAGTAAATGAAATAGCAGCCATAGTCGTTAATTTATAGACAGAGATAATGATGTACATAAAATGATATACACATTATGAACCTTTACCTTGAGATAGATTTTTGTTTTATCATTTTTATTTATGTATTTCATGTTAAAGATGTATATGGGGTGCATGAAAGATTATTATGAATATATCGTCCTATCCACGAAAGTGGTTTTTTGATTTGTTTGTAACGGGTGATTTTTTAGCTGGTTTGGTTTTGGAAACACTGGTTTTGACAGCTGACGTGTGTTTAGTACCTTGTGTCACTGTCAAACAGCTTCAGTTTGGTTTGCAATTTAACCATGGATCGTCTTACAAATGAACAACGCTTGCAAATTATTGAATTTTACTATCAAAATTCGTGCTCGGTTCGAAATGTTCATCGCACGCTGCTTACATTTTATGGTGAGACTCATTTTTGGTTGAATGGGTACGTAAATAAGCATAATTGCCGCATTTGGAGTGAAGATCAGCCAGAAGCATTGCAACAGCTACCAATGCATCCCGAAAAAGCCACTGTTTGGTGCGGTTTATGGGCCGGCGGCATTATTGGGCCATATTTCTTCAAAGATGATGCGAATCGCAGCGTTACTGTCAATGGTGAACGCTACCGAGCGATGATAACAAACTTTTTTTTGCCCGAAATGGAAGTTCTTGACTTGCATGATATGTGGTTTCAACAAAACGGTGCCACATGCCACACAGCACGCGAAACAATGGCGCAATTGCGAGGCGAGTTTGGTGAACAGTTAATTTCACGTTTCGGGCCGGTCAATTGGCCGCCTAGATCGTGCGATTTGACACCATTAGATTATTTTTTGTGGGGGTATGTCAAGGCTATTGTCTATAGGGACAAGCCCGCTTCGATTGACGCACTGGAAGCCAACATCCATGCATTCATTCGTGAGATACCGGCCGATATGTGTGAAAGAGTATGCCAAAATTGGACTCAGCGGATGGGCTACCTGAGACGCAGCCGCGGTCAACATTTGCATGAAATTATCTTTAAACATTAAATTGCAAGGTTCAAACTATCGATTCAAATAAATATTTCATTCATTTTTTTGAATTTTTTGTGTTTTTTTTTTTTTTTTAAAGTTCTAAGCCTCTTAAAAAATCACCCGTTAGTTCTCGTTAGGAATTTGTAGAACAACGTTGGTAGAGTAGCTGTCAGTCATTAGGACCAACACACTTAGAGGATAGCTTGATGACACGATTCGTGTTTTCGTTTTTCGTCTTTTTGAAAGGTAAGTTCCTTCATGATTGCACACAACTAAAAAGATCCATTCGTTTTTCTGACGTTCAAAAAATTTAAGGCTCCTTTATTGGAAAATCACTTCCTTTTCAAATGTATATCTATTAAATCGGGAAAAACAATTTCAAAGCTCATTATTTAAAGTTTATATACATCCTTCCACATCTACTCATTTGTCAAATATATAAACGTCAAAGTTCAACGAGAAAAAATCTTAAAATTTTCATACGTGCTTTCGTTTCTTCATTCTCCCTACATTTCTACTCGAATTGGGTACGATATCACGACTTTTTTATCATCGACTCCATAAGGTCGCTTTTTTAAATCTCGTCAAAAAATCAATTTTTAAAATGTCGACTTTTTTAAAAATATCGATTGTCAAAATGTCGAGAGTGATCAACATTTTATCAATCGACATTTTAAAAGTCGACATTTTAACAGTCGACATTTTAAAAGTCCACATTTTGATCAGATCATAAAATGATGTTTACAAAAAAGCTCAACATTATAAGTTGATTAAAATACAAAAGAACTTAAGAAAAATATTTTTTATAGCATCAAATAACTGTCAAGTTCCTGTTACAAAGTAAGACGAGAATTTATGATTATTAAGTTATGCTTATTCCATACAAACATTCAAGGCAGTGCGTTGTTCTTTAGGTTAGGTTCAAATAACCGACAGAAAAAATATCGACAAGTAAAAATGTCGACTTGTTTTAAATTTCGATTTATATCGACTTTTTGAGTGGGAAAAATACCGACAAGTCGATATAATTTTCGACTACTTTTAGGGCTTTCGACTTTTTGCCAAGTCGAGATTTCAAAATGTCGACATTTTAGTTAGTCGGTAAAAACAAAGTCGGTATTTTAATTTGCATAAAAGTCGAGAAAATCAACATTTTAACAAGTCGATATTTTTTCTGTCGGTCATTCGTACGTAACCCAAAGAACAACGCACTGCCATAAATGTTTGTATGGATAAACTAAATAATCATAATAATAATCTACACCCCTCACGAAAAAACAAATCGTTTACTCATGCTCTAAGACCATAAGTTTGGCATTGTGATACCACATGAATCTAGGAAACCCTATTCCTTACTTGGTTAACCAGTTTGAGCTTTAAATGAAGGAAAAGAGACTACCTATATCTACGTTAATTAAATCACTAAAAAACATTGAAGTTGAAATCTCCAAGATGGAGATTTTGTGACCAATTACATAAGCTACAATTAATTCCCTTACATTTTTTTCAAAAAAAAACTTAAATTTTTGAGATATTAAGAAAAAACTACTCTCCACCAAAATTCAGCTTAGTCGGAATTTTTTCTAAGTTTACGTTTTGCCATTTTTTTGTATAATTTTTCTGTAAATTTTAATAAAATTGAATCAATTAATTTTCTTAAAAATAATAAAAACAAAAATACGCTTCTTGTTTAAAAAAATGAGATCTACGAAACCTTAGCAATCACAGTCTCGTGAATAGAATTTCTAAATAAAATTTCACAGTTTTACTATTACATAAATACAGAGGAAACAAAAATTGAAATTCTCTTGCTCACTTGTAAAAGCAAATTTAGTTCTATTTTTCGTTGTGCAGTACTTTATTTCGATTAGCGAAATTGATGATAATTGTTGCAGATTTTTCGGAGAATTCTACACTCTTTTTTCGTACACAAATAATTACCCATCAGACCATTTATTGTGTGCGAAAAATTGACCTCTGTGTTTTTTCGTCCTTAATTTTTTTTGTGTTATCCTGGATAAAATTTCCCAGGGTATTTTCCTTTCAGGTTCAAATTAAGTGGGTTAAAATGGTTTTCCGCTTCGGTTTCGTAAGTTTTTCGTTTTTCTGTAGGAGACTAACTAAAAGTTTTGTTTCGCATCACCAGCGTACTAGGCTCTATCAGTAAAGATTATGGCCTTGAATGGACTATAATTGAGTATAGTTATAAAAAAAAATAAGAAAAAAGTCTTACTTTCTAGTCATTTTTCCTGATATTTTGTAGCTTTTACTAAAAGGTTCAAGCTTAAACTATTTTCAATCGCACGAATTGGAGATTTAGCTTTGAATACATGAATTCAACTTAAAAAAGCTATTACTAGAAGATATCTTTTATTTGCTAGTTTAGCATATTTTTATTCACGAAAGCCGAAGCATTTACTAAAAAATTCAAATTTTAACTTCTATTTTTTTATTCATTCGTAAGACCCAGTTTCTCGAAAAACAGGGGGTTCTTTGGAACTTTTCGAAGTGAAGCTTTACAGCTTGTGACTGTGGCATGGTGCCTATACAGGGTTTTTTAATTTCCTCTAGATCTTCAAGGTAACATCTTCCTTATCCTATTCTTCCATTGAAAACTCCAGTCCCTTTTTACTGGCCTTGCCAATTAAAGCCCGTTTTCGAAAACGCGTCACAAATTCATTTGCAGAATATTCTCAAATTCAAACTGCAAAAGTCTTCTGTTCAAGAAACGGAAATAAAAGTTTTGCTGCATTTGATCTGTGTTCAATAATCTAGTATGCAAAGTTATATGTTCAAAAATATCATCTGCGGTAATCATAACGGGTAATTTTTTAGCTGGTTTGGTTTTGGCAACACTGGTTTTGACAGCTGACGTGTGTTTAGTACCTTGTGTCACTGTCAAACAGCTTCAGTTTGGTTTGCAATTTAACCACGGATCGTCTTACAAATGAACAACGCTTGCAAATTATTGAATTTTACTATTAAAATTCGTGCTCGGTTCGAAATGTTCATCGCGCGCTGCTTGTGTTCAGCGATGAGGCTCATTTTTGGTTGAATGGGTACGTAAATAAGCATAATTGCCGCATTTGGAGTGAAGATCAGCCAGAAGCATTGCAACAGCTACCAATGCATCCCGAAAAAGCCACTGTTTGGTGCGGTTTATGGGCCGGCGGCATTATTGGGCCATATTTCTTCAAAGATGATGCGAATCGCAGCGTTACTGTCAATGGTGAACGCTACCGAGCGATGATAACAAACTTTTTTTTGCCCGAAATGGAAGTTCTTGACTTGCATGATATGTGGTTTCAACAAGACGGTGCCACATGCCACACAGCACGCGAAACAATGGCGCAATTGCGAGGCGAGTTTGGTGAACAGTTAATTTCACGTTTCGGGCCGGTCAATTGGCCGCCTAGATCGTGCGATTTGACACCATTCGATTATTTTTTGTGGGGGTATGTCAAGGCTAATGTCTATAGGGACAAGCCCGCTTCGATTGACGCACTGGAAGCCAACATCCATGCATTCATTCGTGAGATACCGGCCGATATGTGTGAAAGAGTATGCCAAAATTGGACTCAGCGGATGGGCTACCTGAGACGCAGCCGCGGTCAACATTTGCATGAAATTATCTTAAAACATTAAATTGCAAGGTTCAAACTATCGATTCAAATAAATATTTCATTAATTTTTTCGAATTTTTGTTTTTTTTTTTTTAAGTTCTAAGCCTCTTAAAAAATCACCCGTTAGTTGAAAAAATATAAGAAAAGCATTTAAATCGTTCCTTAATGTGTTTGGATGACGATATTTCCAAAACCGATCCGTCTAGAAAATAGGAAATACCAAAAATCTATAGAAATTTTCTAAAACTTTTCAAAACTGAAAACTAGAACTATCTACGGTGTTTGGTTCTCGAATTATATGCACTCAAACTAAGTTGCGTAGACTTGCGTAAACTTGCGTAGACTTGCGTAAACTTTTATTCAATGTTAATAAAATAAATCGGACATACGTCAATGGAAAGGTCTATCCAAACCCTACTGAAACATCCACGCCACATTTGTTTTCATGGTAAAATATTCGCATCCAAAGTGATATTACTAATTTGCTGCCCGAAACTACCTACCCTAATGCCTTTGAATTGCTATATTTCCTAAACCGAGCCTTCAAAATTGATGCGGTTTTCAGTGTTGAGTAGAAAATGAGCCCACCTTTCCAAAAACGCCAGAAAAAATTTATTTGGAGGTGTTTTTGTCAAAAAAATTCGCATCCAAAGCGACTTTACCCGATTTTAACGACTTTCTGACTCCAACTACCTTCTTTAATGTCTTTGGATGGCGATATTTCCGAAACAAAGCTTTCAAAAAGGATAAAATAAAAAATGTTGTAATGAGATTTACCAGAGCTTTCTGAAAATAAGAGCTTTTGTTAATACATGGTTTTCGAAATAACGGCATCCAAAGTGATAGTCGATTATTTGCATTTTGCCTGAAAATGCCTTTGGATAGGTATATTTTCACCATCAAGCCATGCAAATGCTTTTGGTTTTCAAACTCTTCATTGTCTATGTAAAAGCTATCTGTTTCTAAAAACCAAACGCTTCTGCAATGTCTAGTTCATTAGATATTTGCATCCAATGAAATTTTACTGAATTCTTACGCAATCCGTTAAATGCGAATATCTAACGAACCGAGCTTTAAGTCTCTTGAATCTTATCCAAAAATGAGCTTTAAAAATGATAGGTGGTTAATTACTCTAACTGAAACATTCGAAACTCTTGAACATCGACGTAATGTTTTATGACCTTATTGCAACGCTATTTTTATTAACAGTGTCCTATCGAATTAACCAGTTGAATTCCTCATCTTAAACAATTCTACCGTACTACTCGCACTGCCAGGAATGCGCATAAGTTTATCCTTTGGCCCATTTTCGAGCTTACTGTCAAATACAGAGATTATTTTTAAACCACACGAATTTTTAACTCGCCTCTTTTTTTGCTTCCATTTTGGTATTCAGAATTTCAAAGGCAATGTTCATCGGAATCTCCTTTTAAATCCTTCCCTATTTTTCTAACGCTCCCTCTGTGTTCAGTCATTTTAAGAGGGTAGTCACAACCTCTTAAAAAAAGACATGGAGCTAAACATTCTTGATTAGACTAAATTTACCAACAAAAAAAAAACCACCATACTCGGAATAGGAATGACTTTTTGCATCCATTCACCTATGTAGCTTGGTATACCTAATCAATTAAATTTATTACATAAGTACCTTCATACTATCCACACATTTGTACGAGCAAAATACCTTCCTTGTACCATCTACTCGTATCTTAAATAAATCGATATTATAGAGTGACCTATCTGTGTTTTAACTCTATACGGAACAGAGATTCAAGATTAAGCTTAAACAAATTCTATTTGAAGATTCATGTGTGTGGTACAGATAGTACATGAAACCTCCTTGTTTCAACATCCACAACGTTTAGCAGCGTCTAAGAACTACTGATGCACCTGTTTTTTTTTTTCTCATTTTTTTTTCAACACTTCATTGGTTCATGTCTTTTTAAAGGATGCTTTTCCTTTTGCTATAAAACAGGATTAAAAAAAAAAAGAAATAAAAAATAGTGCGATAAAATAAAGAAGAGCAATTTAACAACCACTAACCGCAAGTTAGGGAACTCCCTATACGTTTTCTATACTTGCCGAGAATGTAAGATTTACCTTGTGGCGTGATTTTACAGAGATTGCAATGTCATGAAATACTCATTGAGTAAGATTCAAGGGCTTTATTTATTTGTGTTTTTTTTTTCTAAATCTTATTATTAATGTTTCTTGTGTTCTTATGTACATTACATTTATCTAATGTGTAAATAGGATACTCGTAGGAAACTTATTTAGATTATTAAAAGGTATTAGCGGAATAACGTGTATATAAAACCGCTGATGCCCAAATATCTCTTTAGGCAAACAAAGTTATAGACATAAATGCTTGTACTTGGATTTAAGACCACAAAAATAGAACAGGGACGCTACAAAAGTAGAGCAACAGGGACAGCAAACGACGCCATATTTCTTGCAGCTCTTTTGACATTTCTCTTCAGTAAGGTTTGCCATTTCATGATGGAAAGATATACGAGCCAACAACGAGTCGAAATTATTAAAATTTACTACCGAAATTCGGAGTCGGTGGCTTCAAAGTTAAGAGCGCTACGTCCAATTTATGGTCGTCATAATCGTCCTAGCAGATCAACAATTCAGCGGCTAGTGGAAAAATTTGAATCCACAGGCACAGTACAAAATGTTCCCGTGCCAGTGAGACAAAGAAGTGCCCGTAGTGTCGAGAATATTGCTGCCGCTGGGGCTTCAGTTGAAGAAAGCTCAAATGCGTCTCTCACTCGTCGTTCTCAAGCGTTGGGCAACTCTGTGACGTCACGTCGTTGTGGCGAATTTTGCGAAAAGATCTTGGCCTATATCATTGATCCTGTCACAATCAATTTATTGGAAACCAAGTTTGGAGAACGTGTTATCTCACGAAATGGTCCAGTCGCTTGGCCCCCTCGGTCGTGCGATTTGACGCCGTTAGACTATTTCCTCTGGGGCTACGTCAAGTCTATGGTCTATGCCAACAAGTCAGTGACGATTAATGAACTTCGTACGAATATCGAACGTGAAATTGCAGCAGTATCTCCCGATTTATGCTTGAAAACCGTCGAAAATTGGGTTCAGCGTCTGGACTTTTGCAAGCGTACCCGTGGTGGCCATGCAAAAGAAATCGAGTTCCATACATAATGGAATCGAACGTACTTTCACAGAAATAAGGAATTTCATTGATATCCAAAACTGTTTTTCTTTTATTTTAAAAAAACCCGATTATTTGAAAAACCCGATTTAAGGCTTGATGCACAGGGCAATGCACCGCACGTTTGTTGTTTGCAGTATAAATCCGGGCAAATGAGCAGTGGCGTATGCATTCTACATAGAACCTTTCACACGACGACGCGAAGTTTGTACATTTGAATTAATACTTCCGTTTGGATTTAAACTGCAAAAAACCGTGCGGTGCATTGCCGTGTGAAGCAGGCCTCAGTCTACAACCTGCCCTGCATAATTTGTTAAGGCTAACATCCGGTATAGTAAATGATTATCACATAAAATTCAACAAGCAATTGCTTAGAGAGGAAAAATGTATTGGAAAAGTAAGTGGTAAACAGAAATTAGAAGAAGAGGAATAGTTTTTTTCAGAAATCATTTCAAATTATATTTTGAAAAAAAAAAAGTAGTGCCTCGTTGCATAATGGTCAGTGCGTTGGACTGTTATGCTAAAAGTCTGGGTTAGACTAACAGCCGCCACCAACTTAAAACAGAAATGTTTGTTCCCAGGTTCTGCTTCTTGTGAAGAATTGACAAATACTCCAAGAGTATATACTAGTCATGAAAAAGTGCTTTTCATCCAGCCATTCGGACGCAGCAAAAATTTTAGGTCCCATACATTCCTGCCAACAACACGCACACTGGAATGGTTGAGTATTGTTAGTCACCAGGCCCTGCTTCTCCACCAGGAAATAGTAACAAAGTTTCGAAAAACGAAGTTTCGAAAGGCAAAGTTTCGAAGGATAAGGTTTCGAAGGATAAAGTTTCGAAAAACCAAAGTTTCGAAATGACAAAGTTTCGAAGGATAAAGTTTCGAAAAACCAAAGTTTCGAAATGACAAAGTTTCGAAAAGATAAAGTTTCGGAAGACAAAGTTTCGAAAATCAAAGTTTCGAAACGAGAAAGTTTCGAAATGTCAAAGTTTCGGAAAAAAAGTTCCAAAATCCTCGGAACTTCGTTGTTCCTTGAGCAATTTCAATGAAATTGATGCAAGTGATACCTGGTACCAGAAAAATCTTCAATATCTGTCAGAAGGAGAAGTTCTTCCAACCGTATAAAGACATTCTCAAAGAATACAAGCGAGCCATAGCAGCATCCAAGAAACTGGGATGGAGAGAATACTGTCACTCCATAGAAAATATTAAAGATTCTGCCAGGCTTAGTAAAGTGTTATCGAAGGAACATTGCAATCCTTCGTTCTTGAAAAAATCTGACGATCTCTGGACAGCCTCTCCAGCTGAGTCCTTGGAACTGCTGATGACAACGCATTTCCCGGGTTGCGTGAACAGCAACCCCGAAACGCTTAGTAATACGAACACCAATTTAGCTCATAGGGAGCAAATCAATTCCGTTATAACTGGAGATGGTATTTCATGGGCCATTAATACTTTCTCCTCTTTTAAATCACCAGGCCTTGATGGCATAATACCTATTATGCTACAGAAACTGCAAGATTTGGCAGTGCCATGGCTTGAAATGATTTTCAAAGGTTGCCTCTATCTCAATCATGTACCTAAGTCATGGAGACATGTAAGAGTGGTCTTCATTGCGAAAGTCGGTAAGAGAGGTCATGAATCTGCGAAGGACTTCAGACCAATTAGCCTGACATCTTTTGTACTTAAGACACTAGAGCGCATTCTTGACACTCACATTAGAGTTATACTAGATGGTCGTCCTCTTGATGAATCACAACATGCATACCTCAAAGGCAAGTCTACGGAGACTGCCCTGCATGAAGTGGTTCGTACAATCGAGAAGACAATTCACTATAAAGAATATACCCTCGCAACCTTCCTAGACGTGGAAGGTGCCTTCAATAATGTCCTAACTGAATCCATTCGCGAATCACTTGCTCACTTCGGGATAGAGGGCTTCATATCTGAATGGATTGTTTCTATGCTCAGTGACAGAAGGATTCAAGCATCGTTGGGAAACACTACAGCTACTAAATATGTTAGTAGAGGAACACCCCAAGGTGGGGTCCTCTCCCCTCTTCTATGGCTTTTAGTCATGGACAAAATTCTTGTCAAGCTAAGATGTAGTGGTGTGAAAGCAGTAGCGTATGCTGATGATTTGGTTTTATTGGTCTCAGGAAAGTTTACCACAGTGATTAGCGAAATCACTGAGTCGGCTCTGAAAAAAGTTAGCAACTGGGCCACAAGTAGTGGACTAGGGGTTAATCAGAGTAAAACGGAACTGATGCTCTTTACTACCAGGACTAAAATACCTACCTTCACCCCACCTCGACTTAACGGACAAACTCTATCCTTATCTTCTAAGGCAAAATACCTCGGAGTTATTCTTGACCCCAAATTGAATTGGAAGGCAAATATTGAAGAACGGGTGAAGAAAGCCTGCATAGCTTTCTATGCCTGCAGAAAAACATTTGGTAAGATGTGGGGCTTACAGTCGAAGATGATCTTGTGGACGTACACTGCCGTGATTCGACCGATTTTATCATACGGATCGATTGTGTGGTGGCCTGCACTTAGCAAACAATATAATATTGAAAAACTTAAGAAGGTACAAAGAACGGCTAGCGTCGGCACTACAGGAGCCCTTCGAACTTGTCCAACAGATGCCCTTAGCGTTATCCTGCACCTTCTACCACTCGACCTTTTTATAAAATATCTAGCGGCATGCAGTGCTGTAAGACTAAAAGAATCTAATTGTTGGTTTTCAAAACCCTATGGTCATGGAAATATAACAAAATTGATTCCTCAAGATATTTTTCTAACGAACACCGACTACTGTATTCCCCCTCTTGGCCTAGGCGGGGACTTCAAAGCCGTTTTTCCAACCAGAGAGGATAGGAAAAATGACATTGTTACGAAGGACTACGACACTATAATCTTCACTGATGGGTCTAAGATGGAGTGCGGTGTTGGTTCTGGAATTTTTTCTAAGACCCTTAATATATCCAAGTCCCTCAGACTACCAGACTTTGCTAGCGTATTTCAGGCTGAACTACTAGCAATCAGGGAAGCATGCAAGTTACTCAAATCAAACCATAATCAATTCAGGAACACAGCAATTTGCTCCGACAGCCAGGCTGCCATTAAGGCTATTAAATCGGCTACATCCACCTCTGTACTTGTCCAGCAATGTCGAGATGAACTATCAAGTCTGAACATTAACCTCCAGGTCACTCTCATTTGGGTTTCAGGTCACAGTGACATAGAGGGTAATGAACGGGCTGACGTCTTAGCTCGACAAGGCTCGGCCCTTCATAGCTCACTAGCGGTAAATGTAAATATGCCTATTGGTGCTATGAAGAGAAATATTTTCTCGATTTTTCTCGATGAATCTAACCTCAGATGGAGCAGTCTTACAAACTGTGTCATATCAAGAATAATATGGCCATCCTACGAGTATAACAAAACTCGTTCTAACGATCTTATATGCAGACCCAGGCGCGATATAGCCAGGATCACAGCAATATGCACCGGACACTGGCCCATAGGGGAGCATGCAAGGAGGCTGGGAATCCCCTACAACTCCCACTGTCGTAGCTGTGGGGACCCTCAAGAAAAAGAAACTGTAGTTCATTTTCTTTGCAACTGCCCTGCTTTAGCCAATTCTAGATTGTCATCCTTTGGAAAGGCCTTCCTCGATGACCCAAAAGAGCTTTCTGAGAAGAAAATCAAAGATCTGATTATCTTTCTGAATGCGACTAAATGGCTCTTACAATAGTCCGTTAAAGTCTTTAAAGCCATATAATTCCGTATTAAATCCCTACTAGGTTAACACAAGTAATTGGTATCAAAACGGCGCACTCCAGCGCTAATTGAGTCGCGAGGCCAGGGCTAGCGACTGCCATCTCTACCCACCCGATACCTGGTACAGAATTAAAAATATTTGTATAACTGGGTGTTTTAAAAATAGGTCAACATATTGAAACTTCGTTGTTCCTTAATTGATTTCGATTAAATTGACACAGGTAATAGCTGATAAGGAATTAAAAATGAAAAAAATGTATTTTCAATAGGGTGTTCAAAAAATGTCAACTTCGTTGTTCCTTGACTAATTTAATGAAATCGACACAGGTGAAAGCTGAAACCGAATTATAAAAGAAAAAAAAATTATGTATCAGCAACGATGTTTATGTTGACATATTTTTGGAACACCCTATTTTGAAAATATTTTTTTTCTTTTAAAATTTTGTCTCCCCTGTGTCAATTTCATTAAAAACAGTTAAGGAACGAAGTTAAGACTTTTTTGGAACACTTAATTGGAAATATATTTTTCATTTTTAATTCTGTATCAGGTAATTACCTGCGTCAAATTCATTGAAATCGGTCAAGGAACAACAAGGTTCCGAGGATTTCGGAATTTTGTCCTTCGAAACTTTCTCTTGTGAAACATTGCCTTTCGAAACTCTGGCGGATTCCACTCCACGAGCTGTTGCGTTACCAAATTTATTTATCTACATTGAAAAATAATCTGATGTATTGTTGTTACATAAGCTCAAAAAATTAAATAGTGATAGCTTACTTCGAACTAGCGATGTATCGGAGAACAAATATATCGAAAAGATTTTAACCAAATTTTTTAGAAATCAATTAATTCATTTACAAATGATTGCCTTGTAATTTTCAAAAAATTAACTCTCATCTTAAAGAAACAAAGCTGTGTTAGTTACAGCACTTTCAACTCGAGAACGGCTGGACCGATTTTAAGTGAGATAAATCCTAAAAAACATTTTTACATTTTATCGACATACATTTTCATTGGAAAGAGATGTCGAAAATATTTGATTCACCAATTTCGAAAAGGTCACATCTCGAATTTTTCACATATATATTTTTCATACCAATTCAATCATAATGCTTCTCTGCACCAATTATGCTCAAAAAAGGGACATCTTTGGTATATATACTGACATTGTCATGAAACTCAAAAGTATTTTTTTTAAATTTTAAACTAGACTTTTGAAAATAATTAGTTGCTTTGCATTGCCTGAACATTTTAAATTTTCAAAGATGTGACCTTTTCGAAATTGGCAATTCATTAGTAAGTAATATTTTTTAAAGATATTTTGACTCACAAAATCAAACAAACATTTTTCAAAACTTTGTCCTTCAATACTTTATCTTGAGTAACTTTGGCTCTTGAAATCTTCTCGTTTTATAAAATCACATTTTTCTTTCATATATGAAAGGTTCGTGAGTGGAATCTTCAGTAGTGCCTGAATATAATTTCGGGAACGAACAATCCCTAGCAGATTTAATTGGATCGAATTTTATTAGGCTCCAAAAAACGAGATTTGAGATCGAATGAAAGATGCGCTGTCTTTTTTCTAATATACGAGTAATTGGCGTGCTTCTTGACCTCTTTAATCTAGAAATACTTCATATTAAGGCCAATTTTCATATGATCTTCAGCTTTTCTTCGGCTGAATGTGTACCGTGTCTTAACATTCACATTAAAAAGGCCAACACGCCAAATGTAAAGCTGAAAGTTTCTGATAAGGTATTGTCGACATTCATTTAAAAAATTCCAACCAAATATGCATTTTTCGATTTTCTCAGTAATTGCAGGGGCGCACAATGGGGAAAATCGACCCAAAAGCTGGCAATAGTTAAAAAAAACTAAATTGCAAATATACTTAATTTTTTAATATTTTCTTATAGAGTAATATCCATCCTTTAAAAAAATACTATTCATTTACAGTTTTGCTTAAGCTTAACTAGTAGTCAGCTCAGCCAGAAGTAAAATTGTCGATTTTTCATCGTAATCTTTGAGAGTAGTTTTTCCTTTTTTTTGTTAATTCATTAAAAATTTAAGTATGCATCCTTCAACTTCGGGCTTGTCGTATGTAAGAGTGATTTAAACAAATTTTTGTTTGTTATATGTAAATATATATGTAAAATTTTAGTGAAGTTCAGTGATCAGTTTTTTAAAAGTGTTATTTTAGAGGTTCTCTGAAATCCATTGACTTTTGAATGTGTTCCGAGTGGGATCGAGTTGTGTTTTTAAATGTTTGTGATGTTAATTTTGTGATTCCATCAAAAAACGTACTCCTTTTGCACCCTTTTTGTGATATGTGAATTTGCGTAACTCTTGAACCTTATTTTTTTTTCGTTGTTTTAGGAATCTCTTTAAATTCAATTTTTTTTTTACAAGAAGGCAACTTGTAGACATTATGAAAAGATGTGAGAGTGTTATGATTGACGATCAGATGGATTATTAAAAAAAAACATCTTTTAAATCAACAAGAAGTACGAAATTAGCCAAGTTAATGAATTGAATTGACTTTTTTCGCATTTTAAATCCGAGTTCAAAACGCGGTGGGTCAAAGCTTCTAGAATCGAAGAAAGATTTAATATAACAAACGTAAATTGGCTCAATACCTCAATTGTTTTTAAAAAGGCAGGAGAATCTGCAAAGAAACGTGGTCGTCCTGAAGTGGATTTTGAAACATCTTCTGAACGCACAAAAAGGCTAAAAACTCAATACTTGAGATAAACCGTTTCAATGCCGGCCTTATATTATGCAACTCAAATGAGCCTCAGAGTTTCTGGGCAGATTCAGGCCTCAAAAATTCTGAAAACTGAAAACATTGACAGAGCTGAAATATACAGAAAAGCAATTCAGCAGTCCGCGGAGCAAAAGAAGATGCGTTGGCTCTGTTAGTTGCAGCAAAACTATCAAGGCACCAATATAATGTCATACGATTGAGTGCTCCTGAAAAGTTTCCATCCTATAAACTTGTTCAGGCTGCGAAAAAAAATTGCTTCCCAAGCACTGAGCACATGAAAGTCACAGCTACTTGCGCTGAAGTAATTCTTCAAGCTTTGCCTGACATTACTTCAAAAAGATTAATATCATTGCAGGAGAGTATTTTAGAAATAATGGAAGATGAAGCACTCCGGAATTGTACTTTGATATCAAAATGGGGTTTCGATGGCAGCTCAGGACATAGTTCCTATAAACAAGCGTTTCATGGATTAGACGCCGACGATTCAGCTGTTTTTCTTACTTGTTTAGTCCCTATTCGACTTGAAAGTGGTGAAAAAATTATTTGGCAAAACCCTCGTCCATCTTCCACAAATTATTGTCGGCCGTTAAAAATAGAATATAATAAAGAGTCAACTGATATTTCAAAAGCTGAAAAGATGCATGTAAACACTGAGATTCAAAATCTGCAAAAAACTGTTCTCATGGTGGGTACAAAGTCAGTGGAAGTACAACATACATTAATTTTTACGCATGATGCCGAAAACATGCGCACGAAACAGCAAGACTGTTTGTCAGTAAATATCCGTGGTATTATATGCCCCCAACTCTACATAAATACTTTATTCATGGCCCGGAAATAATAAAATCTGCATTGTTGCCAATTGGGCAGCTTTCTGAGGAAGCGCAAGAGGCTCGAAGTAAAGATTTTAAGAACGTTCGAGAGCATTTTTCAAGAAAATCAGGTCGCGATAAATCAAATGAGGATATCTTCAATTTTTTTCTGCTAAGCACACACGAAAAAATTGCAGTCTTATCCCCCAGAAGCACTAGCGCTATTGAAGTCTCCAAGCATTCCCGCAGCAAACATTTTTGTTGAAACTAACATATCTGATGACGAAAGTGTTGAATAAACTTATCTATTAATTTTGTTTTAGTGTTTTTTATTTTTAAATTAAAAAAATCAATGAAAATAAAAAAAAACTTTAAATTAAAAAAAGGATGTTTTTTAAATCAGATTTTCTCCACAATTAGGGTAAAGATATAAGAGAGCATGGATAAAAGTTATGTCAGATAAAAATTAATGGATTATTAAGTCTCTTTAGCCTTAAAATAACCTTTCAATCAGAAAAATACTGACATCTTATTAGTTCCCAAATAACCAAAGTTTAAGTGGGCGTTTTATTGGGCGTTTTAGTGGGCGTGGCAGTTATAGCTTTAGATATGACCTAGTAAGGTCTTAGAAGCTTATATGCAAAATTTCAGGTTCCTAGCTCTTACGGTTGATTTAACAGCACGTTTTAAGGCATTCTGCCTCACTGTGGGGCGTCAAAATAAAGTTTTTTGGTTCGGAAAAATCGTAGATCATCAATCAATTATGAAATTTTGTTCTGACAAAATAATATTATAAAATAAAATACAGGTGGATCTACATTTTACGGAATTTGATTAATAGGGGAGAAGATTTTCAAAGTGAATAATACAACATTTTTCCATTATCCAAGATAGCATGGTTTATCTGACTTTTAATGAAAAAATACGTTTGGCTTCGATTACCAATATCTTAGTAAAAAATAACGTCATACCAAATTCAAGCACAATTTTAGAAATTTTAATAAGTTCTTTACATTATGTTTTTAAGATTTTGTAGAAATTATTTTTTTGGTTAATTTCAAAAAATGTACAAAAAACGACTTTTTGAAAATCTTTCGGTAAATCTTTTGTTACTTTTCAAATTTAGATTTCAGGACTTCTGTCGGTATGTAGATTTATAGGCTTTTAAGGCAACAATATTTTTCCAAAAAAATTAAAAACAAAATTTTGAGTTTTTTATAAAAAAAGAAAAAAATATGGTCGGCTTAAGTAAAGAGTGAAAATAGATAATTCAGTTTTTAAAAACAAGTAACGTTGGTGTCATTGCCTTCACGGTTGAGGTATGACGTTTTGTTAAGAATGCACCTTAACAGACCATATTTGTTTTAATCATATTGTTTTTGTTGACATTATTGTAATTAACTGTTTTTTCGAACAACTATTCGGGACAAAAATTTGAACATAACTCAACATATTTTTCGATTCTGAAAAATGTTTGTACTTTGGTGTTAGATTGCTCACACAACATGTGACCAATAATATCAGTCGAGGGCTCATTTAATAGGTAATTAGAATGACTACAAATTATTCTCTTAGCACTATCCAAAAAAGACAAAGGAAAGCGACATATTACAACAAACGCCATACCACCCCCAACACATGACTCATAGATTAACCTTCACCCACTATAATTTAAAGACAGAACAACTTACAGAGGTTGGTTAGAGCTTATTTTATAGATAATTTTATCCTCTATAAGGTTTAAGTCAGACATTTTGTTGTAAAATGAAATATCAGAGAGTTGATAAATAAAAACGAAACCAAACACTTTTTTAAAATGGTGGCTCTTTCCTAAGCCCAAAAATCCCGTAAACTCGTTTTTGTAATGAGGAGGCGTAAACAAACAGATTCCATAAAAAAAAGTCCATCGAAGGTTTGATGCAGATTGGTGATTTCATGCCCTTGTTTTGACTAATTTGACTGGGCTAAATTGAATACATATTCTGTTTCCATGAGCATTAATAAATGATTTTTTTTACGTGAAAGCCTGGTGGAAAAATACGTTACCGTTCCATTCTCCTCATTTTTTTTTTGTTGTGAGTATTCTGAACGAATATACCTATTAATGATTTAAGTGGCCTTTCTTTTTCTACATAGGAAGAAACTTTATGTTAAAAATTAATATATAAATATTATATTTTTCTAATTTGATGTAGACAAACGTTTTATAAATGGTCGAATCACGGTTAGGTACTTTATGAAAAATAGTTCCTATTTTGTATAATTATTACACATTTCTGCATTTATTACAAATTTCTTTATTGAAAGCATAAATACAGGCCTCCCCTAATTTATACAATTATACATTTTTCCAGGGAGGATTAAAAAATTTAAATTACCTAGAATCTACCGAAAAATAAATTACCTTTAAAATGCATATTGATTATATTGTTATATTTATCAATCTCCCAGCAATATTTTAATAACTGAAATATTATTAATTTAATACCTATCTCTTATCGTTGTTTAAAAATTAAATTGAAAAACTTTTTTTTAATCTACTTTATGAAACACTTCCTGATGTGGTTGAAGTTTATTTTTTAGATTTTGTGTGATAAAATCGAAACTTAAATCATAACAACTTGGTTTATGCAACGTAAAGCCTTATGTGTGTAAGTGTAGCACATGACTAGACCACCCACCACATCATACTAAAAAGGTAGATTAATCCTCTTAGCACATCCTGTTTTTCTCCGATAAAAACCTGCACAATTTCGCACGTGAACCATAGCTTTTGCTATAAATTGAATGTCACATAAAATACTAGTGCCATCGAATTAAAAAAAAAACCCTTAGCTTCTACACACCATCATCATCAGCTCAATCGATATCTTTTGGAAAAAATATTTAACAATTAGGTTTTTAACCAGAGTTGCCAACTCAACATATATATTTAGAGAGATCGGAATGCTTTTAAAACATAGATATGCGTGTATGAAGAGCCCAGGGGAAAACGGCTTAAGTTCAATTTAATTGATTCCTAGAAAAATTAAATTGGTTGTTTATTCCCAAAAAATGCTTATATAATTCAAAGAAAAATATAATGTAAGCAGCAAATGCAAACATGATTGAGTAAGTAAATTGGCTGTAATTCGCTCCGACCAATTTGTTTAATATTTCTCTTGTTTTAGAAATTCAAATACAAATTTAAGTAACTCAACATTAACGTTAATAGGATTTCTACCATTTTATCTAGTTTTTCAAGGAATTTTAGATTATGTTAAATCTTTTATGTTCGTTTATTCATCGTTCATCAGTCGCTCTCAAGTGATTGTCCTTTAGATTCTTAAATGTTTTTGCCTGAAATGAGCCAACATGACCTTCGACAAAAGAGAGCCAAATTAGGAATGAAGCTAGCTACATTTTATTTTTTTTTCAAAGAATTCAGACCTTTCTAGATCTTCAAAATATTTAAGTTTAGTCCGAGGAAGATAGTAAATAATAAACTAATTTGTATTTACCTAATCATTGCTTTTCTTAAGTAAAACAGGTACATTATCATACAAAACCTCATGAACATAGTGGGATTTTGTTAATGTCAAACTTAAAATTTTAGTCAATATAAGGGTGATTTTTTAAGAGGTTTAGAACTTTAAAAAAAAAACACAAAAAAATCGAAAAAATGAATGAAATATTTATTTGAATCGATAGTTTGAACCTTGCAATTTAATGTTTAAAGATAATTTTATGCAAATGTTGACCGCGGCTGCGTCTCAGGTAGCCCATCCGCTGAGTCCAATTTTGGCATACTCTTTCACACATATCGGCCGGTATCTCACGAATGAATGCATGGATGTTGGCTTCCAGTGCGTCAATCGAAGCGGGCTTGTCCCTATAGACATTAGCCTTGACATACCCCCACAAAAAATAATCTAATGGTGTAAAATCGCACGATCTAGGTGGCCAATTGACCGGCCCGAAACGTGAAATTAACTGTTCACCAAACTCGCCTCGCAATTGCGCCATTGTTTCGCGTGCTGTGTGGCATGTGGCACCGTCTTGTTGAAACCACATATCATGCAAGTCAAGAACTTCCATTTCGGGCAAAAAAAAGTTTGTTATCATCGCTCGGTAGCGTTCACCATTGACAGTAACGCTGCGATTCGCATCATCTTTGAAGAAATATGGCCCAATAATGCCGCCGGCCCATAAACCGCACCAAACAGTGGCTTTTTCGGGATGCATTGGTAGCTGTTGCAATGCTTCTGGCTGATCTTCACTCCAAATGCGGCAATTATGCTTATTTACGTACCCATTCAACCAAAAATGAGCCTCATCGCTGAACACAATTTTTCGATAAAAAAGCGGATCCTCGGCCAGCTTTCCAAGAGCCCATTCACCAAAAATTCGGCGTTGTGGTAGGTCGGCTGGCTTTAGTTCTTGCACCAGCTGTATCTTAAAAGGCTTTACGCCCAAATCCTTCCGCAAAATTTTCCACGTAGTGCTGTAACAAAGGCCTAACTGCTGGGAACGGCGCCGAATCGACATTTCGCGGTCTTCTGTCACACTAGCTGATACGGCCGCAATATTTTCTTCACTACGCACAGTACGTAAACGTGTTGGTGGTTTAATGTCCAACAAAGTAAATTTGGTGCGAAATTTGGTCACAATCTTCCGAATAGACTGCTCAGAAGGTCGAGAATGCCGACCATAAAATGGAAGCAGCGCGCGATGAACATTTCGAACCGAGCACGAATTTTGATAGTAAAATTCAATAATTTGCAAGCGTTGTTCATTTGTAAGACGATCCATGGTTAAATTGCAAACCAAACTGAAGCTGTTTGACAGTGACACAAGGTACTAAACACACGTCAGCTGTCAAAACCAGTGTTGCCAAGACCAAACCAGCTAAAAAATCACCCGTTATATAACAAAGACTACAAATATTCCCATAAAAGATTTTTATAATGGAGAAATAAAAATCTGCGATGAAGTTAGAAAATTTGTCCCAAAATTTCAAATTGCTGTGATTGAGGCATATAATAGGTGACTATACGTCCTGATTTCAGATGGACAGTCCCGTCTTGGAATTCTGTGTGCCGTTGTCCCCAAAGAAGGCAAAATGTCCAGCTTTGAAATCCGAAGTTGAAATTTTTCATTGAGCGAACCTTAAAAGTCTCATCTGGAGAAGAACTTCAAAACTTCTTAATTTAACCCGTCTTTCTTAAGAAGCTCTACAGCAGTGCTTCCACACGTGGGGCCCACGCCCCATAGGGGGCAATTCAATTTTGTAGGGTCACTCTAATGCTTCACAACCATTTAAAATTTCAATATTAAAAAAGTACAGAGGAGAATAGAGATCGTACTTTCGAACAAATTTATTTTCGGAAGGAGTCCAGACTCAATCTTGGCTTGTTCAAACGTTTGCTTGTGCCAAATTGCTAACGCCTTCTCCAGCTATTTTGTAGAAAACAAAATGTGATCATGAGAGATTTATACTTCACACTGAAGTAAAACGGCTCTTGAAACTATTTTAAAATATTCGTGGAACATTTAGATTCTCTTAAGCCAAAAATTGCAAACGAAAATTTGCAAACGGTAGGCAAATGTAATGCATTTGTATAGCTGTGCACATGGCCTGCCAAAGTGCTCAATTTTTTTTTGGAACAGATGACCATTTAAATGACCAGTTTTTACTACCTTTTAATTTTCTTTGACCACCCACAGTTTTTGAGAAAATCTATTTTGAAAAATGGTGGGCCAAAAGAACGCTGCGTCCCAAAAATCGATTTTTACAAATTTGATAAATGTTTTCGATAGATGTTTTTTAAACATCAATGACCACCTTTTAACTTTTTTTTGACGACCCCTAGAAATATTTTTTTTTCATTTTTTTTGTTTTTTTTTTGATAGATTTCCTTTAAATTTTTTTAAATATTCGGAATTTGAAAGATGACTATTGTGAAAAACTCTATTATCTAAAATGACCACGCTTTAAAACTCCTCTAAAGCTACGAGCAGACGATTTGCAAAAGTCGCAAATATTTGCGAGTATGACGTCATTTTTACGTCACAATTTGCGGTCTTTGATCGCAAATCGTCTGAACACAACTTTGGGACAGCCTGCAAATGCTCGCAAATCATTTGCGTATGATTTGCGAGGCCCAAGTCGCAAATGCATTTGTGACATTTTGGCAAATCATGTGAACACTCACGAAAATAATTTGTGACAATTTGCGAGTATTTGCGACCGTCACAACCATTTGCGAAAACACGAAAATGGAACACTGCAAATGCGGACATTTGCGATGAATTTTGTTGTTGTACTTGAAGTAATTGGCTGTGGTTTTTAGTATGTATGTAGGTACCTTCATTATTTTTATTATTATTTTTTATGATTTAAATTAGTTTTTTTTTTCGTTTTTTTATGAAAATAAGCTTTATGTAGTTAAAAAAAATTAAACTGACCTACTGCCCATAAAACATCACCAAAATATACATGTAAGATACATACGCATGTGTGTTTGTATGTACATATGTCTACCTATATAGTATTTTGAGACTATAGCTATGACAACTCAACAAATAAACAAATTTGTCAATAGAGAAATGTCAGGCTCGCAAATCTGCAAATGAGTAAGAATATGATATCTACAAATGTTGCCGCAAATCGTGTGAACACCTCGCAAATATGCTGCAAAATTTGCGATCTTATTTGCGAACATGTCATTTGCGAGCACCTTGATCGCAAATGTATTTAAAAGCTTTGGGACAACTTTCGCAAATCGTCTGAACATGTGTATTTGCAGGTTTGCGAGCACTGTCAAACGTAAGGCATTTGCGGTGTATTTGCGAGTTTTTTTGTGACGTCAGTGCTCGCAAAGATTTGCGACTATCGCAAATCGTCAGCTCGTAGCTTAAGTCATCCAAAAATATTTTTTTTAATTTTGAAAGATAACGATTTTGGAAAACTCTATTATCTAAAATAACCACCCTTTTGAATTCCTCTAACTTATATTTTTTTTTTTGAATTTTGAAAGATGCCCATTGTGAAAAAATCATTTATAAAGCTAATTTAGATTAATTTTTAAGGGTGGTCATTTTAGATAATAGAGTTTTTCACAATGGTCATCTTTTAAATTCCGAAAATTTAAAAAATTAACAAAAAAAAATTCAAAAATGAAAAAAAAAATATTTCTAGGGGTCGTCAAAAAAAAGTTAAAAGGTGGTCATTGATGTTTAAAAACATCATCAAATCATTTATCAAATTTGTAACAATCGATTTTTGAGGCGCAGCGTTATTTCGGCCCAACATTTTCAAAATTGGTTTTCTCGAAAACTGTGGGTGGTCAAAAAAAGTAAAAGATTAGCCAAAAGTGGTCATTTAAATGGCCTTCTTTTCCAAAAAAAAAGTTGAACACTTTTGCGAGCCAAGTGAACACAGCTGGCATTTGTGAGTTATTTATTCGACATTTTCGAATTATTAAGCAATTTCAAGGAAAAAAATACAAATCTTCTGGAAATTAAAACGAAGATCTTTCGTTTCGCTACCATTATTGATTTTAAGAAATACACTTACAACAAAAATTTTTACAGGTTTCAATGTTTTTGAAAATGTGATTGTGAACGTGAGAAGTGATAGATACCGCTATCGATGTGATTGTTTGACTTCTGAAAAATTTATCACCGGTTTTAAGAAAATGAATTTTTGGTTCTGGTAATTTATTTCTATTTTTTTTTAAATTCAAGTTTATTAGTGAATATTTAAAAATTTTGAACGTTAAAAAATTAAATACATATAAAGTTGGGAACCTAAACATTTTGGAAATGTCTTGGTGGAGGGCATAGCACAAAAAAGGTTGGGAAACACTGCTCTATAGAGTCTAGGCACGACAGATATTTGTCAGTAAAAGAAACGACATTATACAGAAAAATCAAAATTATGATTTTTGGTTAGAGAAAAAATACATTTTGCCCAGAAAGATTTTCAAACAAACGAGGTTGGATTGAAGTTGTGGATAGTTTTGAATATCTGGGAGTTAATCTAAATCGCATAAGTTCTTTCAATGAATTCATAAATATTCAACTTTTTCATATTATATATATATAAATATACTATTAATATACTATTAATAAGTTAATTATAGATCCATTTTTCTATTTTAAAATTACATTAAACTTTTTTGTGGTGTGTGATTTTGTGTCTTTTTTTTGGGGCACTCCAAGAGTGCTCCTCTTTTCAAAAATTTTGCACGTCAAAAGTCCTCCAAGTATTTGATTCTTTCAAGTTATTTCTTAGGAGAGTTTTCACTGCCGGATTTCATTTAGGAACGCTTTTTGAACTCACGTAAGAATATGTCGAACCACACTTCCCGTTAACTGTCAGAGTGATAACACCTTTTGAAAATCACCTCTCAAACCGAAATAATGATATTGATTTTTTGACTTTTGTAGCATTGAGACAGGAAATACATATAGACAAACCATTTGGATTTCGCTTAATGTCCCCTATTACACGATGATTCTTTGCGTGTGACTGTTTTCGAACAAAATGAGTGCGAAAGAGAAAAAAGATGAGATAGAGACTAGTTGCCCTGTGCTTCGAGGGCCAAGATTTCCGAGATTCTTTTTTTTTTAAACCGCTAACAGTAAAGAGAACTGTCATTTTTGCATCAAGCGTCGAAAAGCACTCGCAGGATGATTTTCAAAGAGAAATTCGAAAAAAGAGTCAGACTCAAAGAATCAATGAAACAATGATTTTAAAGTAAAACTCGTATAGCGTAAAATTTTTTCGCTTCCATACAAAGTCAACAGGAAGAAAATTATCTGATATCACTGTAAAAAGTCCCAACGGAAAATAGTTTATTTCAATGACGTGATGTGCCAACAAATTTTCAAATATTTTCCAAATATGCATGTTCTTGTTAAATATTTGATAACTTTAAAACCCAGACCCTTTTACCAAATTACATACCTACTACTGAAAAAATTACTGTTAAAAAAGAATACGGCAATCAGGGGCGGACTAAAAGGCAGTGGCACCCGGTGGGGTATAGCAAGGTTACACCCCTTAAAAATAAAAAAAACAAGAATAATGATTTTTTATTTAATAATGCTTTCAAGTTTTTAATGTACAGAATGTTTCGATTAGATCATTAAAATCTGTATTTTTCTGTGTTCCTCTTCAATAGAAAGTATATCCAGATTAGTCAACTTATTTGGGATCATTGTTGATTAAGAAAAGTCTTAATTGATTTTAGTTTTTAAAAGCGTCATTCACACGATGCCACTCAGACGCTAATTATTAAATAAATTCTCATCACCAATAACAGACTTGGTAACGAGTCTGAAAAGTCCTTCTGAACAATTGAGCTTAAAAATTCAAAGGTTGTCCATAATTTCTGCAACTTTAAAATTTATTTTTTCAGCTAATTTTTGACGCCGTATTCACCCAATTTTCAGTATGACACTGTTGTCTGTTAGTTCTGTTAATGTAAAGGGCATTGGAGCAACAGGACGCAGTTCTTCTTCCTTTCAATACAGCAATATTTTTGGTTGAAAGGCTGAGAAAACTGACGAAATGTCTTCCATGGACTAGATCGATGAATAAGTTCCGTGTAAAATGTATTCACTGTTTTACTTTAACTTAGCTGTTTTATTTATATTACTATTTTAACGATTTAAAATCTCTATACACATTCATATAGCTCCTCAAAATGACAGAAGCATCTTGATGATTTATTCTTTTTTTTTTTAATTTAGCTTTCTTTTGGCGCCCCAGCAATAAGCAGTGTAACTGCACGCCGACCCTGTGTCAATGCATTTGTGTTTGTGTATTTTTTCTTCTATTTTCTTCACTTGGGTTATTGTAGTGTGCGGTTTTTGAAAGCATGTTTGAGGAAAATTGTAGTAGATTAAAGGAAAGTTTGAGGATTTTGTTAGCAAAAGGGAAACTTGTTTATTGGTAGGAATCAATTTTAGCTCCACATTTTATTTTAGGCTAAGACCACACTTGCGATTTTTTGTCGTCGAGACTAAAAAATTTGATCGCAACCCAGTATGATTTCTTGGTATCATGTGGGTTAGTTCTCATTACATTAGATTAAATGTGTTCTATTTTTTGCGACTGAATGATCGTGCGACAGAAAATCGTAGGTGCGTTCCAAGACTTAACCTCTCAGTTAGTAAGTACCTGACATAAGTGTTTATTAGTGAAGTCCATTGTGTAAATTATGCATAGTATATGAAAGACTATGACGCAAAATTTTAAACACTTATAACCCACACTAATTACTCTTAAAATGAGAGTCTGCTCTAAATAACTTTTTTACAGCGAGAGTCGGCTCTTTTTCAATTTATAAATAAAGTGTCTCGTGTTGATTTTAAATTTGTTTCTGTTGTGTAGCTGTCTCTTTCTTCATCTGTCGGATTTGGGCTTGTTCAACCCAAATTTGCGTACGTTAGAAGAGTTGTTTAATAAGTTTAAAACTAAGAAATAGTTTGACAAGGGTTCGAAATAAAACAACTTCGTTTACTAGAGCCGGTTCTATTCCTTAAACGAGCAATATTTAAAATTTTGCGCCTATCTTTTTATCTAAAGTTTTTTACTGTCTTAACAATTTTAAAAATTTCTTAGGTTTCTTTTAGTTATGTGAAACAAAAATTCTGTGTCAAAATATCATAGCAGGGAAACAATGCTGTTAAAAAATTAATGGAACCGTTTCCGAGAAACCAGTTGGTCTCGTATAACAAAGTTTCGTCTCGGTATAGTTTCGGTTTCCGATACCGATACCGAGACTTTTCTTATTTATTTATTTATAGAATTTTTAAAACTTAGCAGTCATGTATTTAATTTAATTTTGCGCATTCTCTTTCCCTTTTAATCAACTCCCATAAGAAGAAAAGTATTCTCCTAGCAATATTAAAAGTGACGAAATTAACTCATGTAGGTAAGTAGACAATTTAACTCTACTAGAGTTATATGCACTAGCTACCTAATATAGTCTCTTGAGCTTCTAGGAAACTCTTATGAGAGGGAAATTTTGATTTGGGTTATGAGACCAATCCAGAAAAATTTACTTTTCGATTTTTCTGGTCTAATTTAAATAAATAAAATAAAATATAGGTAATTTGTTTCAGTTAAGATAATTATTATATTTTGTGCCTTCGAAAATAGGCTCAGTATTACAAAAAAAAAAAAACAACAAGAATCTTTTCCTTTTTTCAATCAGCAATCCTGGAACTCACACACGTTGAAAGTAACCAAAGATTAGCCACACGAGATGCTATATATGTACCTACTCCCACTATCCATTAAATCCGCTAAGTCTATAATTATTTATTTAGTTCAGTGACAGCAGTTGTGTCCTCTCTTGCCCACACTAACATTTATCTTTTCACATAGGTTCGTGTGGGTTGCTAAAGGACAAAAGAAAATATCTGTTCTTCGTCCAAGCATTGTCCCATGATGCTTGTGTCATTAGCTGAAATCTGTAATTTTCTATCCTATCCTAGCTTAGATAGGTACGGTTTCATTTCAAAAAGGTGATTAAATGAGCAGAGACATGGAAAGTATTTTCCTGCATCTCTGGCTTTTAAGCCATGCATACTGCACCACTGCAGTGCAGTCTTTCTAATTGAGTTTGAATGAATGAATTCTCTGGGTTTGGGTATTAGGGCAAGGATGCTGGAGAGCGAAAAAGCGAAAGCTCCAGAAAGGGAAAACAAAACAAAAAATAGCTAGTTGCATGCACCAAGCAACTAAATTCGAGTCGAGTTTCATTGCTTTAACATGTAACGTGGCTGCAGGAGGACTTTCATCGCGAATATGGTGGTCCGCGTTAAAACAATACGAAAGACTCCCTCTAGCCAGCCACTATCATTGCGGAGTGCCATATACGTTACTCATGACTCTGTGGGTTGGATCTTTCTATACAACACTCTTTATGACTGGGAACTGCACAGTCAAATCAGCGGCAGATTTGTGTAACGGTTAAGATAATTGGAATCCTTTTTTTTTTTTTTAAATAGCAGTGTACCTCTTCTACCTACAATCAGCTTTTGTTTGACGACTTATTCAAATTTAATTGCTTACATTTCGTGCCCTTTGTACGTTTTCAGGCGCTGTTTGTAAATCGAGAATTCCTGACATCATCGTAAAATTTCAGCTTTGTTCATCAAAAAAGCACCGGAAATAACTCACGGTCGAATAGAAATTATGCGTAATCGTTCGCTGTACCTTTACATATAAAAAAGGTCCTTTTCTCCTTTTTGTCTATCTATTTCCATTATCAGTCGTTGTAAATATAACAAATCGAATGATTTTCAATTTAAATGCAGAATATTTGATTGTCTGATATACAAATTAAATCTTGCTTCGAGATACGGAGTGATGGATTGAAGCAAATTGATTTTTAAGTTCGGGCATACAATTATGTACAATCAATGTTCATTCAGAGTTCTCGGGTAATTTATTGCTTTTTGTTACAGGAGGTAGCTACCTACAAATGGGTTTTGGCTTTTGACTTTCGAGGAAAAAGTTTCCCTCAAAAAGCTGCTATTAATTAGTGTGGAAAATGAACAATTTTTACAGCACAACAAGCAGAAAATAATTTTTTATTTTCATATTTTTAATTATGAGTTAAAATTGCAGGTTTGTGACTTATTAGAAGTGAATCAATATATCAATTAATCATCGACCATGAGGATTATATTGTTTCAGTGGAAATAAAAAAAAATCTTCAAGTAAATCGTTCCTAATAGTCTTACAGCCCCCCGAGGCACTTTGACTAATATCCTTGATACCTGGCTACGACTTTGTGTTTATTTGGGTCTATACTTCTATAGTTAGGTACAAACACCAGTCTGGCTGGGTTGCTACTGTCGAAAGGTTGCCATTTGATTTTTTTCAAAATACAAAAAATGGTCAAAACAAAGTATTTTTACAAGGCTGGAATTTACATATACAGGGTGGCGCACCAATTGTGCTACAATAAGAAATTCAAATAACTTTTTTTTAATCGATGTATTTCATTTATTATTTTTGTTTATTGCTTAGAAAATTAAATTTTATTTTAAATAGTTAGTTGTTTTTAAAGATTATAGACCGCAAATGACCTCCACGCTCTCCCACGCATATGCGGCACCTGATCAAAAAATTATTCATTGCGGCCTGAAGAGTTGAAGTTGGGATCGCCTAAATTATTGTCGTTATGGACTGCTTTAATTCAGTTAAATTCCTGGGCTTCGTTTTATACACCTCTTGCTTGACATAACCCCATAAAAGAAGTCTGGTGCAGTCAGGTCAGGTGACCTTGGGGGCCAGCGAAGAGTGGAGTTCCTAGAAATTAATTTGTTTGCGAATTTTTTGTTTAGCTCCGCCATAACTGGTCTAGCTATATGTGCAGTTGCTCCATCTTGCTGAAACCAAACGCTGTTGAATGGTATACGTCTTCGGCGCAGTTCTGGGTAAAAAAACTCCTTCAACATCTTTAAATAACGGTCCCCATTGACAGTAACGGTTACACCGTTTTCTTCAAAGAAGTACGGCCCGACAATACACCTTGATGAAACTGCGCACCACACAGTGACTCGTTCTGGGTGCAGTTCCGTCTCATGGAGCATTTCTGGATTAGACTCATTCCATATACGGCAATTTTGCTTGTTTACATTGCCGTTAAGATCAAAATGGGCCTCATCAGACATGAACAAACAATTGATCAATGTGTTGTCTTCTTCGGCCATTGATATAATTTTTTGGCAAAATTCCAGGCGAACAGGCAAATCCTGAGGGTTTAACTTGCTAGTAATTTGGACTTTGTACGGAAACAAGTTTAAATCGTCATGAAGTATCCGTTGTAATGACCGTCTACTAACTCCAATTTGCCGATAAGTTTCGGGTCAAACGCTCGGATTGGCCTGTATTGCAGATGCTACTGCTGCGATTGTATCCTGAACCCGAACATTGGCATCTCGATGGTACGGCCTTCGTACGATGCTTCCAGATTCGGCAAACATGTTAACAAACCTCATAATGGTCCATCTACTCGGGGGATTACCGCCAAACTCCCGCCTAAATTCCTTTTGAACGGAAATGACGGACTGCAAAGCATGGTACCGTTGCACTATCCAAATTCTTTTCTCAGTATCCCAAGCATCCATTTTTATAAATCTAAATAGTAACCTACAAAATAAAAAAAAATAAGCCGATTATTCACACAGAAAAAAAGTTATTACGTTTTATTTTTGTAGCACGATTCGTGCGCCACCCTGTATTTACAAGCTTATGTTTTGATACAAGCTTTTGACCTTTTTAAATATGACAAAGTAATTTTTTATAATACCTACTTCATGAATTTCGGCGAGCACTTTTTGACTTCCATATTGCTGGTATTATTTTATTCATGTCCAACATTTACCCAAAATCTGGCTTTGTAATAGCAGGTTTCTTAATTTTGACAAGTTTTTAAAATTTTGAAAAAATTATGCAATTTTTTATAATACCTGCTTTAAGAACGTCAGACTTTTCTGGTAAGTACTTTCAACTCCCATTTTCGTCTAGGACTATTTTTTTCATATACTAAAAGACATAAGCTAACACATATCTTTAAGATGGCTTTCTTAGGGCGGTATTCATGGAACGCTCATAACTCAGGAGCTTCATAACCCTATTTACCAAGCAATAATAGTGAATATAAATATATGAGCGCTCATTAAAATTATGAGTGGTGCCGACCACTTACAATTTGTGAGCGCTCTATCGAAAAACTTTTGAAAACCATCGAAGTAAACCGACACTCTAAATCACTTACCCATATTGCCGGAACTTCATGTGTCACACGCACACATACTATAATCTTTTAGTCTTCAGGGATTTTATTCTTGTGCCACTAATATTATTTTTATTTTTTTTTGTTAGTCACGCGGTGAAGATCATTGCTTGTTTTAGTCTGATTTGTGAAAACTTAAAAAAAAAACGGCAATAATACAAATCCTTCACTCCTCTTCAGTCAAACGAGTCTGTTTTGGGTCCGCAAAAGTAACGAACAATGTATGAATGACAAACCTAGCGAAACCTTAAAGTATTAAAAGAAAATTTCCTTATAACAAATTGAAACATGCAATTATATTAACTCAAGGACTTACAAAAAAAAAAACTAAAAGCAAATATATGGAAATAAAATCACTGTAGTCACAAAGAATTTGCTTATATGTGCATGTAAAACTCATTTTTTTAAGGATCCAAAAAGTACCGACAAAGTACGGTTAGTCTGAAAACAGTTTGATTTCCCAGTTTGGTTGTTCCTGGTGAAGAGAGAGTTCTTCTCATTTCGGACTTCGAAAAAGAGTTATGAGAGTTATAAGCCTCATAAACTTGAGAGCATTTAATGAGTGCTTGGTGAATACCGCCCTTGAAGATAGATTTGTTAGTTTTGACAAACATTTAATATTTTGGAAAAAACAAGTTTTTTCTTACAGAAGGTACATATCTACTTCTTCAACTTAAGGCTCATCTCGCAAGCTGTTTTGACAGTCAAACTGGCTTGCATTATATTTTGTATATACTAGCAAAAATAAGCTTACATATATCCAAAGCCCAACATTGAAAAAGAAAGCTTATTACTTATTTTGACTTACATTGAAAATTATAGGAAAAAATTAAAAAGTTATTTCACAGAGTTTCGAAAGACAAATTTTCGAAAAGCAAAATTTCAAAGAACAAAGTTTCGAAGAATCAAAGCTCCGAAAAGATAAGTTTTCAATGGGAAACATTACGAAAAAAGTAAATTAAACAAGGAGAAGGTTTTGCAAGACAAAGTATCAAAGGACAAAATTTCAAAACAATTTCCGAAACTATCAGAACTTTGCTGTTCCTTGATTGATTTAAGTAAAATTGACACTGGTACCAAATTAAAAAAAGAAAGAAAAATATTAAAACAGGGTTGTTCCAAAAATATGTCAACACTTTGCGACTTCCTTGTGCCTTAAAAGGTTAAAACAAAGTTGGAACAGAATTAAAGAAGATAAAAGTAACTGGGTGCGATTCACACAGGTAATTTTTCATTGGTGCCCTCGCAAGTTAGAGGCCATATGTTATTTTATTATTAAAAGACCGTCAATTTAAGATCTTCGAAAGCATTTTCTGGTGTTCAATATGCAATCAAGTGAAAACCAAAGACAGATACCAAAACTTTGGTCAATAAATGGGTAAAATAAAGATATTAGGGAAGACAAATTTTATTGAATAATTTTTGGTAAAGTTTCTTGTAAAGGGTGATTTTTTAGCTGGTTTGGTTTTGGCAACACTGGTTTTGACAGCTGACGTGTGTTTAGTACCTTGTGTCACTGTCAAACAGCTTCAGTTTGGTTTGCAATTTAACCATGGATCGTCTTACAAATGAACAACGCTTGCAAATTATTGAATTTTACTATCAAAATTCGTGCTCGGTTCGAAATGCTTTTTTATCGAAAAATTGTGTTCAGCGATGAGGCTCATTTTTGGTTGAATGGGTACGTAAATAAGCATAATTGCCGCATTTGGAGTGAAGATCAGCCAGAAGCATTTCAACAGCTACCAATGCATCCCGAAAAAGCCACTGTTTGGTGCGGTTTATGGGCCGGCGGCATTATTGGGCCATATTTCTTCAAAGATGATGCGAATCGCAGCGTTACTGTCAATGGTGAACGCTACCGAGCGATGATAACAAACTTTTTTTTGCCCGAAATGGAAGTTCTTGACTTGCATGATATGTGGTTTCAACAAGACGGTGCCACATGCCACACAGCACGCGAAACAATGGCGCAATTGCGAGGCGAGTTTGGTGAACAGTTAATTTCACGTTTCGGGCCGGTCAATTGGCCGCCTAGATCGTGCGATTTGACACTATTAGATTATTTTTTGTGGGGGTATGTCAAAGCTAATGTCTATAGGGACAAGCCCGCTTCGATTGACGCACTGGAAGCCAACATCCATGCATTAATTCGTGAGATACCGGCCGATATGTGTGAAAGAGTATGCCAAAATTGGACTCAGCGGATGGGCTACCTGAGATGCAGCCGCGGTCAACATTTGCATGAAATTATCTTTAAACATTAAATTGCAAGGTTCAAACTATCGATTCAAATAAATATTTCATTCATTTTTTTCGAATTTTTGTGTTTTTTTTTTTTTAAGTTCTAAACCTCTTAAAAAATCACCCGTTAGTTTGTTGACCTTAAAAAAAGCACTGTTTTTTGAATTATTTTACAAAACCTTTCAAATATTAACTACGAGTGAGAATATAGAATTTAATTAACCTGAATCCAGTAAAATTGTGTGTTTTCAAGAGATTTGAGACAAAACAAAATTCAACAATTTTTATTAAAGTTTCTTGTATTTTTTCAGTTATTTGTTGAATTGAAATTTTACAAATCCTATATCAATTACAAACTAGTTTGTAGAATTGAATTCACTCGAAGCCAATATCATTGGTTGTTCTTTAGATATTCGAGCCAAAAATGTATTTCAACAATTTTCAGCTGTTTTTTTAAGTAACAAAAAAACTGTGAGTTAATTTTTGTTTTCATATTCTTAACAATTCTTAATTACGTCAATATTCGTAAAATAAAATAAGCCTGAAGTCGATAGGCTGAAGAGGCGCAAACAAATTAATTTCTAGGAACTCCACTCTTCGCTGGCCCCCAAGGTCACCTGACCTGACTGCACCAGACTTCTTTTTATGGGGTTATGTCAAGCAAGAGGTGTATAAAACGAAGCCTAGGAATTTAACTGAATTAAAGCAGTCCATAACGACAATAATTGAGGCGATCCCAACTTCAACTCTTCAGGCCGCAATGAATAATTTTTTGATCAGGTGCCGCATATGCGTGGGAGAGCGTGGAGGTCATTTGCGGTCTATAATCTTTAAAAACAACTAACTATTTAAAATAAAATTTAATTTTCTGACCAATAAAAAAAATAAATGAAATACATTGATTAAAAAAAAAAGTTATTTGAATTTCTTATTGTAGCACAATTGGTGCGCCACCCTGTATTAAAAATTCAAAAAATGGAATTTTCGATTTAGTTTTTTCTGCTGACGCTTTTAGTACCCTTGTTCTAGAATCTAGTTCTGGAATCACTAATATAGATAGTTATCTCCTCCTCTGGATCTTTTTTTTTGACTTGAGCAGTTATATTATTGAAAATAGCGAATCAGGGAAATTTCCTTGCTTATGGAAAACTTAATTTCTAGCAACAGTTTTTAAAAGGTGATAAGACTGATATTTCGAATTAAAGACCTATATCCAAACTGTAATGTATTCCAAGGCTCTTTGACAAAATTGTGTGTGAGACTTTAGCATTTCATACTAGGAATATAATATGTGAACAACAACATGGGTTCGTGAGAAGAAAATCAACAGTAAAAAACCTCCTTACATTCTTGCATAAATGTTCTAACGCAATAGAAAATGCACGTGAAATGGATTGTATATAAATTGAGTTCTCTAAAGCATTTGACCAACTTAGTCACAACATTATTATCTTCAAATTAAAATCTTTAGGTTTTCCAACATTATCTATAAAAAAATAAATTTAGTGGCGCAACAGCTCATGGAGAACTAGGGCCTAGTGACTAACAACTCTCAACCATTCCTGTGTGCGTGTTTTTGGCAGGAATGGAGGGGACCTACAATTTTTAGCCGAGTCCGAACGGATAGATGAGAAGCACTTATTCATGACAAGTATACTCTTGGAGGATTTGTCAGTCCCTCGCAAGAGGCAGTACCTCGGGAAAAAACATTTGTTTTTAGGTGGCAGTGGCCAGGAATCGAACCCAGACCTTTGGCATGACAGTCCTACGCACTAACCATCATGCCACGAGGTACTAACATTATTTATCACCTGGATAAAATCATACCTTGAAAATTGATCGTACCAGGTGAAACTTAGAAACTGCCTTTCAAACTCATTCAAGACTCACTCCGTGGTGTGCCCCAAGGAAGTCATCTAGGCCCATTTCTATTTA
This sequence comes from Dasysyrphus albostriatus, assembly GCA_946251815.1. Classification (NCBI taxonomy): domain Eukaryota; kingdom Metazoa; phylum Arthropoda; class Insecta; order Diptera; family Syrphidae; genus Dasysyrphus; species Dasysyrphus albostriatus. The sequence continues at coordinate 190,147,265 of OX276335.1, read as the reverse complement.
TTTTTGCTATAAATGATGTTATCTCTAGTATACGTTCAAGTGATGTTCTTATATTCGCTGATGACATGAAAGTTTTTAAGACAATAAAGGCTAACCATGACCACACTCTTTTGCAAGCCGATATTGATAGATTCGCTACTTGGTGTGATCAAAACGGTCTTTCTCTTAACCCTGCCAAATGCCAAACAATTATTTTTAATTAATTTTAATTTTATTTCACAAATACTGTCGAGTCTTTAATTTGGTTTTTCAAACCTACGACATGGTAGCCTTTCTTCAATGGAAATTGAAAGTTAACGACTTGACAGATGGTTTGTTTCCCATCTACGTTTTGACGGAAAAAGTTCATTTTTATCCAAATATTGAACAATTTCTCTGAAATCAGTTTTTTGCGGAGAAGTAAAAAAATTAAAAAAATCGTAATTTTTAAAGGTGGATTAAAACATCGACATCGTAGCCATCTGTGAATTTATTCTGACAGTTGATAGCTTGAACAATGGAGGACAAACTATATTTTTACGAAAAAAGTTTATTTTGGTCCAAATGTCAACCAACTGCCCCAAAATCCCCTTCTTAAGAGAACAAAAAAAATTAAATTTCAAACTTTTTAAAGGTATTTTCATCCACCCAAATTATATTTTTCCTCAACATACACAGGCACTCAATTTTTTTTGGCTCTGCAAATGTTTTGAAAGAATCTGATTTCTGTATATAAAATTTTTACATTTGTGAATTGAAGGGAATCTTATAATTTTTTTAATTTCCAGCTACGCTACTGTTCCTGTTCTCATTTTGGATTTCGTTTCAAAATTTGTCTTAAGAAAAAAAATGTAGAGATAAAATTTGTCTTGGCTCGATCTGCGTACTAAGCTTTATTGTGAGTTTCACCCGAACAACATTTTCTTCAGCCTCGAGTATCTCAAGAACGACTGATCCTATCGACTTCAGGCTTATTTTATTTTACGAATATTGACGTAATTAAGAATTGTTAAGAATATGAAAACAAAAATTAACTCACTCAAACTAGTTTGTAGAATTGAATTCACTCGAAGCCAATATCATTGGTTGTTCTTTAGATATTCGAGCCAAAAATGTATTTCAACAATTTTCAGCTGTTTTTTTAAGTAACAAAAAAACTGTGAGTTAATTTTTGTTTTCATATTCTTAACAATTCTTAATTACGTCAATATTCGTAAAATAAAATAAGCCTGAAGTCGATAGGATCAGTCGTTCTTGAGATACTCGAGGCTGAAGAAAATGTTGTTCGGGTGAAACTCACAATAAAGCTTAGTACGCAGATCGAGCCAAGACAAATTTTATCTCTACATTTTTTTTCTTAAGACAAATTTTGAAACGAAATCCAAAATGAGAACAGGAACAGTAGCGTAGCTGGAAATTAAAAAAATTATAAGATTCCCTTCAATTCACAAATGTAAAAATTTTATATACAGAAATCAGATTCTTTTAAAACATTTGCAGAGCCAAAAAAAATTGAGTGCCTGTGTATGTTGAGGAAAAATATAATTTGGGTGGATGAAAATACCTTTAAAAAGTTTGAAATTTAATTTTTTTTGTTCTCTTAAGAAGGGGATTTTGGGGCAGTTGGTTGACATTTGGACCAAAATAAACTTTTTTCGTAAAAATATAGTTTGTCCTCCATTGTTCAAGCTATCAACTGTCAGAATAAATTCACAGATGGCTACGATGTCGATGTTTTAATCCACCTTTAAAAATTACGATTTTTTTAATTTTTTTACTTCTCCGCAAAAAACTGATTTCAGAGAAATTGTTCAATATTTGGATAAAAATGAACTTTTTCCGTCAAAACGTAGATGGGAAACAAACCATCTGTCAAGTCGTTAACTTTCAATTTCCATTGAAGAAAGGCTACCATGTCGTAGGTTTGAAAAACCAAATTAAAGACTCGACAGTATTTGTGAAATAAAATTAAAATTAATTAAAAATAATTGTTTGGCATTTGGCAGGGTTAAGAGAAAGACCGTTTTGATCACACCAAGTAGCGAATCTATCAATATCGGCTTGCAAAAGAGTGTGGTCATGGTTAGCCTTTATTGTCTTAAAAACTTTCATGTCATCAGCGAATATAAGAACATCACTTGAACGTATACTAGAGATAACATCATTTATAGCAAAAATAAATAGAAATGGGCCTAGATGACTTCCTTGGGGCACACCACGGAGTGAGTCTTGAATGAGTTTGAAAGGCAGTTTCTAAGTTTCACCTGGTACGATCAATTTTCAAGGTATGATTTTATCCAGGTGATAAATAATGTTAGTACCTCGTGGCATGATGGTTAGTGCGTAGGACTGTCATGCCAAAGGTCTGGGTTCGATTCCTGGCCACTGCCACCTAAAAACAAATGTTTTTTCCCGAGGTACTGCCTCTTGCGAGGGACTGACAAATCCTCCAAGAGTATACTTGTCATGAATAAGTGCTTCTCATCTATCCGTTCGGACTCGGCTAAAAATTGTAGGTCCCCTCCATTCCTGCCAAAAACACGCACACAGGAATGGTTGAGAGTTGTTAGTCACTAGGCCCTAGTTCTCCATGAGCTGTTGCGCCACTAAATTTATTTTTTTATAGATAATGTTGGAAAACCTAAAGATTTTAATTTGAAGATAATAATGTTGTGACTAAGTTGGTCAAATGCTTTAGAGAACTCAATTTATATACAATCCATTTCACGTGCATTTTCTATTGCGTTAGAACATTTATGCAAGAATGTAAGGAGGTTTTTTACTGTTGATTTTCTTCTCACGAACCCATGTTGTTGTTCACATATTATATTCCTAGTATGAAATGCTAAAGTCTCACACACAATTTTGTCAAAGAGCCTTGGAATACATTACAGTTTGGATATAGGTCTTTAATTCGAAATATCAGTCTTATCACCTTTTAAAAACTGTTGCTAGAAATTAAGTTTTCCATAAGCAAGGAAATTTCCCTGATTCGCTATTTTCAATAATATAACTGCTCAAGTCAAAAAAAAAGATCCAGAGGAGGAGATAACTATCTATATTAGTGATTCCAGAACTAGATTCTAGAACAAGGGTACTAAAAGCGTCAGCAGAAAAAACTAAATCGAAAATTCCATTTTTTGAATTTTTAATACAGGGTGGCGCACCAATTGTGCTACAATAAGAAATTCAAATAACTTTTTTTTTTAATCAATGTATTTCATTTATTTTTTTTATTGGTCAGAAAATTAAATTTTATTTTAAATAGTTAGTTGTTTTTAAAGATTATAGACCGCAAATGACCTCCACGCTCTCCCACGCATATGCGGCACCTGATCAAAAAATTATTCATTGCGGCCTGAAGAGTTGAAGTTGGGATCGCCTCAATTATTGTCGTTATGGACTGCTTTAATTCAGTTAAATTCCTAGGCTTCGTTTTATACACCTCTTGCTTGACATAACCCCATAAAAAGAAGTCTGGTGCAGTCAGGTCAGGTGACCTTGGGGGCCAGCGAAGAGTGGAGTTCCTAGAAATTAATTTGTTTGCGAATTTTTTGTTTAGCTCCGCCATAACTGGTCTGGCTATATGTGCAGTTGCTCCATCTTGCTGAAACCAAACGCTGTTGAATGGTATACGTCTTCGGCGCAGTTCTGGGTAAAAAAACTCCTTCAACATCTTTAAATAACGGTCCCCATTGACAGTAACGGTTACACCGTTTTCTTCAAAGAAGTACGGCCCGACAATACACCTTGATGAAACTGCGCACCACACAGTGACTCGTTCTGGGTGCAGTTCCGTCTCATGGAGCATTTCTGGATTAGACTCATTCCATATACGGCAATTTTGCTTGTTTACATTGCCGTTAAGATCAAAATGGCCCTCATCAGACATGAACAAACAATTGATCAATGTGTTGTCTTCTTCGGTTTTTGGCAAAATTCCAGGCGAACAGGCAAATCCTGAGGGTTTAACTTGCTAGTAATTTGGACTTTGTACGGAAACAAGTTTAAATCGTCATGAAGTATCCGTTGTAATGACCGTCTACTAACTCCAATTTGCCGATAAGTTTCGGGTCAAACGCTCGGATTGGCCTGTATTGCAGATGCTACTGCTGCGATTGTATCCTGAACCCGAACATTGGCATCTCGATGGTACGGCCTTCGTGCGATGCTTCCAGATTCGGCAAACATGTTTACAAACCTCATAATGGTCCATCTACTCGGGGGATTACCGCCAAACTCCCACCTAAATTCCCTTTGGACGGAAATGACGGACTGCAAAGCATGGTACCGTTGCACTATCCAAATTCTTTTCTCCGTATCCCAAGCATCCATTTTTATAAATCTAAATAGTAACCTACAAAATAAAAAAAAATAAGCCGATTACTCACACAGAAAAAAAGTTATTACGTTTTATTTTTGTAGCACGATTCGTGCGCCACACTTGCTAGAAGTCAGTTGTAATAATTCTTTCTAAAAATTGAAGCTCAGTTAAGGACATTTATTGACAAGATTTATCCTCAGAAGAGACCCATCCTATGGACGGTAAATTAAAGTCTCCGAGAAGTAATATACTGCTGTTGGAACAAGACAATTAAATAATAAAATCTAAAGCCTTAGAAAGTTCTACATAAACTGAGTAAGAGCTTTTTGTTGTGCAGTTTTAGTGTGAAGCCCTCTTACATTTTGATAGAAGAGGGAAATCCTATTTAGTTTTTTGGGGATGGATATTTATATTTGGAGGAGTTATGAGAATACCAGTTTTTCCTTGTTAAGAAATTCTTTAATAAGAGTTTAAGGAGGCCAATTACCAAAATCGTACATAGAATTAAAGTATGAAGAATTTTATGCCAAAAAATTTTCGTGATCTTAAAAAAAAAAAACTATAAAAAATCGTAAAAATCTTACTGAAACTAGCTGGCAGCTTTTTAAAGATGTAAGGGTTTTTCAGGTGGTATTAATTTTTTTTGCAAATTTCCCATAAATTAGCGGCAAAAAATCGATTTCACCTTGGAATTTTTAAAAAATTCATTACGAAAATTTATGGCTGACCAATTACTGAAACAAGAAGACCTTCAATAAAAGATCTATAGATCTCTCAGTTTGTACAAAATTTTGTCAAATTTCCCACAAATGAAGTGCCAAAAATGGCTCTGACCTTGTTATTTATTAAAAACTCATAAAAACAAATTTACGGGTGATCAATTACTGAAAATGGCTGTCCATTAATGACCGTGAAGTGGCCTTTCAAAAGGCCACCAAATGAGGTGCCGAAAGTTTTTTGTGTAACCTTGAAATGAATTTTAAAAATTCACAGAACAAAATCTTTGGATGACCAATTACTGAAAATAGTTGATCATTATCACGATCTAAAGATTTTTCACATTTTATAAATAAATAAATTTCCCACAAATGAGATGCCAAGAATTGATCGTCACCTTGTGTGACACTGAGAAACTTTACACCTTGATTACAAGTTATTTTAGACTGACCAATTTATAGGGCTATAGTTAACCATTACTAGCATTTTCTTTTTCAAATTTCCCATCCAATCAATAATATATTTCATGTGCCTTCCTATTTTTAAGTTTAGTGTTTTCTTAAACATTATTTGAAATTGAATTTTTTAGTTTAAGATTCAAAATGTTTTATTTGTTTTTATTTTTTTTTTTACTTTAACATTACATAAACAAAACATTTCATGATTAAAAAAAACTATATAACATTTTATGTATTTATTTGATTACAGTTTCCAAAGCGAAAATACTCGCTAATCCTGAATTATTCTTCAAAAGTGGAAGTGACATCAATTTAACATGTATCGCAACACAAGCACCCGCCCCACCATCATACATCTACTGGTACAAGGATGGTGATTTAATAAACTATTCGCAGCGTGGCGGAATCAATGTTCTAACCGAACGCCAGACAAAAACAAGTAAATTAGTGATAGCCCGTGTGGTGCCGTCAGATTCTGGCAACTATACGTGTACACCTAGTAATTCAAGTGAGTATATTTATGCATACCTTTGTCTACTTTTTAACCTTGTTCCAGATTGTTCCTGGTTATAAGGGACATACCTGTGTATGTGCTTTACTGTAGATATAAGTTTCCAATGTTGGATATAAAAGAGGAATCAGGAATTGTAGGATTTTATGTTCCTTGTTCTATACACGAGCGAGCTAGAGAAACGATAGGGCCTACGCAAAATGCAATGAGTGTATTGTGAATGTGAATGTGGAACAATACTGTTGAGTTTGTTTACATTTCCTTGATTTTGGCTTTTCAATCAATCCTAGGCTTGGTATAAATGTTCCCTTAATCCTCTCTTATTTGGATTTTGAATATTGAATGATACTAGTTGCTACAAGGATATAGTGTTGGACAGTGATAAGGAGTAATATTATTACAAAAAGCAAGTAGTGTTCTAAGGATCTTCCTTACATTTAAGCCTGGTACGCTGCTGATGAAAAATGAAAAATCAAATACAAAAATGACGCAACGAAAGCATGAACGGAGAATTTCCTTCTACTAGCGAAATTAATAATCGTAGCAGATTATTTGGAAAAATCTACACTTTTTTTGCGCACACAATTAATTATACAGACAGTTTATTGTGTGCGAAAATTACTTTGTGTGTTTTCTTGTTTATTTTTGTTGATTTTTTCATAACAGTATTAATTCATTTTCGTATTAATTTAAGGATATGAAAAAAGTTTAATCGATTTGATTTTCATATACTTAAATTTGTTAGGAGTCGTTTTTGAGAAACAAAATATTTTATTTCCGGTTTTTAAACTTTTGTGTGGAAGGTACCGTTATTTTTTTATATATGTAATATTTTAGAGAGTGCTAAAAACTCTTAAGCATAGAGTTTAAAGAAAAATCGATCATACATATAGTTTTAAATATTTGATTTCTTAAAAATCCTATTAAATATTTTTTTAATTTAAAGTTTTTGAAAGCCTCTGTAAAATACTGAAATTGAAAATTAAAAAAATGGTTCCTTGTTTGGTACTATTAGGAACTTTTTTTTTTGAAAAATGGTTTTACACCCAAAGAAATCCTTCACAAAAAGTAGAGCCGTTTTCAGAAAAATACGATTGTGTTAAATTGGTAAGAAAAAATTGTGTAGCTGGTACCGTTATTTTTGGTTTTAGGAAAAAATGAAAAAAAAGTGTGGTTATAATCACCATAAACCACTTTGTACCAAGTTTGAAGAAAATCGATCGGGCCGTTTAGGCTATAGACCATTGTTTCCTAACGTTGGGCCCTCGGTCCACAGGGGGGTAATTCAAATTTTCAAGGTAGCAATTATACATTCTGATGCTTCATATTCATTTGAAATTTCAATATGAAAAGAGTGCCAAGAATATAAAATTACACTTTCCAACTTTTTTATTTTTGAAAAGAATCCGGACTCAATCTTGGCTTGTTCCAAATTGTGAATGCTTTTTCCAGGTATTCTGTAAAGAAGAAAATGTTAGCATGAGGGACTTTTGCTGTTTTAAAATATTTTTGTAACTTTTTTCATTTAATAAGCAACTTCAAGGAAAAAATATAACTCCTCCGGAAATAAAAACGAAGATCTTAGGCTTCGCAACCCTTATTGATATTTCAGACAATCATTTACAACTCAAATTTTGACAGGTTTCAATCTTTTAGAAAATATGAAGTGACTGATACCGCCATAAATGTAATTGTTTACCATCTGAAAAATTTATCGCTGGATTTAAAAACAAAGTTTTCTGGTTCTGGTAATTTCTTCCTAATTTTTAATACTTCAAGTTTTTAATGGACATTTCAAAATTTGTAATGTTAAAAATAAAGATAACGTTGGGGGGACATAAACATTTAGGAAATGTCTCGGTGGGGCATAGCACAAAAAAGGTTGGGAAACACTGCTATAGACGAAAAGACAGACAAACAGACAGATAGACAGACAGAATAGTACCACCCACTTTTTTGGTGTTCTCTATCATCGTAATGGCTTGTTTGATTGTTATCTCAATTTTTTTTTTACGAATCCAAAACTTGTCTTATAGTACCTATTTCGCAAGTAATAATGAGTATGAGAGTCTGTAGGTGCATGCGTCTTGACATCAAATTCAAAAGTCTGGCAGGATTTTTTGGTACCCGAAGTAAGGATGAGGGGTTGAAAAAATGTATCATAAATAACTGTTTTTCATGTATTTTTCAAAAGGAAACTGTTAATCGACTTTTTGAAATATTGAAAATTTCATTGAATATTACATAAAAACCAACATTTTCCAAGAGCAATTGTTTTTTTTTATTTAAAACCAAACAAATTTTTTGTGTAATGCTAAGGAGCCCCTTTTTGATGTTTGCTCCGGGCCCATACACGTCTAGGTACACTACTAAAGAGCACTGTAGAATTTAGGATAAAAATACATATTTGCACTATTACCTTCTGTCAGATTTTCATTACTGCTTTGATTTTGATTTTTTTTTAATTTTTCAACCGCATTGCACAAAATTTTATTTATGACTCCTCGAAATTCCTCTTTTCTTTCTTTTTAGGTGTTAGACACCTCGATCTTCCTGTTTTCTCGATTATTCCTTCGCACCTCGAATGTTCTTTTTTTTTATTATCTCTTTTTTTCCCTCGTTTTAAAACTTCCCGAACTACCCCTTCTCGATTTGTATTTCCTTCTTTTTTTTAATTTTCCATGAAACTTTGTCAAATAATGTTAGTACTTGGTAAGCTCTCCAAAGAGTGACTTTGAAAACTTCAACCTATTCTTCCCTTGACCATTCCATTCACCCACACACTCGCTCATTCAGTCACTCATTTTCGTGATCATTGGTCACCGTATATGGGCTTCTTTTCGGCTTCTCTCCAGAAAACCACCGTTGTTAAATATTAACGAAACTTTACTCTCACTCTCACTCTTACATGCACGAATTCAGCAACGTGTTGGGTGCCTTCCCATAACTTTATAGATCACTCTCTCAAACACAAATTCGACAAGCTGTTGGATGCCTTTTCAAAACTTCCCGAACCTCAATGGCCAGGTTCAGACCTATTCCAAACTACATTTTCGAGAAAAATTAAAAAGAGTTTAAATCGAGAAGAAGGCATTCTCCTAGTTAACACAAAATACTCGCGAGTGATTCGAAGTACGAATAATTATTTCAAAACCAATTTTTCAAGATGAGAGGAGGAAGGTATTATATTTTTAGAATGCGAGATTTAATTCAATTCCGATAGTCTTTTGCAAACTATTTTGAAAATGATAATTTAAGTTTTAAAGAAACTAAGACGCGTTGGTTAACCATTTTGCATACAAGTATAACGTTAAATTGAGCTAAAGTTAGGATGTTGTATTGTTGATTCAAGAGAAGGTAAGAGTCCGCCTGACTCGTTATCTCTTCAACTCATCCGCTGGCATTTTTCTCGTTGCATGAGACCGCCCGTCTGCATGCTAAATAAGCTCATAGAATTTGGGACTGCTTGTTCCTTTCGATTAATACAAAAATCGCTCGAACATCCTGTTGCTACTTTTGCAAAATCCTGGTTTAGTACACCAATGGTTGATGACACCATGGTTGCCCTCACCTCACCAGTATTTTTTAGCCACAACGAAAACAAAAAAAAGAAAATGGAAGCAGTCAAAGACTGGTCATTGTTGCCGTAAATTTTACCGTAACAATTTTATAAACATTAATGTCCATCTATTTTGCTTAAATTTGGTTTTAACAAAAATGTTAGTATGCTATTAAGTTTTTTTTTTTTTAATATTATTCTAAAGGAAAAATTAATAAAGGCCAATTTACCTGCAGAAATCTTGAGCTTTAGAAGGGTACATCAGTCACTGATGTGTCCAAATGTCGAACTTGGCAAAAGGACAAACTTGCAATTATTTTAATATTGTTAATAATATTAAAATATTAAAATATTCCAAACGAAAAAGTAGGTTTTTTGTGACACACTCATCCAGTTTATTTTGAAATTGAAATTGCTGCTACCGGTTTTAAAAATGACAAAAGAGGCATTTGAAAGACCAACAAAACTGTGAGACTCAATTTTTTTCTTGTTTTAATGGCATTTTTACTATGTTTTATCAAAATCGTGATATCAATTTTTTTACGAGTTCATATCATGCCATGACATCTATGCATAGGGAGCCATCGCAAAAATAACATCTCCATACAATTGCATCTGTTTTTTTGCTTACCTTATACATCAGTGATGTTTTCGGCCAGTACAAGTTGGTGTCAATCTATTGTCTATTATGAATTTTTCTTTCCTAGTTTATATGACAACAAAAAAACTCATTCACTTCACAGCAGCTCTTTTAGAACGCAATCTCTAGCACTAACAAACATATTCATTTTTAATTTATTTTTAAACGATTTTTCACCAGCTGTGACAGTAAATATTCCATTCGTTTTCATCAAAACCAAATTTAATTGAATTTCTATAAAGTAAACAAAAAAAATGCTTTTGGTACTGTCCAGAGATATAGTATTAAGTATTCGACTAGGTTGTACGTTTTTGATTTAATAAAACAATGGGAGCCAATTTATAGATGTTGTTTTTAGCAACATTTTTTAGCAACAGCTTAAACAACATCTTCATATAAAAATTACTCAATTTGTGCAAGTCTAATTACGTTTAATCCTATCAAATCAATAATTATTACAACTGATATGTACATATGTAGGTAATGTAAATTTAAGGTAAATGTAAGGGTTTTTCAATAGGGACGCTACAAAAGTAGAGCGACGGGACAGCAAACGACGCCATATTTCTTGCCACTCTTTTGACATTTCTCTTCACTAAAGTTTGCCATTTCATGATGGAAAGATATACGAGCCAACAACTAGTCGAAATTATTAAAATTTACTACCGAAATTCGGAGTCAGGGGCCTCAACGTTAAGAGCGCTACGTCCAATTTATGGTCGTCATAATCGTCCTAGCAGATCAACAATTGAGCGTCTAGTGGAAAAATTTGAATCCACAGACACAGTACAAAATGTTCCCGTGCCTGTAGTAACGAGAATATTGCTGCCGCTGAGGCTTCAGTTGCAGAAAGCCCAAATGTGTCTCTCACACGTTGTTCTCAAGCGTTGGGCATCTCTGTGACGTCGTTGTGGCGAATTTTGCGAAAAGATCTTGGCCTACATCCTTACAAGATTAAATTAATGCAAGAACTGAAGCCGCTTGACCACCAGAAGCGTCGGGAATTGGGCTGAGCAACAACTTGAAAATGATTCGGATTTTCATCGAAAAATCTTCATCTCTTCATCATCTTCAGCGATGAGGCTCATTTCTGGCTGAATGGCTTCGTCAATAAACAAAATATGCGGTATTGGTCAGGCAGCAGTCCACATGTACTCCATGAGTCGTCATTGCATCCCGAAAAAATTACGGTTTGGTGTGGTTTATGGGCCGGCGTCGCGGTGTCATTGGGCGGTACTTCTTCCGTGATGATCAAGACCGGCACGTTACTGTGAATGGAGATCGCTACCGTTCAATGATAACAAAATATTTTTGGCCCCAATTGGATGATATGGACTTGGAGGACATGTGGTTCCAACAGGACGGTGCCACAACCCACACAGCGAATGTCACAATCAATTTATTGGAAACCAAGTTTGGAGAACGTGTTATCTCACGAAATGGTCCAGTCGCTTGGCCACCTCGGTCGTGCGATTTGACGCCGTTAGACTATTTCCTGTGCGGCTACGTCAAGTCTATGGTCTATGCCAACAAGCCAGCGACGATTGATGAACTTCGTACGAATATCGAACGTGAAATTGCAGCAGTATCGGTCGATTTATGCTTGAAAACCGTCGAAAATTGGGTTCAGCGTCTGGACAACTGCAAGCGTGCCGGTGGGTGGCCAATGGCCATGCAAAAGAAATCGAGTTCCATACATAATGGCATCGAACGTACTTTCACAGGAATAAAGAATTTCATTGATATCCAAAACCGTTTTTGTTTTATTTAAAAAAACTTTTGTAGCGCTCTAATTGAACAACCCGATAGTTAGGGGTTTTGATTTATTCTTGCTTGATCTTAGTCTTTGCCATTGTTCGTACGACGTGTTTTGCATAGGGTGTAAATAAAAGGTTGAGCGTGAGCCTAAAAGAAATTCTTAAATCCTTAAGTTTAACAAGAACAGTTCTGTTTGGACTTTATGGTGATTGAGGAAATAGTTTTAACTGCCGCCTGGCTATAAAAAAAATGTGATATTTTGTTTTGTCTTATCAGATATTTTGCGGCGTCACAAACTAAGTACTTCCCCCTGAAATACTCTGCAAAAATCTGGAAGCCTTAAGAATCTGCTAATATATGTAGGTGGGTTCGGGTTGTCGGAGTAGATACCTGATCCTACCCCCTCGAAGATCCTGGAACCGTCAGTAAGGACCAAAACATGATTTGTATATCATGACATTCTATGACCTGGTTTTCATTCCAGAGTTTCCTTACGTTGAAATCAATGTCCACTTTACTGTGAAACTCACTATAGTAGGTACTGGGACCTCAAGTTAGCGTCGTGATAAAAGGTCAACTATTTTCAGTAATTAAGCAATTTAAGTAATTGGTCAGCCAAGGAAAATATTGACACCTCATTGGGGTCATAAAAAAAAGGATGTTATTTGAAATGTTAGGTATTAGAGACTACAAAACTGTAGTTTTCTTTTTATTTTTTTCAAAGTCATAGCGATTTTTGTAACCTCATTTGTGGAATATTAACTAACAATTTATACTATCTGAAAGCCATTGGATCGTGATAAAAGGTGACATTTGTTTAGTAATTGGTCAGCTCCAATTACTTTTAAGGTTTTAATGTTTGTCAGGAATTAGTTTTGTGCCAATTCATAATAATTATATTTGGAGCTAGGCAGGTACACACTAGTTTACAAAATTTTGGGCATTGGGTAAGGACTTGAAAAAAACTATATTCTCTAGAATAAATTTGGCTCGCTGAACACGAAAATGAAAAATATTTTTTCGAGATATGTGCAAAAATGATTTTCTCAGCTATTTTTTCATATACTGGCAAAAATCTTGCAAATGGTTTAGCTAACTTACATAAAAAAATATAAAATATATTTTCTGAATTGTCTGGTCTGCCTCTTTCCAAAAATGTACTGTTTGTGTAAGTCGGATTGAAATTATATAAGCTACAGGCACTCAAAGTTTAAAAAACGAGTATTTTTGAAAAAAAAAAAATATTTTTTGGCTGCTCGACATCGGTAGCAAAATATTAATAGTTTTAAATAGCCAAAGTTTGCTAAAAACGAACAATAAATGTAGGAGTTATAAGATAAGTGAAAGAAGGCAATTTTAATTTCGTCAAAAAAAGTCATATAAAATGTATATTAGGGTGTCTGTTATTTAGCAAAACTTATTTTTTAACATAAAAAGAACCCCTAAAATTAAAATTGTATGCCCTAAAATAAAGTTTTTATCTCAAGTGATAAATCGATGCCTCTTAGGCCATTTATTTTTCCATACAATGGAGAATTGGACACACCAATCTTCAAGACCAATAATAACGAAACATATGTCGTTGGAAAGGTATTTCTATGAACTATTATAGTTACTATTTCAAATCACTATGTGAAAAAGTTATTTAAAACTAATTTAAGAACATGTGTCACGCTTTGGTTTTCCCGAAGTTAATTTTACTGTTTAATACACCCAACTTTCAACCTTTTCCCCTTAAAAAACCCTTCCTTGTAAAATATTTTTAAAGACTCTTTTTTTTTCTTCATTCTCATGGCAAATGAAAGGTTTTCACCAAATTTCATGATGGGTTGGCGGTTTTTGTTTACTTTGAAGGAATTTCTGTACTATTTTACCTGCACTAAATTAAAAAATGAAAAAGCTGCATTTATGTATTTTTCACACTACTTTTGTATAAGGCTGGTAAAATATATATAAATTATTAATAAACTGAATAATAATCCTCACTTCATTAATTAAAAGATTTGTTGTTAAAAAATAAACATTGAAATAATGAATTAAAAAAACGATAAAAACCGAAAAATTGGCTTATCTTGAGTGACTGGTCGATTTTTGACAAAAATTTTTTTGAATGAGTTACTTTCAAAAAAAAATTAATTATCTTCCTTTTATATGATAAGAATTGCTTGTACATATCTCTACTCCAAAAAAAGTTATATATAAAGAAAAAAAGTAAAAAATGGAATTTTTCACATATTTTTGAAACTTTTTTTTTAAATTTAAGTAACATTTTTTTTTTATTTTTTTTTAATGATGCATTTCGACGGTTAATTTTGTTTTTTACAAAAAAGGCATTATCTCGACATTTTGTTGGTTTTCGAGTTATTTGCAAAAAACCAAAAAGGGTGCTTTTGTACCCCCTCTCAAAATTGCACCCTCCAATTGAATAGCATTCCGTAGTTTTCACACCTTCAATGACCCATTCAATGATTTTTGCAATAAAAACCCTTGAACGTCTTAGTTCCTTAGTGGCCTATTTTTTCGGCTAGGTTCATATAGTCAATAGTCAATAGCCTATAATTGGTATCGATTTATCACCTAATGTAAGAAGCTTTTGGTCAAAAACTTTATTTTAGGGCATACAATTTTGATTTTAGTGCTTTCTGATATTAAAAACGAGTTTTGAGAAATAACAGAAACCCTATTATACATTTATGTGACTATATTTGAAGAAATTAAAATTGCCTTCTTTCTCTTATTATCTTATAACTCCTACATTTATTGTTCGATTTTACTAAAATAAAAATGATGACTAAAACAATTGTTTTTCACTTGCGTCCTTAAAACTATTTAAACAATTTTTTTCTACCCATATGGGGCAGCCAAAACTATTTTTTTTTTTTCAAAATACTCGTTTTTTAAACTTTGAGTGCCTGTAACTTATAAAATTTCAATCCAACTTACACAAACAGTACATTTTTAAAAAGAGACATACCCAGACAATTCAGAAAATATACATTTTATATAAGTTAGCTAAACCATTAGCGAGATTTATGCCAGTATATGAAAAAATAGCTGAGAAAATGATTTTTACACATATCTCGAAAACGCTTCTTTGAAAAAAAAAAATAACTTTCATTTTTGTGTTCAGCGACAAAAAAAAAGTCTAGAAAATCAATTTTTTTCAAAGACCCTGCTAGGGTTCAAAATTTTTTAAACTAGTGTTATATCGAGTTTTTTAATAAGAGCGCTAAAAAAGTTTTTTTTTTTTTAAATAAAACAAAAACGGGTTTGGATATCAATGAAATTCCTTACTCCTGTGAAAGTACGTTTGATGCCATTATGTATAAAACTCGATTTCTTTTCCATGGCCACCACGGGCACGCTTGCTGAAGTTCAGACGCTGAACCCAATTTTCGACGGTTCTTAAACATAAATCGGCCGATACTGCTGCAATTTCACGTTCGATATTCGTACGAAGTTCATCAATCGTCGCTGGCTTGTTGGCATAGAACCATAGACTTGACGTAGCCCCACAGGAAATAGTCTAGCGGCGTCAAATCGCACGACCGAGGCGGCCAAGCGACTGGACCATTTCGTGATATAACACGTTCTCCAAACTTAGTTTCCAATAAATTGATTGTGACATTCGCTGTGTGGGTTGTGGCACCGTCCTGTTGAAACAACATGTCCTCCAAGTCCATATCATCCAATTGGGGCCAAAAATATTCGGTTATCATTGAACGGTAGCGATCCCCATTCACAGTAACGGGCCGGTCTTGATCATCACGGAAAGAGTACGGCCCATTGACGCCGCCGGCCCATAAACCACACCAAAACTTCATTTTTTCGGGATGCAATGATGACTCATGGAGTACGTGTAGATTGCTGCCAGACCAATACCGCATATTTTGTTTATTGACGAAGCCATTCAGCCACAAATGAGCCTCATCGCTGAAGATGATTTTTCGATGAAAATCCGAATCATTTTCAAGTTGTAGCTCAGCCCAATTCACGAACATACGACGCTTCTGGTGGTCAAGCGGCTTCAGTTCTTGCGTCAATTTAATCTTGTAAGGATGTAGGCCAAGATCTTTTCGCAAAATCGCCACAACGACGTCACAGAGATGCCCAACGCTTGAGAACGCCGTGTGAGAAACACATTTGGGCTTTCTGCAACTGAAGCCTCAGTGGCAGCAATATTCTCGACACTACGGGCACTTCTTTGTCTCACTGGCACGGGAACATTTTGTACTGTGTCTGTGGATTCAAATTTTTCCACTAGACGCTCAATTGTTGATCTGCTAGGACGATTATGACGACCATAAATTGGACGTAGCGCTCTTAACGTTGAGGCCACTGACTCCGAATTTGGTAGTAAATTTTAATAATTTCGTCTCGTTGTTGGCTTGTATATCTTTCCCTTATGAAATGCCAAACCTTACTGAAGAGAAATGTTAAAAGAGTGGCAAGAAATATGGCGTCGTTTGCTGTTTCTATCGCACTACTTTTGTAACGTCCCTGTTGAAAAACCCTTTAGTAGGTACTCACAAATTACGATTATGAAGAAAATAATTTTTCCCACCAAAAAATTGTCTGTCTGTCTGTCTGTATCTCAACCTACAGCCTAACCCACTGAAGCGATATTCTTAAAATTTTGTTTTTTTTTTGTAACTCTCCAGAGAGGAAACTTAAATTGTTTTGAACTCCAAAAGTAATGGTACAACCGTTAAGGAAAAGCTTATTTATACCGAGTTTCTTGTAAATTCCTCTCGGGGAAAAATAAAAACCGTTCTGGAATTTTAGTATTAAGATAGTTCTTAGGCCGAAAGGCATTAGCATTAGTTAGCAAGTTAGTTTTAAGATATTGATAAGTAGGCTAGTTCTTATAAGTTTTTGTCTAGCTTTAAGGTAGTTTTAAGAAAACGGAAAAATAAAAATGAATTTAAAAAAAAGCTTATTTATCTCAAAAACGGCTCCAACGATTTTGTTAAAATAAAGATCTGTACATTATTGTGGCCTTAGTGTACTTCTTTTTGGCAAAACATGCTATCAAGCGTATGTACCAACCTGCAATATAATGTTTTTTTTTATTTTCGATTTTCTCATTAATGGTTCAACCGATTTCAATCATATTTTCATTGAAAAGCTCCTCTGAGAAGTCAATAGTATTGCATATCAAAATTTGCTAGAAAAATTTTATTTTTTTATTGAAAATTCAATATTTTAAAACGGTTTGATGATTTTTTTTTTGACACTAGGCTTATAAATGAGTTATGATATATCTAAAGGGTAATCAGTATAACGTGCACCAAAAATCCTATTTAAAAAGTGATTTTAGAACTTGTTTTCAAAATTATTAATTTTCAATGAAAAAAAAAATTAAAAATTTTATGCCCAAATGTATTTTAGTTTCTGAGAAGTTCTAAAAAAAATTGAAAGTCCTTTTATTTCAGGAAAACCACTTTTTTGTTTATTATCTTTGCATAAACACCATAAGCAAGTAATACAAAAAAATAACGTAATTAACTAGTAATATTTTTAATATCTAATAAATTTGAGTGTATTTTAATAAAAAATTGTTATACGAAATTTTCGATATGATCCGTACTCTCCAGAAGGCAAAAAATTGTGCGCAATAAAAAGATTATTGCGATCATTATTGTTTTTGACTGTAAAAATATTTCTAAGTAGTTGTTTACCCTATCGACTACATGAACCTACGTTTTAAAATAAAGACAGCTTATTAAAATCAATAATAGTCAGAGAGAGATAGGCAAATATCCTATCTTCCCGGTATAACTGTAAATATAAAAATAAATTAGACAGAGTAAGTAGGAAAGCTAGCTTTTAATAATCGTAAGTACATAATGTACTTATACTCAGTATAGTACTCAAACTGAGGGTGCGATGTATGAGATGTACTTGTATCCATCAATATTACTAAGAGTACTTTCTATAAAATAATACAGCATTCAAATTTTATGTATGTTTGGTTTTTTTTTTCGAATCCAAAACTTGCCTTTATAGTAGTTCACATAAACCAATCTTATCGCAAATAAAAAGTCTATACGAAAAAAGATTTGTATAAATATTTTGGAAATTTGAACAGAGCCCCAGACAAAACACCACACTTCTGAGCCTAATAGTACCTACAAACAATCAACAAAAAAAAAATTAATTTCAATACTGAATTCCAGCAAATTCTTTTATCTTGTGTATCAAACCATAAACAAAAAAAAAACTGAATGTAATAAGCGAATTCCCCTGAAAACAATTTTAAATCCATTGAACTAAATCGAGGTTGTTTCTCCTTTCAAATAATGTCATCCACATGCCGAATGCAGAGTGATTTATCACTCTTCGCATAAAATGTGGGGTTTGGTGACATTTGCGTTAGAATCAGATTGATATTTTATTGGTTCATATTAAAGATAAAGACATGTCAGACAAGACGGTTGTGAATTTTCACAGAATCCTAGAACTAGACAAAAACTATCAATTTAGTTATATTAATAGCAACTTTATTCAATTTGCATTTATGAAGATGATGGAAATAGGGTAGGCTCTGGCTAAGGATACATCAATATTAGTGGATGAAAGAATGCATAGAAAAAAAGGATATTCATAATATTTATGTCATTTTTTCATGACTTAATTTTGTGATATTGAGATGATACAGATTGCTTAAAAAAAAACGTATTCTGTTTTCTTTTTTTTATTTTATTTTTCTTATTGTAGTTAATTATCATTCTATACTAACGTCCTTGAAATTCGATGGCTTAGTTAGACGATGAATAAAAGGGTAAAGATTACATAGCGTTCATACCGCAGTATCAACATCGGTAAAGGATTTTTACAAATTGAACAAAATATTGAGTAGTTTTTAATAAATGGTGTTACCACCAAATTTATAGGATGGAGTTATAAAGGGTTTTCAACAGGGACGCTACAAAAGTAGAGCGACAGGGACAGCAAACGACGCCATATTTCTTGCCGCTTTTTTGACATTTCTCTTCAGTAAGGTTTGCCATTTTATGATGGAAGGATATACGAGCCAACAACGAGTCGAAATTATTAAAATTCTCTACCGAAATTTGAAGTTAGTGGCCTCAACGTTAAGAGCGCTACGTCCAATTTATGGTCGTCTTAATCGTCCTAGAAGATCAACAATTGAGCGTCTAGTGGAAAAATTTGAATCCACAGGCACAGTACAAAATGTTCCCGTGCCAGTGAGACAAAGAAGTGCCCGTAGTGTCGAGAATGTTGCTGCCGCTGAGGCTTCAGTTGCAGAAAGCCCAAATGTGTTTCTCACACGTCGTTCTCAAGCGTTAGGCATATCTGTGACGTCGTTGTGGCGAATTTTGCGAAAAGATCTTGGCTTACACCCTTACAAGATTAAATTGACGCAAGAACTGAAGCCGCTTGACCACCAGAAGCGTCGTATGTTCGTGAATTGGACTGAGTAACAAATTGAAAATGATTCGGATTTTCATCGAAAAATCATCTTCAGTGAAGAGGCTCATTTGTGGCTGAATGGCTTCGTCAATAAACAAAATATGCGGTATTGGTCAGGCAGCAATCCACACGTACTCCATGAGTCATCATTGCATCCCGAACAAATTACGATTTGGTGTGGTTTATGGGCCGGCGTCGTCATTGGGCCGTACTTCTTCCGTGATGATCAAGACCGGCACGTTACTGTGAATGGGGATCGCTACCGTTCAATGATAACCGAATATTTTTGGCCCCAATTGGATGATATGGACTTGGAGGACAAGTGGTTCGAACAGGACGGCGCCACAAGCCACACAGCGAATGTCACAATCAATTTATTGGAAACCAAGTTTGGAGAACGTGTTATCTCACGAAGTGGTCCAGTCGCTTGGCCGCCTCGATCGTGCGATTTGACGCCGTTAGACTATTTCCTGTGGGACTACGTCAAGTCTATGGTCTCTGCTAACAGTATCGGCCGATTTATGCTTAAAAACCGTCGAAAATTGGGTTCAGCGTCTGGACTTCTACAAGCGTGCCTGTGATGGCCATGCAAAAGAAATCGGTGGAAGTACTTTCGATGCCATACATAATGGCATCGAAAGTACTTCCACAGGAATAAAGAATTTCATTGATATCCAAAACCGTTTTTGTTTTATTTAAAAAAAAACTTTTGTAGCGCTCTTATTGAAAAACCCGATATATTGCCATGTCACTCAGCCATAAGCTCAGTCGATCACCTCACCAATTGTGAAAAGGAAAATCATACATAAATCCGACGCTGTAATTTTAAATATGCATTTAAAACGCTCGAAGTGTGCTGCAGTTGTAAGAAGTGTATGGGGGCCTCATTTCAAGGCTAAACTAAAAGGGGATCTGAAAGACAGTTGCCTTAGCCTCAACCGAAATAAGTGTCACAAAACTCTTAGGTGTCTAAATTAAATATTACAGCATCTCAATTCGTGTGTTTGCCACTCCGTACAGCTGGCTGTATCGCATTCTGCCAAGAAAGATCTACCACCCAACATTGAGTATATGTGCAGTGATACATAGAATTGGTTTTCACGCTCGTCTGCTCGGAAGGAAATGTACGAATCGATTTTCGAAGCCTTTATCGAGAAAACACCGCTTAAAATTGTAAGAAGTTGTGAAACTCGGTGGCTTTCGATTGAAGTTGCTGTTAGCAGAATCTGCGACCAGTGGCTAGAGTTGAAAACTCACTTCGACATAGCCAGCTCCAATGAAAAATGTTACGCTACAGAGATGCTTTATGAACTATTTAGAGATGACAAAAAAAATATTTGTATTTCATTTTTCTTAAGAGCATATTGCGGGATATTCAAAAGATTAATAAAATATTGCAGTCGAATACAGCTGATCCAACAAAAGTCCTTAAAGATATTATTTTTTTATTCAATCATTGACTAAAAAATTTTTCGCAGGTGATGATTTCAATTTCGAAACTGTTTGGTTGCAAAAATGAGTCCTATGGATTCATATGAGACTCCGCGCACATGCAGAAACTATTCCGCCGTCGATTCAATTAACTTTTCAGTTTGTGTTCTGGCACGATTGCCCGAAATCAATTTTTCAGTAGATATGTGTCATATGGAATAATATGTAACTGCGCGGTTACTCAACCAAATAGTTGCAGATATTTTTATTTTTTTCTTTCCAAACGGGCATTAAGTTCTCTGTGCGAAAGAGCAAATTTATTTTTCTTTTATTTGCTGAGTAAAGGAATAGGACAAATGCGATAATAATTTTCTTTGTATGTATGAGATAGAAAAACTGAATAACCATTGTCGGTGTGTTGGTTAGGTTTTTTTGCGATTGCTTGTGGAGTTGCTCATGTGCGCGCTCATCGTTCAACTTGTGACTAAACTGTTTTGTGGCGGTAGCAGTTGCATGTGCGCGACTAGGCTTAATATGTTTACATATGATTTGGAGGAATTCGGTATTCCAAATCCTTACCTCGGCTATGAGTTTGAAACAAAATTTTGTTATTCTTAAAAAGGAGCTAAAAATAAAACCAGAGGAAGAAATTTTAATTCGGCAGCACTATGTATATTTTCTGAAATCCTTAATTCTTCAGCTTAGAAAGCGTCTTCCTATAAACATTGCTGTTTTGGAAAAAATTTCAATTTTCTCTGTAGAGAATGCATTTAATCCAAACAAGGAAAATATTGAGGCGTTTTTGTCATCTTCTGGACTTAATGCATATAAAATAACTCTCATAATAAATCAATGGCACACATTAAATCTCCATTCGTGGGAAGCTACACAAAACACAAATGTATTTTGGATCCAGGTTCTATAACTTTTAGGGTTGCGGCTGGCAAAAATATTTTGTATGGAACTGTCCCGTTTTGTAATCGGTTTGCTCTCACTGCCAATTTCAAACGCCGAGGTCGAACGACTATTCAGCCAAACTAACATAATTAAAACGAAAACACGTAATAAAATGGGAATAGACTTACTGAATAGCATCGTCCAAATAAGAGAAGGACTAGAGTTGAATGAAAAATGTTGCTATTCGTATGAAATAATCCAAAGGATAGCAGAAGAAGTCGGAGGCTTAGCCAAATATGAGAAACAAATAACCCAAGAAGAATTATATGATGATATTTGGAATGATACATTTAATTAAAACAACCTTTTGAAACACTAATTTCTAAAATCTTTTTCAGCTCAAAATTTATACAAAATTTATATAATAATAAAGCGAATTAAGTATTATATAAGAAGCAATTTTCCTACTTTAGGAATCATACTATTTGCTTTAGTGTTGTGTTAACTTGTTTAAAACTTTTAACTAAGTATTTAATTTAATATGTGTCATATCACATATTAAATTAAATACTTAGAATTCAGACTGAATTTTGATTTCAAAAGATTAATGTACTTTACCTTCTTGAAAACCTTTTTGTTTAAATTACTATTTATTGATGATAGTTTTGGTACTTAATCGTAAAAAAAAATAAATTTGGTGGCACAACAGCTCGTGGAGAACCAAGGCCTAGTGACTAACAACTCTCAACCATTCTTGTGTGCGTATTTTTGGCAGGAATGGAGGGGACCTACAATTTTTGCCGAGTCCGAACGGCTAATGAGAAAGCACTTATTCGTGACAAGTAATACTCTTGGAGGATTTGTCAGTTCCTCGCAAGAGGCAGTACCTCGGAAAAAAACATTTCTGTTTTTAGGTGGCAGCGGCTGGGAATCGAACCCAGACCTTTGGCATGACAGTCCTACGCACTAACCATCATGCCACGAGGTACTACACTTAATGGTTAACCGTTCCTTAATATTTTGAAGTATTAACATATGTCAAATCGTGTCGGATGCGCTGTCAAGTTGTGTTTGATGAAATTTCAAATTTTGCGTCCACACTATTATACATGATTTTCTTCACACTTTTTTGACATGTGTTAATACTTAATGGGATAGTGTGGAATGGCTGTGTGAAAAATTCAAGTTTGGAATCTGAGTTTAAATCCAAAAGCACTTTCTCTGGCTTTCAGAACAAGTCAGAACAAGGACTGTCATTAAACCCCTTATCAAAAAGGTCATTAGTTCCAGAGAAAAGAGACATCTTTATGGCCCCACTGTCTTATACCTACATTCAAAGAGATTAAGGCGAGGTTTGAGACACCTATAAAAAAATATGAAATCCTTCTGGGGTGGGGGTTCATTTCTGTATGATAATAATAGTTTTTTTTTTATAAATTCACTGATTACCTACAAATGAAACACCTAACACAAATACAAACCTAACACCTGGCGCCTCGTGTAGTGCAGGATATAATAAAGTGCTAAAGTTTCCTCCGCTCTTGGTTTTCATTTAATTCGCCAACAGAATTATCCAATCCTAACTTAATATTACTTTCATATTTAAAACTAAACAAAAAATAAAAAAAGGTCGTCTGTTCGGAGTGAAATCACCTCCTACTGCATACTCTATCGTATAGCACAGACAGCCACCTCTGTGTTGTGCAAGTCTGGTGTTCTACCTATGTTCTTTCCCAAGGTAATTAGATATTCCTTTGGAGCATCAACACTGTATTTGAATTTTTTTTTTTCGCTAGTGCCTCTTGGGACAAAAGTAAACAAGAACAGCTGTCACTCTCTGCTTACTGTGAATTTGCATTTTACTAACGAATAATGATGTTGGAACGTTGGAAGAAGGTAGGAAGTCTGAGGCCAGAAGTGCTTTATATCCTGTGAGGCGGAATATTAAAAACAAAATCGAACTCTATAATATTATGTTTGTGTTTATTTTGTCAGGCCTGTCCTTACTTCAAAGAAAATGACAACACAAGTTCAAGGTATGCCCCCTAATTAATTCTCCTCTTGCTGACAAAAAAAAATAAGATAACTTGATTGAAAGAAAAGTTGACCAGCAAGTGGAGTCGACCTATCGTTGCCAAAATCTCAACTACTAACAAATTCAATTAGGAAACTTTGATTGGAACTGTGTCCTTGAATATTTTTACATCTCCTTATTCTAAAGGGAATACACTATGGGAAGGAAAAGCAAATTAAAGGCGAAAGACACTCGGTGTTATAATTTTATGCATTCCGTAAGAGTAGGTACCGTACAAGCTCTTCCTCTATATATGCAGAAACTCTTCTTGAAGTAAATGGAATAAGAAACTGCTAATGTCCTTGTCCTCTGATGTGATCCTGATGCTAATGGTGATTGAAGTTAAATTTCTACTTTAATATTCTCATCGCATTTGAAATGATAACAATTTGACAGGAAAAGGCTTAATTTATAAGTGATATTTTAGGGCCTAGTGGGAGATTTGCTTTTCGATTTCTCACGAGCATAAAACATCAATAGAAACAAAGTCAATATAAAACTAATGAAACTTTAACACTGATGAAGGAAATTGGATTTAATACGTGTGGGGATCTAAACACACACACACACACACATATTGCAACATTATGGATACGTTTGTTATGCTCTGGAAATATGTACGTGCTTCTATAGGCAAACACGTTTGGTACAAATATAGAAATTGACGGTTCGGTTAACACTAAAATATTATATAGGTATATATGTATTTTGGTTTTTGTAAAATATGTTTTTATTTATGGAAAGTCATATAGAAAATTTATGATACATTAATCATAACACAGCAGCAGACATATTTATTAATAGCCTGCTGATACCTGATGGTGTTTTGTTTTGTGAGTCGATATCGCCATGACGAGTTGCAATTCTACGAATGGTATCAGATTAGCATTAAATTAACTAAAATATTATAGAAAATTTCTGATTATTACTTAATTCAATAAAATTTTCTAAGAAAATAATAATAAAATTTTAAAAGCCATCAGCGAAAAGTAGTTTAGTTTTTAATCCTGGATTCCTTTATGATAAAATGTTTAGTTTATTTGGCAGAAGGATTATTCCAATATGATATTTCTGTTTATGGCCTGATGATTGAGGTGAGGAATTTCACATACAAGAAAAATGTCATTAGTATTCACAAAAGTTGCATCCATGTTATTGGGCTTAGTAAATGTGCGTAAAGTAAGCACCGCCATATCAGATTTTCGAAAAAAATTTTTGTGTAAATAAATATAAATATAAATATTTTTGCCCAGTTCCCTGTTAATTACGAAGGTGGAGCTCCAGCTCATCTTGGATTCATTAAAGAAGAAGAAGTCAGCAGGAGTCGATGGCATATCCAACGTTGTACTTCGACATTTACCTCAAGAAGCAGTAGACTCTGTTTAACAACGCTCTGAATAATGCATATTATCCAGTGCGTTGAAAGACAGCTGTGGTGCATCCTCTCCCGAAAAAGGGAAAGGACAACTCCAATCCTTCGAATCTCCGGTCGATAAGTCTTCTTCCGAGTATCAGCAAGGTATTCGAAAAAGTTATCAATAGTGCTCTGTCTAAGTGGGCAGAGGACAATAATATCATACCAGACAATCAGTTCGGTTTTAAGGCGGGACATGACACCATTCATGCCGCGTCTAAACTCGTTTCTGATGTCCAATGGAACAAATCTAAGAAGCAGTGTACGGGTGCCTGTCTGGTTGATTTGAAGAAAGCCTTCGACACCGTATGGTTAGAGGGACTTTATCTTAAGCTGACCAGACTTGGCATTAGTAAACCACTGTTTTATATGCTTTATGATATGCTCAATGGCAGAAAGTTTGTTGTCAAAAGTGGCAATGTAACTTCTGCCACAACCTTTAATATTAAAAATGGTCTTCAGCAGGGAGCGGTCAACTCGCCGATTCTATTCAGCATTTACACCAGTGATCTGATAAGTAGTCTAACTCAGGCAATTGCGTATGCCGACGATCTAATTGCGTACAGAACAGCTCCAAAAGTCGAGGACATCAGGATTCTTTTGCAGAGTGACTTCGATGAGATTAAACGATATTGTGATGACTGGAAGTTGAAAATCAACTTTCAGAAATCAGAAACTATCTTGTTTAGGACTCCGTTGCTTAGAGCCACAAGAGATACGAGAAAGAACTGGCGCAAGCTGGTGATCGTAGGGCCAAATGGACATCCACTGGCGAGTAAAAGTGTAGTAAAGTAGCTTGACATCTGGATGGATCAGTATTTGTATTTCGACAGACATATAAATGCTGCTCTGGCCAGGGCTAGGGGAGCCTTTGCCCTGACGAAGCGGTTGTTTTATAGCAGCCGGCTTAACAGCAGGGTGAAGGTGATTTGCTACATGGCCCTTATCCGGCCGATGATTGCCTATGGATGCCCGGTTTGGTTCAACGTTGCCCCATCTCAAATGGAAAAGATTCGGGTGTTTGAGAGGCAGTGTCTTCGACGCTGCCTTGGATTGCACAGAACACCAGAGTCGGAGTACAAACATTACTATTCCAACCTGGCTCTATACAACGGGGCCAACATAAACAGGATAGATAATTTCTTGCTGAAGCTTATTCGAGGTCACATTGCAAGAGCGATGTCCTCGTCTAACAGCTTAATTTTCGGGGCTTATTACCCTAAATACGAATACTACGAGAGTGTGCGTCTAAGTGGCTTTATTCCGCCCGATGCATTCCTCCACCTAGACAGTCGAGGGCTGATCCAGGATAGAGCGGCGGTTCCGCTAATCTACCACGTCGGCCGTAGAACTGTGGATCGGCGGCTCCTTTACAGTCGAGACGTCCTCGCACAAGACGGAGCTGAGCACCTTCGGTTCAGTAGGACTGTGTCCGAACGGGACCGAAGAGATAGGGTAAAGCAGGAGAACCAGTTCTGGTGGTTGAAAAAAGAAGAAGAAGTTGTTCAGATATTTAATAGTTGACCTTGCTTTTTCTTTTGTATGGCCGACTTGCATAGGTTTAGGTAGTTAGTTTTAAGTAGGGACAGTGAGGGTGGCACCAAAAAAAAAAAAAAAAAAAAAAATATAAAACCGGAAATGCTTGCTGTGGCTGTTCTCGTTTGTAAGTAGTCTGTAAGTAGCTTATAAGTAGGTTGTAATTAGTTTATAATTAGTTGTAAATAGTTTTAAGTAGCTTAGTAGTTTTAATTAGTTTTAGTTAGCTTTAATTTAGTTTTATGTAGTTTGTAAGTTTTATATAAAACCAAAAAATAAAGACAATGATACCGAGTTTTTTGTAAATTCTTCTCGGTAAAAAATAAAACCGACCTGGATTTAGTATTAAGATAGTTCTTAGGCCGAAAGGCATTAGCATTAAGTTATTATAGTTTAACTTAGAGCGCCCGACTGGGGCCAGTAAGTTAGTTTTAAAATATTGATAAGTAGGCTAGTTTTTATGAATTTTTGTCTAGCTTTATGATAGTTTTAAGAAAATTGAAAAATAAAAATGAATTATAAAAAAAAAAAAAAAATATTTTTCAAAAATTCTCAAATTTTTAAATTTTGCGAATGAAATTTTTGCGAAACGATAAAATTTCGTTCAAAAAAGCTGTGCTACTTTGTGCTCAAAAAATGCTACCAAAAGAACCAAAAAGAAAAATAAAACAAATCGCATAATTGCAACTTTTATGGCCAAAACAAAACATTGCGAAGGGCTATAGCATGGAGCTAGCACCGCCATTTTGGATTTTCAAAAAAAAAAAATTGTGTTGCATTGAGCTCAACTTGTGCCGCCTTGTGTCTTAAATATTAAAAAAAAACGCGTGAAATTGGCACCATTTACCATTTTCCAAAAAAAAAATTTGTAAATATTTTTAAAAAAATCGCGAATTCGCAAATTTTATGGATGAACATTTTTAAATTTTGCAATTTTGTAAAAAATTAAAGTTGTGCTGTTTTGTGCTCACTTTGTGCTGCCATATTCCGAAAAGATTAACAAAAATTTCGGGGCGACTTTCCTTTACGACATCCCGATTTCGAAGTTGATTTTTTTTAGGGGTCAATAGAAGATTTTCCAAATCTCATGGTGAGGAAACCCCCCTAAATGCAATTAAAAAATGTTTAAAATTTTGAAAATCGGTTTTTTTTTACCGTATTGCACTTTTTACATGAGGAATTTGGAAATGCAGATATCCTCATTGGATAGATTATCACTAGAAAGCACTAAATATCACAATTTTAAGGAGAGGCAACATTTAAAGTATTTTTTAATCTTAGAAGTTTTTGTTTTGCAAAGTAAATGGATGTGAAAATAATACTCCATTTCAATTACAAATCAAACAAATGTCAAATGGTCTACTTAGTATTGCCAGACAAGTATTTTTTCCCCTTGTGTTTTTATTTTGGGAAATCTTTGCGAGAAATTTAAAAGTTGCTCATATAAATACAGTGCTAGCACCCATCATTACTACGTTTCTTTTGCATTTAAAAAACAAAAGTGTACATCTGGCAATACTAAGCATGCAATGAAATTTGACATATCATTACTATCGCGGCAAGTGAAGCTCATTCTTCGCCATTTGGGCCTTTTTAATTTATTTTCCATGCATTTTGTATGGAAAAAGTGAAAGCTTAAAAGTTAATTAAAAATACTTATAAATGTTTCCTCCCCCTAAAATTGTGATATTTGGGGTTTTTTATTGAATATCTATCGAATAAGACCGTCCGCGTGTCAAAATTTGGGATGTCGTAAAGGAAAGTTTAGCCAAAATTTGCATATTGGTAACTTTTGCGGCCAAAAAACAGCAAAGTCATTTTGTGTCCAATTTGCATTGCCATAGGTATGTGCAATGTGCATTTTTATTTTATTTCACCATAAATTATTTTTTTTTATTTTTTCGCACTACGGCAGCACAAATCTAGCATAAAACACTACAACTTTAATTTTGTATAAAATTGCAAAATTTTAAAAATGTTCTTCCGTAAAATTCACAAATTAGCGAATTTTTAAAATATATTTACAACACAAGGCGGCACAAGTTGAGCACAATACAGCACAACTTTTTTTTTAATCGTAAATGGAGGTGCTAATTTCACACTTCGCAAAACTGTTTTTTGGTTGTAAAAGTTACAAACATGTAAAATGTTTTTTATTTTTTCAAAACAGCACATTTTTAATTTTTTACAAAATTTCAAAATTTAATTAATGTTTATCCGTAAAATTATCAACAATTACAATGCAGCACAACTTTTTTCTTTAAAGTCCAAAATGGTGGTGCTAACTTCAAGCTACAGCCCTTCGCAAAGGTTTGTCTGGGCCATAAAAGTTACAATAATGCGTTTTATTCTATTTTTCTTTTTGGTTCTTAGTAGAATTTTTTGAGCACAAATCTGCTCAACTTTTTTTTCAAGGAAATTTTGAAATTTCGCAAAAAATTGACTCACAAAATTTGCAAATTTGTGAATTTTTCAAAAATACTTACGTAACAAGTTAGCACAACAATTTTTTTTGTCGAAAATCGGAAATGGCGATGCTAAGTTCACACTAAAAATATGGGTACCCTCTAAAAACCAAACCCTTAGTACGATTTTTTTTAAATGCGGCACATGGCAGCACATAAGTTGAGCACATTACAGCATAACCTTTTTTCTTTTTGAAAATCCGAAATGGCGGTGCTAACTTCACGCACATCGTTGGTAATTACAGTCTCGGGAAAGCTAGACCGCTACCCACAAATCACTTAGGCTTGCTCGAAGCTTAAAGTTGCTTCATAATGCTATAGCAACTAAAAGTTGATCGCAACTAAGTTGCCTAGTGTATGCTAGGTCTCTATTCAGGGGTCTGAGCAAACCATGTGTCATTTGTGGGATATTTGCAAAAAATGTATGATTTGCAAAGTAATTAGTCGAAAAGGGTAATTTTGTTCAATTTTGAAGCTTAGTAAATACCACGCGATTTTTGGCAAATCATTAGTAGGATATTTGCACAAAATGTACACCAAAAAGACGGGAGTGGTACAAAGTCCAAAATAAAAAACTAATATACTCGTAATATCGAAAATGCTTTATTTTTTAAATCTTTTAAATTGCAAAGAAGAAATCCTATTTTTTATATTCCGTAGAATTACAAAATCTGGGCTAACGTTATTGCAAATATGAACTAAAATCTATACAAAATTAATATCTCGAATATCAAAATATCGCAAATTAAAAGCTTGCACGAAATTTTCATTCAAAAAATAATTTGTTGCAATGGAAATTATATAATACGAGATTTCTTCCCTTCTGCAAAAAAAAAAGAGTGGCTACTTTCCAGGCCTATTATTAGCGGGATTTTTATTTTTGAAATTTCATAGTTTGAGGTTTCGAATGCGAGATTTTCATTGCAAGATTTCGTAATTTGTACCCAATCCACAAGAATGCGTATATAAGGTCCATTTGTTTCAATGTCATAGATTTGAAATCATTGAAAAAAGTATTAAATAATTGTTTCTGTCAGATGAACAAGAGGAGATTAAAAACGCTTAAATCTGCTTTTTTCCTAAAAAAGTTGAAAGTTTTTTGACAGTAACTTTTCATTGGAAAGTAATGACGAAAATGTTTAAAGCGTTAGTATATAAAATTTTGTGACCTACAAAATGTAAGAAAAAATGTTTCCCTGCAACCAATAGGGACCGAGAAAATCACATTAATGATTTGTAAAGCCTTTTTTCAAAATGACGGACAACACAACATTTATCACCAGTGAGACTACCCTCATGTGAATTTAGGGACTTAGGGAGGACATAATTTAAAAAAAAAAACTTGTCATACTAAAACGAGTTTTTCTTACGTTCCCAACTCTCGTACTATTACACAATCCGAAACCATTGTGAGCAACATAATTTGTTCCCTCTTTTATTCCATACTTATATAATACTAACCTCCAAAGACTTTTAGTCGAAAGACTTTAAAAGACTTACAGCTAATTGACTGCAGTTAAGAGGCTTAAAGACTGAAACTAAAATCAGGCCAGTATACTGAAGACTTTCAATTGCCTAAAAGACTTAAACCAGTTACAAAGTACTGCAGTTAAATAACTTCTAGTCAATTGACTGCTTTTGATGACTGTACAGTCCTGAATGTTAGTACTACTGGCGACTACTTATTTTGCAGTTACAGTACTCAGTCAAAGTATTAACTTAACAGTCAATTGTTAAGTTAATTAACTGTAATTTGCTTGACTGCATTACCAGAGTACTGGATTTCTTACAGCTCTGTTGAACACCTGAAAATATTTTCAAAGATCTTGAATTGGCGATTTGTTAATAAAAAATTAACAACCAGCTTCCGAGGGCCCCAATGCAATGAGAAGTTACCAATGTGGGTCGCACACAGCCGCTTTCTTTATATGGTATGCACCTCATACAGTTATAGCCCAGCTGGATGAGACAAAAATATGAGCTGAAATGCAAAAAATTAGATAGGGGTTTTTTGTAATCTTAATGGTTAGAGGAGCTCATTAAGAGTCTAAAAAAAGTTTTCGACTTCCTAGCTCCATTGCCATAGCCGCCATCTTGAATTTAACAAAAATCGGTTTTTGAGAAATAACTCGCCTATTTTCAACTTTTGAGCAAAAATGAACTTAACAAAAGTTGTTCAAAATTTAGTTATCTACAACTTTGGTCAAAATCTTTTTTTGACTACAATTGATATTTTTCGACTAAATCAAAAAAAAAAACCTAATTTAAAATTTTGTTCTCGTTTAAAACGCATAATAAACATTTTTCAAGTAAAAAAAAAGTTATGTATTTTTTTCGACTCATTAGAAGAGGATGACATAAGGAGCTCGAAAACAAGTTTTCGACCACCCACCCCCTTTAGGTTGGCCACCATATTGTTTTTAAAGAAAATCGATTTTTGTGGAATAGCTCGCTTAATTTTAACTTTTGAGTAAGAATTAACTCAACAAAAGTTTGTTCAAAATTCAATTATCTACAACTTTGGTTATTATTGTTTTTGTCTACGGTTGATATTTTTTTAAAAGTTGTAGTTAGTTGAATTTTGAACAACTTTTGTTAAGTTAATTTTTGCTCAAAAGTTGAAAATGGCGAGTTATTTCCGAAAAACCGATTTTCGTTAAATTCAAGATGGCAGCTAACGCAATGGAGCTAGGAAGTCGAAAACTTTTTTTTAGACTCTTAATGATCCCCTCTACCGATTAAAATCAAAAAGGACCCCTATCTATTTTTTTGCATTTAAAATGCTATCCCGACTGGGCTATTAATCTTAAGAAACAATTATGCCATTTTAAAGGTCACTCAGTGGCCATTTAAGGTCACCTAGTTTCATTAATTTTTCTGCGTAGATTTTTTCTGTATTTTTAAGGTTTTTTTTTGCCAATCTATTGTTATCACCATTAAGTGACCTTTCAAATGACCCCCCTGTGTCCGCCAATGCTTTTTATGATCCCCGAGTAGTAGCAAGCTTGATTTGGCTTTTTTTCAAGTCAGTTAAGAAGCTAGTGAGCTGAAAATAAATATTGGCTAGCAAGTACACTCTTTTGGCTCAATCTTTGTATATAATATCAACATTTCTATATATTTACAAAGGCTCAATCAAGTAGTTTTAGACATAGATTCCTTGAAACTAGACGATAGTCGTTTGCTTGAGAAAATTGGTGAACTTTCCTTTTTATGCTCCAAGTTATAAGTACTACGGAGGTGTATGAATTTAAAAAATAAAAAGTAAAAATTTCAATGCAAACAAAAATACAATTTACATTTTTAATGAAATTTTAATATAATGTGAAAATATTTTGTATTAAAAGAAAAATTTTAATGCAAAATCGAAAATTTTATGCATTAAAAAATAAATTAAATTCGGAAATTTCTTGTATTAAAAAAAATTATTTGCGATTTATGTAGGTTTGTAGGTAATATGGGGCAAGTTTTGGATTTGTGTAAGAAACAAATTTAGAGATAACAATTACAACAACAAAACTTTGCAATACGATGATAGAGTACACCAAAAAGTTATCTGTCTGTCTGTTTGTATCTGGATCTAAACAGGCTAAAGCAGTGTTTCCCAACGTGGGGCCCACGTCCCACAGAGGGCCAATTCAATTTTTCAGGGGGACAATTTTACATTGAGATCCTTAACAATAATTTAAGATTTCAATATTAAAAGAGTGCGAAGGAAAAAAAGATCTCACTCTCGCACTTATTCATTTTCGAAAAGAGTCCGTACTTGATCTTAGCTTGTTCAAACTTTTGCTTGTGCCAAATTGTGAACCCTTTTTCCAGGTTTTCTGTAAGGAACAAAATGTGAGCATGAGGGACTTATACTGTTTTAAAATATTTGTGGGACTTTTTGATTCTCTCAAGCAATAAACTGGAAACGAAAACTTGCAAACAGTTGACTAAAAGGAATTTGTGAGTCTTAGTCGATATTTTCGAAAAAAATAGACTCATTTCATAAGAAACTTCAAGGAAAAAATATAACTCTTCCGGAAGCAAAAACGAAAATCTTTGGTTTCGCAACCCTTATTAATATTTCAGACAATTATTTACAACTAAAATTTAGACAGGTTTCAATGTTTTCGAAAATGTGAAGTGACTGATACCGCTATAGATGTGATTGTTATGTTTTTTTCCGAGGTACTGCCTCTTGCGAGGAACTGACAAATCCTGCGTTTACCCACCTGGAAAATTTATCGCTGGATAACCAAATTTTCTGGTACTGGAAATTTCTTCCTAATTTGTAATAATTTGAGTTTGTTAGT
Source organism: Dasysyrphus albostriatus (assembly GCA_946251815.1). Lineage (NCBI taxonomy): Eukaryota > Metazoa > Arthropoda > Insecta > Diptera > Syrphidae > Dasysyrphus > Dasysyrphus albostriatus. The sequence goes on along the minus strand of OX276335.1, from coordinate 190,113,764 downwards.
GAACATTAGAAAATTTTGAATGTTGACAATTAAACATAACGTTGGGGGGATATAAACATTTTCGAAATGTTTTGGTGGGGCATAGCACAGAAAAGGTTGGGAAAATCTGGGCTAAAGGATAAACCCATCATGATACTATGTTCTTCAAATTTCGAACTTATGGCTTTTTGGGATTTCTTCAGAAAGGAAATAGAATTTTTAACTCAAAAACTAACGGTACTTGCTACATAACCGTTTAGAAAAATCTTTTTTATCTCAAAACGACTCTACCGATTTTGATAAAAAAAATTGGCATAGTATTTTTTTTTTAATGTCACCATAACATTTTATGTTAAAAACTTACTTTCTAAAAAATCCGGTTTTTATATATTTTGTATTTTTTCGGTATTTGATTATAGTATATTTGTTTTAAGGCTCTTAATTGTTTTGACAAATTGCAAAACAATTTAATTAAATTCCTTGATTTTTTTGTTTTTCTATAATTAATTGCATGTTTCAAGAGTTTTGAAGTTCCAAGCAACTTGAACATAAGAGCAATGAGCAAGTAAACACGTGCAATTCAGTCCTGCATTTAATTTTTTTTTAAATATATAAGTTGATATAATCGCTTCGTGTTGGCGAAAGTTTTTCTTCTCGAAACATAACTTTGTTAAATTTTCGGAGCAAAACAAAAATCTCCTGAACAATTTTGTGGCATTTTGTGAATTTTCAAAGTCCATTGTGGAGAGAGCTATACTACATCAGATAGTACTCATCAGGCGCAGATACAGGGGGAGGGCAATGGGTATAATTGTCCCCCCCCCCCCCTGAGCAGGAACGGCCAAGCATAAATTTATTAAAATGTCATCAAAAAATTCTTTTTCATTCTACGTTAATAAAATTTTTTCTTGGCAGAAATAATTTAAAGATATTAAAACCAACGATTTATCTCGCCTCTCCCAGATGTGAAGTGGAGAAAAATTCCGAAATGCAAAAATATCCTTCAAATCGAGCAATTGTACAGCTTATAACGTCGGTTTTATAACGTCCAATCTTCAAATTTAAGGTCTTTAATTAAAAGTTAAATTTCAGGGTACATTCCTATGTAATATTTTTTTGAGAATAGTCAAATTATTTCATACTAGAGAGCAGACTGAATCCCATATCGATCAGATTTAACTTTTCAAAATAGAAATGTGAATGAAAAATGATACAGTTTCTAAAAACAGTGCTCCAAAAAGTTAATGCCCCGACCCTTCTCTACAAATATGTAATTGTTTTTTTTTTCTAGATTAATGTAACGCGGAAGGCAGCAGTGGCACTTATCTACATTTTCAACAAAATAGTACAAATTAAATAGTTTTAAAATTCTAACTTATCTTCAAATGCTCAGATGAACAAGATTAAGATACTTAAGTTTAAAAAGACAAATCACTTTCTTGTACTCGTATAAAAATTATTATCACAAAATTTTATACTAAAAAGATGCGTATCCATTTGATAGTACTTTCACTAGAAAACTCTCGAGAATAACTTTCGGATGCCTTCCCCTCTGGTGAGCTAATTTCATGAATGTGTTCACTTGCGAGTTTAGCACTCTAGAGGTTATAGCCTTTCCACACTAGCCCACTGAGTATTAATAAATGTCAAAAAAGTGGGTAAAAAATGTGTATAGTGTGGAAACAAAATATGACAGGTATTAATACAAGATGTGACAGCCCATCTTACACAGCTCGACAGCTCTCCATACATGATTTGACATGTTCACATTGGATTAAAAAACTGGATTTTTTTTTTTGACGTTTCAGTATTCACATCTCGCTCCCACTTCTTCTGTAAAGGAAGATGTAAATAATGAAACGTCAAAAAAAATCCAGTTTTTCAGTCCAATGTGAACACCGTCTTACAATTTTTAGGGTTGGTTCTAATTTTAAAATACATTTCATCTTTGTGTCAACACAAGTTTGGCATGTATTAATACAAGTCAGTGTGGAAGAAAAATTTGAAAGTCATATTTCCCACAAATTTGACACTCGCAAAAAATTCTTACCCACTTTCGATTTGACATGTATTAATACTCAGTGGGCTAGTGTGGAAGGGATTTTATCCCCATTTTTTAACTTCCTTATGTATTTCGAGTGCGGTTCAGTATGCAACTATGTTGCACATCTTTTTAAACCATAACATACGTTCCTGATGGTTATACAGTAGACGTTCGAAAAAGAGAAATAATAATAACTAGGACTGTTCAGTGTTCATTCTTTCGAGATTGTTCACTTTTTCAAGCGAAAGTTTGTAAGGGCGTTCTAAAGATTAATCTGATCCAAAATGCAAATTTTGTTCGATGTGAATGGTTTTTATAATTATAAGTTAAGAAAAACCGAAAAAATTCCCCAGTGTTCTCAAGTAATGTTAAATGCCTGCTAGTTATTTTTTATAAAAAATCCGATTTTATAGAAAATTTTGTGTGTTTACAACTGTGGATAGTTAACTATTTTGAGATTCACTAAATCGAGCGTCTTCTGTATTCGTGAAGATTTTTTTCACTTTCATATATGAGTTTTAGAAACTTTCGTACTATTAATCCACAAATTAAACAAAATTTATTTCTTAGAATATTTTGAAATCTACAGGTTTTTGCCCATTTACTTGGTTTCATGTTCATTTTTTTGTTGCCTCTGTTTGATTGTTACCGACACGGTGCCAGTCTATTTAGCTTGCAAGCACATTTGACGTTAACGCACACATTCTCAGGCTTCTGAATATTTATTTGTTCCGTCAACTCTATTTTCTTACGGTGCGGTGAAATTGCACTGTAGATGATATTTTCAAACATGTAACTTTAGCAAACTGACTGCATTATCGAACACAGAGCTATTGTAGTTAAGCTTTTATTTGCTTTTTTGAATAGAAGATTTTTTCAGGGAATATTCTGCAAATGCATTTCTGACTCAGATAACGGCCTTTAACTTGCCTTTGGCCACAGAATCTTTTCCCAGCAATGGATGAAACTTTTGCTCGAACTAAAACTATGTGGGAATAGGGACATACCGGTGCGCTGTTATTCTTTCCAAAATTCTATGTGGTGCTTCGAATATCTAGAAAGATATCAAAAACGCTGTTAAAACACCCTGTTACTACCACAAACTGCATAACTTCATTTCAAGAAGTTTCAAAGTACCGGCTGCCCGGTGCACTTCAAATTTTGAGTAATATGAAAAGTACTGTAGTACCTCGTGAAATGATGGTTAGTGCTTTTGACTGTCATGCCGAAAGGTCTGGGTTCGATTCCCAGCCGCTGCCACCTAAAAAACAAATGTTTTTCCCGTGCACTGCCTCTTGCAAGGAACTGACAGATCCTCCAAGAGTATATTTGTTATGAGTAAGTGCCGTTCGGAATCGGCCAAAAAATTGTAGGTCCCCTCCATTCCTGCCAACAACACGCACACAAGAATGGCTGAGAGTTGTAAGTCACTAGGCCCTGGTTCTCCAGGAGCTGTTGCGCCACCAAATGTAATGAAAAGTACTCCAATTGTCTGGAAATTCTGAAAACAATTTAACATTAGTGTGACCAAAAATATACTATAATTGCCCCTCCCCTGAACAAAATCCTGGATCCGCACCTGGTACTCATAAATATCTAAAAAAAAAAAAAACGCCCTTCTTAGTTTTGACTTTTTTTTAAAGTGGACTTAAGCCGTTTTTCCCCTGGAGCCTTCATTTTCCTGTCATGATTTCCATGTCAATTTTAAAAGCCTATAAAAATAATTTAATCGTGCATTTAATTTCTTGATTTAATTCAACTTAAAAACTCTAACAAGTTTGTTAACAATTATTGTTAAGCTTTGCCAATGGATGAATCGATTCAAATGAATTATTAAAATTGATAACATAATTGATTTTAAGTAAAACAATTTCCATAGTGAACAACATTGATGCATCTTAACAAAACACCCTACCTACCTACACAAAAAATGCTTTTTCAAAAAGTTCTGAAACGATTTTGTTCTAAGAACATAAAATTTCTTTGAATCGTTATTTCAATTAAGAAAACAAAATTTTAAATTACAATTTCTTGTGACTTCATTATGATTAAATTTATTCATAGAATTTGTATTTTCATTTCTAATCTTGGGCGCATTGTTAAGGAGTCCCTTTCATTTTAATCCCTTAAACATAATTTGATATATATTCTTTAAGTATTATTCCTAAGTCGTTTTCTATTCGCTTTGTGATGTGAAATGGTTTTCATACTATAATTGTGTGTCAGTATAGGATTCAAGCATTCAACATGTTTTTAATTAAAGAAAGATTACAAAAAAAAAACAAAGTAACCTAGTCGAGATAAATTTTCCAGAGGATTTAAAAAGTAAAACTCTTCCATACAATACATGTTTTTTATATACGAATCTTATGTATGTATTTACAGGATAAAGGCTAATAATGTTTTTGAAAAAGAGAAATTGAGAGAGAAAACTCTTTTTAATTCTTTGCTATAATAAAAGGAGTATATTCTTTATCTAAATGTAAAGCCCTCTAAGTACCAGCAAAAAAATGTTGAAGGAAATGAGATTGAAACTATTTTGTTAATCTTAAAAGTCACATTTTTCCAGATGTTACTCGTACATTTTTCAGATATTAAAAAATATTCTTGGTCATTATGTCTTTATTTTAATATCTGTAAAAAAATGTTTGAATCTAATTTCCCTCAGAAGTGTAGATGTTTTTCTAGGAATTGATTTATACATTTGTAATGTGTATGTATAGTACGAGTATGTATAGAGTGTTCTAGGTAAAATTTAATACTTTGGGAGATAATTTACTGGTTATGAGCGGAAGTGTAAAATGTTTATGTCCAATACGAACATCATAACCGAGGATCTAAGAAAATGCTTGCTTTGGTATATTTTGGACCATGTTCATCATAAAGGGTGTTTTTTTTTAACTTTAAGTTGGCAACACTATTTTAATTGGACTAAATTTTGTCAGCTGTCGATTGATTAATTTTTAGTTTGGTTTGGCATTTCGATATGAATAGACTTACGCTTCCAAATTGTGGAAGGCACCCTATATCACCATAAAACAACCATAGCCGGTCATGGACATATACATCACCCTTCATAGCTGACGTATTAAGGCCAAATCACAATCTCGCGTTGGGTCGGTCGGGCTTTGTTGTTCTTTTTACCATCCTTACGATAACCTGTGTCATTAAGCGCGACCCTAAAATTAGCAAAACGGAATGTAGCTTCAAGCTTCGGGCGTTGACAAATTACGAATATGATAGAATAAAAGTTCTGTTTCCTTAAAATAGCACTATGAAAATTCTTCAGAGAAAAGGGAGACCGAAAGTCTCTGTTATAGTTATAAACAAAAGAGTAATAATAATTTTCAAAATAAATTGAACAAGTGGGTCCCATGTACTTGCTTTTATGGTGATATAAGATTGCTAAGAATAATTAAATTTAAATATACATTGAATAAGAAAAATGTAAAAAAATATATTTTTTGCATAACACAGTTCAGATCGATTTTCTTTTTGGTTGGAAGGAACATTATGACTCTACATTTTTTCCTCATTTCTCATCAAATCAATTTAAGTGTCAATAGAGCAAAAAAGTGTTTTTGGGAGAGGGATAGAAATTCTCTAAATTAGTTTTCCACTATTACAATGTGTCCCAAAAGTTAATATACATTATAAACTATTGCCCTCTATGGTTCAGTGAGTATTTGCTTATGTTTATAAGATTATTAATTTTTAAATTATTTTTAATTTATAATTCTGAGGTGTTAATTAAATGCTGCCAGAATCTGACATATATAAGCAAATTTAACCCAATGACTTCGGCGCGGATCAACTGCGAAGTTCAACGGTGTTTCAAGCATGTGAAATAAATTACTTGACTATAATCACATACTTAAACCTTGAAACATCATTGGACCTCGATTAATCCGCCTAAATAGGTGATTTAAAATTGCTGAATCACGGATCAAAATTTGAAAAGTTAACGACTCAAACAGTGAGAGTTCTTGCTAAGTTTACCAAAGACACCTTTTATATTTGGAAACGTCAAAGTGTCACAATGGTTGCTGTTTTCGAAAACGTAATCTGCGTCAAAATTGCATTCGCAGGTTGTTCTTAAACGCAAACTGCAAAAGTCTTCTGTTGGAAAACGCAAATACAAATTTTGTTGGGTTAACATTAAGGATATTCATGCAACGTCGTAGGTTTACAAATTGTGTAAAATGATAAGTTTACGCAAAGTTTGCATGAACGACCTTTTTTAAACATTTGATAAAATGCTACGTAATTCAATCAGAGTAAGACTTACAATGACGTTTGGATAAGTTTAACCCGTTTGGTTTATTTTACGCAACAAAACCTTTTGATAAGTTTAACCAAATTGTGTAAATCATTTCCCATACAAAATTTGACAGTTCATTAACCAAAAGATAAACTTAACCAATTTGTAAACTTATCTAGGGTTTAACGAAGTTGCATGAATACCCTTATTGTGTTCAATAATGCCACCCTGCTAAAATCACATGCTCGAAAACATCATCTGCGGTGCAGCTTTTCAGTAAGAAAAACGAATTGACGAACAAAATATTGAGCGTGTTCGTAAACGTCAAATGCGTTTGCAAGTAAATTGACGTTGGTCAACCTGAGTTTGTGCAAGCAGGACGGTTGCATATTTGATGATCGCAGTATCTGCGTCAAAAAAATGACGGTCATTTGACGATCAAATTGACTTCGATTTGGCGTTTTTGAAAATGGCTGGAGTTTTCGATATGAAAAAGATTAGAATTCGAAACAAATTCCCATTCCGAATTATAGTCCCCCTATTACACGATTATACACCCTTATTAAGGACCGCCCAAACTAACGCGAATTTGCAGCGACGACGAATTTTTGTTGTTGTTTAGCGTTGCGTATTTGTCATATTTTTATCTATTGTTAATGGTTCACTACGAATCGTTCCGCATTCACGTTGGTTAGGGAGACCCTTTAAGCCTCTTCCAAACCAACGCGAATGTACAAAATATGACAAATACACAACGCTAAACCAAAACTAAGAATCGTCGTCGCCCCGCATTCTTATCTTTCTTCATTTACTTTGGTATATAATAGTTGTTTTTACTAGAGTGAAATTTCTCGCTAATTTTCAAAACTTTTCACAATTTGCTGTCAGAACCCTTAACAAACAAACCTAATTTGGATAGTAACCACATATTTTAACTGAAAATTTTTTATTGATAATTCAAAATTCTCTTTCCTTAGAAGAACGCAAGCCAGTACCCATGTTCTATAGTTCTATAACCCTTGGATCGACAAAATTCGCCAACGCCATGTTTTGTTTCAGATTTCATCATTTCTAGACGTATTTTATTGATGGAAGAGTTACAGAACCTGGGCACCAGGTACATACATACTCTCTCTGAACTTAAATTGATTCATTCATTCGAACATGCCCAAGAAAGAGAACAGTCCGAACAGCTGTCAAATAAATAAAAAAAAAGGTATTTGCAAATGAAATGAATAAAACAAAAACAACTAATTTCACAGGGATATTTTATTTATTTGATTGATAGTTTTTTGTTATCATTTCTATCAATTTAGTTAATAATAGAATAATAGAAACACTAATAAATTTGCATAGTTCTAATATAGGTATCCAATTTGCATATAGTACACCAAAAAACAACATCAAACACGTATACAATGATTTTTATTGCTTCTGTTGCCGTTGCATTTATTAATAAAATTAATCGCAAAAACGCATTTTTAATTTCTACAGGTTTAAAGAATTACTATTTCCTTATTTATATCAAAAAACTAAAATTAAATTAAATGTTTCAAAACACTTCCCCTGCGCACCAAAAAAAAAATGGAATAACACAAAAAAAAAGTCTGTTTCAGCTGTCAAAGCGCCACTGAAATAGAAAATAGATCTATTCGAGCGTTTCGCTCAGACTTACGATATTTACGATTTGAAGTAAACACGAAGCCTGAGGTAACATTTAAGATTACCTCATAAGAGCCCATTGTTTCTATTGAATATGTCAAGGTCGGCGAGAACGAACGCTTGATTGTGGTTTGGCTATTGTACCCGTCATCACACACCGAACGATCAACGACCACAGTGCATTTAAAATTCCATCGCATACCTACATAATGCTATACCTCGATTATCAACAACAACAAAGTACCGCACTCTATGGAGTTGACGTCCTATAATTATTTCATTCATCCTCCAAACAGTTCACACCATATCATGATATAGTTCTCTCCTACGTATAGCATGATTTCTTTTACCCCTTCTAAATTCAATGAGTTTGATGGTGAAATCACATCTTTTGTTTCCTTCGCACTCAATTGCGAAAAGAGTCAGGGACAAAGAGTCACTGTGTGATTGGGGTCTATAATCGTGTAATATGGAACTATAATTTGGAGTGGGAATTTGTTTCCGATTTTTATCTTTTTCGTATCGTAAACTCCATTGTGACACTTTGACGTTTCCAAATATTAAAATAGGTGTGTTTGGTCAGTTTTTGCAAGAACTCTGACTGTTTAAGCCGTTTTAACATTTTTAGGGCCAGTTGTATTTATGAACGTGATTCAAACTTTGATCCGTGGCTCAGCAATTTTAACTCACCGATTTCGGTGGATTAATTGAGGCCCAATGATGATATAAGGTTCAAGTATCTATGTGATAGCAGACAAGTAATTTAAATTACATGCTTGAAACATCGTTGAAATCCGCCGAAATCAGTGGGTTAAAGTTGCTTATATTTGTTAGATTCTGCAAGCTTTTTATTGACACTTCAAAATTACAAATTAAAAATAATTTCAAAATTATTAATTTCACCCACAAAAGTAAATTTACACTGAACCTTAGAAGGCGCTAGTTTATAATGTTTATTAGCTTTTGGGACACATTGTGATAGTGAAAAACTAATTTATGTATCCCTTTCTTAAAAACGCACTGTTTTGCTCTGTTGACACTTAAATTGATTTGATGAGAAATAAAGTGAAGAAAAAATGAGGTGTCATAATGTTCCTTCCAACCAAAAAGAAAATCGATCTGAACTAGGTTTTGTTGTGCAAAAAATATATTTTTCTTATTCAATGTATATTTAAATGTAATTATTCTTTGCAATCTTGTATCACTATAAAAGTAAATACATGGGACCCACTTGTTCAACTTCAACTTCAAATACTCTTTTGTTTATAACTATAACAGAGACTTTCGGTCTCCCTTTTCTCTGAAGAATTTTCATAGTGCTATTTTAAGGAAACAGAACTTTTATTCTATCATATTCGTAATTTGTCAACGCCCGAAGCTTGAAGCTACATTTCGTTTTGCAAATATTAGGGTCACGCTTAATGACACAGATTATAGTAAAGTCAGTAAAAAGCCCATCAAAGTCCGACCGACGTGTGATTTGGCCTATAAGGTTCCAGCTAAATCTCTGTTTATAGCAACCTTGATAAGCTCAGGCTACTTTTTGTGGTACATTTGTGTACCATCAAAGTTAATCTTTTTGGCTTCCGCGTTAAAAAAAAAAAACTAAAGTAATTTTCCCTTGGGCTGGAATCAGATTCCTTATTCCTATCGTAAACTCCCTGCTTGCTCCTTCTGAATGAGAGATTGGGCACCAAAGTAATTTTCTCTTGGGTCAGCCTAGGGCTGGAATCAGATTTGTCCCTGGTTCACTTCTTCTAAGTGAATATTGTGGACCGAGTCTACTCCTGTAGCTCTACCGTACCAAGCTTAGTTCTATATGAAAAACCCTGTTATTTGTAAACCCCCTCTTTTATGGCTGTAAATAAAACTTGAAAATTATATAACTAGTGACCATTCGCTAGTTTTTTTTTTTCCTTCTTAACCCGAGTTTTACATGCTTTTTTCGGGAATATCCTGGACTACGACGAGCTTACCTCAGCCTCGATAAAAATTTGAATTTTGTTTAGCGATGAAGTTCACTTTTGGTTGAATGGATACGTCATAATCCTCAAGTGTAAGTTTTGAGACACCGATACATCCATAAAAACTGACTGTTTGGAGAGTTTTATGGGTTGGTGGAATAATTAGTCCGTACTTCATTAAAAACGATGCTGTCCAGAACGTTATAGTAATGGTGGCCGCTATGGAGCCATGCTTGCTTACTTTTTCGTTCATCAATTGAACAACTATGATGAGCAGGAGCTGTGGTTTCAACAAAACTGTACAACATGTCACATAGCTCGTGCCAATATTGATTTATTGAAGTAAACGTTTGGTAACCGCATAGTTTCACATTACGTGAATTGGCTCCCAAGATCGTGCAATCTAGAACCACCTGACAATTTTCTTTGGGAACATGTGAAGTCGCAAGACTACGTCCGAATCAGTCGTGGCAGTGCCAAAAATCATATTGAAATAAAGGCTGGTTACGATACCAAACCAAACGATTCTTTTGTAAGTATCGTCTCGATATCGTCAAAATCGAAAAAATTCAGTATCGTCTCGGTATCCGTTTCGATCTCGTATAACTCAGTCTCGTTTGGTCTCGTATAACAAAGTTTTGGTATCGGTATCGGTCTCGTCTGGTTTCAGTTTAGTCTGAGTCGCAAACCAGAATAAAAGGCACGACTTGGTTACATGCTCTTGATCTAGTAGTTGAACTCGCTTGGTATTTCTAAGATTCAAGACAAAAATTATTATTATAAGAAACAATTTTATTATCTGAAGTTTATTATGTTGACTTAATAATTTTTTAAACGCTTGTGGCACAATGTCTAAGTAAAGATCTAACTAGGTTAGCTTAGGTTAAGGTGGCTGTCAGGAAAACTGCTGACACACTTAGGCCAGAATAGGCCCATTGTGATACCACATAAGGAATGCGAGGTACTCCTCGTTAATTAAACCAGTTGGAGCTTTTAATAAAGCGATGGAGACTGTGAATGTCGATTTTATTTAAGTCACTGGGATCATTGAAGAAAAAATTTCCTTAGTGAGTTTTGCGTCTTTGAGAAAGAGCAGTACATGAGCAAAGAAGATGTGGGATAGTTTCTTCCTCCTCCTTGTCCATGCAGCTTCTGCAGAAATCATTTGAAAAAACACCGAATCTATTGGCGTGTTTACCTATGAGGCAGTGTCCAGTAATGACACCAATTGTGGAGCTAATAAGCAATCTACTCAGAGATAACAAACATTTCAATCGCTTCGGATCCAGTGTTGGCCAGATATGTATTGTCGCCAGACAATTAGTGATACCTGTCCATCTGCTGTTTGTCATCATCATGGAATCTTGCTCAAGCATAAGCTTACATGTAGCGATCGGTATTTCAATATTCATTTTGTTTGGTGATATTGGTGTACTAGTTCCTATCCTGGCGAGTTCATCGGCTTTACAGTTTCCTAGAATATCTCTGTGTCCCGGCACCCAGAAAAGGTGAATGTTGAACTGTTCTGCCATCTCCATTAGAGACGATCGACAGTTTCGGGCAGTTACGGAGTTTGTAGAAACAGATCCTAATGATTTAAGGGCAGCTTGGCTATCTGAGAAGATACGGATATTCAAAGTAGATATTACGTTTTCTTTGAGCCAAGATAAAACTTCTTTTATCGCCAGGATTTTCGCTTGGAACACGCTACAATGATCAGGAAGACGGAAGGAGAGACTAATGTTTAGTCGTTCTGAGTACACGCCACCACCTACCCCCTCTTCGGTTTTTGAGCCATCCGTGTAGAAGTGAATTGCTTCATCTCTCAAAAATTCATTATCTTCCCAATGGATCTTGTTGGAATTGTTACTTGAAAATTTTTGCCAAACCCCGGCTGAGGGATGGTGTAGTCGGAGTGTTTAGGGATTGATTAGAATTTGTTCAGAATGATAGTGTGGCCAATAGAGTTATTGGACCATTGAGAAATGGCTCTGAGACGAATAGCTGTGCTCGCCGCCAATGTGTGTGTTTAATGTATATATCGAGGGGTGTGATGTTAAGCAGTATGTCTAAAGCAGCGGAAGGTGTCGAACGGAGAGCTCCGCTGATACACAAGCAAGCCGATCTCTGTACTTTGTTTAGCTTATCACGATAAGTTATTTTATCTAAAGCAGTCCACCATACTGCCACCCCATAAGTGAGTATCGGTCTGATGACCGCTGTGTATAGCCAGTGGGTGATACGTGGCGACAAGCCCCACTTGTTTCCAATAGCTTTTTTACAGGAGAAAAGTGCCAGTGTGGCCTTTCTAATTCTTTCTTGTATATTTGGTTTCCAGCTCAACTTTTTGTCTAAAATCAGACAGATCAATCAGATCTGAGAAGTTAAGTGGAATACCATTTATTGATGGAGGGTCTATATTCGGAATTTTATATTTCCTTGTAAAGAGGACAAGTTCAGTTTTGTGGGGACTTACACCTAATCCACATTTGTCTGTCCATTCAAGTAGTTTGTTGAGAGCAGTTTGCATTAATTCTGTTATGATTTGAAGATGCTTTCCCGATATTGCAATGGCAACGTCATCAGCAAATGCAATAACTTTGAAACCATCCGCTTCTAGATCTGACTAGGAATCCGACACAAACATTTTGACGCGAGGTCATCACTAAAGAGAACCATGTCTGAAAATTTCATCCAAATTGTGGGCCTCAGCATAAGTAAGATGGGCGTGGCAGTTTAAATTAAAGTTTAATTAAAATTATTGTCTTAACCTTCTCCCTGTTAAAAAAAAAGCTCTGAAAATGTCATCTAAATTATAAGAACCTTTTCCGAGAGACCAATTACAGAAATTGATTGTTTATAATAACTTAATAATAATATTAAAAATTTTTGCCGATACCAAATGATACTACCGAAAGTATCGGTAAATTTGGGTCCAAAAAATGCGGTATCGTTTGGTATCGTCTCGGTATCGTTTCGGAGCTGGTATCGTCTAGGTATTTTTGGTTTCCGATACCGATACCAAATAATACCGAGACTTTTCTGGTATAGTGGCCAGCCCTAATTGAAATTATATTGTATTTATCAGAATAAATTTAATTTTCGAGTAAAGTAAATTTCATGTCAATTTGAAAAAACCTTTGTTTTATTCTATTTCAAAATTCCATGCCTCTAAAAAAAACTCCCTTTATGAAAAGCAATTACATTTATTCAGGACTTCATTTTTAGGACCTATTTTTCATTTTATAAGGTGAAAGTTGGCCATATACTTACCTTAAATGCCGTATAAAATTCCAATAATTCGTATACTACTTACCAACACACATACAAACATGTTATACCTATATTTTTTTTTAATTTTAGAAAGTGAACCGAAATATTTTGCCAACAAGTTAAATTGCACAGAGTTCTTTATTGTAATCTTCATTAAGGCACAATCAAGAAAGTTAAAAACAACTTACAACAAACAATTCAATCCATGATGGCTGTTAACATGAAGGTTTAGTGATGCCTTCAACACTTCATAGGTAACATTAATCATCCAATGCTAACACAACAACACAAAAAAACCTTCATTACAACACAATTTCAATGGTAATATAACCTTATTACACAAGGGTAATTTTCCTTTAAGCTTGAAACATTAAAAATGTTGTTATAGAGTTTTGTATAGCGCTAAGGGAGGTTCGAAAACGATTATATTCTCCAGGCCCATTCAAAAATGTTTATATACGCACTCGTTTAACTCTGCTAATCTCTATCCCTTCGTGCTATGCCAAAAGACAAAGCCCTGTGGCACAGAAATGTGAGGATTGATGATTAAGATTGGCTTGAATGTGACAGGTACCTACGTGAGTTAATGCGTACTCATCTTTCCCAACAGGGTATACGAGTATACAATTTAAAATGCGATGCTCACATCACAACCAATGACACTAGAAATTATGTACTTTGTGATGACGAGTAAGCACGAGGATATCATCCCCTCTGTAGAAGAATTAATTCACAAAACGTGAATACCATGAAGTGAGGAGGTTTTTTAAAAAGTAAACATTGTACTTGTCCATGTCCTTGTTCCTCATTGTGAATGCGTATATTTTGTTCATAGTCGTATGACAATGGCATATACCTAGAAAAGAAATTCTATAAATCACAATATACTGAACAGAATGTTAGAAAACTGGGTCAAATATTGAACTTGACTGAATGCTGATTAACTTTTAGCATTTTGTTTTAAAATTGTATAAAAATATGTAGAAAATAAATCAATATATCGGGTTTTTCAATAAGACCGCCACAAAAGTTTTTATAAATAAAACAAAAACGGTTTTGGATATCAATGAAATTCTTTGTTCCTGTGAAAGTACGTTTGATGCCATGTCTCTGTCGCTCTACTTTTGTAGCGGCCATGTTGAAAAACCCTTTAGAACAACCATATGTAAGCTACAATTTGCAGCCTCACATTTTCCCAAAAAAAAAAAAACTGATTTGCCATTTTTTGCCTAATTTTCCTGGGTTAATATAAATTATATTTGTGGTTATATGTACAATTGGCAGCACTGAATGCACAGCGGAAAATGTTTAAAGAGATTTCCCTCAAAAGTCCACACAAAAATGACGCACCGAAATTGAATTTTTTGTTAGGTAATTACTAAGATAAAAATACGTGACCTTATTAAGATATTGGACAAAGAACTGCAAAAGAGACCAAAGAGTGTGGAAGCTGTCACTGAACCTTAGAAGTCATGTACGCCCAAAAATTAAAAAAATTATTATCCATTCAGACTGAACATGATCAGCCGGGCCTGCTTGTGCAAGAAAAATTCATGGAGTTTAAGTCAAAAGCATGTACAACACTGCGATGTGAGCTTTTTTTGAAGAAAAAATATTAAATTTTTTTCTGAGTTATTCAAATTTTAAGTTTAATTGTAAACGCTTTGTAGCTAGCATTTGAACAGTATGAAAGTGCATTCTTCTAATAATACTGTGACAATCTGCTTAGTAAAAATACCTAAAACATAAAGGGAGGTGGAGGCTTCCGCAGTCCACATAAGCTCGGCTTTCTGTCAAAACCTCATCAAAACCTCGTCTTAAAATGCCATTTTAAAGGAATGCGTGTTTTTTAAACTTGTGGTTTTCAAGAAAAAATAAAATGTTTTAGAAATGGTTTGGGGCAAGTAACTGCCACGGCTGACTCGAATAAATTCCAGTCGATAGGTCCAATTTTCGAACATTTGGAAACTATGAATCATTGTGTGAGCATTACATTTTATTTTTTATAGGAAGATACTTTGTATCTTTCCTCATTATCATAGGCTGTTTAATATTATTGCAAGGTTATATGAGGGTGTTCTGACAATGTAACCATTCGTGAATTCAGTAGTCACTATAATCATTGATTAAAGATGATTAGCTATGAAAAAATTGACCTTGAGTTTTATGGTCACAAGTCCGTAACCAAAGAAGAAAGCAATTTTTCTTAGATTATAAAGGGTTTTTCAACAGGGACGCTACAAAAGTAGAGCGACAGGGACAGCAAACGACGCCATATTTCTTGAGCTCTTTTGACATTTCTCTTCACTAAGGTTTGCCATTTTATGATGGAAGGATATACGAGCCAACAACGAGTCAAAATTATTAAAATTTACTACCGAAATTCGGAGTCAGTGGCCTCAACGTTAAGAGCGCTACGTCCAATTTATGGTCGTCATAATCGTCCTAGCAGATCAATAATTGAGCGTCTAGTGGAAAAATTTGAATCCACAGGCACAGTACAAAATGTTCCCGTGCCAGTGAGACAAAGAAGTGCCCGTAGTGTCGAGAATATTGCCTTACTGCTGAGGCTTCAGTTGCAGAAAGCCCAAATGTGTCTCTCACACGTCGTTCTCAAGCGCTGGGCATCTCTGTGACGTCGTTGTGGCGAATTTTGCGAAAAGATCTTGGCCTACATCCTTACAAGATTAAATTGACACAAGAACTGAAGCCGCTTGACCACCAGAAGCGTCGTATGTTCGTGAATTGGGCTGAGCAACAACTTGAAAATGATTCGGATTTTCATCGAAAAATCATCTTCAGCGATGAGGCTCATTTCTTGCTGAATGGCTTCGTCAATAAACAAAATATGCGGTATTGGTCTGGCAGCAATCCACACGTACTCCATAAGTCATTATTGCATCCCGAAAAAAATACGGTTTGGTGTGGTTAATGGGCCGGTGGCGTCATTGGGCCGTGCTTCTTCCGTGATGATCAGGACCGGCATGTTACTGTGAATGGGGATCGCTACCGTTCAATGATAACCGAATATTTTTGGCCCAATTGCATGATATGGACTTGGAGGACATGTAGTTCCAACAGGACGGCGCCGCAAGCCACACAGCGAATGTCACAATCAATTTATTGGAAGCAAGTTTGGAGAACGTGTTATCTCACGAAATGGTCCAGTCGCTTGGCCGCCTCGGTCGTGCGCCGTTAGACTTTTTCCTGTGGGGCTACGTCAAGTCTATGGTCTATGCCAACAAGCCAGCGACGATTGATGAACTTCGTACGAATATCGAACGTGAAATTGCAGCAGTATCGGCCGATTTATGCTTGAAAACCGTCGAAAATTGCGTTCAGTGTCTGGACTTCTGCAAGCGTGCCCGTGGTGGCCATGCAAAAGAAATCGAGTTCCATACATAATGGCATCGAACGTACTTTCACAGGAATAAAGAATTTCATTGATATCAAAAATTGTTTTTCTATTATTTAAAAAAACTTTTTTAGCGCTCTTATTGAAGATCCCGATATATGATGGTGGCAAAAATTATGAATAAATTACTCTTAAGCGTACTATTAATTTAACTTCACTAGATGATCTTATAGTAAAAAGTTTGCGGCCAATAAGCAAAACAGGCAATATTTTCAAAACAAAAAATGTCTCAAAAAATATTGCTCCAATTGTGATAGAAAAGGGAGGATACACTTGGGCCTATGCGTACTTTTTTGAATAAAGTTTTTTAATTGGTTTTAGAAAATAAAATTCTGAATTTCATAGCATAGTTATGGCATGTTTTTCGAAAAATTAAAACTGGACATATACACATTAATTTATTTATAACAGTTCCTATTTAGATAAAACAAAAGAAGAATGTTTTTTAATATCCACTAAATCGGCTTTATTTGATAGGTAACTTAATTGCATTAGTATTTCAATAAAATATATTTACCAACCGGGCACGTCCACCCTAATATGCTGGTTCAATTTTCACACCATCTTTGCAGTAAACCAGGCTATATTTCAGATACTCGTATAACGTGTCGAGTGTTGGCTCCCAAGTGCTCAATTATTTTTTGGTTTATCGACGTTAAAAGAGGAACTGAACCAATCCTTTTATGGCGTTAAATTGCACGCACGAACGAGGTGACTAGTTAAGAGATCTTTTTCGTGAAAATAATCGTTCGTCAAATGTTTCTTTCAGTAAAGTAAGTGTATCATGCACTGTGTGGCATTAGCCATTAGATGCCTTCCTGCCGATACATGTCTGTAACATAAAATAATAAACCTGACAATAAACGTGACTTGCTGTACCACCGTTTACTTTAACATTTTTACCATCATTATTATTCATTTTTGAAGACAAATGATCCAATGGTTTCACCGGCTCAGTGTACCAAATGGAGTCGGTGATAACATGGTGTTTAGATAAATACTGCAATTTGACCTGTTTATTGACATCGCTCTATAGTCCAGTAAAACTAAATAGAATAATTCGAAATATCTACGAAAAATACTGCGTCGATTTTTTTTATTTCAATAGTTTCTTGGAGAGTTTAAATCCACAATGGTTGACCAAAAAAAGTATATGCGTTGTCCGCCATTTTGAAAAAAAGCTTTTAAAGGCCCCAATGCAACTTTCTTGGCTCCTTCTGAACATAGAGTAATATATTTTGTTTGGCTTTGAAGGTATGCGAGCATTTTATAAAGCTTTTGCGTACAAATATTTTTGGCATCTTTTTCAGAAAAACTGTCAAAATGTTTGAGTCAAAATAGATTCTTAGAGTTTGTCTCGCTTATTTTTTGGTAGAACACGTAATTTCCTACATTTTTGTATATTTACAGTCGTATTTATAAACTTTGTCTAACTTTAGACAGCCGTTCAACTCCAAAAAGTTATTAATAAACTCTGTTCATTGTTGTCCTAAGGTCGCCTAACTATGACAATGGCATCGGTTGATTTATTTAGCTGGAAATTTTATTTCATTAAATAAGGCATATTTCCAACTACAAAGGACTTTTAAAAAAACTGCCTAACTAGTCAACCGTCTAAAAAATCGAATAAATAAGACTGTTAGTTTTTATGTATACCTAATTAAAAATGTCTTACATACAACATAACAAAGTTGCCAATATTCAGCAAGTAATTCCATATGGGAAATAACGATTCATTCAATTCATTCATTCAATCACCACTTCAGTGACCAAGTGGGTGAGTGCCTTTAGTCATTAAGTTAACGAGTTACCACTTCAAATTATGGAAACTCACATAAATTCAGTCAAATATTACTGGAAAACTAATACAGTAATTCGAACCCTGGTTGTAGCATAGGACGCTTAAAAGTCGTTTCCATTATTCACGGTCTACTGCTAGATATTTTAGCTAGTATGGCCATTTCATCATCCTAGTGTCTGCTTCCAAGATTACTTAAAATTAATTTTTGGCATTTTTTTATCAGTATCAAAAATTAGCTCATTACTTAACACATATTGAATATTTTTATGATGGGAAAACTGTCTCCAGGTATAAAGTATATTTTGATTCAATGATTATGGAGTCAAATGTGTTTCTAATCCTGATTCGAAACATCCGAGTAATGTTTGATAAGGAATTAGGTAAATTTTTACTTTTATTTAACAATCGGTTTGGTTTTTATATCTGGCTATTGAATATATTGGAAAATAAGAGGTTGAAAGGAACAATAACGTCCAAGGGTTTTTGTAATTGTATATTTTTGTTTGGAATATACGCATGCTTAAAATCAAAAAGGCTAATAAATTCACCCGTGCGTTTCTTTTCAATATGTTTGCTACAACTCGAAAACCAAGACAAATTTGCCAATTTTACGCCTAAGACTTTTTGTTCAAAATTTAATTAATAACGCTTTAAGCTGAACGTATTTAAAAATCCATTTTAGGTAAAGACTTACGAGATAAAGCCATTTAAACTTAACCATTTCATAAAATTTTTCACAGTTTTTGTCCGAAAGCCAGCACCTAGTATCAAATCTTTGTCTTTATATTAATTGCGCCAGCCATTCAGTCTAAAGATGTGGAAGCGTTTAAAAAGAGTGGGATAGCAAATTTGAGGGGCTTACTTTTGAATATTCTGTATCAAAATCAAACAAGATCAAAATCTTATGTTAAAATATTTTCGAATATGAAAAAAAGCTATGTAGTACCTACCAAAAAAAGCTTACAGGCAAAAACTGAGTAAAATTGTAAGAAATTTTTAATTTTGAATCTTTGTCAATTTTGAATGAAATAATCTTTTGAAGATGCCATATTTAAGCCTTTAGCCTCTTCTTTATTTCACTTACACCAGTCTAGAGCTTTAAGCCTTTAAAAAAAGACGTGAAAATCTTTTATGATTCGATCTTTTTTGTTGGTTTTGTGTTAACTTTTAGAATAAAAATTTTCTTATACATTTTTTTAAACAAACCATTCAGATGAAAAACTTAATTTTTCACAAAATGTTTTGGGTCCATGAAGCTGCGTCCACCACAAATTAAATAAAATGCACGAATTGATCGCACGTTCTTGTTCTTATGTTCAAGGCACTGAGGGTCTTAGAAAATTATACATATGTAAAGACAAGGAAAGTATGAGACAAAAATGTTTAAGAGCATGAAAAACAATATTTAAATTAGCTAAAAAAAACTTCGTTGAGAGCTTGGGATGAAAAAAGATCTTAATTCTTTATTGAATATGATTATATGGACAAGAAAAAAAAATTAAATTGTAGGAAACGATTTTCCTTAAAAATAATTTTTTATATATAAAAAATGTTAAAACATTTTTAAGGAAAACTTTTGGTATTGTAAAGTCTAAATAAAACACGTCATTAAAGATCGAGTGTCCAACACCAACTGGCATTTATTTATTAATTATTCCTTATCTCCACAGAGAGTTTACAAGTTTACAGGGCTTACAGGGTTTAAAGTATGCAGATATTTATTTATTTGCACATAAAAATAAAATTAAAAAAAAAAAATCGTCAACCCGTTTTTGAAATATCGAACTTTCAACCAAAAACATTGAAATTCAAAAACTTTTTTATGAAAATTGTGATATGCAGTTTTATTTAATATTATCTGAAATTTGAATGTAAGATAAATTTATCTAAATCCGTTCAGCCGATGATTAGAAAATTCAAAGAAAAAGAACACGTTCTATTTGACAAGTACTATTAATAGACAAGTATATTAAATTTCTAAGTACAAAACTATATTTTTTTTTTAGTAGATCGTTATAATTTTAGTATTTGGAAAAAGTTTAATCAAAAACGAGTGAGCTATTTTTAAGAAAAAATATTTTCCTTTCCGGTTTCTTTACTTTTGTATGGGAGGTACCGTTAGTTTTCCATATATGTAAATTTTTTTCTAAAAATTATTTAGAGAGCACTGAAAAACTCTTAAATACCGAGTTTCGCTAAAATCGATCATACCGCTCTTGAAATATTTGATTTTCAAAAAAAAAATTTGACTAATTTTTTTGTCCAAAACCAAAAAATATTTTTTTTTAATTTAAGTACACAAACATATTAATATTTATTTGAAGCCTCTGTATAAGCATTGAAATCAGTCATACCGTTTTGAAAAAAATCGAAAATAAATATAATCACCAAAAACCACTATGTACCAAGTTTGAAGAAAATTGATTGGGCCGTTTAGCCTTTAGACGAACAGATAGACAGAATCGTGCCACGATTGGTGTCGTCTCTATTGCCCAACTTTTTCTTGCACGAATCCAAAACTTGCCTTTTATTACCTATATCGCAAGTAAAAAGTATTTAAATCGTTCTTTATTGTATTTATTTACAACTAGCAAAATTGCTTGAAAGTTTCATAAAAAATTATATTTTATAAAAAAAATTTTGGTTACAATAAAAAAAAATGTTGGTATGCAAATTTTAAGTATATAATAAAATACATTAATGAACGTAATTTCAAACAAAATTTATCAACCCGTTTTTGAAATATTGAATGTTAAAAAAAAAATATATATGCTACAGTAATCCACTTTTTTGTATGCAAACCGTTGGAGCCGTTTTTAAGATAGATAAGCTTTTCCTTAACGGTTGTATCGCAAGCACCGTTATTTTTGGATAGGGCTGACCACGATACCAATTCAAACGATACTTTTGTAAATACATATATCGTCTCAGTATCGTCAAAATCGAAAAATTTCAGTATCGTCCCGGTATCGGTCTCGTTAGGTCTCGTGTAACAAAATCGGTTTCAAACATACGTATATAAAATGCACGACTTGGTTGCATTTTCTTGATCTTGCAGTTGAACTTGATTGGTATTTTAAAGATTGAATAAAAAATAAAACTATAAAATTACTATAATTACAACAATCTTTTCAATTAATATTTTTTTCATTGTCTTTACAATTTTAAAGAGCTTATTTCAAAATGTCTAAGGTTCCGATTAGTTATCCGAACAAAAATTTTTCGTCAAAATTACATTTCAGGAAAACAATGCTTTTACAAAATTATTGGGGTCGTTTAAAAAAAATATGCAACGCAGTTGGTGGACTTCAGTCTCAGTTGAAGTCTCTTCCTTCACCTTAAAGGAACGAAATCAAAAAAATTCATCCAAATGATTGGTTTCAGAAAAACAAAGCAAAAGAAAAAATGGGCTCGGTACCGGTTCCGCATAACTTAGTCTCGTTTAGTCTCGAATAACGATGGCTCAGCTGGGTATCGTCTCGATATCGTTTCGGATGTTTTGGAGCTAGTATCGTTCCGGTTTTCTATACCGATACCAAACGATACAACCTTTAGTTCAAAATTTGAAGAAAATCGCTTTAGTGGTTTAGGCTGTAGATCAAGGTACAGACAGACAGACATACAGATATGATTTCAGGCAAATGATTAATTACACGGGTACGCGTGTTTTAACGAATTGATACCCGTGTACTCGTGTACTTTGTTAATACACGTGTAAATAAAAATACACGTGTAAGTATTTAAAAAACCCTTGAACATACCAATAATTGATTTTCAGTTCTGGTATGAAGACAACATTGACAACAAGATTTTTATCAGGTTTCAGAAAAATAAATAAGCATAAATATATACAGAGATATAACTGTTATTTGAATGGACTATAGTAGAGGTTTCTATCATAAAACAACTTTGTACCTATTCCAAAGATAACTGTACCTGTTTTTAACGTGCTCGCATCAGAAAATATTGTAAGACGAGTTCAAGAATAATTGCATGTTTTTTGTTTAATAAACGTGTAATTATAAATATACATGTAAATATAAGGATACGGGTTCATGCACAGATGATAAATTACACGGGTAACACGTGTTTTTAACTATACGTGCATCAAGGTGCTCTAATACAGACAGAAATAACTGAGCCACCCACTTTTTTTGAGTTCTCTACCATCTAGCCCAGGAAAATTAGACTTTCACTTCTAAAAAATTCCGATAAAGCTGAATTTTGGTGGAGAAATTTGTTTTGACGTCTTTACCATTCCCTGAAAAGTTACGTAAATTTGGACCGGGGTTTAATTTTTTTGGGGGGTGGGGGGGGGGGGGGGGTCGGTGGGTTGAAGGGGGTTAAAGGGGGTACAATTCTGTTTTTTTCTTAATTTCTCGAAAGCTATAAGTTGTTTTTGAAAAAATGTGAAGGTATAAATTGTAGCTTATGTCATTCTACACATAAAAGATTAACATACTTTTTTTTCATACAAGCAACAGATTCTGAGAGAATTATACAAGAACTTCACGGTGGATTAAATTTTGTCAAAAAAATTATTAAAATTTCCAAAATTGATGGGCTAATGTTTTTGTACGATTTGATTTTTACTACATCTCTTCTTTATAAAACCAAGTTTTTGAGGTGCCCGGGGAAAGGGGATGACCACAATCTTAAAAAAAAAAAATCATTTGGTTTTTGTTCAACCACTTGATGAAATTTCCTTTAAAAACAAAATTATTGAAGAATAATATTTAGACAGTAAAATTATCTAAAAAATGAGCTATTAATAAACTCTGTAGGTTTATTAATCTTGAAGTTATAGTGTTTCATAGTTACCCTTTTTATTTTGTACTGAAATAACGGTTTTTGTTTATATCTAAGCAGATATAATTTTTTTCAAAAAATTAATGAGCTCATATTAATGCTCATAAAATTCTGGACAAAAAATATTACAACACTTTTTTTCGTAGGAGCTATAAATTTTGAGAAAAACGTGCACATACTTTTTTACAAAAGCAAAATGAGGAAAAAAATTCATTACAGTGAAAAGCTCTTATTACGTTATTCTTGAGATCTATTGCTCCTACGAAAAAAAGTGTTATAATATTTTTTGTCCCGAATTTTATGAGCATTAATATGAGCTCATTAATTTTTTGAACAAAAAATTATATCTGCTTAGATATTAACAAAAACCGTTATTTCAGTACAAAACAAAAAGTGTTACTTTGAAACAAGATTAATAAACCAACAGAGTTCATAAATAGCTTATTTTTTAGATAATTTTATTGCCTAAATGTCATTTTTTCATGATTTTGTTGTAAAAGGAGACTTCATATATTCGCTGAACAAAAATCAAATAAATTTCTTTTTCAAGATGGTGGTCCTCCCCTTTCCCCGGGCACCCCAAAAACTTGGTTTTATAAACAAGTGATGTAGTCAAAATCAAATCGTACAAAAACTCTAGCCCATCGATTATGGAAATTTTAATAAATTTTTTGACAAAATATAATCCACCGTGAAGCTCTTGCATAATTTTCTCAGAATCTATTGCTTGTATGAAAAAACTTATGATAATATTTTTTGTGTAGAATGACATAAACTACAATTTGTACCTTCACATTTTTCAAAAAAAAAAAATTATAGTTTTCGAAAAATTAAGAAAAAACGGAATTTTACCTCCTTTAACGCCCCCAAAAAAATTAAGCCCCGGTCCAAATTTACGGAAGTATTCAGGAAATGGTTAAGACGTCAAAACAAATCTCTCCACCAAAATTAAGCTTTGTTGTAATTTTTTCGTACTTTTGCCATTTTTTTGTCTAATTTTCCTTGACTAATCGTAATGTCATGTTTGATTTCTTACTTGCGATATAGATAAGGGCAAGTTTTGCATTTGTGCAAAAAAGCAATTCGATATAACAATTAAACATAGCATTACGATGATAGACAACTTTTAAAAAGTATTTGGCACAGTTCTTCTGTGTGTCCTTTTTGGTAAAAAAAATACCAAAAACCCTTTACCGGTACCTGTCGTATAACAGTTTTCTTGATTTTCGACTTTTGCAATAACGGTTCACACGATTTCAATAAAAAATTTTGTACAAAAGCTCTTTCCAAATGTTAATAATATTGCATATAAAAATGTTCAATAAAATTATTATTTCTTTTTTAATTCAATACTTCAAAAACGGGTTGATGAATTTTCTTGAAATAAAGTAAGCTTGGACATAAGATCAAGCTCGTGCAATCCAGTAGTGCATTTTATTTTTTGTATAAATCCTAAACTTACCCTTTAACTTAGTATATCGCAAGTAAAAATTATTTTAACAGAATTATTATAATTTAAGTTAATTATTGCATTTAAAATTCTGAAACGAATAAATAAATAATCTGAAATGATACTTTGAACTCATACCAAAGCTTTTCTTCCTAGCTTTGACATTGATACAAATAAATTTTTAAGCCAACAATACTTTTCCCATACCAAACAATTTTGTGCGTCGGTCGTTTATGTCTTAATATAAATAAAGTATCCCTTGTCTATAGCTTCAAAGCCTGTCGAAGTAGTCAGTTTAAACTATAATCAGTCCTTCATTTTTTATTAAATTATTTTAATTTTTCTTTTATCCTCCTTTGAAGACGGTGTGGTGGTGGTTGCTGTTATGCAATTTGAAAGACAAAGCCGACTGATTGTCTTATTCAAATGAATAAAACATTATCAGCTTAAATATTTAATCAAAAAGCAATTTGTAGAATTAATTTCAAAAAAGTCAGCACTATGAGATCCGGCCTATTTTGCGCGCAATTTTGTTTTGTTTTTTATGTAGATTTGGAGCATGTATCTACTATGGGCTTCGAGAATTAATTAATGTCATTGAATTTTCGCTACAAACTGACAATCTGACATAACACAATTGTTTAATTCATTTTGATGTGCTATCAAATTATAACACTTTTCTTTTGTCTTCTTTTTTATTGTGTATTTGCAGATTCAGATAGTGTGTACGTTCATGTCATTAAAAGCGAGCATCGAGCAGCAATGCAACATGAGCATGCCAGCCGCCTTGATGTTCCCAACTGGATTATAGCTATTTCATCATTGTTCTATATCCTTCAAAATGTCCACATCCTAAAGTCCGTGAGTGGGGTGTGGGTGGGGAATTGTGTGGAAAAACAGTTAGCAGCTGGACATCAATTATTGATTGCAAGTAGATAGCATACCAAACATTGAGAAGCCAATAACGAACAAAATTAAAAAAAAAAAAAATAAAACTAATTAAATAATTACGAGTATCAAAGTAGAATACAAAAAAAAAAAAAATAGAGTAAGTAGTGAATATTCTTTTTTTACAGACTTATGATGATTGTAAATGAAAATACCTAATTGAAATAGTTAGTTTAACAATGTAATTTATCTTTTAGAACAAAAAAGAAAATGAAAATGTTTCATAAAGTGTCTGTAAATAGTAAAAAATAAAAAAACAAAGTTTAAATAAATAAATATAACGAATTCAAAATTAAAATACATACAAAATTAATTATATGTAGGTTAAAGAAATAGTGAAAACTAAATTTGAAATAATGTACCTAGATGTATAAAAACAAAGAACTGTAAATACAAAAAAATGTGAATAACTAAGGTATAAGCTCGATGTAAAGTTTAATATTAAAAAATACGTTCTTTTGACTAGAACAAAGAGATATTTGTATTCGAAAAGAAAAGAAAAAAAAATTAACCAAAAAACGTAGATATACAATCACAAGTATAATTCTCTGGGATATGTTATTTTTGTTTGTTTGTTTAATTTAGTTTTTGATAAATCTAGCAACTAGTATTTTATAGAAAATTACAAATAAAACTACAACTGAAGTGAAAATATTCTCATATTAAGCAGGTTAAGTGAATAATGATAATGTAACTACCTTCATTATAAGATCGATGTTGTTTAATATCAACATTAGCTGAACCCTGAATCGCCATGCAGCTCCACCCATTAAACATTTTTTTAAAATTATTTCCTTACTATTCTATCAGTGATGTAACTTTATCCATACTTTTGAACTCAAATCAATCATTTACTTACTTAGGTCCACGGACCTGTTACGTCCGTGTGGTTCCCCTTGCGGGGCATAGGGCTTAAACGAAATTTCATCGAGTTGTTGAAAAATCACTTTCTTTTTCAAGATGGCGGTCATGCCCTTACCCCGTGCACCCCAAAAACTTGGTTTTGTAAATAAGAGATGTAGCCAAACTCTAATCGTACAAAAACCTTAGCCCATCGATTAGGCAAATTTTAATAAATTTTTTTGACAAAATTTAATCCACCGTGAAAGTTCTTGCATAATTTTTTCAGAATCTGTGCTTGTATGAAAAAAAGTATGTTAATCTTTTTTGATCACATTTTTTCAGAAAAAACTTATTGCTTTCGAGAAATTAAGAAAAAACTGAATTTTAGCCCCTTTAACCCCCCCAACAAAATTTAAGCTTCGGTCCAAATTAACGGAACTTTTTAGGAAATGGTTAAAACGCCAAAACAAAGTTCTTCACCAAAATTTAACTTTGTCAGAATTTTTTCGAAGTTTTGCCATTTTTTTGTTTAATTTTTCTAGACTATTATTTTTCAACCTCTTTAAGAGTTGTATTATCCACTTCTAGTAGATTTTATACAACCAAAACAAAAGCTCATAACTCTATTAAACTCTTGCTTTCTTTACAGAAACCTTTCTGAAGCTATCTGCTAAAACCTAAGCTTTGTTAATATTTTCAACAGCGCTCGTTTAAACTTCTTTAAGACTGCCCAGAACTTACTTTAAAACTTCGATAATGTTCCCCTTTTTATGTTTAAAGAAATTTTACAGAAGTTTTTCAGAAATGAGAAAGTGTATTCAGTTAGGCCGAAACGAACTTGAAATGTTAGTTGGAGTATGTGCGGCCTTAGGTTATGACAAAAACAAAAAAAAAATTAAATAAATACTCAATCTCACTCGCACTTTTTACACAATTTTCTTGCATTTTGCACTGTTGTGCAATAAAACCTTTCAAACGATATATAATTTATATGCCTTCGGCTTTAATCGTTAATTGCCGTTTTATTTAGTTTCCTCTTCAACGATATAAACTTCTTTCACGGATACTAGAACTATCGCACCCAGTAGTTTTGAAATGGAAATAAAGCCAATTTGGCGCTATATCTTATTTGTGTGAAAGTTAGGCTCAATTTTAGATTTGGTCTTGTTTTACGTCACCAAAAAAATAAAATGGAAAGAATGAAAAAAAAAGAAAAATAAAGATATAATTCTCGAATTACAAACCAGTTCTTATTTTCATTTTTGAAAATTTTGATAAGCCCACAGCCCAATATTTTATTTAAGTATTAGGTATAGTACAGGTAAAATAGGATAAATAAAAAAAAAAATTGGTTCCATCATGAAACTTGGTGAAAAAGTTTCATGTACAATGAGAATGAAGAATCAAAAGAGTCTATACAAATATTTCATATGGAAGGGTGTTTCTTTTTGAGGGGTAAAGGGGGGGGGGGGGGAAGTTGTGGTATATCAAACGGACAAATTTACCTTGGTACAACCTAAGCACATGACACATGTTTTTAAGGTAGTTTTATCTTGCTGAATCAAATGACACCAAAACTAAATTTATACGACTTCCGTGGAAAAAGTTACTGTCATATTTATTTTAGGATGACTGTATTTTCAGTATAAGTGTTTACCGAAACCCAATTGGGAACAGTGGTCTATTATTAAAATTTGGCATATGTGGTTCATTTGTCATGTCATGTCATGTCATCAAATAATCAATAATAAGAAAATATCTATGGCAAAAAGGTGTTTTTTTCGGAGGTTGAGGACAAGGTGGATTTTATACCAAAAATACTAAGACAAAAATGGTACCATCATGTAACTTGGTAAAAATGTTACCATAACTTCGAAAATGTCGAGTTCAAAGAGTCTATGAAAACATCAAGGTTGGAAGGGTGTTTTTTTTAAGGGAGGGGGAATTGTGGAATTTTTATCTAAGAACCTTTGATAAAAATTGTACCCTCATGAATCTTGGTAAAAATGTTTTATTTGCTATGAGAATGAAGAATCAAAAGAGTCTATGAAAATATTTATAGCAAAGGGTGTGTTTTAGGTGACGAAGGAAAGTAGATACTGTTACAGAAAACACCTGGGAAAATGGTACACAGATAAAACTAGGCAAAAATGAAGGATTTGCCATATCATGAGAATGAAAAGTGTCCAGAAAAATATCTATAGGCAAAGGGTGTTTCTTATAGCAAGTAAAAATATACGTTTTCAACAAAATTTTTTTCTAATCGAGCTATTCATAATGTAAATGGTATGTTTACAAGTTCTTTCAAAATAAGGGTTTGTTTTTATATTTATACGTCAAGTAAAATGTAACCAAAAGCTGTATAAAAAATGCTCTTATAACATGATAAATAAAGAAGCAAAAAATGTCTTATAATTAAGATATAAAGCAGATAGCCTTTAATGCTGTCCTACCTTCATATATCTATTTTAATGAATGCATGTTAAAACCAACAAGTAAAAACAAGTTATTTGTTTAAATCATGGTCTTTTTAATTTTTTAAATGAAACAAGAATATAACTATACAAACATGAGTTCTTAAAACAAAAATCGAACTCAAGTAACAAAAATTAACTTAAGTATGCTAGAATATGGCAAGATTAAGCGGTTCAATTTTCAATAGCCCACCGATGAATACCTACAAGTAATAAATAATAAGTTAAAAAAGGAACAAAATTTACTTTACTGACTTACAAAAACAGAACGATATTAATCATCATCTTCAATCAGGTCTTCGGGCTTGAAATCCATCGGTTCTTCCTGTTTATATAAGTCTGCATTGTGACACTTGAAACCTTCACAAACTGTGCACAGTTCTGTGCATGCTATGGCACTTTTCTTACCGCTGCGTTGTGAAGTTGAACAATTGCCTTTACAGGCACAAGATACCAATTTCAAAATTTCTTCTGGAGCAGCTTCAAGTGTCATTTTTATAGGAAGCAACATATTTCCATCCTTTCGCATCTAACCCCATTGCTCAGGCAATAGTTTGCTACCAAGCCACAACTGTATCTGATAGTAGCATCTTAAAGAATGTTAAGCAGCACTGCCAGCCGTAGGTGGAAGGGTTTCCAATTTTGCACTGTTCTTTCTTAAAGACTTTTCGAAAAACTTATACCTCAGTTCATCTAATGAGTAATTACCAGTTGTATCACTGTAAAATGCCAAAAATAAATTTTCTACAGCTTCTCTTACTTCACTTTATGTTGAAAGTTGGGAGTTAAAAATTGAGATAGCTTTATCCATACCAGCCTCTGAAACTAATATTTCAAGAAAATGTTTTTTTTTTCCTTTTCCTTGAAAAAAGTTGATTTTGATATTTTGGGTTTAAATAAATTAACAATATTTTAGATATTTTTATGAACCCTTTTCATTCTCATGATATTACAAATCCTTCATTTTCGCCTAGTTTTATCTATGTACCACATTCCCAGGTGTTTTTCTGTAACAGTATTTACTTTCCTTCGCCACCTAAAACACACCCTTTACTATAAATATTTTCATAAACTCTTTTGATTCTTCATTCTCATAGCAAATAAAACATTTTTACCAAAATTCATGAGGGTATCATTTTTATCAAAGGTTTTTAGATAAGAATTCCATAATCCCCCTCCCTTAAAAAAAAACCACTCTTCCAACCTTGATGTTTTTATAGACTCTTTGGACTCGACATTCTCGAAGTTATGGTAACATTTTTACCAAGTTACATGATGGTACCATTTTTGTCTTAGTATTTTTGTGTATAAATTCCGCCTTGTCCTCAACCTCCGAAAAAAACACCCTTTTGCCATAGATATTTTCTTAGATTTTTCATATTATTGATTTTCATGACAAATGAACCACATATGCCAAATTTTAAAAATTAATTTAATTTAAAACTGCCTTAAGAATATGTGTCATGTGCTTAGGTTGTACCAAGGTAAATTTTTCCATTTGATATACCACAACTTCCCCCCCCCCTCTACCCCTTAAAAAAAACACCCTTCCATATGAAATATTTGTATAGGCTCTTTTGATTCTTCATTCTCATTGTACAAGAAACGTTTTCACCTAGTTTCATGATGGTACCAATTTTTTTTTTGAAGCCCTTTCTGTACTATTTTACCTGTACTAGTAGGCCATGCCATTGAACATGCTTCAGAAAGATAAATAGTTGCGGAAAGGCTTTCGAAATACAAACATAATGTAATATTATCAATCGAAAAATCTCCATGCTTTGTGGACTGCAGAGGTACATATATGGCCTTAGAGCTCAAAACTGTGCTGGCTCTATGGAACATGCAAATACAACAGTTATACCTACATATTTTTTTTTTTTCAAGATGGGTATGCAAATCATTTCATTTTAATATAGCGCAGCAAAAAAAATTTCAAGTTTGTCGAATGATGAAATAATTTAAGTGTGAAATTTTTCATTAAATGGAATGACCAGTATTGGAACTAACATATTTTCAATTGTAGGACCAATTGTATTTTGTTAATTATTTTTTCATCTCGGTGGCATTTTAACACAACATACTATACCCGTATGGAAACGTATTTAGTTATCGTTGGTAAGGTATTCGTAGGTACTTGTTCAATATCATTATTTGCTTACTGTAATTCATTAAATTTTTGCCACAGAAATACCTTACAAATTAAATTAATATTTAAATGCATTTTTATACTTATACCAATAGAAAGTGAGTCCATCAACGAACAATATGAAATTTATGTCAATAAAATTTTAAAAAATCTCGAGTCATTGTATTGAATGACCAAGGCATGGTGTCGGCTTTGATGATAGTCCACTGTAATTCTTTTGACTGTTAATTTTGATTATTTAAAAAAAAGAAGTCATTTCGCTGAATGTGTCAGAAATTTGATAAAATAAATAATGATAATGAAAATAATGATTCTTTTTATACAAATAATTTGTAATTTTTTTTTAATTGCCATCGACAAAAGTGAAATTGAAAAAAAATTTGTTTTTTTATTATTTTGTTGAAATCTGTCAACATTAACATATGCCTCTATTTCTTACGAAATGTTTCACAGACACAATAGTATTATTAATATTTTTAATAAGCTATTTTGCCTTTTACAAATTTTGATTGAAATCAGTAGAGTCGTTAATAACAAAGCCGAAAATAAAAACAAGCAATATGGAAAGTACCAATAGTAAAAATTCTTGGTAAACATTTTTTTTATGAAAAGGTAGACAATCTACAGTATTTTTATCAAAATCGTTAGACTTTCTACGGGTTCTTGTTAGTACACTACCTTTTAATTGAAGTCTCATAAGTCATAGTTTTCACAAATTCTGAAAATAATGTAATTGCCGAAGAACAAGTTCGCTTAAAACGGACCAAGTCCACGTGTAGATAAAATAAGTTGGACCGACGTCTAAAGGGTGGAAACAGAAGCTTTATTCAGGACATAAAATGAAATAAATAAATTTAGAGGCGCAACAGCTCATGGAGAACCAGGGCCTAGTGACTAACAACTCTCAACCATTCCTGTGTGCGTGTTGTTGGCAGGAATGGAGGGGACCTACAATTTTTTGCCGAGTCCGAACGGCTAGATGAAAAGCAATTATTCATGACAAGTATACTCTTGAAGGATTTGTTAGTCCTTTTAGGTGGCAGTGGCCGGGAATCGAACCCAGACCTTTGGCATGACAGTCCTACGCACTAACCATTATGCCACGAGGTACTACTTTTTACTTTTTATTCAGGACATAAACGCCTTAAAATTGAACTTAATTTGACCTCAAAAAAACTCATACATTTTTCTCTGTGTGCATTTTTCGGTATTTTTGGTGGGTGCTGTGAAATAACGCAGAGCGAAATATCGCCCAATTCCGAAATTCATCTTTATTGCACTTTACTTAAGTGAAATAACACCGAATTTTAGCGTTCGGTCTTTTTAGCTTTGGCAAATTGATATAAAGTCGAGTGTTACCTGTAAAATAAAGCCGAACCAAACAAATTCAAAACTCGACCTTTTTTCACTTTTGCAAAGTGAAATAAAACCGAATTCTTCAATTGTTTCACTATTCATTCATAAATAATGATAGTACCATTTGAAGGGCTGCCTCGAATTTCACCGAATGTTATTGTTGGATATATAGGATAAATTCAAAGTTTCTTTAAAGCCAGATTCTTTATATGCAAAAGAAACTTTGGATGCACCCAAAGTCGTAAACCCAACTTCTCACCTACCCCAAATCCTACAAAGAGCCCAAGCTGGGAACATGAGAAACCATTTAAAAAAAAAATGTTTAATAATGGTACCTTCCAAAGAACCATTTTTTTTTTATTTTCGTTTTTCTTTAAAACGATTCAGTTCAATAATTTTTCTTATGCAGAAACTCCTAAGCAATGATATAGTTTTTCTTCCCGAAATTTTCCAAAAATGTTTTCTTGGAATTTTAAAAATTTTGATGGAAAGCAAATACTATTAAAATTTTTATAAAACTCGGTAGTCTTAGGTTTCTTACACTGTGTAAGTATTTTCAGAAAATTTTTGTTTACGTTTATTAAAAAATAACGGTACATTTCATACAATGTTAAAAAACCGTTAAGAAAAATATTTTTGGTCTTATAAACGACTCATGCGATTTTTATCAAACTTTTTCTGTATGCTAAAATTAGTGCGGTACACTACCAAAAATTATTAAAATTTACAAATAGCAACTTTTGATAGTGCCTACATCTCAAAGAACATTTTTTTTTTTTAATTTTGAATTGTCTCATTATCGGCTGAACAAATTAAGATAAATTTTCTTATATATGAATTTCAAATAAGATTGCAAAATACTGCATTTCAATATTTACAAACAAAAATGTTTGAATTTTTTTTTTTAGTTTTTCAAAAATGTTTCGAATTTGCATTTTGAAAATTCGATATCTCAAAAACGGGTTGATAATTTTTTTTTGAAATTTAACTTTTATATGCACATGAATAAATACTTATGATTTGCATCCCAAAAGTTTTCCTTAAAAATGTTGCAAGAATTTGATACATATATATAATAAAATGCACGACTGGATCACACGTGCTCTTGTGTTAAAGTAGCTTGGAATTTAGAACTTTTTAAATATCAAAGTAACTATAAAAAAATATAGAAAACGCATTTAAATCGTTCTTTGATTTGTAAAAACAACTAGTTAAAAACTCAGAGCTCAAATACCAGTATGCTATTTGATTACTTGAAAAAATATGAACACATGAAAAAAAAATTAAAATTGTTGGAGCGATTTTCTTAAAAATTAATTTTTTATATACAAAATTTTAATCAAATTTTTAAAAAAAAGATTTGGTATGCTAATTTTGAGTATGTATTAAAATACATTTTCAAACCTAGTTTCAAAAAATTCATCAACTCGTTTTTGAAATATTGAATTTGCAAAAAAAAAAAAAATAAATGTTTTCTTAAAAATCCAAAATTTACTTATTTTTTTTTCTAAATTTTGATATGCAATATTATTGACATTTAAAAAAAGATTTTGTACACAAATTTTAATTGAAATCATTTTAGCCGTTAATGAGAAAATAGAAAATTAAAAAAAAATTTACAGATTTCACTCCTTGAGTAACAATGGGGACATTGAAAATGACTTATTTGTGCTAGATAAATCATTAATCTTTATAATTAGTAATCTTTCTTTTATATTGAATGTTATCTTTACCGGTTTCCAAGCACATCAATTTATATCAATTTTAATCATAATTTTTACTAGGACCAATCTAAAAATTATATTGAACTGAAAAAAAAATTTAAAAATTGTTAACCAAAACTAATTTCGCATTTCTATCTTTACTTGCACATAGTTACACATAAATAGATTTTTTTCTACAGCTCTAAGAACACTTAAGGAATGTGAAGCCATTTCATCATTGCGTATTTTGATCATTCTTGAGCCATTGTCTCAACAAAAATTTTATCATCTGAACTTTTCATTGCTTCATTCAAACAAAACTAAATAAAATAAATTATCAAATACCCAAATATACGAAGATGATACAAAACTTAAAATAAGGCTATAATATTGCATGATTTTCGTTTACTTTTTCTTTTAAAAATTCGGTTAAATATTTCATATTCCCTTTGTTATAACATCAACAAAATTTTGACTATAGACAAAATGATGTTAGCATGAACATATTGCTACTTTTGTTTTGTTATTTTGTTGTGTATTGGTTTTTCCTCGTTTTTGGTAACACTAGCTAAAATTTGATTTTCCAAAAATACAATATTCAATGTTGGTAGTTATTACGTCTCAAACAAATATTATTTGTCCAATTCGTTTGTAGCTTTTTATTTTCAAATTTTGTTTCATTTGCAAAAATAAAAAGGACATTTAATATTTTCCTTATGTCATTTTATTGACCTATATTTTCTGTCACTTGTCTCCTAGTTTCATATTTGTATTATCCTTGTGGAGTAACTCACTTTCTCTTTTTTCTATAGCTTTGTTGTAACACCAACCAAAAATTCAAAATTTCAACCCTTATTCCTTGTTTTTTTCGGTCTGTATTTGTATTTATTTTTCCTAAATCCTTTAACGTTTTTAGTAGGCAACGCTAACTTAAATTTAATTTTCCTCTTAATACATGCCTACAAACAAACATTAAATGCTAGGGGTTGTTACGTCTGGACAACATATTATTTAACTTGTTATTTTTGTGGGTCTTTAATTTTGTTTCATTTAAAAATTACAAGAAAGAACCTTCTTTTAAACAGAGAGGCTGTACACTTCCCACCTTTTATCAATTTACTGACCTTTATTTTTACCGCTTGTCTTCTATCTTTATATTTTCATTTTCTTTGTGTGGTAACTTTATTTTTGTTTTTGGTTTAGCTTTGTGGTAACACCAACCAAAAATTCAATATTACTTTTTTCTTGTATTTGAATTTATTTTTCGTAGCTCTTATGACGTGTGTTGTAGGCAACGCTAGCAAATAAATTGATTTTCCCCCAAATATAAGCCTACAAACAAATATTCAATGCTGGTGAGGGTAACGTTTCCGCAATTTTTCACCATTGTGTTTTTTTTTTAATTTTGGGACTTCTTGCGAGTCTATTCCGAAAAATTCGAACGGTAAAAAGTCGGTAAGAAACTCTTGATGGACTTGAAATTTCTATTAAAAAGAAAAATATAGGAATGCATGATAATCATATATAAATTTACCAATTTAAATTCACAATAGCGATAAATCGACTTTTAGTCTATTCAACAAGTTTTTTTTTGAAAAACTATCCCAATAAGGACATTTCTTCATTTTCAAAAATAGAAAACACATTTTCACTAGTGTTTATAAACTTTTTCTATCTTTAGGCAGCCGTCCAACTGAAAAAAGTTATTAGTAAACTTTGTTTACTGTTGTCATAAAGTTGTCTCACTTAGACAAAGACTTCGGTTGTCTAAGATTTGTCTAAATTGACGTTTTATTGTATTATTATAAGGCATATTTTCAACAATTAAGGACTTCTAAAAAAACTTTCTAATTAGTCAACCGCATATAAAATCTAATAAATAAGGCTGTATATGTTTTAGTTTTTAGATTTTATTGACCTATATTTTTATTTCCGCTTGTTTTCTTATTTCATATTTTAATTTTCTTAGTTAATCTTTCTTATCATAGCTAAATAAAACTCAAAAGTAAAAAAATTTATATAACAAAAAATATTCCAACGAATATCACAAGCATCCTATCTAACTTACTAAATTACCTACCTACTAACCAAACATATCCCGTAAGCATCTAACCCTACTACCTACGAAGTAACAAAACACAAACGCAAATTGCATTTAATTTAACTAGTTAGGTACTAGCTGAAAAAAAAAATTCCGAGTAGAACAAACCTACCCTCATCGGAGCATCTATACGACTGAACAAAACAAACAGTGAACAAGCAACACAAGAACATTGAACGATTGAACATGAATACTGAACTTGAATGAAAAGTAATTTTCTTCAGTAATTCACTGACAGAGAGACAAACAATGAAACAAATCAAAAAACATAATGAACAGAGAGAGAGAGACATTTTGAATGAACTGTGGCACTATGGGCAATATTTGTGTTCTTCTTACTTGGGCTGATTCTCCGCACACAAACTTGCAAATCAACGATGACGATGAACTATAGGAATATTGATTGAATATCAAGTACCACTTTTTAATTATTGTTTTTTAGATTTGTGAGGCTTATGAAGAACGTACAGCTACGTATGATATATCAAATTAATTGTCAATTATTGAAGGCGCGAATAAAAAAAAAAACGAATTGTATAGGTGCACAGACCAATGAGTTATTAGGTGGTATGTTAATGAATAGTAATATGTAATTATCTCAACGGAAATACTTTCAAAAAATTCAAATTTAACATATTATAAGTAGATCTATGTAATCTATCACCTGTATGAATTTAAGATTTTTAAATACAATCTTTAAAAAGACAAAAAATATAACTGCCAAAAATCGATCAACAAAAATTAGTATATCTAAAAAAATTGTAAAAAATATAAAAAACAAATTAATAAAAATTTCCTCAAAGAAAAACAATTAATTATTTATTATCTTTCACAAACTATAAAATTTATTACAATCAGACCTTACCCTAATGTGTAGTAAATAATTTATGAACCATCTATTTTTGAATTTTGAAGTTACAACCTTTAATATCTCATTTCGTAGATTTCTTGGAATTTCAAAATATATGAAGGAAATTGTTATATTAAACGTTACTATCGATAAACAAAAAAATTGTCGCTCTAGCACATCTCATTTAAATTTTTGGCCTTTCGACCATTTCACATAAAAGCCCTATTCTATAATTCGAATTTAAAAAAAAAAACATCATTTTGCACTTCTAACGGGTGATTTTTTAGCTGGTTTGGTTTTGGCAACACTGGTTTTGACAGCTGACGTGTGTTTAGTACCTTGTGTCACTGTCAAACAGCTTCAGTTTGGTTTGCAATTTAACCATGGATCGTCTTACAAATGAACAACGCTTGCAAATTATTGAATTTTACTATCAAAATTCGTGCTCGGTTCGAAATGTTCAAAATGTTGGAAATTTTGTTCAGCGATGAGGCTCATTTTTGGTTGAATGGGTACGTAAATAAGCATAATTGCCGCATTTGGAGTGAAGATCAGCCAGAAGCATTGCAACAGCTACCAATGCATCCCGAAAAAGCCACTGTTTGGTGCGGTTTATGGGCCGGCGGCATTATTGGGCCATATTTCTTCAAAGATGATGCGAATCGCAGCGTTACTGTCAATGGTGAATGCTACCGAGCGATGATAACAAACTTTTTTTTGCCCGAAATGGAAGTTCTTGACTTGCATGATATGTGGTTTTAACAAGACGGTGCCACATGCCACACAGCACGCGAAACAATGGCGCAATTTCGAGGCGAGTTTGGTGAACAGTTAATTTCACGTTTCGGGCCGGTCAATTGGCCGCCTAGATCGTGCGATTTGACACCATTAGATTATTTTTTGTGGGGATATGTCAAGGCTAATGTCTAAAGGGACAAGCCCGCTTCGATTGACGCACTGGAAGCCAACATCCATGCATTCATTCGTGAGATACCGGCCGATATGTGTGAAAGAGTATGCCAAAATTGGACTCAGCGGATGGGCTACCTGAGACGCAGCCGCGGTCAACATTTGCATGAAATTATCTTTAAACATTAAATTGCAAGGTTCAAACTATCGATTCAAATAAATATTTCATTCATTTTTTCGAATTTTTTGTGTTTTTTTTTAAAAAAAAGTTCTAAGCCTCTTAAAAAATCACCCATTACATACATTTTCTTTTCAAACCATTTTTTTTAACTGCCAACACATAGTTAAAGCTGCACAAAAAACTGCTGACTGCATTTATAACTATAAAAATATAGGGTCAAAATTTATTATATTCAATTTAGTAACACCAACCAAAAAATCAATGGTACCCTCCGTATACGCCAACGTTCATCTGTTCACTTTATTCATTCTGGTAACACCAACCAAAAATTCGATCGGATCCCCCCTATACGCTAGCGTTCATCTCATATATACATTTATTCACTTTATTCATTTTAGTAACACCATAATTTATCCAAAACGACCCTATAAACATTTTCAATGTTAAAAAACGTTATATGGCAGGTACCGTTGAAAACGTTTTTTGGTAAATTTTTCTTATCAAAAACTACACCGTACCTACAATAGTTCATTGATTTCTTTATCAAAATCGTTAGAGCCGTTGTAGAGATAAATAAGCTTTTCATTAACGGTTGTATGGCAATTACCGTTATTTTTGATGCTAACAAAACTCAATTTCCCCTCTGAAAAGTTACAAAAAAAAACCATAAGCTCAAAGTTTGAAGAAAAGTTTGTTTTAGGCTTTAGGTCGATATATGGACAAACAGACAGACAGATAGACAGAGTTGTGTCACCCACTTTTTGGTGGTCTCTATCATTGTCATGTCATATGTAATGTCATGTTTGATTGTTATCTCGATTTTTTTTTCATGAATCCAAATTTTGCCCTGTACCTAATCGCAAGTAAAAATAATAAAAAAAATTTATTATTGAAATCTGAATTTGGGCTTGCCTTGGAATACATTCTTACTGGTTTTCAGATTTCTAAAATTACCAATCAAGTGTAATTAAAAAATATACAAAGAGTAACCTAACCTCTTACATTGGTACCGGTTTTTCAGAATTATTTTTTTATTAAAATTATCATGAGAAAAAACTTGTTTTTTCATAAAATAAAGTTTGATTTTATGAGTATATTGAAATAGATCTGAAAAAGAAACAAAGAAATCAATAATATTAATTTTTTTAAATTTATTTAATACTCAATGAATTTCAACTCATTTATTTTTTGACCAATTTAAAAATTTTTACGGTTTTAAAAAGAAGAATGTTGTACATTTTCAAAAATATTTATTTTGTAAACACTTAAAAACCATGGAGAAAGTTATATAAAATTTTCACAGATTTAACATATTTTCGAACGTTCAAGGACCACTTTTAGTCTGCATTCAACTTTTGGATCTGCGGTCAATTCTGTTAACGTTTCATGCTTAAAAAAAAAAGTAAAAGCTATGAATGTATGTTCATTTTGGTTTCATCAACCAGTTTCAGAACCTTTTGCGGTCTAAGAATACCATTTTATTAACTTTTAAATCTATTTTTTGTGTCTTCTAATCAATTTTTTAAAACTTAAGCCGACGATATAAGAATTCTGTTTTTTTAAATTATAAAAAATAAAATGCTGTTTATTCAGCTTTTTCTCAAATAACTTATAGGTATAAATGAAAATAAACAAATAAGTAATTTTTCAACTTAGTCAGAATTATGTGATCAGAATTTGTAAAATCAGAATTTCTAGTATTAAAGTTTTGCTGAAGAATGTTAATTTTGCCAAAATTTCAACCCCAACTCAATCTAAAAAAAAAATTTCGTATGACCCCCAAGAAGTGAAGCTGTATACGCCACTGGCTCCAACGATGTAAATTTGTTGTTTTTTTTTCAATACGATCATACTCAAACAAGAATTATTTTTATTTTTTCATTTAAAACTCCCAAAGAAATTATTTTAACCAACTTAAATATCGTTTTCATGCTTTTAAACATTTTTCTCTAATAATTTTCGTGTTCTTACATAAAATGTTTTTAATCCCTCAGCCAGCGTCTTAAACATAAGAGCGAGTACGTGCGACCCAGTAATGCATTTAATTTTATTTAGGATTTTCTTTTAAACAGCCATATTTATTTCAATAATTTTTTTTTAGACAGAAGCTTCTAAACAACAAAAATAGTTTTTCTTACAAAAATTTTGAAAAATTATTTTTTAAAGAATTTTTAAAAATAGTTTTTCTTACAAAAATTTTGAAAAATTATTTTTTGGATAAAAAAAAATGTTCTATTTTTTTTTTTTGAAAATCAAATATTTTGAAAACTACATAGTCGATATTTATATAGAACTTTGGGACCTCATATATGTAATATTTGATATTAGAGAATGCCATCTAATTGGTCAGTAATTGGTAAGAAAATGTCAACCTAGAAATTGGTCAGCCCTAGATATCTTGTAATAAAGGCTTAAAGTTTCTCAAGGTCACTCATGGTCATGCGTGATTTCTGGCACCTCATTTATGAGAAATTTTCAAAAATTTTTTACCATCTGAGGGATCTCTACATCTTAATAAAAGGTCAGCTAGTTTCACTTATTGGTCAGCCATAGATTTGTTGTTACAAATTTTTATCATTATTCCAAAAAACGTTCGTGACCTTGAAAAAAAAAACTTTAAAAAATCATAAAAAAGAATCTATAGCTGACCAATTGCTGAATATAATTGACCTTTTATGTAGATCTAAAGGCCTTTCAGATGGCATACAATTTTTTCAAATTTCCCATAAATGAGGTGCCAGAAATCGCAATATCCTTGAATTTTTTTCTAAATTCATTAAAAAATGTGAATGGTTGACCAATTACTGAATATAGCTGACCTTTTAAGAAATGGAGGGGCAATTCAAATGGCAAACTTAATATTTTGGGCTGACCCAAATGAGATGCCAAAAGTTTTTTTTGTGACCTTGAAACAAATTTTGAAAATTCATAGAAACAAAAACTATGGCTGACCAATTACTGTAAATAGTTGACCTTTTATCACGATCTAGAGATCTTTCGGATGGTATTCGTTTTTTGTAGATTTCCCTTAAATGAGGTGCCAGAAATCATGCGTGACCTTGAGTGACCTTGAGAAACTTTAAGCCTTTATTAGAAGTTATCTAGGGCTGAACAATTTCTAGGACTAGTTGACATTTCTGACCAATTACTGACCGATTAATTTGGCATTCTCAAATATCAAATTTCTGACTTTTTAGGATTCAGAGATAAGAATTTTGTTAAGAAATAGGGCGTGACAAAAGCAACAAATTTCTCACTTTAGCAAACTAGATGTGTAGCAAGTAATTTTATTTAACAACACAGATGGAAAGTTATTTTAAACATAAAACATTTATTTTCTTGCTTGTTTAATGCAAGCTTGTGGTTGTGATCTCCCACCACCCTCTTCCATCGAACGAAGCAAATCGTGACAAAATGCTGTACTCGAAAACGCAGTATACAAACACTTAAAACACAAAAATTAAATATAGCTGTCCCATGAATAATTTAAACATAAAAATTATTAAATTGAGATGTATATCTACTAATAATACCAATGGTTATAGACAAATTAAAATAAATTCCTTTATCGATTAAATAAATTAATTAAATAAACGTAATGAGAATTAAAAAAAAAAAAAAAAATACATATAAAGGTATGATGTATCATGTATGTGACGTAGTGATTAATAAATTAAAATTTTGTAAATTGTTTAATTTTATATAGTTAAATTTAAGACAAATATATTAATTTGAAATTTTGTGTATAAAGTTATAAATAAAAAAAAAAAATAAAAACAATAAATAAAACCAATGAAATTAAAAAAAAAAACACAGATTACCATAATTTGTTTGCAGGTCCAGAAAAATGAACACTCTAACGAGTTTTATGAAGATATTAAAAAAGTCTACGAGGAACATTTCAATGATATAAAAATAACTCAACAGTGTGATGTGTATATGCGGGTAGGTATGTTTGATATATGGGAAACACCTTACTATTAAAAAATACCGCAATTTGTGAATAAATTCCAGAAATTCTTACGCTCCAAGACACCAAATTGCACTAGGATTCCAATTCAAACGAAGGCATGACAGCAGAAAGGCCAGAATCTCTTCTTGTTTTTGTTCAAGGAAACGTTTATGAAAGTGCTTAAAGAGTCTTTAAGGTTGTATATTTGTATGTAGAATATGGTATCTAATGGTTATGGAAGTCAACGATGTTATGGATGAAGGAGCTTTTGAGAGGGCACAAAAGTATTTACACGCATAGGTATTCCATTCGTAATTCCTAATGCTGTATGACTTTGATAGAAATGGAGTGAAATGTAAATTTCGCTATTTACCAAACAGTAGATAAGGAATTCCATTCGGAAATATATTCACTTTTGTTTATTAAAGAAAATTCAAAAGTCCCTCGTTTTGTTTTTATTATTTTTTTTCTTGAAATTATGACAAAGGAAATTCTCTAAGGTATAAATCGTTTTTGCTTTGATGTATGTATTACTTTGAGCATTTTCTGCACACGAAATGAAAAACAATTAGATAACTCTTGTAACTGAAGTAT
The DNA here is from genome assembly GCA_946251815.1 of Dasysyrphus albostriatus. Classification (NCBI taxonomy): domain Eukaryota; kingdom Metazoa; phylum Arthropoda; class Insecta; order Diptera; family Syrphidae; genus Dasysyrphus; species Dasysyrphus albostriatus. Next base: position 190,071,046 of record OX276335.1, on the reverse strand, counting down.
GGTAATACCTATGGAGATTATTTGCAAAATAATATCTAGGTTAACATTTAGCTGGAGGGAGAAGGTGAAATTTGGTAGCCTGGTGCTCAAAATACGTTATTTAATAAAACGGCAAACACGAATTTTGAGGTATAATTCACGTGGTCTACAAAAGCCGAAGGCATATAAATTTTATATTCTTGGAAAAAAATTTTTGCACAGAAGTGCAGAATGTAAAAATTTATGAAAAAATTGCACCACAAACACTAAAAATCAATAAAAGAAAATTGGGTAATAGGAGTGAGCGAAATCAAGTATTTATTTGTTTTTGTTAATAGTAACTTTGTTAATAGTAAATGTGTCGTTTTGATATTTTACACCCACCAACTAACCATTTTTCCAGTACTAAAAGGAAAGATTATTGGAATATTCGATGGCAGCAATTACTGCTGCAAGAAATAATAATAAGTTGCTCAGTTTTTCTCCACGCTAGGGCAGGGTTACCGCTGAAAATTTTTGAAAGGTCGTAAAAAAGTGGCACTCAAGAAAACAAGGTCACAAAACAATATAATTGAAAAAAAGTGGCACTTTTATCCAAAAAGTCGCTTTTCGAAATTAAAAAGTCGCACAAGAATATTTTAGTATTTGTACCCACAGCAAAAACAATTGAAATAATCTAACAGAAAAAAAAAACATTACATTTTCGTTTCACATTTTGCTTAGCAGGAATGGAAAATAATTGTTACTTTCATTCGACTGGAAAACCAACATACTGACCAACTGATCCGTCAAAAATACCTGATCTAATCGATTTATTCATGGTAAAAGGAATACCCTCCAACCGTGTAGACATTTCAGAGAGCTTTGACCTCTTCTCAGATCATTCTTCCGTCGTACGCACTATGAGCGAAAGCCTTGTTAAATTTGAAAAACCACCCAGGTTAACAAACAGTAAAACCAACTGGGACGTAAAGGGTTTTTCAACAGAGACGATACAAAAGTAGAGCGACAGGGACAACAAATGACGCCATATTTCTTGCCGCTCTTTTAACATTTCTCTTCAGTAAGGTTTGCCATTTCATGATGGAAAGATATACGAGCCAACAACGAGTCGAAATTATTAAAATTTATTACCGAAATTCGGAGTCAGTGGCCTCAACGTTAAGAGTGCTACGTCCAATTTATGGTCGTCATAATCGTCCTAGCAGATCAACAATTGAGCGTCTAGTGGAAAAAATTTGAATCCACAGACACAGTCCAAAATATTCCCGTGCCAGTGAGACAAAGAAGTGCCCGTAGTAACGAGAATATTGCTGCCGCTGAGGCTTCAGTTGCAGAAAGCCCAAATGTGTCTCACACGTCGTGCACACAGAGCGTTGGGCATCTCTCTGACGTTGTTGTGGCGAATTTTGCTAAAAGATCTTGGCCTTCATCCTTACAAGATTAAATTGACGCAAGAACTGAAGTGAATTGGGCTGAGCAACAACTTGAAAATGATTCGGATTTTCATCGAAATATCATCTTCAGCGATGAGGCTCATTTCTGGGTGAATGGCTTCGTCAATAAACAAAATATGCGGTATTGGTCAGGCAGCAATCCACACGTACTCCATGAGTCGTCATTGCATCCCAAAAAAATTACGGTTTGGTGTGGTTTATGGGCCGGCAGCGTCACTGGGCCCTGCTTCTTCCGTGATGATCAAGACCGGCACGTTACTGTGAATGCGATCGCTACCGTTCAATGATAACCGAATATTTTTGGGCCCAATTGGATGGTATGGACTAAGAAGACATGTGGGATGTGGTTCTAACAGGACGGCTCCACAAGCCACACAGCGAATGTCACAATCATTTTAATGGAAACCTAGTTTGGAGAACGTGTTTTCTCACGAAATGGTCCAGTCGCTTGGCCGCCTCGGTCGTGCGATTTGACGCCGTTAGACTATTTCCTATGGGGCTACGTCAAGTCTATGGTCTATGCCAACAAGCCAGTGACGATTGATGAACTTCGTACGAATATCGATGGTGAAATTGCAGCAGTATCGGCCAATTTATACTTGAAAACCGTCGAAAATTGGGTTCAGCGTCTGGACTTCTGCAAGCGTGCCCGTGGTGACCATGCAAAAGAAAGAACGTTCTTTCACTGATGGAATAAGGAATTACATTGATATCCAAAACTGTTTTTATTTTATTTAAAAAAACTTTTGTAGCGCTATTATTGAAAAACCCGATACTTTCTAAAATATTTTTAGAAACAATTTATATATAAGAAAAAATTACGGTACCTCCTACACAAAAGTTAAAAAAACCAGGAAGGAAAATTTTTGTATCTCAAAAACGACTTCCACGATTTTTATTAAACTTTTTTATATGCTTAAATTAATAAGATCTACTACAAAAAATATAATCTTGCACTTAGCAACTAATAATAGTTCCCGTCAAACGTGTTTTTGTTCTATTTTGAATTCTCTCATTATCGGCTAGACGGATTAAGATAATTTTGTTATAAACTTATTTCAGATAAGATTTTTTTTTTTTGATAATTGAATATTTCAAAAACGGGTTGACATATTTTTTTCAAATTTTAGTTTTTTTGTGCGCATAACTAAATACTTAAGGTTTAAATAACCAAAGTTTTCCTTAAAAATGTTTTAAGAATTTTATATATACAAAATATTTTAACAAAACTGCTCGAACGACTTAAATTTTTATGTCTAGACAATTATGTTCAATAAAGAATTAAGATGGCGTTCTTTTTTTATCATTATTTTTTTATTTATTAACATTTTTTTTATCAAACTCTCAACGAAGTTTTAGTAGCTAATTTAAATATCGTTTTTCATGCTTTTAAACATTTCTCTCTCATAGTTTCCATGACCTTACGTTTAATTTTCTTTAATCCTCATCCGCTTCCTCAGTGCTTTAACCATAAGAACAAGTACGTGTGACCCAGTCGTGCATTTTATTTTTTAATTTTTAAGCATCATGAGTTCATGATTGATTTAATTTTATATTAAAACACTTTATTTTTGGTTTAAGATTAAACTTAGTTTGAAAAAAAGGCAAGAAAGATTTAAAAGAAATGGCAGCATCTATAACTTACAGCAAATAATAGTGTTTCACAAACGCAAACGCAAGGATTATTAACTTGATTAAATTTTAATTAAATTCTGCAAAAAATTAAATCACGAAAAAACTAGAAATAGTGTTGTTTTAATTATTTTTTTTTTATTTTATTTTGTCATAAAATCATTTATGTCTGAAAGTATGCATGCATGTATGTAGGTATATGAAATAAACAACGCACCTGGTTAAGCTTCAATAAAGTAAAAGTCGTTAAAATAATAATCACACCATTAGGAACTGTTAATTGATTATCTGCGTGAACATTATTACCGAGATTTTAATTAAATTTAACACAAATTCCATGCTAATCGAAAAACCCAGTTTTAATTAATTTTGGTAATTATCGACGTTTACTTTTTTTTTTTTTGTTCATAGTTTTCCAATTACCATCCTACATTTTATAAAATCAAAAAACCAAATTATTTTCAAATTGTGAAGATAGCCCTTCTGTGTGAATTGTACCAAATGTTTTTATTTAATTTTTATTAGGTACCTATATAAAGGTAGGTACCTATTTAAATTAGCGGAATTAAATTATACTAAAATGTGAACACAAATATTTGCATTGGATTAACAGAATGTTATCGCATACTTAATGGACGAATTTTAATTCTTTTTTTATGATGTTCATGGATTGAAAGAAGGAGTGGACGGCGGAGTTAGTTTAGATAATATCACAAGCAGAATTTTAGGCATGGTTTTCGGATTGGTAACTTATAGCCACCAGAGCAAAAATACGTACGATTGAGCAAAAACACACCTAGCACTCTTACCCTTCGCGCACTCTTTATCCAAACAGAGTAGAAATTAAAGAATTTAAATTCAAAATTTTCAATAAATCTTTTGAATTGAAACTGTGTATATTCCCATTGCTTTATAGAAATGTTTCTTTGTGTGTTTGAAACAAATCAAAACAATCAAAGAATATGTCTTGTTTTCAAGAATAATTTCCTTTCAACTGATTATTCAAAACCCAATTGAATTTATTGACTCAGTTGTTCTCAGTGAGCAATGTTCAATTAATTCGAAAATGTTTTTCAAATCAAGACTATAACAGATAAAAGGTAAATTTTAGAAATGTGTGGTCTCAGATTTAAGGATCAATTGAATATCCAATAGAAAATGAACACACCGCTCAATAAACCATCTGCATCGAATTGCATTCATTAACACGTATTTAACCTAATTTTCAACAAAAGGGATATGTCTCTATATTACCTCTTAATCGCATACAGACAAATACCATATACTCGTACAAAACCAATGTAGATTTCTTGCGCTTCAATTTGCAAGTAAAGTGCACTGACCAACTTCATGCATCAGAAATCCAACTATGGGCGTATTATTCCATAAAAGGATGTCACATTAGATGCGAGAAACATAATCAATGAAGAGTGTAAGTGGATAACGAAATACACATACTAGCTACGAATGGTCATACCTTCAGATTAGCATTCAGAAAATACCTTCTCTGCACATCCTCTTGAATTCTGAGTATATCTTCGACATCATCGCATGAGCCAATTCTAATCATGGACGAAACAGAGATTCTGATTCGAATATTCTGCAAGCAAAATTCAATTAATTTATGCTAATATTGACTACCTCTATTCCTATAAGTACTGATATTGCTTCCATCGAACCGACCATAGGAGGCGGCGTGTAGGAATTTTCCTGATTATTGTAGTTAGAGACACAACATTGTTCTAAATAGGAAAAGGATTGGGTTTGGTATAAAACGTTTCTTTCAGCAAAAAACACTTAATAATTAACTGATGCCAAACAATTGTTAAGCATCTTAGAACTAAGGCATTAAATATACATTTATCCAAAATGTATGTCTCCATTATTCAAACCATGCGGCCACACCAATTGCAAAGTGGAATAGCATTATTGGTAACATAAGTGTTTTGAAACTCTTTCTATCTATATTATTTACCTACACCAAAAGGGTGTTTTTTAGACATCTGGCAATACTGTTTTTGGAGTTGGTCTTTTTGACAGCTGTCACTTGATTTATGTTCTTATGTTTGTTTTTAGTTTGAAATTTCTTTCAATAAATTAATTGTTTCGCGATGCGTCTCCCGAACCGAACCATTATTAACTTCCCATTGGATGTTAATGTAATTAGTCCCATTTGTCGAATCGAAAATTTTGGCATATCTTCACGTTTCGAACTCACTAGAATCGGAATCCATCATTTTTAGAGAGATGTCTGTGTCTGTACATACGTTCGTACGTTTTCATACGTTCACTTTTCTTCGTTCACTATATCTCAAGAACAAATGAAAATATTGAATTCAAATAAATTTTAATACATGAAAAAATGACTTTCAAAAAATTCAATGAGCGGTTTTTTTACTATAGCAATTTTAAAAAACCTTTGTTAAGTTTCTTTAGTCTCGAATATCTCAAGAAAAAATCAAGCAAACGACATCGAATTGATTTTATTCTACGCATATTTATGTGATGAAAAATTGGTAAAAATATTAAATGATATCAAGTTACAGTTTTTTTTAAATAAAAAAAAGTTGCTGAAAATTTTTGAAAACAGTGGTTTTTTTCGAATATCTTCTGAAACTGTCTTCAGGGTAATTTTATTTTATGCACTACACTCAGAGAAAACAGCAGGTATAACCAACCAATCCAACTCAATGACAGTAAAATATAAAAAAGCACTCGATGCCTAACACGATCAAATACTTTTGCAAAACCTGTGAATATTATATCGGTTTGAATTTAATTTTCAAAATTATTAAAAATAGGTATGATTCGTCATTAATGTGAGATTTTTTTTTCTAGATTTGCCAGAAATAAAATAATGTTGATATTCAGATATGTGGCCTTTTAATTGAAAAGCTAATCTGATGTAAACAATTTTTTCAAATAATTTAGGCATAGCAGAAATTTTACTAATTGGCCGATAATTAGTTATATCTTGCTTAGAACCTGACTTAAAACCTAGAGTTAGAAACAAAAGTTTCCAACAGTCTAAAAATTTACCTTTGGAAAGTGAAGCATTAAAAATTATTGTAAATGGTTTGGCTAACGACTTTACACATTTAAGCAAAATAATTGGTGGAATACCATCAGGGGCCTATAACACAAAGCTACAAGTACTTGTAATACAAGTGAATCCTTACAATTGTAACAAATTTTTGTAACACAAAGCTCCAGCCAGCTGACTAGGCTATTCTACAAGTGTAATGAACCATCATTACAAGTGGGAAATTCTAAAATTTCCCACTTTCTGTAACTCAAAGCTACAAATGTAGAAAAAAATTAATTTTACTTGTAGAATAATTGATGAAATCTTACAGGTGATTCAAGACTTGTAGGATGCAGAAGATGTATTGAATTAATACAAAAATACATTATTTTCAATCAATCAATATTTCAATAATATTACTATCGTGATTTTTGCTTTTTTTACCGAAAAAACCTCCAGTTCATATGGTATCCATGCAGATGTATTAGTTTCTACGTTTGTGAACCCAAAGTAAGTTGTCTTAATAGTTTCGTTAATAACACAGGTTTACAAATATGTGTTAACATGAAAACAAAAAGAGAGTGTTTCTAAGCATACTCGTTTGTTTTGGCGCTGAACTCAAATCCTCTAACCATTTTCTGCTCTCAGCTCGAATTTTTGAAACTAGTTTTAACTTTTATAGCCAAGCGAGGTAGTTTAATAACAAAAATTGTCAACGATTTCTTAAATTACATACTTCTTTTCTACTATAATATTAGATTAATTTTGTTGGATGTCTTTATTCTCTGAGAACTTCTTAGCTAGGCTAGGCTTGAGGTTATGTAACAACGTCAGTACATTTTTTTTTAACAAAATTAGTAACGATTTACGACTACAAATTTGAATAAAATATTTCAAATTACTCTCCTAGAAATGCCCTGTTATAATTGAGGCCATGAGAGCCATATTAAACTAACTGCATTTTTAATTTTTTTTAGTAGAGCACAAATAAGAAACAGTTTATTTTCAAACACTTGCAGTTTTAAAAATTCTTAAACATTTGCAATATTATTATTTATTTGCAATATGATCAACAAATAATAGGTTTTTGATTTTGTATTCATGAGTTTTCAAAATACTGTTATAAGTATCAGACAGGCCACTCTTGCACTCAAGTTTTAAATTTTTGAGTGGTTGGCTTCTAAGGGTATGGATGATCTTAATGTTGACGACCCCAGCACACGAAAAAAGAACAATGAATTTCGGATCTGCACGTGGAATGTCCGGACCTTAAACAGACCACGTGCAGCCGAACAATTAGTGGAGAACCTGGATAGGCTAAAGGCTGATATAACAGCCATCCAGGAAGTGCGATGGGGTGGAGAGGGCATACGAAGGATGAAGTCGTGTGACATCTACTTCGGCGAGTGCTGCAAGGAGCAGGGTCAGCGGCTCTTTGGTTGTGGTTTTGTGGTAAGGGGAAGACTTAGGCAAGAAGTCTTGGGCTTCAGAAATGTAAGCGAGCACCTGGCCACAATCCGCATCAAAGCTAAATTCAAAAACATAACGTTGATCTGTGCCCACGCCCCAACGGAAGCCAAAAAATAAGACTCAACCAAAGAAGACTTCTACGATCTCCTCGAGAGAACGTATGATAGGTGCCCAAAGTACGACGTCAAGATCATTCTTGGCGACTTCAACACCAAAATCGGAAAGGAGGGCATCTTTGGTTCGATAGTCGGAGGACACAGCCTGCACGACAACACTTCCGGTAACGGACTCAGGCTGATTGACTTTGCGGCGGGGCGAAATGCCATCATAGCTAGCACTCGATTCCCACACCTCAATATACACAAAGGTACCTGGCGGTCTCCAGATCAACGAACCGTCAACCAGATTGATCATATTGCGATGGACGCCAGACATGTTTCCAGTATCCTGGATGTCCGAACGTTCCGAGGGGCCAACATTGACTCGGACCATTACTTAGTTGTAGCCCAACTAGTATGCGGATATCTATGACGCCACAATACCGAACGGATGCTGAGAAAAGATTTGATGTCGCAATGTTTAAATCGCAAGAGATCGCTAGGACCTTTGCGGACCAAGTCTCCCGTAACCTTTCAGCAGCTCCGCCACCAGCACAAACTGCAGAGGACCAGTGGAAACACTGTCAACAAGCCATCAGAAGTGCCGCCACTGATGTGCTGGGTTTCACTAGGCGACCACAACGAAACCCCTGGTTCGATGTAGAATGCCGGCTGGCGCATGCAGCCAAGAACGAAGCCTACCAGTCAATGCTGCAAACTAGAACCATAGCTGCTGAGAGGGCAGCCCGTGAGCTCTACGGGCAAAAACGAAAGGAGGAACGCCGACTTCTCAGAAGGAAAAAGAGAGAGCATGCGAGGCGGGCGGTCGAGTCTATTGAGGACTGTAGCGCAGTGGGGACGTTCGAAAGTTCTACCAAAGGGTGAGGCAATATACCCAGGGTTACAAGGCTAGAACGGAAGCCTGCCGAGACGAGAGTGGGAGTATGGTGGTAGACACAGTCGGTGCTGAGGATCTGGAAACAACATTTTTCTAGACTGCTTGATGGCGATAATAGCCCAAATTCAACTGCGAGGCAGAATAATCCATTCAACCTGGATGACGATGGTCAAAATTTCCGTCCATCCGACCTAAATGAAGTGCGGTTAACGATAGCTAAGTTTAAGACGTTCAAGGCTGCTGGTGCAGATGGCCTGCCAGCCGAGCAGGGGGAGATGACTTGGTAGGGAGTATACACCAACTTATCTTCAAAATTTGGTCGGAAGAAAGTATGCCCGATGAATGGAACCTCGGTATAGTGTGCCCCATCCACAAGAAAGGAGATGCTCTGAATTGTTCCAACTACAGAGGTATAAGTCTCCTCAACGTCGCATACAAAATTCTGTCATCTTTACTGTGTGATCGCTTAAAACCATTTGTCAACGATCTGATCGGCCCCTATCAGTGTGGTTTTATGCCCGGCAAATCAACCGTCGACCAAATGTTCACACTCCGACAGATTTTGGAAAAAACCCAGGAGTTTCAAATCGATTCACACCATCTCTTTATCGATTTCAAAGTCGCGTATGATAGCGTAAACAGAGACGAGCTGTACAGAGCCATGTCGCATCTCGGCATCCCTGCTAAGCTCGTATGCCTATGCAGGATGACGATGGAGAAATCTCGCTGCTCCGTCAAAGTCGGTAAGAACACCACTGACCCTTTTGATGTCGAGAAAGGTTTGAGGCAGGGCGATGCATTATCATGCAACCTCTTTAACATCGTACTTGAAGCAATTGTACGCAACTCGCAAGTCAACAACCGAGGTACAATTTTTCAAAAGTCCGTTCAGCTACTTGCTTATGTAGATGATATTGATATCATGAGAAGAACGAAGCGAGCTGTTACCGGCGCGTTTGCAAGTATTGAAGCGGAGGCGGCGAAAATGGGTTTGGCTGTTAATGAGGACAAGACGAAGTATATGCTATCATCGAGAAAGGAATCTCAACATCACCCCGGGCAAAACGTCACGATTCATAGGTACAACTTCGAAGTTGTCAAGGACTTTGTCTACCTGGGCTCCACTATTACATCGCAAAATGACATCAGTGCAGAAATCAAACGAAGAATTACTCTGGCCAATCGCTGTTTCTTCGGGCTAAGAAGGCATTTGAGTAGTAAAGCCCTCTCTCAAAGAACCAAGGAGACTTTATATAAGACCCTTAGCATCCCGGTCCTGCTATACGGGGCAGAAGCATGGACTCTGTCAAACACGGATGAGAGTCTGCTTGGGTGCATTGAAAGGAAAATTCTTCGGGTGATCTTCGGTCCAGTCTGTATCGATGGAGTATGGAGGAGAAGATTTAATAATGAGCTCTACGGGCTATACAGCGACGTCGACCTGGTCAAAAAGCTGAAAAACAGCGGCTGAGATGGCTGGGTCACGTGGAGCGAATAGACACCTACGCACCAGCCTGACGAGTCCTTGAATCCACCCCTGATGGTCTGCGCAGCAGAGGAAGACCCCACCTAAGGTGGCGCACACAAGTGGAGAGCGACCTCAACCAACTTGGAGTGCGTAACTGGAGGCAGTTAGCTAGGGACTGAGCTGGCTGGAGGGGCTTGTTGGTTGAGGACGTAGTCCATCCTGGACTGTGAGCGCCATCTAAAGTAAAGTAAGTAAAAGGCTTCTAAGGGTAAAAAGTCCTATAACTATACTCGTAGCATGGAGGCTCAAATTTTAAAAATTTAAATGCATGAATATTGTTTAATATACATACTTATGTACAAATTCAAGGTTCGTGTTAAACACAATTTCAATAAAATTGCAGGTAGGCAACTATAGTTCTCACGGCATCAATTTACCTACGTGTCAAGAAATATTTTCCTTATTTTAGCGTGTTTTTTAAACTATGTTGGGTTAGATGAGATGACTTAAAACAAACTAAGCTTTTTGTGAAGACTAAAAGAGTTATGGAAAAGATTTGAACTGAATTTTGAAGAAGAAAATTAGTATACTTTCAGGAAAGATTAAAATTAAAATAATCCCGAGTTGTTACATACATATAACATAACCTCAAAAATATTTCGAAGATGAGACGAAGGATTTAAATTTTGCAACAAAAAGGATCCTTAGAATGACGTTTGTAAAATAAACAATGATTGAGGGTATTTACCCGTCGGAAAATAGCAAATTCATATATTTCTATTTTCTCGAATTTTAACCATCTATAGGACTCAGTTACCTTTTTTGTACTAAAAATTTAACGCGAATGGAGTTTAATATTTTGAATTAATTTTAATGTCTAATCGTTAAAGATCTGAGTAAATTTTAAGCCAATAAAATTGACGTTTGTCCACGATTTTGCTTTTTTTATATTAGAATCAATTTTTTGGTGGAAAATTTATTGAAATTTCCCTGCTGTTTCTCCCATTGCATTAAGTCTTAGCAGATTACTTACAAACTTGTAGAAGGGGTTGGGGCAGTTACTTTGTAAACACAACTTTTCAAAAGTGTGAAATTTTTCATTCCACTTAGAATTTTGAAAAATGAAAATCTTGTATGAAATTTTGTATACCTCCCCAATTAATTTTACACAAAAAATGTAGCGTCATATTTTTCCTTTATTTAAACATCTTAACATTGAAGATCAGACAGAACAGAAGTTGTAAGCTTTCCAGTCGGTCGATTTGAAGGCTATTTGTGCATAACAGAAATTTTCTACGCTGAATTTTGTCAGTTGGTGGCTCCACTGCTTCACTCTTTGTCAGAAGAATAGAATGCTTTACAAGTGTAGGGAAATGTTTGTTTTCTACAACTGTTATATTTATTTTTTGTGTTACGGAAATAATCTACACTTGTAGGACTTGCGTAATCCTACAAGTGACTCTTGACTTGTAGACTTGTAGCTTTGTTCCTTTTTGTTAGCATCTAGGTTTAAAATAGCTTATTCAACCTCACATACATCCAAAACCGTAGATCCTATATCAAAAACTCTAGAAACTGTTGGTAACACTTGATCTGTTAAAGATTCTACAGAGTAAACCGATTTAAAATATCTAGCAAAAAGATTACATATTAAATTAATATCACTGGTTGTTGTATTCAAACACTTTATGCAGCTTGGATAACCAGTAATTTTCCTTTTAGAGTTAATAAAGTTCCAAAAATATTTACTATTATTTTTCACGTTACACTCAATAGAAAACACATGATAAATAGATTTATTTAAAACGTCAGATTCGTGACAATTACGATTCTGTTTAAATACTTTAAAAGCTTTATTTTGTCTATTCTTTAGATTTACCAATTTAATTTTTTACTGGGGACAAACTGACGAACTGCCTCTGTAATAGCCATCAAAAGATTTTCATTAGCAAGTTCCAGTTGAACATCGCTATCACACAAAAAAAAGTCCCAATTAAAGGATAAAAAATAATCATTCATTGCATACAAAGTTTGCTTTACCGAAGTTTGGAACATATGAATTATTTACAAACTTTTTTTTATATAATCATAGAAATTAAAATTTCCTTCTAATGCATAGAATTTTTAACTATTGGAAACTCAGATTTATCTATACAAATATCAAATTCTTTATCAACAAAAATAAGATCTACGAGTAATAATCTTGATAAATCATTTTTAAAAGAATTAATTTAAGTGAAGTCAAATTAAGTATAAAAGTCTATAAAATTTACTTCAATTTCTGAGTTTAAATTATAAGGAATTAAATATTCATCATCTGAGTCCAAATTCTTTATAATTTTACCAAGATTAAAGTCTCCAATACATATAACATGTTGCGAATTATTGAGATTATCTATTTTTGTTGATGATACCGCAATATTTTCATCGCATGAGTTTGGTCTCAACATTGAGACAAATTTAAAAAATGCAATTGAAATATTAGAAAAATATTGTAACAAATGGAAAATTAAGCTGAATGGTGGAAAAATGCAAGCCATCTTTTTCTCGCGCAAAAGAAAACCTTGTTTTCTTCCCAGCACTCAGCTTCAAATCAATGGAAATGTAATAGCATGGGAACAATCAGTGAAATATTTAGGAGTTCATCTTGACACCAAACTAACTTTTAGTCAACACATTAATAACACTATAAGGAAAATCAATATTGCTATTCAGATGCTTTACCCATTTATAAACAGAAAATCTTCACTAACAAACGATTCAATCAATATTACTATATGGGTGTCCAACATGGGGGAATGCTGCTAAAAGTCACATAAAAAGGTTACAAATTTCGCAAAATAAAGTGTTAAAAATGATGCTCAACCTTCCTTGGTATCATTCCACCTTGGATCTGCACAGTGGAGCAAATGTTGAGTTGATTTCTGACAGGATCCGGAAGCTTACTATCAATTTTAATAATAGCTGTGATATGGCTGAGAATCCTCTCATAAGCCAGCTTTACATTTCTGGAGTAACTTAATGTTGACCCAAATGCTTTAACGTAAATTTATTTCGTTTGCTTGTTATTTATTTATTTATTCATTTCTGTTTCTTAACTTATTTTATTCATTAGTTAAGTGTTATTTATCAATACATGTTCACTAATATTAGTTATTTAAATTCTAATATACCTATATTTTTTTTCCCAATATTATTTATTTATTTTATTCACTCATTTATTTATTTATTTATTTATTTATTTATTAATTTATTTATTTATTTATTCTCTTGCTGTGATATTTATGTCTCTATTTATTTATTTATTTATTTACTTATTTATTTATTTATTTATGTGTTTTGTTAATTATTATATATTTATTTATCTGTTGGTTTGTTTTTTTCTCTTGTTTTTAACATTGAAAATGTTTATAGGGTCGTTTTGGATAAATTATGGTGTTACTAAAATGAAAAAAGTGAATAAATGTGTATATGAGATGAACGCTAGCGTATACGGGGGGTACGATCGAATTTTTGGTTGGTGTTACCAGAATGAATAAAGTGAACAGATGAACGTTGGCGTATACGGAGGGTACGATTGAATTTTTGGTTGGTGTTACTAAAATGAACAAAGTATATATCATAGATAAACTAATAAAGATGGCAATCCTCAGCTGTCAGTTTGATTTGCCTACAAGCTGAAGCGAACAGCTGTAATGATTATATTTGCAAAGTATTAGTGAAAAGCAGTACAAGCCGCACACATAGAATCAACTAGTCACTCACCACTAGCGACAGCCGCAGACATAGAAGCAACTAGTCACTAACCACAGTCTGTATAGGAATGGTGAATTAATTTGTCGGTTATTTTTGAAAATCGTGGACATGTTCAAAAAGTATTAAAACCTGAAGAACGAAATTTAAAGTGCTTACTTAACCTTATATATCATCCAAATTAAAATTATGTGGAAGATTTGGAGTAACTTTAAATAAAAAAAGGTGTAGGTTACTGATTTAATACCCGTGACAAATAAGTGGTACGGATATTATAGTGTGTCATGTTCATGTTATAAACTAGGAGAGCAAAATGGCAAAAGCATGGTTTCAAAACTTGAGTTTTTCTTGTTTACACGAGCATTGATTTTTTAGGGAAAGTGCTTCTCACTGGGAAACTTATGAAAATGATGCTTGAATTTTGATTTAAGAAAAAATTTGTGTATTCTTTTTCACAAAACTGCTCTAGCAGGAACTTTTTTTTACTTTTGTAATATTGCAAAAATAAAAAATAAAAATAAAATTTGGTTAAGGAAAAAATTTGTATATTCTTTTTCATAAAGCAACTGCTCGAAGGGGAAATATTTTTACTTTGGTAATTTTGCAAAAATTTGCCACTGTAATGTCTGTTCACGTACTCCCAAAAATACCAATTTCATCAAATTTAGCCCAAAGTCCTGTTAAAGCTCATATAAAATAAATAAAATTCGTAGTTATGGCAAGTACATGAACAGACTTGTAGTTAAGGCTTATACGCAATCTAATACCACGTTCCCACGAAACCGATCTAGAGTTTTTATTGAGATTTCATCGAAATATTCATGAAATCTTGTTCCATATACTTGAAATATCAATAGTTTTTAACTACAAGCTCGAATTTCATTTTGGTGGGAACATATATTGACAAATTGTTTTTGTCTTTATTTTCATTGGTGTTTGGTGTTTACACGGGATTATTTCTGCTATTACACGATAACTTTTCAGTCATTCCTTTTTTTGAAACTAAATTAGTGCAAACTGTGAGATTAGATATTTGTCTCGTTCGTATTTATTTAAATTCACCGAAATTACACATTTCGAAATTTCAAAACTGTATGGGGAAATGTGAAGATTCGGACCGAAATGTCCGGTTCCACTCCTAAACCAAAGCGAATGCGGGGCGACGACGATTTTTTGTTGTTTTTTAGCATTGTGTATTTGTCATATTTTGAACTATTGTGAATGATTCAAATTGTCATTGGTTTGGGAGAGCCTTTAAAGGTTGTGTGCTTGCCATATTTTGTATCTTTACGAATGATTCGCTATGATTTCATGTTGGTTTGGGGTTGCCTTTATTTATTAGTTAAATCCACACCTAAATCCGTTGTTCTTTTTTTTAATTCATGCTTTATGAGTGCAATTGAATTAAAAGCTCCTTCAAACCAACACCAAATCATAGCAAATTATTCGCAATGATACAAAATATAACAGATAAACAATGCTTAGCAAAAATAAAAAAACTTTCGTCAACTCTCTTCCATTTTGGAAATTAAAATTTATTTCATATTCGATTAATATACCTACTACCTATTCTTGTGCGCAATTGAAGTAATAATTGAAAAGCCTACTACGCAAAAATGAAGCTACGAGTAGGACATGTGAAAATAGATTTAAATTTTCGTCACTTTGTTTTAAGCCTCACCCAAACCAACGCGAATGTGGAGCGATTCGCAGCGAATCATTCATAATAGTACAAAATATGACAGTTACATAACGCTAAACAACAACAAAAATTCGTCGTCGCTCCGCATTCGCATTGGTTTGGGAGAGCCTTTACCCTGCTACACACTAGTTTACGCCAAATACGTACCAATGTGAACCGGGCCCTAGTTTGGTTTCTATTCGTTGAACACGCTCCGTGGTCAGAATTATTCACCTCGGTCTGTCAATTAGATGTCAAAACAAAACCAAATACGGGGTGTCCCCTATTTCATGCAGGATAATTTATGAAATAATATTTTTAGAAAAACAAATTGTTTAAGAAGGGCCTATTATTTCTCCCCTTTTAGATAAGAAATAAAAAAAAATAAAAATTAATCAAAATTAAATTCATTTTTTTTGAATGAATGAAAATAACTTAAAAATTTGACAACAGCTACGAGGTCATGCTATAATTTCTTAAAATCCATTCTCAAATCAATTTTTCAAATTAAGTTATTTCGTAATGATTTTTAAAAAAATAATTTTCAAACTTTAAAGTAAAAAAAAATTAATGTTTTTGTTGAAATTATTTAATTTTTTTACATTATGAATTATAATTTCAGTAAAAAGTATTCAATACTCCTATATTCAACACTCAAAACCAAATGCTTAGATGTCGTGAAGTTTAAAAAAATCAAAAATAGCTATTGTTGTTTTAATATATTCGATAGAGATGCGCATCTGGATTACATTTTAACACGTGCAACAAAAACGATTTTGAAAATTGCTCAGTTATCTTTTTTGTACTTATAGTTAATCCAGATCAATACCCAAATCCCGACAGAAGATAATAAAACCCACTTAATATCTACTTTAATACTTCTAAAGTGGAAATTGAGAGTTTAGTGGAATTTAAACAACAAATTGAAGTTCCGGGTGTCAAATTGCAGAAAAACTATTTTTTTATTTCGTACTTTCTTAACTATTTTTTTTCCTTAGAATATATCCAACAATAATTTTAAAATTATTCTGGATGAAGAAAGGGCCACCCTGTATTATATGCAAGATGCATTGAAGATGAACGGAAATCTGATTGATTGAAAACAATTTATAGATTATTTTTTTGTATTTTATTATAATTGTGGATGAATATTAACTATTAATTACAATTGTTTGTATACATTAAACAACGATATTTTTGTTTTTAGTTGAAGAATTTTCAAAACTATTTTCCAATTTTCAAAAGAAAAAAAACTGAGCTGTCAAAACAAATAAATCTCACCGCGTTACATTGTTGTTGCAATTCACATCTATTCATCGTCACGAAGTGAAATTACAAATACAACAATGTAAACAAATGGGTTTTGGAGGGTGAAACGTACGAAAGATTGGTTTCTTGGTAATTGATATTCTCTGGTATATATGCTAGCGTATAGAGAGGGTACAATTGAATTTTTGGTTGGTGTTACTAAAATGAACAATGTGTATGGAGATGAGTGCTGGCGTATAGGAAGGGTACGATTGAATTTTTGGTTTGTGTTACTAAATTGAATAAATGAATTTTAATTCTATATTTTTATAATTAAAAATGTGAGAGTCAATGCAGTCAGCAGTTAATTGTGCAGCTTAAACTATAAGTGTTGGCAGTTAAAAAAAAAAACGTTTGAAAAGAAAATGTATTTATATGTGCAAAATTATGTTTTTTTTTTAATTCAAACTTTAAGTAGGGCTTTTATGTGAAATGGTCGAAAAACCAAAAATCTAAATGAGTTGTGCTAGAGTTACAACTTTTTTCTTTATCAATAGTTACGTTTAATATAACAATTTTGTTTATATTTTTTGAAATTCCAAAAAATCTAAAAAATGAGATATTAAAGGTTGTAACTTCAAAATATTAAAATAGATGGTTCATAAATTATTTACTAGACATTAAGGTTAGATCTGATTGTAATAAATTTTATAGTTTAAGAAAGATAATAA
Organism: Dasysyrphus albostriatus; assembly: GCA_946251815.1. Lineage (NCBI taxonomy): Eukaryota > Metazoa > Arthropoda > Insecta > Diptera > Syrphidae > Dasysyrphus > Dasysyrphus albostriatus. The sequence goes on along the minus strand of OX276335.1, from coordinate 190,053,606 downwards.
ATAACTGATTGCTTTTCGTTTCAGGAAATTCTTATAATATTTTTATTTATATTTTTATATTTTTCTTAAATAAACTAATTTCTATCGATCGATTTTTGGCAGTTATATTTTTTATCTTTTTAACTATTCCAATTAAAAATCTCTAATTCATACAAGTAATAGATTACACAAATCTACATATATGTAATATGTAAAATTTGTAATAATTAAAAGCATCTGAGATGACATAATTACATATTACTGTTCATTAACATACTACCTAATAACTCTTTGGTCTGTGCACCTATACAATTTATTTTTTTTTTATTCGCACCTTCAATAATTGACAATTAATTTGATATATCTTACGTAGCTGTACGTTCTTCATAAGCCTCACAAATCTAAAATACAATTTGATTAAAAAGTGGTACTAATATTCAATCAATATTCCTATAGTTCATCGTCATCGTTAATTTGCAAGTTTGTGTTACGAGAATCAGCCCAAATAAGAAGAACACAAATATTTCCCATAGTGCCACAGTTCATTCAAAATGTCTCTCTCTCTCTGTTCATTACATTATTTGTCTCTTTGTCAGTGAATTACTGAAGAAAATGACTTTTCATTCAAGTTCAGTATTCATGTTCACTCGTTCAATGTTCTTGTTGCTTGTTCACTGTTCTTTCAGTCGTAAAGATGCTTTGAATGGTGGAGGTGTGTTCTGCTGCTCGGCGGCAAGCTAATACGTTCCTAGTACCTTTGGTTATTACTTTAGAAGTAAACGGATAATATGCTTATGGAATATTTTGGGTTAGTAGGAAGGTACTTTAGTAGGTAGCAGAATAGGATTAGGAGTCTTGTGAGATTCGTTGGGATATTTTTTGATTTGTTAATTATTTTTTTTTTAGTTTTATTTAGCTATATGACGGATTAACGAAGAAAATAAAGATATGAAATAAAAAAACAATGGGGAATAAAAATATATAAATAGGTCAATAAATCACAAAACTAAAACATAAACAGTATAGTATTAATAAAGTTTGTCTAACTTTCGACAATCGTCTAACTCTAAATTAACTTTGTTAACTTATATCCTATGGTGGTCTAACTTGGACAACTGCATCGGTTGTCTAAGATTTGTCTAACTTGACATTTAATTGAATTAAATAAAGCATAATTCCAACTATGAAGGACTTTTAAGAAACTGTTTACCTAGTCAATAGTCTAAAAAATCTAATAAATAAGGCTGAAAATGTCTTTTCAATTTTAGAAAATGAAACAAACGCCCTTAATGAGATAGTTTTTTAAAATAGACTTGTTGAATAGACTAAAAGTCGATTTATCGTTACTGTGGATTGCTAAATACATATGTATATTTGATTATTATGTATACCTATATTTTCCTATTTGATAGAAATTTCAAGTCTATCAAGAATTTCTGATCGACTTTTATCCATTCAAAATTTTCGGAATAGACTCGCAAGAAGCCCCAAAACTAAAAAAAAATACAATGGGGAAAAATAGAATTTTGTGGAGACGTTACACTCACCAGCATTAAATATTTGTCTGTAGGCTTTATTTTGGGGGAAAATCAATTTTTTAGTTAGCGTTGCCAACCACATACGTTATACGAGTTACGAAAAATAAATTCAAAAAAAGTAATATGAGTAAAAATATTGAATTTTTGGTTGGTGTTACCACAAAGCTAAATTAAAAAGAGAAATAAAGTAGCCGCAAGAAGAAAATGAAAATATGAACTAAAAAACAAGCGGGAAAATAGAGGTAAAAAAAAAATATATCCCTGTTAAAAAAGAAGGTTCTTTCTTGTATTTTTGAAATAAAACAAAATAAAAAACCCTCAAAGAGAATAAGTTAAATAAATTTTTGTGGAAACGTTACAACCACCAACATTTAATGTTTGTTTGTTTTAAGGCATGTATATTTAGAGGAAAATTAAATTAAAGTAGCGTTTGTGGTAAAAATTAAAAGATTCAGGAAAAATAAATACAGATCGAAAAACAAAAAAACAGAATAAGGGTAGAAATTTTGAATTTTTGGTTGATGTTACCAAAAAGCAAAATCAAAAAGAAAAATTGAGCTACCACAAACAGAAAATGAAAAATATGAAATTAGGAGACAAGCGGGGGAAAATATAGGTCAACAAAATGACAAAAGGAAATAAAAAATTTCTTTTGTTTTTTTGAATATGAAACAAAAAGGGAATAAGACAAATAATATTTTGATGAGATGTAATAACAACTACCAATACTGAATATTGTTTTTTTTTTTCTTGGAAAATCAATTTTAAGCTAGGTAGTATTATCAAAAAATTGATATTGAAAACTAAAAACAAAAATTAGCGTACATGCAAACATCATTTTTTCTATAGTCAAAATTTTGTTGAAGATAGAACAACAAAGGGAATATGAAATACTGAAATGAATTTTTAAAAGAAAAAGTAAATGCAAATTATGCAAAAGTATAGCGCTATTTTGGGTTTTGTTTCATCTCCGTGTAGGTATCTGGGTATTTAATAATTTATTGTATTTAGCTTTGTTGGTATGAAGCAAGAAGAGTTCAGATGATGAAATTTTTGCTGATCAAAATACAAAATACAAATAAAGAAAAAGGCTCTAAATCCTTGAGTTTCTCTAAAGCTATAAAAAAAAAATCTATTTTGTGCAATGCAAGTAAAGATAGAAATTCGTTTGCAGGTATGCAAATTAAGTTTGGTTAACAATTTTTTGATTTTTTTTAATTCAATATAATTTTTAAATTGGTCTAAGTAAAAATTATGATTAAAATTGATGAGCAGGTATGTATAAATTGGTGTGTTTGGAAACGGGCAAAGATAACATTCAAAATAAAGGAAAGATTAAAAATTATAAAGATTATAAGGAGTTATCTGGCGTGAATAAGTCATTTTCAATGTCCCCGTCCTTACTCAAGGAGAGAAATCTGTTAATTTTTTTTTTCTATATTTATTTGTTTATTTATTTATTTATTTATTCATTCAGCTATTACTTATTTATTTATACCTATGCATTTAATTTATGTATAGCTTATTCTAGTCAATTTACTTGTGTATAATAAGCATTCCTCGTTCTATATAAAACATAAATTTTATACGCTATTTTAAACCTATTATTAACTTGTACTAGTACATATAAAAATGGTTTAATAACAATTAATCCTTTTCTATTTTTTTTTTCAGTCTAAGAAAGGTTTTTTTTTTCGTATTTTCCTTTAAATAAAACTTGTAATTATAAAATTTTTCACTAAATCAAAGATAATGTCTCAGTTGTAAGAAAATAACTTTCAAATCTCTGAATGTAAAACGTGCAGTCATAGGCTTTGTATACAAAATTATCACGAAATATATATCTATCTAAATATCTTAAATCTAAGATATAACTTAACATTATAAATATTTCGGTTTTATTATTTAACAAAAGTGATACAATTAACTGATCTACATCATAATTTAATTCAGAAAAAATATTAATTTGATAGCAAATCTACCTTTTTTCATTGAAAGGAAGAATGGATGGTAATCAAGACTCCACCGCCCTTATCCATACCTGTTAGTAAATTACTTCTATCTTTCCTGAAAATTGATAGTGTTCTTAAAGTTCAATATTTCAGATGTGAATTAGTTTTCAGCTAGCCATATATCATTTAACATTATAATATTATAATTACAAGATGAGAAAGTAATATTAGTCCAGGAAAATTAGACAAAAAAATGGAGAAACTACGAAAAAAGTCCGACAAAGCTGGATTCTGGTGGAGAACTTTGTTTTGACTTCTTAAGCATTTCCTGAAAAGTTCCTTCAATTTGGACCGGGTCTTAATTTGTTTGGGGGGTTAAAGAGGGTAGAATTCAGTTTTTTCTTAATTTCTCGAAAACTATAAGTTTTTTTTGAAAAAAATGTGACGGTACAAATTGTAGCTTATGTTATCTTACACAAAAAAGTTTAACATACTTTTTTGATACAAGCAATAGATTCTGAAAAAAATTATGCAAGAACTTCACGGTGCACTAAATTTTGTCAAAAAATTTATTAAAATTTCCATAATCGATGGGCTAAGGTTTTTGTACGATTTGAGTTTGGCTACATCTGTTTTTTTATAAAACCATGTTTTTGGGGTGCCCGGGGTAAGGGGATGACCGCCACCTTAAAAAAATCCTGTCCAAATTTACGTAACTTTTCAGGAAATGGTTAAGACAACAAAACAAAGCTCTCCACCAATATTCAGCTTTGTCAGGATTTTTTCGAAGTGAAAGTCTAATTTTCCTGGGCTATATATAGATAATCGAATTAAAATCTTATTCCTCCTACATTTTGATAATAAAAACAAAAATTACTTGGAAATTGCAAGATATTATAAGATGAGTCTTCTGCGTTATCAGCACCATTTAAAAGAAGAATATAATTGAGAGATGGATCAACAGCATTATCAGCAACCCCAGAGTTAATTTCAGCAACCGCATTTTTTGTATAGTTTAACATGAAAATGTAGTTCAAAAACATAAATAAAATGTTCAACGTCCTGTAAATTTAACATGAAGATTAAGTTAATTTAACATGATTCAATGTTAAATCAAACTTGTGTCCGGTAATTATTATGTCTTGGATCCATGCTTGTAGGTCTCATCTCTAACGCTGCTTACCGTTTAATTAATTTTGCATTATTCTGAAGGTATAGACATTTATTACTATGTATACTATTTCATTTTAAAAATACTTTGTTGTACTTACTTAGTTTTGAACTGGGAACCTTTCACACATGGGGATTGTACGCATCCCCTGGGCCACTTCGCTGCATAAAAAACTTGTGTTAAATATCAATAAGTTAAAACTGACCTTGTTTGGATGGCTTGTGTGTGTATTTGCTTTAACACTGGTGTCACGTTGAAATGATCTGGCAGAGTGTGTCTTTAACCATGGCTTGTAAGTTTGTTTCAACACTGGTAGAGTGCTACTTAAACAGGTGGCCAGGTTAAACTCAAATAATTTCTTTTTGATGCTCTGTGCGTGTGTTTTAACACTGGTGTCACGTTAAAATTAACTGGCAGATGAGAGGTTAAATTCAACAGGCAAACATTGTAAAAATAACCAAATAAAATGTTACTTCAACCTGATTTGTGGTAAAATAGAAATTCATAACAAGCAGTGTTAAAAAAAATCTCGATGAAAGGTAAAATTAGCGCTATATTCCTATAAAAATTTCTTGTTTGCCAGAATTCAGTGTTAAAATAACAGTTCATCTTCTTTAGTCAACTTGAATATGGTAATATAGGCCATCAGGCTAATTAAACACTTAATATAAGGTTATTAAAATCAGGTTGTAACGCGACTAGCTGTTGGATGTGGATGGGCGCCAATAAATAAATTATTTATTTATATATTTATTAAATGTTGTAGAGCTTCGTTTTGGGCGTGGAGAACTCGTTGAAAACACTAAACTGAAATTATAGAAAAAAGATTAGCCAACACCGCTTTGTTTGACTCTCCACCACAGGTATGCTGTCCGAAGACCGCAGTATCCGTTGAATGGGCAGTTAAACAAATGTTTCATAGTCGAAGAAGAAAGAATGAAAAAAAAAACCTTGTTTATAATTTAAAAAAAGAACAAAATGGATTTTATTAATCATTTAAAAGAAACAAATAGGTATGTACTTAAAAGTGACAACCATGGCAAATAACGTTAAAAGTTATTTTAATAAAAGAAGGTGTGGCAACATTGTTTTGCATCTGGCATCTATGGAAGAGTATTTCGTGTGGACGCTTGTGAAACTTCGCACACTCCATACCCCGTAGTACCCTTCAGCAAAATATGTGCTAATGATATATATATATAAAAAGAGAATAGTAAGAAACATCCATGCAATGCCAAACACTATAGGACGCTTGAGAAACGTCGCAATAGTGCAAGGCATGCACAAATGCTTCACTTCCAATAGGATGTTATAGCGGACGCTGGGTACCAACTTCGCACTAGAGCACCATACAAGAAGTGATTTTATTCCTGTCAAGGCTCGCCTTTTATATTGTTTACCGAGGAGCTTTTGCGCAGGAGCAAAGAGCTTTCATTATGGTTTGTTCGAATTTTCGAAGTATATCTTTATTAGGTGTTGCCATGTGGTTGTTTACATAGGTAGTGAGATTTAAAAAGTATTAAGTAGTGATATTTTATTAATGTAGTAAAAGTAGTGAAATTTACATAAAAGTAATTGAGTAGTGAAAATAAATAATAAATAAGATGGATGTGTGTGTGGTCGTTACAAGGTAAATTTCTGAAATGTCTGTAACTTTATATGGGATTACGCATCTTGTAAATTTAACAGGGCCCAGCTTAATTATTACCTGACTTTTTTCTCTGAGTGTACTTTATTAAAAAATATTGATATTTTTTTTGAAATATTGAATCAACAGTTTTTTTTAAAGCGAAAAAGACTGCAAGTAATTTTACAAATAATTGTTGAATTTATTTTTTTTGCTCGAATATCTTGAGAACAGACAATGATATTCGCTTCCAGTTAATTTAATCCTACATATAAGCATATAACTATCTTGAGAAGAACCAATGATATTGGCGTTGGTTTAATTTTATTCTTCTCACTAATCTTCACTTGACTGCATATCAAATACCTAAGAACTTTTTCGATAATCTTCAAGAGGTGATTTACTAAAAATAAAATAGCATCATCTAGCATCTAGCTTCCAAGGGCACCAATTTAAAGTAACCAGTGTGGGTCGCACTCAGCCTCTTTTTGTATTCATTATCTTCTCAAACAGCAGAGTTTCCAAAAACCACTCGGTGGAAAAATTTAAAAACCAATTTTTGGAAACTTTGCCTCTTTCTAGAGCCTCTAGAGGTGGCTTAAATTTAATGGGTTGGGAAAGGCTTGGTGGGAGGAATGTGCAAAATTTGTTTACCATGATTTATACTTTCAAGAACAATAACATGAAAAGTCTAATTGTATCAAAACTTTTTTGGAATTTAAGGCGCTTAACCCTCTATACTCTGAAAATTCCACCTTAATCGTTTTTCTAGGCACAACACTCAATTTTTATATTTTCTATCGTTCATTAAACAACCTCTCAAAATTTCACCCCAATCATTATATCCGTTTTCTAGATATTAAAAAAAAAATGGGTGGATTTTACAGAACTCTATTCTTATATTATTTTTTCACGTTCATTTCCACAAACTCTGAAAATTTCATTCCAATCGTTAGAGCCGTTTCCGAGAAATCAAAAATATACAATTTTAATTCGTTTAAAATAATAACATATGGTTGGATTATAGGACGGTTTTTTAATATGACACCATGATAACATAATTGTAACACATTGCAGCATAACCATCGTTTTACGAAATTGGAAGTGGTTTATTTAACTCCACACGCATTTTTCAAATTACTGGAAAATTAAATTAAACGGAAAAGATGAGTCAGGTTATACTTAATGCTTTTATTTGGAATTTTGTTGTTTACTGACAGAATTTGACAAAGGATTTTCCCAGCAGCTATGGAATTATGCAATGCCCACCGCTACCAACTATACATAAGTAGAATGGTCACCGTAAGCGCAAAGTGGCAGTGACAATGGTGTTGATGATGATGATTACGATGATGATGGTGATAGTGATTGAACAAATACACAATTGTGTTCTGGGTAAGCAGTAAGTACTTGCCATATATCTATAAATTGAATACACATTAAACATTCTGATCTATATAGTGAACTTCGGCCTAAATAGCAAGCTTATGCGAATGTGGGTGATGTGTGTTTGCTTGTAACATCAATTTCGGTGCCAGGCTATCACAACAGTTGACCTATATTCGCCATTGTACAATGATTACACTGTTGAATGTTTAATGAGAACTGTCGCGTCTGATGGATGTTCGCATGTTATGCTTGCTAAGGACAAGAGCGAAACTAAGAGCTTAAAAATAATTTTCAACTCGAGTCGATCTGTAGTGCTTTTTTAATTTGTATATTTTAGGAGTATGGCCATGGGTTGGCGTTGGAGACATTGTTTTCCTAACTACTGGAAATACAGTTGATTTTGACGCATGAACTCCTATATTCTAAAAAAAAATATTTGTAAACTTTTACCACCACTAATTAGTAATTTAAGCTTGGTTTGCTAAAATGGTAAGGTTTTTCAAATCAGTCTTTGCCCAAGTACCTACATATGTAGGTATAGATATATAATATGACTGGTCATTTGTAATTTTCATAATGAATGCCATTCTTTAATTTTGCGTGGTCTTAATAAAGGTCTATTCATTAAGAGTTTTTTCAAAAATTATTTTTAGAATTGAGCTAGTTTTTAATCAGTTTCACTATGGAATATTTAAGAAAACTTGAAGAATGCCCAAAAATAGTATACAATTAATCAATCAATGAAATGTGTGAAACACGATGGCGGATGAATATATTGTTATGTACGTACATTAAGAAACTAAAGTAATTCGATGTCATTGGATACATACATACATTTTTAAAAATGATTGAGTCTAAACACTGCAAATATGTCTTTTTTTCTAAAATTCACATTGCTAGATGAACCTTGATGGATAGGTCAAAATTATGGTTTCAAAGTTCTGATTTTCAAAATTCTGTTTTGCTTTTCTATTAATTGAAATATCTGTACTATATTATAAAGCTGAAACATGTATTTGTTTGTTTGTTTCTATGAAACATAGTCCAGTCATTATGTTTTCGGGGGTGCTGAATCCGAATCTGAGGCTTGCGACTAAAATTTCGTGACGCAACATGGAAAAAAAATACAAAAACAGCTAGGTTCTACATTTCACTTTCACTCTAAATGAAATCGAAATCGATCGAAAATATAATTCGGTGTTCTACAATTCGATTTTATCGATTTCAATTTCGAATTTATCGAAATCGAAACGAAGTGAAATTGTTGTGTTCCACAATTCGATTTTATCGGTTTCCGAGCGATTTCAAATCGATCTTGTTCATTTGATGTGAAATAGTGGAACAAAAGAGACGCGATTAAAATTGTAAGTAAAAAAATGATTTTTTTAATGAAACTTCCTAAGTTTATTGCACTTTAAACATATTTAAAACAGAGGAAAACACAGAAATAATAATAAATATTTATAAATTTTATGGAGCAGCACAAGGATCTCGCTAGGGGATTTATGAAAGGGGACCGAGTTGTCGCGGAAGCTTTGTGGGACAATTTAAAATCCGAGCTCAACAGCAATGGTCCACCGCAGAAGGACGCGAGTGGTTGGAAAAAAATAAATAATAATAAACAACTAGCAACATAAAAAAAAATCATGGTTTACACTTTTGATTGCTTCCAGCAAACTCGCTCGTGTTGTAAAGGATATTGAGCATACTATGAAAAAGCTGCAGAAATCTGTGGACTCTCTTCAAAATTGTTTGGAAGCAAGAAACGAGGAGACGAAGAGACACAACGTTGAAATGGAAAAATTAAGACTAGAGGAAATTCTTTTAAAAAAGAAGGAAATAGAGCTGAAAGAAATGAAGCTCGATATCTATAAGGGAAGTGGGCTGCAAGACTGACTATCAAGGGCCTTAAATGTATTTTTGTATCTTTAAGAACTCCGAACTGTGAAGAAACGTTTATGTTCCTTTTTTGTTTTTTTTGCTGTTTTTTTTTTTTTTGTTTTAAGCATTTTGGTTCCTATTAGTTTTAAAACTCAGAACTGAAAAAAACATTTGTGTTCCTTTTTATAATTTTATTTAAGCCTTTCAACTTTTAAATCTGTACATATCTTATATTAATTAAATAAATTATGTCTTAAGTGTATTCTGCTAGCAATTTGGTTTCTTATTTGATTGGCTTCATTCAAATTTACAGCTCCTTCTATTATCTCGGGTTCTATGTTATTTTCATTTGGTTCGCTTTCTAGCGCAATGTTTTCATCATCTTCATTTCATATCTTGTAATGTCTACAGATGTTGTGTAATGCACAACAAACATTTATTATTTGCACCACTTTATTTGGCTGGTATTTAAGAGACCGAGCTAAACACCTGAAACGATTTTTTAAAACGCCGATTGTCCTCTCTACTACGTTTCGAGCCGAGGAATGTTTTTGGTTGAATGCGTGCTCTAAGGTTCCTGTTTGAGAATCTCTTTAGGGCGTCAGAAGAAAAGGCTCTAAACCATAACCAGCATCTCCTAAAAGCCAGGAGGAACGCTCCCCTCCGTCATATCTTCTTTGAAAATAGTTCCGAGCTTTGCTCATGCTCCAGATCAGAGCATCATGACTTGATACTGGACGACGGGCGTCGACTGCTTTTATTACTAAGTTGTAATCGCATATCTGTTGAAAAGAAACGTATGTAATGTACTATCTTTGAAAAATAAAACAACTTACAATCATTGCATTCATTGAAAAGTGACCCTTTCTATTATAGAAAAGCGTTGGATCTTGATTTGGCTGCGACATTCTAATATGGGTACCGTCAATGCATCCTATGACGCCAGGAATGTTGAATTTGTCAAAAAAATGTCGTTTTGATTTACTTTGATCTTCAACGGACATAGCAAGTTTTATCCAACTTGGACAGATTCGATTCTCCAAAATTGTTAATACTTCTGTTAGCATTTTTGAAACAGTGCTTCGACCCAAAGCGATATCAGCATCCTTCCCAATTGACCTTTGGAAACTTCCCTCGGCAAGAAAACGCAAAACTACGGCTAGCTGCAACGTTGCAGGAATTGAAGATTGTTTAAGATGCGGCTCAACAATTTCCAGCACCATTAAGAAAGCACTTTTATTAAGTCGGTAGTATGAAATGAACCTACACGTACATAAAAACTAATAATTGACAGGCTTTAACTTTTATTTTCAGTCTAACAACATCCGCGGCATCTGCAATTTCCAAGGGATTAGATACAGCTCGCAGCCTTCGTCTTTTTATTTTTTCCATTGCATATTTATTCCTTTCAGTCTGCAAGACCAAAACGATTAACGCAGCACTAATTATACGATCCGTTATATAATCTGTAGTGGCTAGTTAGTACTTTTATATTTTTAAACGCGTGAAAAATAAAAATTATTTACAGGAAAACAATTTGCAAAAATAAAAATACTTCAACAACATCCCAAATGACAGATGTCAGCTGATTTCAATTTCACGAAAAGTGATTTCGAAAAAAATTCGAAGTTACCAAATCGTTCGAAATGTAAAACACTGAAAATGAATTCACTCGATTTGCAATTTCGATTTCAGTTTCATTTCACTCGAATTCTGGAACCTAGCTGAAAATGATGCAAAAATGCATTTTTTGTAGTTTTTCACTAATGGCTCGAAAACTACCAATGATTCGAAAACAACATCAAATTTCCGTTATTTTCTACGTCAATCCATTTGGACTCAAACGCATGTTGAAAATTGACGAATTTTTATTGTTTTCGAAAATTCACTCGAAGGCACTCAATTTCAATTTCAATTTATTAATTCAATTTCAATTTATTAACAAAAGTATTGCTTACAATGATAAGATAACAAAAATCTTTTAAATATTGAAAGCCTTGAGTTTAGGTTTAGTTGAAAAATAGTTTGGAAACTAAAAATAAAACGACAAGTAAGTTTAAAAATATTTTGCAAACTAAAATTAATAAAATTACAAAAATACAAATGAATATACAAATGATAATTATTGAGTTAAATGTAATCTTAGAAATTAGATTTTAATGTTTATAATGTGACTGTTTCATTGGACAGATATTTCAAAAGACAGGATTTAAAATGAATAGTGCTTTTAACTCTCCTAATGTTGATAGGTAAGGAGTTCCACAAACGAACAGAGCTAACAAGAAACTGGCGTTCTGAAGTTAAACAGGCATAACTTGTTTGTATTAACATACATGATCTTGCTGATTGGAAAAAACGTAGCTTCTCATATAAATATTCTGGTTGTTTTGTTTGCATTATGTTATGTAACATACATATTGCTCTATATTTGAGTAAATTATCAAATGAACATCCATTGATTTGTTTGGAGTAGATGGAGACATGATCATATCTGTTTAAATTATAAACGAAGCGTGCGATGTTATTATATGCAACATTTAGTTTTCGTTTAGAACAAAAGTCCGGGCAACAAAACACCTCACAGCAGTATAACATCGTTGGCAAAAGCAGAGTTTTCGCTAACAAGAGCTTTATTTTTAAAGGCATAAAATGCTGTGTCGTCCAAAGAGCACGAAGTCCGCCATAGACTTTGCCAATGGCGAAGTTTATATGAGCAGACCAAGTAAGAGTCCGATTGAAAATCAAACCAAGATTCTTGGCGGACTCAACATATTCAATTGGACTTTGGTCTAGGCGGATTGTTGGGATCAAAGAAATGTCTAGCCTACTTTTATGTATAACAAGAGCTTTTGTTTTTTGTGCATTGAGTCGAAGGTCATTTTGAGTTGACCAATCAAGTATGCGCTGTAGGTCTTCATTCATTAAAATTGTAGCCTCGCTTATCAAGTTCAGAGGACGACTTAAATGAATTTGAGTATCATCAGCAAACATGTGCATCGAACAATATTTTACAACTTTAGGAAGTTCATTCACATATAAAGAAAATAGTAACGGACCGAGGATGGAGCCTTGCGGTACTCCACACTTAACTTGCAATGAACTTGAGCAATTATTTCCTGCTACAACTTTTTGCCTTCTCCCTTGCAAATATGAAAACATGAGTTTTGTTGCAGGTAGCGAGAACTTGAATTCTTTCCTTAGCTTTGCACAAAGAATGGAGTGGTTGACTGTGTCAAACGCTTTTGAAAAGTCAAGTAGGGTAAGAATTGTAGCATTATTTTTATCAACTGCCATTCTTATTTCATCGACAACCGATATTAATGCAGTTTTGCAGCTCCTTTTCGGACGGAAACCAGATTGGTTTTCAACCAGAAGTTTTTTAGTTAGTAGATATTTTTGCATTTGAAGGAATATCGCCTTTTCAAAAACTTTTGAGAAGAATGGCAGAATTGAAATCGGTCTATATTCTATTACACTTCCACTCATTTTTTTAGGGATGGGAACAATTTTAGCTTCTTTCCACTGCGAAGGGAAAACAGATGTTGTTAGAATGAAGTTAAATATGTGTGTGAGGTAAGGCAGTATATACGGAAGCAAAAGCTTTACAAATTTAGGGTGAACTTCATCAAGCCCCATAGCGTTTGATTTTATAGACAAGATGGCTTCAACCACATCTTCATCACTAAGTCTGGTAAAATCATAGTAGGATTCAGTTGCTTCATCCGGTGACTGGTCAAATGTTGGGAGATTTTCTGAAGACGAACTACTTTGCACCAAAAAATTAAAATTGAGTTGGTCACAATTTATACTATCGGGGATACTCGGTTCTTGTTTTCCTAATCCAACCTCTCGAATTTGTTGCCAGACTTCCTTACTTGAAGAACAACCTCCAAATTTTCTGCTATAAAAAACCTTTTTTGCAGTCCTAATTTTTGAAACAAGCATATTACGAAGTAATCGATATCTTTCATAAAACTCAGCAATCCTATACTTTTTCCAGCTTTTAAAGGCATCATCGCGCTTTTTTATGAGCTCCTGGATATTTTCAGTAAGCCACTGTGGTGATTTACATTGAAATTTTTTAGATTTTAAGGGCACATGTTTATGAAAAAGTGAAACCAGATTCGTTTGTAGAAAATTAGTTTGGTCATTTACTAAAGGAAACTGGTAAACGGCCTCCCAATTGGTGTTTAAAACATCTTGATGCAAAGCTGCATAACGTATATTACGAAAATCTCTAAATGTGATTTTAGATTTCACATATTTGTTTTCACATTGGTAGGTACAAAAAAGTAGATCATGTTTGGAGAACCCAGGTGCGGAAAGTTGACTGTAAAGCAAAATTTTGTTTTTATCGGACACGAAAATTGCATCAATGAGGGTTGATGTAGAGCTGGTAAAGTGAGTTGGCTGAGTTGAATTGACAGCAATCAAATCAATGGATTTCATGTACTCCAAAAAATCAACAGACCGAGGGATATCTAGGAGGTTACAATTGAAATCGCCACATAATACTATATTTTTGGCACAGCAGGCTTGCTCTTGTAAAGTTGTATATAGTGGCTCAAACGGAATAGAATTATTTGGTCTGTAAGTGACTCCTATCAAGAAACTATCTTTGTTGCAGGATATATCGAGGAAAATAAAATCTATAGAACAACCCATGCTTGACTTGCATACAACCTTGCATTTCAGCGTACGTACATTGCAACTCCACCTCCAACACGGCCAACTCTATCACACCGGAAAAGCTCATATCCTTCTAATTTATAAATTTCACTCGATACTTCTGAACGGAACCATGTTTCTGAGACGCATACAATGTCTACTTTTGAATTAACGAATATATATCTTAATTCGTCGATTTTAGGGTTAAGGCTTTGGGCATTTAAGTGACAAACAGTAAGACCTTCATGTTGTGCCTGAAGAACACGAACCATATTGCACAGATTCCCATCAGCACCATTCATCGCGGAATAACCATCACCTTGTACACTACCCATATTCATAAGATAACACAAGAGAAGTTATAAGCACTATTTGAAATGAATAAAAAGTATTTAAGCAATATAAAAAACTTACCATGTCCAATGAAACTTTGTCCGATATGCTATTAAAATTTAAAAATGATAACAAAAAATAGTGAAATGGGGCTAAATAAAATATTAGAAAAAATAAATAAGTTACATAAAATAAATAATATAAAAATAAAAAAAGGTACATAAAAGTATTATTAAAAAGGTATTGCATCAAAAAGCTACGACGGCAACTCCGGATTTTCTTTGGTAATATTGTTTTCATTTTCATTTTGTTTTTGTACGGTGATCGCTTCTAGTATTTCATGGTTATGAATGACAAAACTTTTTCCATTATTCTCCAGCTTAGCGTATACTTGGCCTGACTTGGTGTATGCAGAAAAAAGCTTTTTCTTCTTTTTAAGCTGAATAGCAGCTCGAAGAATGACGCGATTTTTCTCTGTTAGGCTTTCGTTGATGTAGCAGCTGGCGTCTGAATCGATTCCCAAAGCACGAAGACAAAGTTCTCTTTTATATTTTTTTCTATAAGTGGCAGCCGCTCGTAGCACAGAGTCTCTTTGGCGCTGATCGAAGAATTGTAGTATTATTGGTGGTGGTGAACGGCTGTTTTGGTTTTTATGTGGCTGAATGCGAAAAACATCTCTCATAGCGGGTACATCACACTGAAGAGAATGACAGAGCTGATTAAAGTTCATGATAAGATTTTCATTTTCTATGCATGGAACTCCAAACAGAACAGCGTCGGCAGCAAGTTGTTTTCGTTGAATGGCATCAACGTTTACGTTGATAACTTCCATTTGCTTTTTGATATTAAGTGATGAAGATGTTTTAGAGCTTGTTTCAATTTCAATTTCAATCCTTTCCACTTGTTTGATAACATCGGACACTGTTGAAGTGACGTTTTCTAGCTGAACGGACCAAGTCTTCTTAAGTTCTGCGAGTTTCGATTCAAAGTCATCGCAAAGCTTTTGGATTTCTGTTCTAAGAGAATCCAAAAGTGTGGTGCTTTGTTTATTTAGACGGTCGTCCAGTTCGTTTAGTGTAAGGGGTGGGTAGGAGATGGCGGAAATTGGAGGGGCTTCGTCAATTGATGGTTCTACGGCAGCAGGAAGATTATGCGGGGGGGTTGAAGTGTCGTCGATGGGAGAAAAACACTTTGCTGGTAATGTTGGTGTTGTTTTTCGTTTCTTTATGTCAGAGCCAGTTGGTGTTAAGAGATGATCTTTTGCTATCTTCCGTTTACTTGGATCGGAGGCAGAGGCGGCAGGTGCAGGAGGCTTTGTAAGTGATGGTGTAGTGAGCTGGGTTTTGGTTTGGTTTCGTGTTCCAGATGACATGTTTGTGTTGTATATGGTAATACGTTAGTGTATAAGTGACAAAGAGAATTAATTCGAAATATTCACACTTTTGGTGCACTTTGTTGTTCAATTTTATTTTGTTTTATTTAAGTTATTAAAATGTTTTGAATAAAAAGAAAAACAAGTGAAATGTGAAACTGACTTTTCGTTTCTTTGACGCACTTTTCAGTTTTATTTCAGCAATAAAACACTTTATTTTAGTAATTAGATCCCGAGCAAAGTAAAACGTGTCTACACTCTTTGGCTCATCGAGGCTTCTGTCTTCTCAATAAGTACCTTATGTGGAAAATTAGAAATTTTGTTTGTAACATGAACCACGATATAATTTTCTAATGGTCTTTGATGCGTTAAGCTTGAATCTTGTCTTGAAATAGCTCTAGCATGTCACGTTTTCGAGATATTACAATGTGAAGATATAAAAAAATGCATTTTCTTATGCAATTTGAGGTTATATTTTTTGTCGAGGTAATTTTGCTTTGAAAAAATGTTTGTAGTCATTCTAAAGTATGAATATTTTATTTCAAAATCCTTTTTAAATTTTTCAAATACCCTTTTTCATCTTCGAGAAAATGTAGTCTTAGATTACGTAATTCGAAAAATCCCCCCTGGTAAACATCAAAAAGAAGGAAAATTAAAACTACCCCACAATTTGCTCGCTATGTGCTCTTTTGAGCACAAATTGACTGGATTTTTCGAATTACGTATATCTTTAGACGAAGGTAAACGATTTCTCGAAGATGAATGGTGGTATTTAAAAAATTCAAAAAAGAATTTTGAAGTAAAATGTTCATACTTCAGAATGACCATAAATATTTTTGACAAAAAATATATCTCCAAATTTGCATACAAAATAAGCACTTTTTATTTCTTTAGATTTGAATATCTCAAGAACGTGAAATACTAGAATGAATTCAAGACCAGATTCGCACCAAAGACCATCAAGAAAGTTTATTTTTGTCCATTTCTCAGACAAAATTTAAATTTTTTCACACAAAGAAAACAGTAAAAACACGTCAATTTTCAACAAGCGCTTGAGTCCAAATGGATTGTCGCAGAAAAAACCTTATACAGAGATTTACTGGAAATTGTGTATACTTTCAATGGTATTCTGTAATTGATAGTTTCCGAGCCATTCGTGGAAAACTCCCAAAAAATGCATTTTGGCATAATTTTTTGCATATTTTTCCATGTTGCATCATGAAATTTTGGTCGCAAATCTCAAATTCGGATTCAGAACCCCCGATAACATAAAAGAGGGGCAAAATCAAAACTACCCCACAATTTGCTCGCTAAGATCCTTTTTGAGCACAAATTGACTGGACTAGCGGGTAATCTCTTGAATTACTGAACCGTCTGAATTGTCTTACCAATGGATAGCTACAATGTTACTGTTAAGGTGAAAGTTTCTGTATTTTTGTTAATTTTTTTTGTGTATTTGTAAGAGTTTTAGAATTGTATGCTTTTAAAAACTTTTTAAAAACTTCTTTGGAACATGAAAAGTTATTTTCAGGAGAAGGCCAAGGTGTTGAGAAATTTTGCACACAGAATTATAATTGTAGGGTAAAATCGGGTAAAAATTGATTTGAATTTTTTTTGTGTTATATAATTTAATATTTTTAAGAAGGATTTTACTGTTAAATATTTTTTAAAACTAAGCATTCTTTGAATAAAATGCGGTAAAATGAAATAAAGGGAATCAAAACTTCTAAATCACTAGACATTCTGATTTAGGAAAATACTAATAAAATACTAATATTTGAAAGGTAATATTTAAAGTCTGGCTCTAATATTTTTCAGTATTTAACTCCATATATAATAGGTTTATTTTTATTTTCCCGTGGGTAGTTGCAAAATCATCATAAGGCTCTATGAGGACCGAAAAATGCGTGCTCATAGGTGTGAGATTTTTACTACACTAAAACCACCTTCACTTCCTGATCGCAACTAAGTTGAAAATTATCAAGCAATTTATTTTGAACGAAGTTAAGTAACGTGTTGCCAGGTTACTTTCCGGTGAAAGTTCCTGCTAAATTCGCGGTCGGAAGGTTTTGTTCTTCGTAGAAGGCGGCGTAAAGTTCGACTCGTCAAGAATGTAAATAATCCTTGAATAAGCGTGTTCTAATGGCCGATTGCTATATTTTCGCGCGAAAATTTTTATTTCGTCCCGAACCGTAAGAATGTCGACATCGCTGTGAAGATCTTCGTTTCTTATAACGGGTGATTTGTTAGCTGGTTTGGTTTTGACAACACTGGTTTTGACAGCTGACGTGTGTTTAGTACCTTGTGTCACTGTCAAACAGCTTCAGTTTGGTTTGCAATTTAACCATGGATCGTCTTACAAATGAACAACGCTTGCAAATTATTGAATTTTACTATCAAAATTCGTGCTCGGTTCGAAATGTTCATCGCGCGCTGCTTCCATTTTATGGTCGGCATTCTCGACCTTCTGAGCAGTCTATTCGGAAGATTGTGACCAAATTTCGCACCAAATTTACTTTGTTGGACATTAAACCACCAACACGTTTACGTACTGTGCGTAGTGAAGAAAATATTGCGGCCGTATCAGCTAGTGTGACAGAAGACCGCGAAATGTCGATTCGGCGCCGTTCCCAGCAGTTAGACCTTTGTTACAGCACTACGTGGAAAATTTTGAGGAAGGATTTGGGCGTAAAGCCTTTTAAGATACAGCCGACCTACCACAGCGCCGAATTTTTGGTGAATGGGCTCTTGGAAAGCTGGCCGAGGATCCGCTTTTTTATCGAAAAATTGTGTTCAGCGATGAGGCTCATTTTTGGTTGAATGGGTACGTAAATAAGCATAATTGCCGCATTTAGAGTGAAGATCAGCCAGAAACATTGCAACAGCTACCAATGCATCCCAAAAAAGCCACTGTTTGGTGCGGTTTATGGGCCGGCGGCATTATTGGGCCATATTTGTTCAAAGATGATGCGAATCGCAGCGTTACTGTCAATGGTGAACGCTACCGAGCGATGATAACAAACTTTTTTTTGCCCGAAATGGAAGTTCTTGACTTGCATGATATGTGGTTTCAACAAGACGGTGCCACATGCCACACAGCACGCGAAACAATGGCGCAATTGCGAGGCGAGTTTGGTGAACAGTTAATTTCACGTTTCGGGCCGGTCAATTGGCCGCCTAGATCGTGCGATTTGACACCATTAGATTATTTTTTGTGGGGGTATGTCAAGGCTAATGTCTATAGGGACAAGCCCGCTTCGATTGACGCACTGGAAGCCAACATCCATGCATTCATTCGTGAGATACCGGCCGATATGTGTGAAAGAGTATGCCAAAATTGGAATCAGCGGGTGGGCTACCTGAGACGCAGCCGCGGTCAACATTTGGCATGAAATTATCTTTAAACATTAAATTGCAATGTTCAAACTATCGATTCAAATAAATATTTCATTCATTTTTTCGAATTTTTTGTGTTTTTTTTTATTAAAGTTCTAAACCTCTTAAAAAATCACCCGTTATATCACGGAGCATTTAAAAATGACCTAAGCAATTAATTTTCAAACGTTTGTAAGTTATTTAAATTTGAATTGCAGGTTCAACCACAAAGTTGTATACCATAAGTCCAAACAGGTTTAAGTACCTGTCTGTTTAAAATCAGTTTATTTTCAATACTAAGCTTTGAATATTTACCGAGTAACCAGTTCATATCTCTAAATTTACTTTTTAGTTCTTCGAATTTCTTTTTTTACGTGCGGCTTCCATTTTAATTTCGCGTCTAGATTCATTTACAGATACTTTGCAAATTGAACACGAGCGGTATTAAGAAAGACGGCTAGTGTACTAATTTTGTATGCGTAAGATGCACGTGGACTGACTTTTGTTCATTGAGCGCTATTTGCCATGTTTTTGTCCACTCATTAACATTTATTAAGAGCATTTTGTAATTTAATTGTAGCTTCGCTAATGGTTTTGTCTACTGCTAGTATTGCAGTATCATCAGCAAACGTGGGTACAATAGTGTCTGTTTGAGGTATATCGCTTGTAAATAAAAGGTGCAGAACTGAACCTAATACACTTCCTTGTGGTACCCCAACCAGGGTTTCTTTGAAATTAGAACAGTCATTTAAGTGCTTACACGAAAAAGTTTGCTATCATGTTTAGAATGTTATAAAGACCTTCAGGTAGAGCTTGTCTAAATTTTAATTTGAGACCTTCTTACCACGCTTTGTCAAACGCTTGCGACACGTCCAAGAAAACTGTCGAACAGATTTTCTTTTCTTCAAGCGCTCTCTCAATTACGTCAGTAATTCTATGCACTTGATCAATTGTCGAATGCTTGCTTCTAAATCCGAACTGATGTTCAGGTATTAATTGTTTCTCTTCTATTATCGGTTGCAGGCGCAGGAGTAGTTTTCTTTTAAAAACTTTTGATATTATAGGAAGAAGTGAAATCGGCCTGTAAGACTTTTTTTCGTGGGATGGTTTGCCAGGTTTCGAAACCATTATGACTGCCGCAGCTTTCCATTGGCTCGAAACATACTCTAACCTAAGAGCAGAATTTATTATAAAAAGAAGGTTAATAAATCCCTTACGAGGGAGCATTTTTAGAATTTCTGCAGTGATTTAGTCATATCCTGGACCTTTATTTGGCTTAAGCTTTTTTATTTCTCTTTTGAACTCGGCAAGTATTGCATTGCCTGTTGTGTTGCTTTCATTTGAGGTAAAATTTATATTAATATTTCCGTTCTTGCCATTTAAACAGCTTAAATGTTTCCTCTAAGTAATCGGCGAATACCGTCGCTTTTTCTTTGTCACTTTTAGCCCATTCATTTTGGCTTTTCTTAATCGGGGGCACTGGAAGCTTTGATTTTTTCGTTGTTTTTATAGCTCTCCAAAGTGAGTAGTTGGATTCTTTCCCCGCTGTCAAGCCTTCAAGGTAATTTTCAACTTCAAGGTTTTTGAAATCTGATATCGCCGTTTTTAGCATATTACTCAAGCGATTTAAATAAGCTTTGTGATGAGGACCACGGGTTCGCTACCATTTCTTACGTACTTTTCGTTTCTCTTTCACTAAATCTCTTATTTCCTGCGGATATTTTATATTTTTATAGCGAGGCATTAGCCTTTAATAAGGTGTGTTATCCCAAGGTGCTTTTTGTATTATATCAACAAAGGTATCTACTGCGTCTTCAAGCTCAAGAGACGTTTGTAATGATTCCCTTAACTCAACGTTATCCTCGATATCTTTTTTAAATCCATCCCAGTTGATTTTACTGTTTGTAAACTTGGGTGTTTTTTCAATTTTAACAAAGCTTTCGCTCATAGTGAGTATGACGGCAGAATGATCTGATAAGAAGTCATAGCTCTCTGAAATTTCTATACGGTTCGAGGGTATTCCTTATACCATATATAACTAGATCGATAAGCTTAGGTATTTTTGAGATCAGTTGGCAAGTTAGTTAGTTTGCCAGTCGAATAAAAGTCACAATTATTTTCCATTCCTGCTTCATATAGCATTTGACCCTTTTGTGATATTCATCTCAAGAACCTGATCAAAAAACTTTATATTGAAAAAGTTTACATACGTCAATTTCTTGGACATTTCATAATAATAAAAAGTCATGTGATACAAACAGATTTATCATTTTATTTAAGTGACATTTATTTCACCTGCAAATATCTTATGAACTGAAAATTTTTCACTGTCAGAGTAGTGTGACAAATTTGTATAATTGATTGCAAGATACTAATTAGAAGGAATAAAGACAGTTGGCACACATGGCCGTAATCAGAATATTGTTTTTTTTTTGGAGGGGGAGATCTTATTGTTTCATACTTCTTCAATTTCTGCTACTTCTTCTTCTACTACATTATTTTCATAGCTTCATTCCTTTTATTACTTGGTGCCAAAATTCAACTGAATTCAACACTTACAATTCAGTATACAATTTTATTGAAAAAAATTCATGCTTCAAAAAATACGAGGAATTTAACAATAAATAAAAATGCACAAAATCATACATAAACAATATAAAGATGGGAAACCTTCGTTTCACTCTCCAAACCCCATTTGTTTACATTGTTGTTTTTGTAATCTGACTTCGTGTTGATGAATAGATGTGAATTGCAACAATAACTTTACGCGGTTATTTTGATTTGTTTTGACAGATCAATTTTTTTCCAAACTCTCGATAGAGAGTTGCCGTCTGCTATTCTGCATCGTTGTTTTATTTATTGTTTTGTGTTTACTATTAATTTTTTCGTTTTTCTCTTAAGTAGTAACAAAAAATAATTGTACCGGAAATTTGGAGTGATATTTTTAATTGTATCAAAAATTTCTGGCAGACAACTTATTGAATTCAAGAATTCATAAACTTTGTGACTTTTTTGAATTCATCTCAGGAAATGTGTTCTAAAAATTTTTGTTTTAAGTATGTAAACACACTTTATTTATTAAAATATATTGAAAGGTACGACTGCACCATCAATACATTTAACTCAATGTATTTTTTTGAAACGCATTCTAGCCGGATGGTTTAGCAATTTTCAGTTTCAAGAAACTTTTTAGTTTGTGTTTTGGCACAAACTGGACGATTGCCCGAAATCAGTTTTCATTTTGTGCTATATGGAATAATAGGTGTGTTGTTTTGCAGGCCCAGAGGAATTGGACGAAAAGAACGACATCTATCGATGTTCGAACGAACTATTGATAAAAAGTATGAACTTCATGCCAGTAACACAGTTTTTATCTGGGCTAAAGTGAAGCCCCGAAAATTCTCTGGGTTTTGTTTGTTGTTGAATTTAACATGTACATTTCTCAGCCCCGACGTCGTTTTTTTCATCCAAGCCCAATCAGGCAAGGAAAAAAGCACACCTAATATGTAACTGTGCGGACATTCAATCAAATATTAAGTTGCGAACATTTAACCACATCGTTGAATTTTGTTCTTTCCAAAGGTCATTTTGTTCTCTGTATGAGTGGAACACAATCTTAAATTTGATTTTATTAAATTTAAACCACATCGAAATTTCGTGGTTTTGCAAAGTTAATAATTAAAGGCCTATCACTTTGTGCTATGAATAAGTAAAAAAAGTACATTTAAAGCCCTAACTACATAAGGCAAAAAAGTACAAAAGAGAACATTTTCAAACTCATTTTGGGATAGTGTTTCTCACTAGAAAACTTATAAAAATGATGTAGAAACCTTACATTTTAGTTTAGGAAAAAATTTATACATTATTTTTCACAAAAAAACTGCTCTAGCAGGAAAAAAATATTTGTACTTTTGCAATTTAGCAAAAGGTGGTTAATGTGGCTACAAGTAACAATTTTGATTCTATATTCCTCCCTAGATGCCTTTCGTTTTCATTCAACCTACGCATATAGGCAAAGCATAAGACTCCATACAGTGAAAAATGCGACCTTTTTTCACTCCTATTGTACCTTTATGGAGTTAATTATGTGAGTCTTAAGGAAGTTAATTTTAAATTAAATAACAAAACAATAGTTTGTTGGTCTATGAATCGAACCCGTGTCCCTCTGAACCAATTGTCTTGCTCGCATACCGCTCCACCAATCTCAGACATACAGTTCAATGCATTAAATATGAATCACTTTTATCTTGAATTGTCTCGTATGAGACAAAGAAGCTTGCATTAATAAGAAAAAACTTTGTTAAAAAAAAATGTAAAGTAATAGATTGGTATAGCTTTAACAAACACATATTGTTAATTAAATAAAAGAAACATATTGTTTATTAAATAAAATTTAAAATTTATTAACACCAACCTTAAAAATTGACAGTTATAATAAGAAATATATGCGCTCAGATGTTAAATTGAGTATAAATTATAAAATGGCCGATTATACCTTAGCATCGCCATATGCACACAAGCAGTATAAAAACAAAGGCTAAGATAAAGATTGTATAGTAATTTTACGGGATGACTATTGAAGTGAAAGTTTCTTGGTTATTTCATAAGAGCATTAAAGAGAGATTAAAGAAACATTGGAACATTGCTTCTATTAAGCTGATATAATTTGCACCAGAAAATTTGTAAAGATTCAGCAATGCTCCAAAAACGTATTTACTTTCTGTCAAAGGGGTAAATGTAGTGCTACAGAAATAAATAACACTTTAATGTCTGAAATGCGAAGCAATTTTGTTAGTTGGGAAGGCTTAACAAACAATAATTAAATGTCAAATGGTTATACAAAATGGCAGACCAAGGCAAATGTTTAAATTTCCCGGTGTCGTTTTTTTCTCCAAAGTCCAAATTGACTTGCAAAAAACGTAGCTATTATTATCTTAATCAAGAGATCAAGAATCTGAGGAAGTAATCAAGCAACAAATACAAATTTAAGGAATAATAGGGTTTTCACACCAAACCCCAAAACAAGTTGTCAGCGAAAACTTTTCAAAAACTTTTCAAAAACTCGAAAACCATTCACACCGAACATTAAACTACGTTTTCGTTTGCTACTACAGTTTTTCTTCCACCAACCACTCACAATTTTTTTTCTTTTTGTTGTTTTCTTCTATTTTATGAAAGTAAAATGGTGATAATTTATATAAATATGATCCATATGAAAGCATCCAATCAGTTTTTTTTTGACATTTTACCAGGCACTTTTTACTTTTAAAAGGTACGTTTATTTTGTTCACCTCTAAATTCCTACAAGCTTTCGACTTGTTTTATATAAAACTTAATTTAATAAAAAAGGCGGGTGGTCTTTTATTATTTAAGTACGCTTTGAAAATAAGTAGCTAATTTAATTTTAAAATAAAATTATATAAAGGGAAGGGAGCACTTGAAAATTTACTTCATCTACTTTTATACTTTATGAACATGTCCATGAGCCCCTCATGAGATTTTTAAAATAACTGACAAATTTAAAAAAACGACGATTTGGGGTGAAAATCATTAAGTTGCATTAGTATTAGTGTGGTAAAGGTTACTAGTGCAACTTTATGACATTCACCAAAGTTGGAGCTTGTAGGCAAATCAGTTTGACAGCCGAGAATTCACATCTTTATATTGTTTGTCTATGCACAAAATCCTGAGTTTGTGATTTGTTTGTGACTATTAATTCTCATCTTGTTGGATATGGATAAAGTTCACAGTGGTTTTCTGTGAGAAAAGCAATGTAACTCAAATTGCGTGTGTTTAAATGCAAATACCTACAACTTTTGACTTGAAATGAGAACTGCTTTTTGGTTCTATTTTTTATTAAACTTGAAAATACACTACCAATGTTAATGGTCTTACATTAATGAGTTCCTTTTATAAAGTGATTTCCTTGATGAACATGAAAATTCATACAATTTATATTATGGAATAAACAAATTCCAGCTTCTCAGTGATTTCACTAAGAAAATCTTTTAGTGAACGCCAATGCCAATTCTATGTTAATTTCCTCGATGACTTCACCTCAAATTCCTTTAGTGTACCTTCCATTTCTCAAGGAAAAGCTAAGGACTCCTCGCTGAATTTTTAAAAGTTACCCACTAGGATGTTTCTACTTACAACTTATTTTAGCTCTATTCATTCGAATATCATCAGATAGCAAAACAATTACACTAAGTTTGGCACTGTCCATAATAATTCGCACCAAAAGCCCCCTCAAGCTCCAGCAATAGCTGCGTGCTTGTTGGGACATTGAATAATTGAGAAAAAGGTGTTCATTATATAATTAAACTCAAGGGAAGCTCGTTGAACCTAGAGATACTCGTATACAAAAGTATACTTTAATTCTATAAAAAAAGAGAATTCAGCTTGCGCAGGTGGCTTCAAACCATCATGCATTTAATAAGCTATAGCAGTCAAGCACCATATTCACTACAGGTAGGTACCATTTCCATCCAATTTAATTTGAATTCAACTCTGTATCCTTTCCATTTATGTATGTATATATATGTAGGTATATTATAGAGGTACTGCCTTTTGTTACTCTCGCGAGATTGTCTATTAGTTATAAAATATCGTTCAACATTCGTCTCTATCCAATCTTCTGTCGATTCAATTAACGTAAAGCAATTTATTCAACGGAGAAGGAAAAGTTTGGCACATTACTCTTTCCTTGAATGAAAATTAATGACACCTTTTGGAATTTATAACAAATCTATCTTATAAAAATCGAATTTGCGGGTAGGTAGTCGGAGACGAAGAGGATGACATCGACAGTTGTCTCTTTATATCGTTAATACAATGCCACACAAAATATATAGACCAACTATTTATACTTTTATTGTTGCGCATTTCAACCAAAACTAGGTGCTGCCAAGTATATCCTTCATAAACAAAATACCAGATCATTTTTCAAAGTCAACAGGAATAAAGTATATAGGTGGAGTACAATGCACTGAAAAATAAAATAATAAATATCGATCAATCTATAAACATTAAACAATCCCACTATACCTTTACTTACCCATATACACTCAATACCCATTCGCAACCCATTCTTCCGTAAACAGTTTTGAACTATGTTCAAAACAGACACGTCTCTATAACCAACTCCGAATTGTTATAGAAAAGCAACTGTATAGTAGTTACATTGATCGGCACATAAATCGACGCGACGGTTAGTACCTATATATATTGCAATGCAACCCCAACCTCTTTGTCTGTTCAACCAGTAGATGGATATAAATTGAATTCAATATACAACAGAAATAATTTTACAGTCAACATTGCAAGATATGTTTCTATTTTAGCAAAAATAACTTCATTTTTGTGTTCAAGCCATATAGACAAAATAAAATACACAATTTGGTCGCACGTACTTGCTTGCTAGATAGATTAGATTTATTGATTCTTTTCAAATTAATTAACAATCAGTTTAATACATTAATTTTAAGACATGACTTAAAGCCGTCTGCCCAAGTTTGACGAAGTTTATAAAAGTAAAGGGTTTTTCAACAGGGACGCTACAAAAGTAGAGCGACAGGGACAGCAAACGACGCCATATTTCTTGCCGCTCTTTTGATATTTCACTTTAGTAAGGTTTGCCATTCCATGATGGAAAGATATACGAAAAAAAATTATTAAAATTAACTACCGAAATTCGGAGTCAGTGGCCTCAACGTTAAGAGCGCTACGTCCAATTTATGGTCGTCATAATCGTCCTAGCAGATCAATAATTGAGCGTCTAGTGGAAAAATTTGAATCCACAGGCACAGTACAAAATGTTCCCGTGCCAGTGAGACAAAGAAGTGCCCGTAGTGTCGAGAATATTGCTGCCACTGAGGCTTCAGTTGGAGAAAGCCCAAATGTGTCTCTCACACGTCGTTATCTAGCGTTGGGCATCTCTCTGACGTCGTTGTGGCGAATTTGCGAAAAGATCTTGGCTCACATCCTTACAAGATTAAATTGACGCAAGAACTGAAGTCGCTTGACCACCAGAAGCGTCGTATGTTCGTGAATTGGGCTGATCACCAACTTGAAAATGATTCGTATTTTCATCGAAAAATCATCTTCAGCGATGAGGCTCATTTCTGGCTGAATGGCTTCATCAATTAACAAAATATGCGGTGTTGGTCTGGCAGCAATCCACACGTACTCAATGAGTCATCATTGCATCCCGAAAAAATTACGGTTTGGTGTGGTTTATGAGCCGGCGGCGTCATTGGGCCGTACTTCTTCCGTGATGATCAAGACCGGCACGTTGCTGTGAATGAGGAACGCAACCGTTCAATGATAACCGAATATTTTTGGCCCCAATTGGATGATATGGACTTGGAGGACATGTGGTTCCAACGGTACGGCGCGGCGCCACAAGCCACACAGCGAATGTCACAATCAATTTATTGGAAACCAAGTTTGGAGAATGTGTTATCTCACGAAATGGTCCAGTCGCTTCGCCGCCTCGGTCGTGCGATTTGACGCCGCTAGACTATTTCCTGTGGGGCTACGTCAAGTCTATGGTCTATGCCAACAAGCCAGCGACGATTGATGAACTTCGTACAAATATCGGACGTGAAATTGCAGCAGTATCGGCCGATTTATGCTTGAAAACCGTCGAAAATTGGGTTAAGCGTCTGGACTTCTGCAAGAGTGCCCGTGGTGGCCATGCAAAAGAAATCGAGTTCCATACATAATGGCATCGAACGTACTTTCACAGGAATAAAGAATTTCATTGATATCTAGAACCGTTTTTGTTTTATTAAAAAAAACTTTTGTAGCGCTCTTATTGAAAAACCCGATATAATTTAAAAAAAATATAATCTAAGGAATACAATCAATACTATTAAATTTAACCACCTTTCTATTAGAACAGTTATTCTAAAAAATTAAAAAAAAAATTTAAATAATCAAAATTGTTCATCCAAGGCCGTAGTGTTCTAATAATTGGGTAAAGTAGTACTTGTAAAGAATTTTTGAAAAAAAAATTATAACATATTCACCACTGGGAAAATATTTTTTTTTTTTCATTTTCTGCTGAAAAGATCATAAGGCCTACTATCTTTAACCAATTGCAAGGTTATCCATTATTTACAGGACACCCTGTATAAGTATAGTTCCCATACGACGTAATTTTTTTAATATAAAAAATTCAGCAGGCGTAACTAATTTTTTTTTTAATTTTTGCCCTTGGTTAATACCTTCAGATTTCTCCTAGATAATTTGTCTCCCATATTTTTTTCAATGATGAAAAAAAGAAACGAATGAAAAAACCCCAAACTGGCAGTTCAGCTACCCTAACACATTGCGCTGCTTAAGAATTTATTGCATTAAGCACATAAATAAAGTTTGCCTAAAGTTTAACATTTTACTCAAATTACACAGGACAACAAAGCACACCCTCTATATGTAATGCATAGAAAGTTTGCATTAGTTACTACCTGCTCGGCGAAACAACCCCTTAAATACAAGGTGAGGTCAAAAATTAATACAGATCATTATGAAGTTATGGGTATAGAGGGTATTGGTTAACTCGTGCAAAAAATTCCAACAAATCTGAATTTTGTTGCAGAACTTAGTAAGCAAAAAACCGAGTTGCAACCC
The DNA here is from genome assembly GCA_946251815.1 of Dasysyrphus albostriatus. NCBI lineage: Eukaryota > Metazoa > Arthropoda > Insecta > Diptera > Syrphidae > Dasysyrphus > Dasysyrphus albostriatus. The sequence goes on along the minus strand of OX276335.1, from coordinate 190,024,688 downwards.
CTTTCAGCACCCCCAAAACCTTAGATCCGATACAAATTTAGGGACGTTTTTCAATAAATTCCACAAAATTTTTTAACATTATTTGTGTGATTAATTTTCCTGATTGCGTGTTAAATACCCTTTTGAAACCGATGCCTCCCTGCTGTAGATTTTTCATCGGATAACATTCATTCTCCGAATATTTCGTTTCAGCTGCATTATTTTTTGTGTGCTTTAAGGGTTTAAACTCTCTTTGACAAGGATCATTTTAAAAAATAAAAAATAATGACTAATTCAAAAAAAAGATACAAAGAGAGAAATATATAAACAAGTTTACTATGAATTATTTGGAATAAATTGACGAAAAACCCTTGGTGTTGGATTCGTCACGTGTCACTTGACGCCATCCAATTTTTAAGCAAAATTTTTGTTAAAATATACTAGGTATGTTTTTGTTTTTTTGCTGTACCTACATATTTCAGTCTTTGTAGTTTGTTATGTTTACCTTGAATTTATTGACTAAGGACTAACACCACGCTTAATATGCTGACTTGACTGTGACAAGTTGATATTTTCCATACCCACCTTCTATACCAATCTAAACTTCAAAATATCAAAAAGGAAAAAAAAATATCTGTGGTGTAAAACAGTAGCTATTGTTAGCTGAAAAATGTTTACTTTATTTTCGCTTGAATTTTTAGACAAAAAAATTCCTCATTTTATATGATGCAGCGTTTGTTGAGGTGATTGCAAAAACATGTATTTATATTTAGTTTGTTTTGTGTATTTTGTGAAGCACACTTTCCCACAAATAAAAAAAAAACTTGGTGATAGACCTTAAACAAAGCTTTTATGTTTATAATGCAAATTAAAACTAGGAACTCTGTTTTACTAAAATGATGTGTTTGTGTTTCGCACAGTTTGCAAAAACAGTTTGAGTGGAAATATTTCAAAACTGCAGTATGTCCTGCAAGAAAAATTAATTTCATCAAATGTAATTTTTCTAATTTTTCTTGTCTAATACTCAATTCCAACAATCTGGTTTTCATGAAGGATATTTCAAAAGAATGTTCTAAAATTTTTATTTAGGTTTTTTTCAGAAGCGGTCGAAAAGTTTTTAACAAAGTGGAGAATTTCAAGGACTGATATAGCATTATTTTTTGTACAAAAAAAGCATTACGGTAATAAAACTCTCTGGTCGGCCGCATGAAGTTGGAAATGGTTGACAAAATCCACGGTCTATTATTAGACGATCGGCGAGCAGTAGTGGATCGAAAAATGGAAAAAGGCAATCCAAAAAAAAAATTATTTCCTGAAAACTCATTTACTGCGAATATGTTACACAAACAAAAAAATTGTTGCATTTTTAGTTTGAGAAAAAATGGGTGCCCTGCCCACTTCATATAAACTTAGGAGGACAATTTTCTCAAAAATGAATTTGTTGAGAACTAGTTAATTGCGAATCACTTTCGCAAAAAATATAATTTTTCGTTCCTTTGAAAAATGGGGAATGGGGGTATTATAACTTTCACGTGAATTGAGCAGGGCAACTTTCTCGGAAATGAAAATGGTTCACGTGAAAGTCGTTATACCACAATTTTTCGCAAACGAATGAAAAACTTATATTTTTTGGTGAAACTGATTCGCAAATAATTAGTTCTCAGTAAATAAATTTTTTCGGACCTTTTATCTATATTTTTGCGAAAGTTTATATAAAGTTAGTTAGACATCCATTTTTTCGCAAACAAAAAACGCAATAATAAATTTGTTTGTGTAACTAATTCGCAATTAATAAGTTCTCAATAACCCACTTTTTCTATTTCTATCTTTTTATCTGCATTTTTGAGAAATGTGACCTGCTAAGTTCATATGAAGTTAGCTGGACACCTATTTCCTCGCAAATCACAGAAGCAATTAATTTTGTTTGCGTAACTTATTCGCAATTAAGATACTAATGATAGGATACTTTTTAATCGTAGTTTTCAAAAGTGTCCTGCTAACTTCATATACATGGAAAAGTTCGCATACATCTCAAAAATACAAACACCTGTCACAATTTAGCTCGAGTTTAATAAGGAATATTAATGTTTGCGCTATAAATTTGTACACATAGATAAGTAATGTAAATTAAGAAAGAAAATTATTTATCTTTAGCAGTTGCATACTGCTAGACCTAAATACTTGAATAAATTTTAGCTTCGCTAAATTATGGAGAGCAGAATTCCGAATGAGAGCGAATACGAGCGCAATCTGCCTGCTAGGCTTTAGAATTGAGGTGCCGGAGAGTTAAGACAATTAAGTGGCAATAACTAAAAAAAAAGACATATTCTAACTTCTTTAATTTTTCAAATTTAAATCTCAAAAGAAAATTTTATAAAGCACAAAAAAAGAAGTTAAATTTCTTATAAGAAAGAACTTGAAATTTTTTTTCTAAAGAAGCCATTCCCAAAATATTGGTTAAAACTTGTTTTTTTTTTAACCAAAATGTTGGCTGAAGCACGCCATTTTGTTTTAACCAATCTACTACATATTTCTAATCAAATCATAAATACTTAGAATATATATCGGGTTTTTCAATAAGAGCGCTACAAAAGTTTTTTTTAATAAAACAAAAACGGTTTTAAAAATCAATAAAATTCTTTATTCCTGTGAAAGTACGTTCGATGCCATTATGTATAGAACTCGATTTCTTTTGCATGGCCACCACGGGCACGCTTGCAGAAGTCCAGACGCTGAACCCAATTTTCGCCGGTTTTCAAGCATAAATCGGCCGATACTGCTGCAATTTCACGTTCGATATTCGTACGAAGTTCATCAATCGTCGCTGGCTTGATGGCATAGACCATAGACTTGACGTAGCCCCACAGGAAAAAGTCTAACGGCGTCAAATCGCACGACCGAGGTGGCGAAGCGACTGGACCATTTCGTGAGATAACACATTCTCCAAACTTGGTTTCCAATAAATTGATTGTGACATTCGCTGTGTGGCTTGTGGCGCCGCGCCGTACCGTTGGAACCACATGTCCTCCAAGTCCATATCATCCAATTGGGGCCAAAAATATTCGGTTATCATTGAACGGTTGCGTTCCTCATTCACAGCAACGTGCCGGTCTTGATCATCACGGAAGAAGTACGGCCCAATGACGCCACCGGCCCATAAACCACACCAAACCGTAATTTTTTCGGGATGCAATGACGACTCATGGAGTACGTGTGGATTGCTGCCTGACCAATACCGCATATTTTGTTTATTGACGAAGCCATTCACCCAGAAATGAGCCTCATCGCTGAAGATGATTTTTCGATGAAAATCCGAATCATTTTCAAGTTGTTGCTCAGCCCAATTCACGAACATACGACGCTTCTGGTGATCAAGCAGCTTTCTTTTCGCAAAATTCGCCACAATGACGGTACAGAGATACCCAACACTTGAGAACGACGTTTGAGAGACACATTTGGGCTTTCTGCAACTGACGCCTCAGCGGCAGCAATATTCTCGACACTACGGGCACTTCTTTGTCTCACTGGCACGGGAACATTTTGTACTGTGCCTGTGGATTCAAATTTTTCCACTAAACGCTCAATTCTTGCTAGGACGATTATGACGACCATAAATTGGACGTAGCGCTCTTAACGTTGAGGCCACTGACTCCGAATTCCGGTAGTAAATTTTACTAATTTCGACTCGTTGTTGGCTCGTATATCTTTCCATCATGAAATGGCAAACCATACTGAAGAGAAATGTCAAAAGAGCGGCAAGAAATATGGCGTCGTTTGCTGTCCCTGTCGCTCTACTTTTGTAGCGTCCCTGTTGAAAAACCCTTTATTAATATATATTTATTTATTTTTTTAAAGACAACCAAAAGAGAAGCTAAGACTAAAAATCTCATCGCTTTAACACATTTTATGATATCGTCAAAATATCTTTTCGAGCTGCAAAAACAACCTGTAGTAAAAACTTTAGATTCAATCAAGAATTTATAAGGCAATAAGCAAAATTTTCCACTCAATGCAGGCAACTATCTGAACTGCGGTTTTTCAATTTCTGAAAAAATAAAATACCTGACTGGATCGCATAAAACTGCTGTTACTTTCAATTTGCTTGGAATCAAGAACTTTCATGACATGAAAATAATAATAGAAAAAAAAAATAGAAAAATTGAAAAAAAAAAAAAATTAAATCGTTCTTTTAACTTTATATACATACAACTAGTAAAATCACTAAGATCTCAAAAAGAAGAATGATTTTTAATAACTTAAAAAATAGAAATATGTATATGTATGCCAAAACAATTTAAAGTCATTGAAGCGGTTTTCCTAAAAAAATGTATGTATAAAAATTCGGTTATATTTTTAAATTAAATATTTGGTATGCAAATTTTAAGTATTTAATAATAGGTATACATTTAATTACTTTGTTTCAAAAAAATTCATTAACTTGTTTTTGAAGTATTTAATGTTCAAAAGAAAATTTAAATATTTTTTTTTAAATCCGAAATTAATGATATTGATGCAATATCAGTAATATTTTAAATCAGTTTTTGCATACAAAATTTTGACTGAAATCGTGTGAGCAATTAATGAGTAAATCAAGAAAACCATTATATGCCAGGTATCGTTAATAACAGTTTTTGGTAGATTTTCCTTACAAAAAAGTACACAATACACTCAGAGAAAAAGGTCGGGTAAATAATTTACCTAGGCCCTGTTAAATTTACAAGATGCATAATCCCATATAAGGTTACAAACATTGCAGAAATTTAACTGATTTTAATAACCTTATTTTAAGTGCTAAATTAGCCTGGTGGCCTATATTACCATATTCAAGTTGATTTAAGAAGACGAACTGTTATTTTAAACACTGAATTCTGGTAAACAAGAAATTTTTACAAGAATATATCAGTAATTTTAACTGAGATCTGGTTTTTCAACACTGCTTGCTATAAATTTCTATTTTACCACAAATCAGGTTGAAGTAACATTTTGTATGGTTATTCTACCAGTTAATTTTAACGTGACATCAGTGTTAAATCACATGCACACACAAGCCATCTAAACAAAATCAGTTTCAACTTATTGATACTTGGCACAAGTTTTTTATGCAGCGCAGTGGCCCAGAGGATGCGTGATATCTCCATGCATGTGAGGGAGGTTCCCAGTTTAAAACTAAGTAAGTATCACAAAGTATTTTTAAAATAAAATAATGTACAAAGTAAAAAATTTCTATACATTCAGAACAATGCAAAATAAATTGGACGGTAAGCAGCGTTAGAGATGGAACCTAGACACATGGATCCAAGACATAATAATTACCGAATACAGGGTTGATTCAATATTGAATCATGTTAATTTAACTAGATCATCATGGTAAATTTACAGGATGTTGAACATTTTATTTGTGTTTTTGAACTAGATTTTCATGACAAGTTAACTAGTTTTACGGGTAAAATTTGCAAGATTTTCAGGTAAAATTTACAATTTTACTATTTGGCACTGTTAAATTTACATGATATCATGCAGATATAACCAGAAACCTACGTTGGTTTAACACGACATTAAAATCAGAAATCTGGTTAAGCAGTTAACCTGATCTACCAAGTTGAAAAATAACAACCTGAAAATCAGGTATAATAAACTAGAAATTGGTTAGTTATACCTGCTTTTTTTCTCTGAGTGTAATATCAATTTAACTAGACTGAAAATGGTGAAGTGGATTAAGTTATTTACAATTTTCCAAAAAAAAAAATTCTGTTTCCTTCATCTGGTTTTCGGTATTGTACATAAAATTATTAAGAACAGTTAATATTTTAATCAAAAATAGTGCAAAAGTACATTAAAGGAAAAGAGTATAAAGTTCAAGAATTTGTGTTTCAAAATTATGTTTTCAAAAACTATTTTTTTTTTTGTATTTATTTTCCCGTGAGTAGGTGCAAAACCTGTATATCAGCCTCTATGAGGACCGAAAAACGCGTGCTTATAGAAGTGTGAGATTCTTACTACACTAAAACCACCTCCACTTCCCGATTGCAACTAAGTTGAAACTTATCTAACAATTTATTTTTAACGAAGTTAAGTAACGTATTGCAGGTTACTTTCCGGTGAATAATTCCTGCTTAATCCGCGATTTGAAAGCGATTTTCTGTTCACCACACCAAGTCGGAAAGTTTTGTTCTTCGCAGACGGGCGTACTAAATTCGATTCGTCAAGAATGTCAATAATCGTTGAAATAGCGTGTTCTAATAGTTGATTTCTATGTTTTCGCGCGAAACATTTTATTTCGTCCTGGACCGTAGAAATCCCTAGATCCCTGTGAAGATCTTCGTTTGTTATATACCACGGAGCATTTCCAAATGACCTTAGCAATTTATTTTCAAACGTTTGTAAGTTATTTAAGTTTGTATCGCAAGTACTACCCCTCAGCTGTATACTATAAGTCCAAACAGGTTTAAGAAGCTGTCGTTATAAAATCAATTTATGTTCCATACTAAGCCTTGAATATTTACCGAGTAACCAGTTCATATCTCTTAATTTCCTTTTTAGTATTTCACGTTTCTTTTCACGGGCGGCTTCCATTTTTATTTCGCGTCCAGACTCATTCCCAGATACTTTGCCTCATTTGCAAATGGAACACTAGTGGTATTAAGAAAGACGGGTAATCTATTTATTTTTTTATACGTAAAGTCCACGTGGACTGACTTTTGTTCATTGAGCGCTATTTGCCGTGTTTTCGTCAACTCATTAACATTATTAAGAGCATTTTGTAATATAATTGTAGCTTCGCTAATCGTTTTGCCTACTGCTAGTATTGCAGTATCATCAGCAAACGTGGCTACAATAGTATCTTCAGTTTGAGGTATATCGCGTGTAAATAAAAGGTACAGAGCTGGACCTAATACACTTCCTCGTGGTACCCCAGCCACTATTTCTCTGAACTCAGAATAGTCATTTCCGTGTCTTACACGAAAAAGTCTTTCATTTAGATATCCGTTTAGAATGGTGTAAAGTCCTTCAGGCAGAACTTGTCTTAATTTGAATTTGAGGCCTTCGTGCCACACCTTGTCAAACGCCTGCGACACGTCCAAAAAGACAGTCGAACAGATTTTCTTTTCTTCAAGCGCTCTCTCAATTACGTCAGTAATTCTATGCACTTGATCAATTGTCGAATACTTGCTTCTAAATCCGAACTGATGTTCAGGTATTAATTGTTTCTCTTCTATTATCGGTTGCAGGCGCAGGAGTAGTATTCTTTCAAAAACTTTTGATATTATTGGAAGAAGCGAAATCGGCCTGTAAGACTTCTTTTCGTGGGATGGTTTGCCCGGTTTAAATACCATTATGACTTCCGCAACTTTCCATTGGCTCGGAACATATTCTAACCTTAGAGCGGCATTTATTATTTAAAGGAGGTAAATAAACCCTTTACGAGGGAGCATTTTTAAAATCTCTGCCGTTATTAAGTCATATTCTGGAGCCTTGTTGGACTTAAGCTTCTTTATTTCTCTTTTTAATTCGGCAAGTGTAGCATTTCTCATTATGTAGCTTTCATTTAAGGTAAAATTCATATTAATATTTTCGTTGAGTTCTTGCCCATCTAACGGCTTAAATGTTTCCTCTAAGTAATCGGCGAAAACCGTCGCTTTTTCTTTGTCACTTTTAGCCCATTCATTTTGGCTTTTCTTAATCGGGGGCACTGGAAGCTTTGGTTTTTTCGTCGTTTTTATAGCTTCCCAAAGTGAGTAGTTGGATTCTTTCCCCGCAGTCAAGCCTTCAAGGTAATTTTCAACTTCAAGGTTTTTGAAATCTAATATCGCCTCAAAAACTATTGATCAAAATAAAGTTATTTTAAAAGATCATTGAAAAATGGATGTCTCATCTAACAGCAGCTAAAGGATTTTTCTCCAGATAATTTCACTGTTCTTTAATATTTGTTTTTCTGTTTAAAGTCACTTTTTTAGATAACTGCCTCTCCCGCCTGAACGGGGAGATATGCACCCCCCTTCTATACTATTTTTTCTTCCTTTGATCTTACCTACACGCTCTAGAGTTTTGAAGCAACTGATGCAGTTGCAAAAAGCCCGATGATGGAATTTGATTCCGAAATGCGGTGCGTATAAAATTTAATCATTGTGTCCCTGAACTTTAAGTTTTCAAATAAGTTAAATAAAACTAATTTGGTTTTTCAATTATTTATTTTCTTATTTATTTAATTTACATATTTTTATATATCGTCACCTAATTGCAAGAACTAGGTAACTCAATTTTAAAAATTTTAGAGATAGCAAGGTTCATAAATACCTAGTTACTAGAGAACGAGTGAAAGTTAAATTTGTATGTTTCTCACACTCAGCGCTGCAGCTGAAAAAAAAATGTGCAGTGCCAACTATTATTTCAATGGGTGCCACAGAGTGCCAAAAGGTTGAATCTAAGTCAGAAAAAATAGTATGTTCAAATACACTGTAGCATATTTTTTTGGCAGAGCTTTTAAGAAGAGACCATGATAGAAATGCGTTTCATGACAAACTCTATCATTTGAGCGACATTTGTTAGAGAATGTTTCGATATTTTTTATAGAGCAGGCATATTTTTGCGTATTTTTGTTCAAAATACATATACACTGCCCGTCACTTGTTTGAAGCCACTATTTTCAAAGTCGTTTTTTCTCGATAAACACCTGTAAGAAATATATATTTCTTGTAATTTTTTTTATACCTGCGAGTAGCAGGAGGTATATACAATTGCCCAATAAAAAAGGACAAAGTCATTTTATTGAACTATTATTGAAGCCATTGCAAATATTGATTTGAAAAATCCAATACTGTACATTTTTTTAACAAAAGATTAAAATATTTCAGAAAGCGTCAAAAACTATATTTAAATTTTTATTCAAATTATAAATGGGCTCAAAAACACTTTGACGGTATAAGAGATAGGGGCCATAGATTATTTCAAGGAACTGGGAAATAGCACAGGGAATGAATGGAAGTGAAACAGCTGCAAAACATTAAACAGATACCAAAAACTATGGTAAGAAATTAAAAGCACGCAGAAGCAAAGCAAAAACATCCCAGAAAAGTGGTCAATTCTGCCTAATACTAGATTTCCGCACTATTGATGACCGGTGTTTTGAGGGTTTTAAGGATAATTATCTAAGCCAGTGAAAACACTGCGTAAGATTATGAAAAAACCTGTTTTATAGCAACGAAACAGGAAACTTCACAGTCATTTTGCCTTTTTGCTTCGAACAACGAATGGAAATGGGCTATCTCTTCGGTAAAAAGGAACTTATTTTACCAATATTTACAGTCACTAGTTAGATTGTATGGGTCAAGTCGCTATCACAGATTACAGATTATAAAACAGTTAAATAGGAGCTTATAACTACAATAACTAGCAGAAATATGTACAAATGTCTCTAAGAATTGGAACAATGCAAAGATGACAGACATTATTGTATTAGTACAGGAATGGCCAACCTTTTTCAAGCCTCGTTCCATTTAAAAAAAAATAGATTATTTGAAACTCATTTTGCATGCCAACAAACAGTTTTGATCTAGTTTTCTAGTGACTACTAGAATAAAATTGAAAACTTCATAGTGCGCTGCATATTATTTGCAAGCATATTCGCCCGGAAAATATTTCATCTGAAAATTTTTTTTTTCCCTCGAAACTTAAAAGCTAATGAACTTCTTTTTGGGCTTTGCTGTCAAAAGATAAGCGACAATTCAAACTCTAAATCACGAAATTTCGACCGAAATGGATACCTACTTTCAAAAAAGGGGAATTTTCGTTTTTCGGGTGAAACTCAAAATAGGCGAAAAGTCAAATTTAAATTTTTCCGGGTGGAATGTTGTTTGAGTGAAACTCAGAATAAGGCTGAATAACTTATTTTTGAAACAAACTTTTTTTTTTTAAATAATTCAAATTAAAAAAATTTTACAACGTAAGGGACCTTTTTGTCGTATGACTACCGTTGTTGCACATTCGACGCAACGTTAGACAAAAAGCAAGTTTTACTGGAATTGTCTGACAAAACTGTTTCCAAACGAATCGTTTGTGTTATAAATTTAAAAAAAAGGGCTTACACGTCACACCCATAGAAATATGTAACTCAATTTTCAGTCAGTACAATATCTCGACAAAAGCGGTATTATTTTATGCAATTGCTAAAACTTTTTGTCCAATTATTTTTAGATTTGAAAAACATAAGATTTTATGAAGTGTGAGAAACATAACAATTAAACTTTCAATCGTTCCCTATAGTAGCTAGGTATCTATGAATCTTGCAATCTCCAAAATTTTTAAAATTGAGTTACCTAGTTCCTGCAATCAGGGGTTTGTTACCTTAGGAATGAAATTTAATAAAAAAAGAGTGCCAAATTTAAAAATTTTCAGTGCCAATGGGTGCTACAGTGCCAAACTTGTTTGAAAGTGTCAGTTTGGCACTTAAGTGCCTGCTTCTGCAGCGCTCACACTTCATAAATAAAGGCTTTTTCAAAAGGGACACTACAAAAGTAGAGCGACAGGGACAGCAAACGACGCCACATTTCTGGCCGTTCTTTCAACATTTCGCTTCAGTAAGGTTTGCCATTTCATGATGGAAAGATATACGAGCCAACAACGAGTCGAAATTAGTAAAATTTACTACCGAAATTCGGAGTCAGTGGCCTCAACGTTAAGAGCGCTACGTAAAATTTATGGTCGTCATAATCGTTTTAGCAGATCAACTATTGAGCGCCTAGTGGAAAAATTTGAATCCACAGGCACAGTACAAAATGTTCCCTTGCCAGTGAGACAGAGAAGTGCCCATAGTGTCGAGAATATTGCTGCCGCTGAGGCTTCAGTTTCAGAAAGCCCAAATGTGTCTCTCAAACGTCGTTCTCAAGCGTTGGGCATCTCTGTGACGTCGTTGTGGCGAATTTTGCAAAAAAGAAAGCTGCTTGATCACCAGAAGCGTCGTATGTTCGTGAATTGGGCTGAGCAACAACTTGAAAATGATTCGGATTTTTATTGAAAAATTATCTTCAGCGATGAGGCTCATTTCTGGCTGAATGGCTTCATCAATTAACAAAATATGCGGTATTGGTCAGGCAGCAATCCACACGTACTCCGTCAGTCATCATTGCATCCCGAAAAAATTACGGTTTGGTGTGGTTTATGGGCCAGCGGCGTCATTGGGCCGTACTTCTTCCGTGATGATCAAGACCGGCACGTTACTGTGAATGGGAATCGCTACCGTTCAATGATAACTGAATATTTTTGGCCCCAATTGGATGATATGGACTTGGAGGATAGCGCCACAAGCCACACAACGAATGTCACAATCAATTTATTGGAAACCAAGTTTGGAGAACGTGTTATCTCACGAAATGGTCCAGTCGCTTGGCCACCTCGGTCGTGCGATTTGACGCCGTTAGACAACAAGCCAGCGACGATTGATAATTTTCGTACAAATATCGAACGTGAAATTGCAGCAGTATCGGCCGATTTATGCTTGAAAAACGTTGAAAATTGGGTTCGGCATCTGGACTTCTGCAAGCGTTCCCGTGGGTGGCCATGCAAAAGAAATCGAGTTCCATACACAATGGCATCGAACGTACTTTCACAGGAATAAAGAATTTCATTGATATCCGAAACCGGTTTTGTTTTATTTGAAAAAAAAACTTTTGTAGCGCTCTTATTGAAAAACCCGATATTTTTAAACAAATTATGTATTTTAAAAACTAGATTTTTTCCACAACATTGACCTTGGACTTGGACCGTCCTTGTCATACAATTTGTGTCGACATGATTTCGATTAGAAAAAATTTGAAGTGGTGTAATTTTTGTCAAATATTCAAATATCGCTTTGTTTTACTTTTGGAACCAATACAAAACTTTTGAAAAAGAGTCTTTTTTAAGAAAATGTGCCATTTAGTGAGTTTTCAAATGAGAGCTATACATATCATCGGATAGTAGACACTCATATCAAATCTTTAAGATGCCATCATTGCTTGGTTCAGTTTTTTGAAAAAGTTGACTAAGGCCATTTTTCCGTGGACCCTTCATTTGTTTGAACGTCATTTGTTTCAAGGCGATATCCAAAGTGTAGCTAAACGTTAAATGCAAAAAGACAAACCAAAATTTGCTTGACGAACTCAAAAAAATGTTGAAAACTCGAAATTTGTCAGTAATCCTCAATGTTTTCTGAACGTATTCTTGCTTGTAACACTGTCCATAACTGTTATAGTAGACCAAGTATTATTTTTCAATCATGTTGAATCATACGGTAGCTAAGAAAGGTTTATACCACTACAAAACAATGCATCTTATTTGGATCGAATTCACCCATTGGAAAACCATTATACTATATGTATATGTAGATATAAGTTCAACTATATTCTGCCACTTGATCAGCCAGATGCAAAAATTCAGGTAAAACATTCTACTGCATCAGCCAAAGCCATCATCTCCAGCATTGATTTATGTTCCTTCCCAGTAATATTCTTTGTGTTGAAATTATTTTTTAAATTGGTAGGTAGGTATGTACAGGTACAATATGCAAATATCAAAAAAGGACGAATATTTCTACTAGGTAGTTGGTACAGAGTAGGTTCCTGATAAAATATTTTTTTAAACAACTAATGTTTCGCGACACTGCACTGCGCTGAAATGAAGCTGTAGGTAATATTGAAATCCTTCCAACCGAATAAAATTAATACTTGGCTTCTCAGAAAAAAAAAAACTTCAGAAAATCTGGGTACTAAATTCTGATACGTGGCCGTAGATACACCGTATACAGTTCGTGATTTCATTTCATGCATGACTGCTTTATCCTTTTTGGTTTTGTTTTTTTTTTTTTAAGAAATATACCATGTGCTATGTTGTCATCGTCACCAACCTCAAATCCGATCCGTAAAATGATTAAAAAATAGGTAGGTACTCGTATGTATATGTATGTAAATTTATTTAAAAAAAAGGCTCACAAGATCAATCACAGCGAAATTATTTATATTTTTTTTGTATGTGTGACTTTTTGTATAAAATACAACCAAGAAGTGAAGTCAAAGTATGAGCATGGATTGTCAAATTCAATGGGAAACAATATGAAAGCCAAATTTGCGTATGGGTATAATGCAATAGTTCCACACACTTTTGACCCACTTGGGCAGATCAAAAGAACAAACATCTTATATTGATTAAATTTTTGATTTGAAATAAAAACACCATTAAATTTTGAGTCAACTATAAAAAACTTTTTTATTTTATTTCCAAAGAAAAAACTAATAAAAAGAAATTTTAAATTACACTTGTATGCATTTCAACCGGCGTGCCGGTCATCTTCAGCAACACGACTGAGAGATATAGTTGTCACTTATATGAACATAGTACATTATAAATTATGTAAAGGAGAGTTAGAGCAATGCAGATATAAGTAATGATAAATAATGATTACATTAAAATAAATAGAGTGACTACATTAGTAATTTTGTTATTATTTTTAATTTTTATATAAACAAAGTGCAAACGAGAAAACAGGTTAGAAACAATTGAATAAACATGATTCTACATTGCCATTATCTGCATTTAATGCAGAGTTGTCTGTTTGTATGTAATAACTTTCGGTTGCATCAAGTTTATTACTATCTGACACGCTTGCCAATAAACGAACATTATTTAAAGTGATTGGTAGGTGTTGTTCTTGTAATGCGTGGGCTGCAATTGCGACTTTTTCGGATCGTTGTTTTTAATGTAATTTTGGTGATCTTTGAATCGCGTTAAAATTGATCTCTTAGTTTGTCCATAGTATTTACGTCCACAGTTGCATTTAATTTCGTAAACACCAGATTTTTCCAAGTTTTCTTTTTTGTCTTTTATACTTGTCAATTTGTTTTTAAGTTTAAATTTATTGGAAAATACCAAATCCATTTTGTTGCGGTGGAACACTGTTCTTAGTCCATTTGTAATGTCTGGAGCGAAGGTTATTGACACACGACTAAAATCAGTTGTTTGTGTTGTTCTATTTTGTGTGAATAAAGTTGAAAGTTCATCTTTTTTGCGTCTATTTGCGTGTTGTTGGATGATTTTGTCAATCAGTTGTGATCCGTAACCATTTGTTTTGGCTGTGTTTATTATGTATGTGTATTCTTCTTCTTCTTTATAATATTTGTTGGATAGTGGTAGACTGACCAGTCTATGTGCCAAAGAATGGAATGCCGATAATTTGTGTTGGATTGGTGCGAATGCGTTGCTTGGGATGTACCTGGAAGTGCTCGTTGGTTTATGGTAGATGGCTATGTCAATTCGATTTGAAGCATTTCTGATCAGCTTTAAATCTAAAAAGTTGATGGTGGAGTTCTCTTCTATTTCGTAGGTAAATTAAATGCTGGTGTGGTGACTGTTTAAAATGGATAACAAATCATTTACCTTATCTCTTTTTATTATTGTAAAGACATCGTCAACATATCGGAGCCAGACTGATGGAAGATGTCCTTTCCCCTTTAGTTTCATTTCAAAATCCGCCATAAACATCTCTGCGATTAGGGATGAGAGTGAGTTGCCCATACTCGTTCCAGAACTTATTTTGAAAAAACGTCCTCTGAACTGAAAGAAATTTGTGTTCATGCACATTTCAGCTGCGTGTACATAGGCGTTTACTTTTTCGATTGGAATATTATTTTTCAAAAGATGGCTTTTGAAAATTGTTAGCGCTTTTGGTACTGGTACTGAAGGAAAGAGGGAAGTGACGTCAAATGAAGCAAGCACCTCGTCGTTAGTTAGTTCAATGTTCTTTATTTTGTCTGCAAATTCGATTGAGTTTTTTACCGATAGGCTTTCACAAATCGGATATTGTTTCATTTCTTGGACTAACCAACGTGCGGTGTATGTGCAGGGTGCATTCAATAGTGCAACAATTGGTCTCATTGAATCACCCGGCTTGTGTATCTTTGGAAGACAGTACAGTCTAGGGACATCTGGATTTGATACCAAAAGCCTCCATTTAAACCGCTCGCCAAAAACATTGCTGATCTCCTTTCTCACTTCATTAGCTGCTGTAACCATTTTACTAATTGGTGATTTTTTAACTTCTTCATAGTTACTATTTCTGATTAATTTCCAACAGCGTTGATCGTATTCCCCTTTATCCATTATAACAATTTTGTTCCCCTTGTCTGATTTCATGACATAGCATTCTTTCTAGTTTATCGATGACACAATTTTATTTTCATCGATGTGACCTGGCATTGGATTGGGGTTCCTGTTTTCCACACAAAATTTGGTACGTTCGCGAATCTCGTTTTTAACAGTTGAAGGTTTATATTTTAATATGGCTTCAACGTCGATGATAACATCTTTTACTGGTTGTTTTTTCGGTTTTATTCCATAGTTTAAGCCTTTATTCAAAAGATCTAGCTCGGCTTTGGATAGTTGAATACTTGAAATATTTACGACGGCGTCGTCTACATTTAAAGGTGCATGGAATCTCCTTCGATTCTCTGGTTTCTTAGAAAATAGAACTTCGAACTTTCGTTGTTGTTTTATTTTCTTTTCTTCGACAAGGGAATCGATATGGGTTTTTTGTAGAACGAAGAAAATTATACCACATGCAGTCATGGTTAGAATCTGCCATGTCATTGAAAAAAGTTTGTGCTAGTGTGAGATGTAAACTATATAATTTGAGCTCCGTGTTTTGCAAATTGGAATATTTTGTTTTTAATTCCAAATTTAACCAATGTCTTTGCGCCATATTAATGACTTTATTGGTAATTTCATTATTTATTGCACATTTTATTTTAATAAAACTCGGTATTATATGAGATTTCTTGCACTTCTTAAGAAAAATAATGTCCTGTTTTAAAAGCTCAACTTTAGTTCTAAGTCGAGTAAATTTGTTCAAATTTGACATGGTTGTCGAATATATAATTTGTTTTATTGATGAACAATCACGATGACTCTAATTTATTAAATTTTTGATTTGAAATAAAAACACCATTAAATTTTGAGTCAACTATAAAAAACTTTTTTATTTTATTTCCAAAGAAAAAACTAATAAAAAGAAATTTTAAATTATACTTGTATGCATCCAACAACACGCAAATAGACGCAAAAAAGATGAACTTTCAACTTTATTCACACAAAATAGAACAACACAAACAACTGATTTTAGTCGTGTGTCAATAACCTTCGCTCCAGACATTACAAATGGACTAAGAACAGTGTTCCACCGCAACAAAATGGATTTGGTATTTTCCAATAAATTTAAACTTAAAAACAAATTGACAAGTATAAAAGACAAAAAAGAAAACTTGGAAAAATCTGGTGTTTACGAAATTAAATGCAACTGTGGACGTAAATACTATGGACAAACTAAGAGATCAATTTTAACGCGATTCAAAGATCACCAAAATTACATTAAAAACAACGATCCGAAAAAGTCGCAATTGCAGCCCACGCATTACAAGAACAACACCTACCAATCACTTTAAATAATGTTCGTTTATTGGCAAGCGTGTCAGATAGTAATAAACTTGATGCAACCGAAAGTTATTACATACAAACAGACAACTCTGCATTAAATGCAGATAATGGCAATGTAGAATCATGTTTATTCAATTGTTTCTAACCTGTTTTCTCGTTTGCACTTTGTTTATATAAAAATTAAAAATAATAACAAAATTACTAATGTAGTCACTCTATTTATTTTAATGTAATCATTATTTATCATTACTTATATCTGCATTGCTCTAACTCTCCTTTACATAATTTATAATGTTCTATGTTCATATAAGTGACAACTATATCTCCCAGTCGTGTTGCTGAAGATGACCGGCACGCCGGTTGAAATGCATACAAGTGTAATTTAAAATTTCTTTTTATTAGTTTTTTCTTTGGAAATAAAATAAAAAAGTTTTTTATAGTTGACTCAAAATTTAATGGTGTTTTTATTTCAAATCAAAAATTTAATAAATTAGAGTCATCGTGATTGTTCATCAATAAAACAAATTATCTTATATTGAGATTAAAATAAGTGTAATGTCATGCCTTATATGTAAGAAAAGGTTCAATCCCCAATTTATTGGGAACTTTTGAAAAAAGGCAAAAAAAGCCAATTTTGGTAAACGGTAAGATGTAAGAGCTGAGAGGGTTAACATCGAAAATTAAAAAAAAGTTCTACGGACATGTACCTAACAGTGGGTAGTTTTGATGTTGCCCTTCTTTTATGTTTTTGGGGGTGCTAAATCAAAATCTGAGGTTTGCGATTAAAATTTCGTGACGCAACTTGGAAAAAAATGCAAAAAATGATGCAAAAATGCATTTTCTGGGAGATTTTCACTAATGGCTCGAAAACTACTAGCTATTCGAAAATAACATCAAAGTACCATTGAGTACATTGACTTACACAATTTCCAATAAATCTCTGTTTAAAGTTTTTTTTCTGCGACAGTCCATTTGGACTCAAGCGCTAGTTGAATATTGACGTATTTTTCCTGTTTTCGAAAATCCACTCGAGAGCACTAAGTAACTACTTATGAATGATGATGACCTTGTCAAAGCAACAGATAGAAACGGTTGGGATCTACTGGACTGTTGTGACGCTAACGCTCATCATCTACAATGGGGTAGGACCGACACAAATAAAAGAGGTGAGTCACTGTTTGAATTTATTATTAAAGAAAATTTATTGATTTCTATTAAAGGTAACGAGCCAACCTTTGTTACCAGAAACAGAAGAGAAGTGCTCGATGTGACACTTTCCAGTAACTCCGACTGTATAAAGTGTGTGACTGGAAAGTCTCAGGCAATGTTTTATTCTCAGACCATAGAATGATAACATTCCAATTGGAGCACAAAATAGAAAGCTCAAAACCCTACACAAAAACCCCAGGAAAACAACCTGGGATGCCTTTAACATAAGACTGGCCACATCTTTGGGTCATTATGAACATCTACCATTAACAAACTGCTCAGACATTGATAAACATGTAAATGAACTAACGTTAGCCATTAATAATGCTTATGAAAGTTCCTGCCCCATTACCAAAATTAAAGGCAAGCTCAAGCATGGTGGTCCAAAGAGCTGTCTATTCTTAGGAAAAACTCAAGGAGGCTTTTCAATAGAGCAAAATTCAGTAATGAACCTGCTGATTGGGATCTCCTTAAGGTCAGCAAAAGTTTGTACAAAAACCGAACTACCTATACAAAAAGAGCAACCTGACAAAAATTTTGCTCACACATTGAGTCTACAAATGAAGCTTCTAGGCTCAGGAAAGTCATGTCTAAGGTTCCCACCCCTTGGGATTTCAAAAAAAAACTGACAATTCCTGGACAGACTCCTGCTCCGAGACTTTAGAGTCACTTATGTACTATCGATACATCTCCTGTGGAAAGAGGGCCCAACATAAGTGAAATCAATGATGTAGGTAAACAAATCGTAGATAATAGGAAGGTGGTGTGGGCCATTGACTCCTTCTCAGCATACAAGTCTGCTGGGCCTGACGGAATCATTCCAATTATGCTCCAAATTTCAATGATATAGCATTTTTAGGGGTTGTCTTAACATCACCTATATACCCGTTAGTTGGAGAGAAGTCAGTCTCATCTTCATTCCGAAAGCTGGCAAGCCCACTCACACTGAACCGAAGAACTTCAGGCTTATAAGCCTATCCTCTTTTCTCCTGAAGACATTAGAAAGGTTAATTGACACTCATATTCGCTTAAAACTGAATAATGGTGAGCTCTCACAGGCCCAACATGCTTACATGAAGGGCAAATCTGTTGATACAGCACTTCATGAAGTGGTCGGCACAATTAAAAAATCGAATTCCGTTAAAGATTTCGGATACTGCCAAATATCTTGGCGTTGTTCTTGATCGTAAGCTAAACTGGAATGAAAATATTAAAGAAAGAGAAAGAATGGCCTCAACAGTTTTCTACACATGTAGCAGAATTTTTGGTAAAAGATGGGGTCCCAGCCCCAGAACCATTCACAGCCATTATAAGGCCAATACTAACGTACGCATGCATGGTCTGGTGGCCAGCCTTAGATAAGGAAACCAATCTTAAAACCATGACTAAAATCCAAAGACTAGCGTGTATCGGCACAACCAGTTCTATAAGGACCACACCAACTGCCCCTCTCGATCTGTCTACGAAAGAGCTGGCGGCCAAAAGTGCTTTTAGACTTCAACAATGTAATAGTTGGAGCAGGGCCCTTTGCGGTCATAGAACTATAGTGAATTTTACAGATATTGACGTTCAAACAGACTATGTTTCGCCGCACATTGATTTCAACCCAGTTACCATGACAGATATCCCCACCAGGGAACTCTGGAATGAAAACAGGGTCATTATTGCAAATCATGTTTCGGTCTTTACTGATGGTTCCAAAACCTTGGAGGGTGTTGGGTCAGGCATCTACTCAGATAACCCACCAATAAATAGATCTACAAAGCTTCCAGACTTTTGCAGTGTTTTCCAAGCGGAAGTGCCGGCAATCTATGGAGCCGCGAAACGTCTTGCGTCATGCGAATTAGCCAAAAATAATATTGACATTTTCATAGATAGCCAGGCGGCAATTAAAGCCATTTCCTCAATCACCATAAAGTCCAAACTGATCGACCGTTGCCGGAATGAGTTAAGAGTAGTCAATCCAACGAACATAGTTACCCTAAGATGGAGATATTCATGGGAACGAAATGGCAGATGAACTTGCCAAAAGCCGATCATGTCTAGATCCGAGCCAAGTAGAAGCATTGGTGCTCATGTCACTGGAACAAGAAAAAAAATAGAATACAAGAAGATTTCTTGGAAGCTGCAAATGTCAGATGGTCATCTATCGACACTTGTCGGGTTTCAAGGAACCTTTGGAAAAATGTTTCTAAGAAAAAAAACTGAATACTTACTCAAGCTAAGCAGGCCTCAATTATCTTTCATAGTTTGAGTCCTAACTGGTCACAATACAATGGGAATCCACAGGAATGGAATGGGCATCAGCTCATCGGATTTATGTAGAGGATATCATGATGAGGAGGCGGCGCGGCGGTGGGCTCTTTTCACTTCTTGTGTGAATGCCCCAGCCTAGCTGGAACCAAAATAGAAGCTATAGGAGAATACTTCTTCGACGAATTGGGCCACTTAAAAACATCCTGAAATTCATTAAAAACTCAGGATGGTTCAGGGAGGCCTCCCTCACCTAAAACTTCCCCTTAACCTCCTCCCTATCCATCCCCACTTCCCATCTTTACCCTGGGGAGCGCAATGGATGCAACGATATCCGAGTGAGATGATGCGGCTCAACGCATTATCACCCCTTCTAACCTTAGCTAACCAAACTGCTTATGAAAAATTTTAATTTCTGTCTATGACATGAACCAAGATATAGTTTTCTGAAGGTCTTTGAAACTCTGAGTAATCAGGCCTTAAAATCGATCCAGCTCCAGCATGTTACGTTTTTGAGATATTTGAATCTAAAGATATAAAAAATGCGTTTTCAATGCAATTTTGGGGTTATATTTGTTGTTGAGGTAATTTTTTTTTTTTTGAAAAAAATGTGTACAGTCATTCTAAAGGATGAATATTTTACTTCAAGATCCTTTATGAATTTTTCAAATACCCTTATTCTTCTTCGAGAAATCTTTAGTCTTTGCCTTAGACTACGTTATTCAAAAAAATCCAGTCAATTTGCATTTTTGTAGCAGTTTTTGCAAACTTTTTCATGTTGCGTCACGAAATTTTAGTCGCAACCCCAGATTTAAACTCAGCACCCTGATAAACATTAAAAAAGGGGGGAAATCAAAACTACGCCTCAATTTGCTAGGTTTGTGCCTTTGGAGCACAAATTGACTGGATTTTTACGAAAACAGCAGTAAAAATACGTCAATCTTCAAATAGTGCTTGAGTCCAATTGGATTGTCGCAGAAAAAAACCTTAAACAGAGATTAATTGGAAATTGCTTACACTTCCAATCGTACTTTGATGTCATTTTCGAATAACTGATAATTTTTGAGCCATTAGTAAAAAATTACCAGAAAATGCATTTTTGCATCATTTTTCTCATTTTTTTCCGTGTTGCATCGCGAAATTCAAGCCGCAAGCCTCTGATTTGGATTCAGCACCCCTGTCTAAAAAAAAATTAAACTTTTTTTAAAAAATATATTTATTATTTTGAAAATTTGTATATGCAATATTTTTTTTATCTTATTTGAATTTTTATATAAGAATATTAATCTGAATCTGTGTAGTCGATAATGAGAAAATTAAAAAAAAAAGTTCTATGGAAAGTACTAATTGCAAATTTCTATAATTTTTGGTAGTATATCGCACAAAGTTGAGAGTATAGAAAAAATTTTATAAAAATCGTAGGATCCTTTTTTAGGAAAAAAATAATTTTTTAAACTATTTCTTAACATTTGAGTTGGGTTTCAAGAAATAAAATTTGAACGTTTTTTAAAAATCCAAAAAAATTTTTTCGTAAGAAAATCTATTTATATTGCTTAAAAGCATCTGAATAAAAAAAATTAAATAAAACTAATTTATTTGGTGGCGCAGCAGCTCGTGGGGAACCAGCATCCAAACGTAGCCTTCACTGAAAATCAATTAATTGAAATTTTTTTTAAATTAAATTTTGGGCCTAATGAATCACAACAACTCTCAACCATGAGCGTGTTGTTTTATTCGCAGGAATGGAGAAACCTATAGTTTTTTGCCGAGTCCGAATGGCTAGATGAGAAGCACTTAATCATGACAAGTATACTCTTGGAGGATTTTTCAGTTCCTCGCAAGAGGCAGTACCTCGAGAAAAACAAAGGTACTACATTTAAATAACTAAAAATACACACATAAATTAAAGTTACCATTTTAAGGAAAATCAAAAATAAAAATAAAATGCACGACTGTGTCGGACGTACTTGCTATTATGTTCAAGGCGCTGAGGATTTAAGAACATTATGTTTAAAGCCATGCAAATTTTGAAAGAAAAATATTTAAAAGCAGAAGTACAATATTAAAATAAGCTAATATCTATAACTTGTTTGAGAGCTTTAAATAAAAAAAAATGTTATCTTAATTCTTGATTGACAAAAATATTTAAAATCGTTCTTACCTTGGCATCATTTGACTTATGATCTACACAATCAAACATGTGTTAAATTGATTTGTAGAAGAATTCAAAAGCCATGTGAAATTTTTTTAACAAACTGTGATATTTCTGATAACCCTTTGGTTGTCCAACTAAATGCTTAATAATGTTCCATAGTATAGCTACATTTTGCAATTTTTTTTTATTTATTTGTTTCTTAAATAAATTTATTTATTTATTAATTTATTTGATTATTTTTTTATATAATTATTTATTTATTTATTTATTCAATTATTTATTTTGTTAACAATTCATTGTTGTCTATATATTTATTTAATTCATTAATTAATTATTTAGTTATTAAAATATTTTGTTACTTCCCATTGCTTTTCCTTCTTTGAGTTTTCTAACCACCTTTCTGATCTCCTCCTTACTAATTTCGGTCTCATCTTCCGCTCTTCTTGATACCTGTTCTCCCATTCTTACTCTTTCTTCCACCCCTCCAATTAGACTCATAAAATATTTTTTCCATTCCTCTTCTCCAATCCCTTCCCCCATCGTCTTTCTCTTCTTTCTATCTCTATTTATTATTTCCCACACTTTGTTTTCGGTATTGGCCTCTGCAATTTCTCTTATCATCTCATCCTGCTCCTCTCTTTTCTTTCTCTCAATCATCGCTTGATATTCTCTTTTTCGCTCCCTGTATTTTTCCTTCGTCCCGATACTCTTCCTCCACCTCCTTAACTCCTTTCTTACTTCTTCTTTTTTCTCCCTACATTCCCTACATACACCCAAAAATCAGCCAATAGTTAAAAATAATAAGAACATTTAAAATAAAAAAACACGTTCTATGAAACGTACTATTACTAGTTGCTAAGTGCAAAATTGTATTAATTTTGTAGTAGATCGTATTAATTTCAGTTTTTGGAAAGAGTGTAATCAAAAAGATAGTAGTCATTTTTGAGAAAAAAACATTTTCCCAAACGGTTTTTTAACTTTTGTATGGAAGGTGCGGCTTTTTTTTCATAAACCGCTAACTCAACTTTAAATTTTTATAATATCTCAGCCAAAACGGTATTATTATCAAAAACTAGTAATATCACTTTGGAGCGAATATTTCCTCAACTATAGGATGAAAAAAAAAATGGCTTCGATGTGTCAATTGGGTTTGAATAGACCTTTCCATTAACGTATGGCACCATTTGTTTCATGAACTTTGAAAAAAAAGTGGTTTTTTTTGAAACAATGGCAAGGTCCATGGTTTTTTCCGAAATCCATGAAAAAATTTTTTGACTAAATTTTTACATTTTTGGAAAGGTGTACTAATTTCCTATTCAAAACTGAAAGCTGCAACAATTTTGAAAGCTCGGTTCATAAGATATACGCATTTTACGGATTGCGTAAGAATTCAGAAAAATTTCATTGGATGCAAATATCTAATGAATTAGACATTGCAGAAGCTTTTGGTTTTTAGAAACAGATAGCTTTTACATAGACAATGAAGAGTTTGAAAACCAAAAGCATTTGCATGGCTTGATGGTGAAAATATACCTATCCAAAGGCATTTTCAGGCTAAATGAAAATAATCGACTATCACTTTGAATGCCGTTATTTCGAAAACTATGAATTAACATAAGCTCTTATTTTCAGTTTTGGAAAGCTCTAGTAAATCTCAATACAACATTTTTTGTTTTATGCTTTTTGAAGGCTTTGTTTCGGAAATATCGCCATCCAAAGACATTAAAGAAGGTAGTTGGAGTCAGAAAGTCGTAAAAATCGGGTAAAGTCGCTTTGGATGCGAATTTTTTTGACAAAAAACACCTCAAAATAAATTTTTTTTGGCGTTTTTGAAAAGGTGTGCTCATTTTCTACTAAACACTGAAAACCGCATCAATTTTGAAGGCTCGGTTTAGGAAATATAGCCATTCAAAGGCATTAGGGTAGGTAGTTTCGGGCAGCAAACTAGTAATATCACTTTGGAGTGAATATTTCCTCAACCATAGGATCAAAAAAAAAAATGGCTTCGATGTGTCAATTGGGTTTGAATAGACCTTTCCATTAACGTATGGCACCATTTGTTTCATGAACTTTGAAAAAAAAGTTGTTTTTTTTTTGAAAAAATGGCAGGGGGTCCATGGTTTTTTCCGAAATCCATGAAAAATTTTTGTGACTAAATTTTTACATTTTTGGAAAGGTGTACTAATTTCCTATTCAAAACTGAAAGCTGCAACAATTTTGAAAGCTCGGTTCGTTAGATATTCGCATTTTACGGATTGCGTAAGAATTCAGAAAAATTTCATTGGATGCAAATATCTAATGAACTAGACATTGCAGAAGCTTTTGGTTTTTACAAACAGATAGCTTTTAGATAGACAATGTAGAGTTTGAAAACCAAAATCGTTTGCATGGCTTGGTGGTGAAAATATACCTATCCAAAGGCATTTTCATGCAAAATGCAAATAATCGACTATCACTTTGGATGCCGTTATTTCGAAAACCATGTATTAACAAAAGCTCTTATTTTCAGTTTTGGAAAGCTCTGGTGAATTTCTATACAACATTTTTTATTTTATCCTTTTTGAAGGCTTTGTTTCGGAAATATCGCCATCCAAAGACATTAAAGAAGGTAGTTGGAGTCAGAAAGTCGTTAAAATCGGGTAAAGTCGCTTTGGATGCGAATTTTTTTGACAAAAACACCTCAAAATAAATTTTTTCTGGCGTTTTTGAAAAGGTGGGCTCATTTTCTACTCAACACTGAAAACCGCATCAATTTTGAAGGCTCGGTTTAGGAAATATAGCCATTCAAAGGCATTAGGGTAGGTAGTTTCGGGCAGCAAACTAGTAATATCACTTTGGAGCGAATATTTCCTCAACCATAGGATGAAAAAAAATATGGCTTCGATGTGTCAATTGGGTTTGAATAGACCTTTCCATTAACGTATGGCACTATTTGTTTCATGAACTTCGAAAAAAAAGTAGTTTTTTTTTTGAAAAAATGGCAAGGGGTTAGTCCATGGTTTTTTCCGAAATCCATGAAAAATGTGTGTGACTAAATTTTTACATTTTTGGAAAGGTGTACTAATTTCCTATTCAAAACTGAAAGCTGCAACAATTTTGAAAGCTCGGTTCGTTAGATATTCGCATTTTACGGATTGCGTAAGAATTCAGAAAAATTTCATTGGATGCAAATATCTAATGAACTAGACATTGCAGAAGCTTTTGGTTTTTAGAAACAGATAGCTTTTACATAGACAATGAAGAGTTTGAAAACCAAAAGCATTTGCATGGCTTGATGGTGAAAATATACCTATCCAAAGGCATTTTCAGGCTAAATGAAAATAATCGACTATCACTTTGAATGCCGTTATTTCGAAAACTATGAATTAACATAAGCTCTTATTTTCAGTTTTGGAAAGCTCTGGTAAATCTCAATACAACATTTTTTGTTTTATGCTTTTTGAAGGCTTTGTTTCGGAAATATCGCCATCCAAAGACATTAAAGAAGGTAGTTGGAGTCAGAAAGTCGTTAAAATCGGGTAAAGTCGCTTTGGATGCGAATTTTTTTGACAAAAACACCTCAAAATAAATTTTTTCTGGCGTTTTTGAAAAGGTGTGCTCATTTTCTACTAAACACTGAAAACCGCATCAATTTTGAAGGCTCGGTTTAGGAGTTATAGCCATTCAAAGGCATTAGGGTAGGTAGTTTCGGGCAGCAAACTAGTAATATCACTTTGGAGCGAATATTTCCTCAACCATAGGATGAAAAAAAATATGGCTTCGATGTGTCAATTGGGTTTGAATAGACCTTTCCATTAACGTATGGCACGATTTGTTTCATGAACTTTGAAAAAAAAGTTCTTTTTTTTTTGAAAAAATGGCAAGGGGTTAGTCCATGGTTTTTTCCGAAATCCATGAAAAATTTTTGTGACAAAATTTTTACATTTTTGGAAAGGTGTACTAATTTCCTATTCAAAACTGAAAGCTGCAACAATTTTGAAAGCTCGGTTCGTTAGATATTCGCATTTTACGGATTGCGTAAGAATTCAGAAAAATTTCATTGGATGCAAATATCTAATGAACTAGACATTGCAGAAGCTTTTGGTTTTTAGAAACAGATAGCTTTTACATAGACAATGAAGAGTTTGAAAACCAAAAGCATTTGCATGGCTTGATGGTGAAAATATACCTATCCAAAGGCATTTTCAGGCTAAATGAAAATAATCGACTATCACTTTGAATGCCGTTATTTCGAAAACTATGAATTAACATAAGCTCTTATTTTCAGTTTTGGAAAGCTCTGGTAAATCTCAATACAACATTTTTTGTTTTATGCTTCAAACAACAAGCAAACTAGTAATATCACTTTGGAGCGAATATTTCCTCAACCATAGGATGAAAAAAAATATGGCTTCGATGTGTCAATTGGGTTTGAATAGACCTTTCCATTAACGTATGGCACGATTTGTTTCATGAACTTTGAAAAAAAAGTTGTTTTTTTTTTGAAAAAATGGCAAGGGGTCCATGGTTTTTTCCGAAATCCATGAAAAATTTTTGTGACAAAATTTTTACATTTTTGGAAAGGTGTACTAATTTCCTATTCAAAACTGAAAGCTGCAACAATTTTGAAAGCTCGGTTCGTTAGATATTCGCATTTTACGGATTGCGTAAGAATTCAGAAAAATTTCATTGGATGCAAATATCTAATGAACTAGACATTGCAGAAGCTTTTGGTTTTTAGAAACAGATAGCTTTTACATAGACAATGAAGAGTTTGAAAACCAAAAGCATTTGCATGGCTTGATGGTGAAAATATACCTATCCAAAGGCATTTTCATGCAAAATGCAAATAATCGACTATCACTTTGGATGCCGTTATTTCGAAAACCATGTATTAACAAAAGCTCTTATTTTCAGTTTTGGAAAGCTCTGGTGAATTTCTATACAACATTTTTTATTTTATCCTTTTTGAAGGCTTTGTTTCGGAAATATCGCCATCCAAAGACATTAAAGAAGGTAGTTGGAGTCAGAAAGTCGTTAAAATCGGGTAAAGTCGCTTTGGATGCGAATTTTTTTGACAAAAACACCTCAAAATAAATTTTTTCTGGCGTTTTTGAAAGGGTGTGCTTATTTTCTACTAAACACTGAAAACCGCATCAATTTTGAAGGCTCGGTTTAGGAGTTATAGCCATTCAAAGGCATTAGGGTAGGTAGTTTCGGGCAGCAAACTAGTAATATCACTTTGGAGCGAATATTTCCTCAACCATAGGATGAAAAAAAATATGGCTTCGATGTGTCAATTGGGTTTGAATAGACCTTTCCATTAACGTATGGCACGATTTGTTTCATGAACTTTGAAAAAAAAGTTGTTTTTTTTTTGAAAAAATGGCAAGGGGTCCATGGTTTTTTCCGAAATCCATGAAAAATTTTTGTGACAAAATTTTTACATTTTTGGAAAGGTGTACTAATTTCCTATTCAAAACTGAAAGCTGCAACAATTTTGAAAGCTCGGTTCGTTAGATATTCGCATTTTACGGATTGCGTAAGAATTCAGAAAAATTTCATTGGATGCAAATATCTAATGAACTAGACATTGCAGAAGCTTTTGGTTTTTAGAAACAGATAGCTTTTACATAGACAATGAAGAGTTTGAAAACCAAAAGCATTTGCATGGCTTGATGGTGAAAATATACCTATCCAAAGGCATTTTCAGGCTAAATGAAAATAATCGACTATCACTTTGAATGCCGTTATTTCGAAAACTATGAATTAACATAAGCTCTTATTTTCAGTTTTGGAAAGCTCTGGTAAATCTCAATACAACATTTTTTGTTTTATGCTTTTTGAAGGCTTTGTTTCGGAAATATCGCCATCCAAAGACATTAAAGAAGGTAGTTGGAGTCAGAAAGTCGTTAAAATCGGGTAAAGTCGCTTTGGATGCGAATTTTTTTGACAAAAACACCTCAAAATAAATTTTTTCTGGCGTTTTTGAAAGGGTGTGCTTATTTTCTACTAAACACTGAAAACCGCATCAATTTTGAAGGCTCGGTTTAGGAGTTATAGCCATTCAAAGGCATTAGGGTAGGTAGTTTCGGGCAGCAAACTAGTAATATCACTTTGGAGCGAATATTTCCTCAACCATAGGATGAAAAAAAATATGGCTTCGATGTGTCAATTGGGTTTGAATAGACCTTTCCATTAACGTATGGCACGATTTGTTTCATGAACTTTGAAAAAAAAGTTCTTTTTTTTTTGAAAAAATGGCAAGGGGTTAGTCCATGGTTTTTTCCGAAATCCATGAAAAATTTTTGTGACAAAATTTTTACATTTTTGGAAAGGTGTACTAATTTCCTATTCAAAACTGAAAGCTGCAACAATTTTGAAAGCTCGGTTCGTTAGATATTCGCATTTTACGGATTGCGTAAGAATTCAGAAAAATTTCATTGGATGCAAATATCTAATGAACTAGACATTGCAGAAGCTTTTGGTTTTTAGAAACAGATAGCTTTTACATAGACAATGAAGAGTTTGAAAACCAAAAGCATTTGCATGGCTTGATGGTGAAAATATACCTATCCAAAGGCATTTTCAGGCTAAATGAAAATAATCGACTATCACTTTGAATGCCGTTATTTCGAAAACTATGAATTAACATAAGCTCTTATTTTCAGTTTTGGAAAGCTCTGGTAAATCTCAATACAACATTTTTTGTTTTATGCTTCAAACAACAAGCAAACTAGTAATATCACTTTGGAGCGAATATTTCCTCAACCATAGGATGAAAAAAAATATGGCTTCGATGTGTCAATTGGGTTTGAATAGACCTTTCCATTAACGTATGGCACGATTTGTTTCATGAACTTTGAAAAAAAAGTTGTTTTTTTTTTGAAAAAATGGCAAGGGGTCCATGGTTTTTTCCGAAATCCATGAAAAATTTTTGTGACAAAATTTTTACATTTTTGGAAAGGTGTACTAATTTCCTATTCAAAACTGAAAGCTGCAACAATTTTGAAAGCTCGGTTCGTTAGATATTCGCATTTTACGGATTGCGTAAGAATTCAGAAAAATTTCATTGGATGCAAATATCTAATGAACTAGACATTGCAGAAGCTTTTGGTTTTTAGAAACAGATAGCTTTTACATAGACAATGAAGAGTTTGAAAACCAAAAGCATTTGCATGGCTTGATGGTGAAAATATACCTATCCAAAGGCATTTTCAGGCTAAATGAAAATAATCGACTATCACTTTGAATGCCGTTATTTCGAAAACTATGAATTAACATAAGCTCTTATTTTCAGTTTTGGAAAGCTCTGGTAAATCTCAATACAACATTTTTTGTTTTATGCTTTTTGAAGGCTTTGTTTCGGAAATATCGCCATCCAAAGACATTAAAGAAGGTAGTTGGAGTCAGAAAGTCGTTAAAATCGGGTAAAGTCGCTTTGGATGCGAATTTTTTTGACAAAAACACCTCAAAATAAATTTTTTCTGGCGTTTTTGAAAAGGTGTGCTCATTTTCTACTAAACACTGAAAACCGCATCAATTTTGAAGGCTCGGTTTAGGAGTTATAGCCATTCAAAGGCATTAGGGTAGGTAGTTTCGGGCAGCAAACTAGTAATATCACTTTGGAGCGAATATTTCCTCAACCATAGGATGAAAAAAAATATGGCTTCGATGTGTCAATTGGGTTTGAATAGACCTTTCCATTAACGTATGGCACGATTTGTTTCATGAACTTTGAAAAAAAAGTTCTTTTTTTTTTGAAAAAATGGCAACCCAAGAAACAATTTTAGCTGTTTAATTGCTCTAAAAGCGTTTGTAGAGCTAATCTTAGAGCTCGTTGATTTCAAAAGAAGCTCTAGATACACTTCTAAAGCAAGTGCAGAGCTTGCCTACAGCGAATTCATTGAGTTTGAGAGCTAATATTTGCTCGAAACCAGCTCTTATCAGTGGCTTGTAAGGCCTTGCAGCTCTTAGGTATATTATTTAGAAATCTTTAAAGCAACATTTTTGACAGCACTTTGTTTGTATTAGTTTGGGTTTGTGTAATACAAATTACAAAGTAAAATAATATTGGAACGATGTATTATATGTGTGATAGTAACATTTGAGAACTTTATGTGTTGTGATGTCGCAAATGAGTAAAATATTCCTATAGAAAATATAAGTGAGAAATGAAATTAATTATTTAACTGTTCCATCTTAGTGAATTTTTAGTGCGCGCTTAGATTTATCAAACATGTACTGAATGTACTTCGCAAAATTACAACGCGCCTTCGAAATTCTTTATATTACGCAGTGAAATGTTTAAAAAATTAACTTAAGCAACACAGAAATCTGTTACAAAAATTAATTTAAATATCTGAAATAAAATATTTTTGTTTTCATTGCAATATTTGCAATATTAAGTGTGTTTTATATTGAAAATAAAGGTTTTTAATTCGTTTCAAATAAAATAAAGAAAATTGTTTCAATGTTTTTTTTCTGTCACCATATTTTTAACGTGAAAATAGTTTGTCTTCAATAGAACTGCAATATGGATATTGTAGAGCTAGTTCCCACAAAATGAGAGTTTTGTGTACAAGGCTAAAATAGAAGGGTGTTTCGAAAATTGAAAGTTTTGAATAATTTTAAATCGTGGAAAAAATGTCTTATTTATTTATTAACAATTGAAGTGCATTATGGTTTCTCAGTAAGCAAGCACATGTACGACTCAACCGTTGATTTAATTTTATTTTAAAACATTTTATTAAAGTGTTCAATTGATTTTAATAAAATTTTTTAGAAATTTCGGATCTAATTCGACAATTACGGTGCATACTTGGTATTGCTTAGAAATATATAGGAACTAATTTATTTTCTAGTTTTGGTTTGACTTTTCTCGGTTAAACTATCTTTATTATATTTTATTGTGAAACACCCTACTAATATGAGAGAGGTTTAGTATTAAGCTCTATAGTCGTTTTGCTGTAGCTTTGTTCAGCCTTCAAATTTCACAATTCTCAGAGAGATTTCCAATGCGCATGCGTTTGTGTGAATGTATTAGTAATTTAGCTCTACAGCCGTATTCTGTGTAGCTATTTTTTGACATTTCTATAGATTCATGCAATAGTATTTTAAATATGAGTTTTAAGAAGCTCTACAACGCTTCTTTAAATGCTCATATTAATAATTTGCTCGTTTAAAGAACGTTGAACGTTATTAAAGAGCATATTTTTAAATCTTGAGACGTTATACAAATAATGGAGCTTAATGTGTATTGGAAACTCGATTATGGAACAAAATTTTTAAATAAATATTGGGAGCTGTGAAATAATCTGTCTTAGAACAATAGTATCAGATTTCACTGCTTTCAAGCTGCTAAAGAACAGTTTTGCTTCGATTAGCTCCAACGATGTTACTTGGGAAGGGGTTAGTCCATGGTTTTTTCCGAAATCCATGAAAAATTTTTGTGACAAAATTTTTACATTTTTGGAAAGGTGTACTAATTTCCTATTCAAAACTGAAAGCTGCAACAATTTTGAAAGCTCGGTTCGTTAGATATTCGCATTTTACGGATTGCGTAAGAATTCAGAAAAATTTCATTGGATGCAAATATCTAATGAACTAGACATTGCAGAAGCTTTTGGTTTTTAGAAACAGATAGCTTTTACATAGACAATGAAGAGTTTGAAAACCAAAAGCATTTGCATGGCTTGATGGTGAAAATATACCTATCCAAAGGCATTTTCAGGCTAAATGAAAATAATCGACTATCACTTTGAATGCCGTTATTTCGAAAACTATGAATTAACATAAGCTCTTATTTTCAGTTTTGGAAAGCTCTGGTAAATCTCAATACAACATTTTTTGTTTTATGCTTCAAACAACAAGCAAACTAGTAATATCACTTTGGAGCGAATATTTCCTCAACCATAGGATGAAAAAAAATATGGCTTCGATGTGTCAATTGGGTTTGAATAGACCTTTCCATTAACGTATGGCACGATTTGTTTCATGAACTTTGAAAAAAAAGTTCTTTTTTTTTTGAAAAAATGGCAAGGGGTTAGTCCATGGTTTTTTCCGAAATCCATGAAAAATTTTTGTGACAAAATTTTTACATTTTTGGAAAGGTGTACTAATTTCCTATTCAAAACTGAAAGCTGCAACAATTTTGAAAGCTCGGTTCGTTAGATATTCGCATTTTACGGATTGCGTAAGAATTCAGAAAAATTTCATTGGATGCAAATATCTAATGAACTAGACATTGCAGAAGCTTTTGGTTTTTAGAAACAGATAGCTTTTACATAGACAATGAAGAGTTTGAAAACCAAAAGCATTTGCATGGCTTGATGGTGAAAATATACCTATCCAAAGGCATTTTCATGCAAAATGCAAATAATCGACTATCACTTTGGATGCCGTTATTTCGAAAACCATGTATTAACAAAAGCTCTTATTTTCAGTTTTGGAAAGCTCTGGTGAATTTCTATACAACATTTTTTATTTTATCCTTTTTGAAGGCTTTGTTTCGGAAATATCGCCATCCAAAGACATTAAAGAAGGTAGTTGGAGTCAGAAAGTCGTTAAAATCGGGTAAAGTCGCTTTGGATGCGAATTTTTTTGACAAAAACACCTCAAAATAAATTTTTTCTGGCGTTTTTGAAAGGGTGTGCTTATTTTCTACTAAACACTGAAAACCGCATCAATTTTGAAGGCTCGGTTTAGGAGTTATAGCCATTCAAAGGCATTAGGGTAGGTAGTTTCGGGCAGCAAACTAGTAATATCACTTTGGAGCGAATATTTCCTCAACCATAGGATGAAAAAAAATATGGCTTCGATGTGTCAATTGGGTTTGAATAGACCTTTCCATTAACGTATGGCACGATTTGTTTCATGAACTTTGAAAAAAAAGTTGTTTTTTTTTTGAAAAAATGGCAAGGGGTTAGTCCATGGTTTTTTCCGAAATCCATGAAAAATTTTTGTGACAAAATTTTTACATTTTTGGAAAGGTGTACTAATTTCCTATTCAAAACTGAAAGCTGCAACAATTTTGAAAGCTCGGTTCGTTAGATATTCGCATTTTACGGATTGCGTAAGAATTCAGAAAAATTTCATTGGATGCAAATATCTAATGAACTAGACATTGCAGAAGCTTTTGGTTTTTAGAAACAGATAGCTTTTACATAGACAATGAAGAGTTTGAAAACCAAAAGCATTTGCATGGCTTGATGGTGAAAATATACCTATCCAAAGGCATTTTCAGGCTAAATGAAAATAATCGACTATCACTTTGAATGCCGTTATTTCGAAAACTATGAATTAACATAAGCTCTTATTTTCAGTTTTGGAAAGCTCTGGTAAATCTCAATACAACATTTTTTGTTTTATGCTTTTTGAAGGCTTTGTTTCGGAAATATCGCCATCCAAAGACATTAAAGAAGGTAGTTGGAGTCAGAAAGTCGTTAAAATCGGGTAAAGTCGCTTTGGATGCGAATTTTTTTGACAAAAACACCTCAAAATAAATTTTTTCTGGCGTTTTTGAAAAGGTGTGCTCATTTTCTACTAAACACTGAAAACCGCATCAATTTTGAAGGCTCGGTTTAGGAGTTATAGCCATTCAAAGGCATTAGGGTAGGTAGTTTCGGGCAGCAAACTAGTAATATCACTTTGGAGCGAATATTTCCTCAACCATAGGATGAAAAAAAATATGGCTTCGATGTGTCAATTGGGTTTGAATAGACCTTTCCATTAACGTATGGCACGATTTGTTTCATGAACTTTGAAAAAAAAGTTCTTTTTTTTTTGAAAAAATGGCAAGGGGTTAGTCCATGGTTTTTTCCGAAATCCATGAAAAATTTTTGTGACAAAATTTTTACATTTTTGGAAAGGTGTACTAATTTCCTATTCAAAACTGAAAGCTGCAACAATTTTGAAAGCTCGGTTCGTTAGATATTCGCATTTTACGGATTGCGTAAGAATTCAGAAAAATTTCATTGGATGCAAATATCTAATGAACTAGACATTGCAGAAGCTTTTGGTTTTTAGAAACAGATAGCTTTTACATAGACAATGAAGAGTTTGAAAACCAAAAGCATTTGCATGGCTTGATGGTGAAAATATACCTATCCAAAGGCATTTTCAGGCTAAATGAAAATAATCGACTATCACTTTGAATGCCGTTATTTCGAAAACTATGAATTAACATAAGCTCTTATTTTCAGTTTTGGAAAGCTCTGGTAAATCTCAATACAACATTTTTTGTTTTATGCTTTTTGAAGGCTTTGTTTCGGAAATATCGCCATCCAAAGACATTAAAGAAGGTAGTTGGAGTCAGAAAGTCGTTAAAATCGGGTAAAGTCGCTTTGGATGCGAATTTTTTTGACAAAAACACCTCAAAATAAATTTTTTCTGGCGTTTTTGAAAGGGTGTGCTTATTTTCTACTAAACACTGAAAACCGCATCAATTTTGAAGGCTCGGTTTAGGAGTTATAGCCATTCAAAGGCATTAGGGTAGGTAGTTTCGGGCAGCAAACTAGTAATATCACTTTGGAGCGAATATTTCCTCAACCATAGGATGAAAAAAAATATGGCTTCGATGTGTCAATTGGGTTTGAATAGACCTTTCCATTAACGTATGGCACGATTTGTTTCATGAACTTTGAAAAAAAAGTTGTTTTTTTTTTGAAAAAATGGCAAGGGGTTAGTCCATGGTTTTTTCCGAAATCCATGAAAAATTTTTGTGACAAAATTTTTACATTTTTGGAAAGGTGTACTAATTTCCTATTCAAAACTGAAAGCTGCAACAATTTTGAAAGCTCGGTTCGTTAGATATTCGCATTTTACGGATTGCGTAAGAATTCAGAAAAATTTCATTGGATGCAAATATCTAATGAACTAGACATTGCAGAAGCTTTTGGTTTTTAGAAACAGATAGCTTTTACATAGACAATGAAGAGTTTGAAAACCAAAAGCATTTGCATGGCTTGATGGTGAAAATATACCTATCCAAAGGCATTTTCAGGCTAAATGAAAATAATCGACTATCACTTTGAATGCCGTTATTTCGAAAACTATGAATTAACATAAGCTCTTATTTTCAGTTTTGGAAAGCTCTGGTAAATCTCAATACAACATTTTTTGTTTTATGCTTTTTGAAGGCTTTGTTTCGGAAATATCGCCATCCAAAGACATTAAAGAAGGTAGTTGGAGTCAGAAAGTCGTTAAAATCGGGTAAAGTCGCTTTGGATGCGAATTTTTTTGACAAAAACACCTCAAAATAAATTTTTTCTGGCGTTTTTGAAAGGGTGTGCTTATTTTCTACTAAACACTGAAAACCGCATCAATTTTGAAGGCTCGGTTTAGGAGTTATAGCCATTCAAAGGCATTAGGGTAGGTAGTTTCGGGCAGCAAACTAGTAATATCACTTTGGAGCGAATATTTCCTCAACCATAGGATGAAAAAAAATATGGCTTCGATGTGTCAATTGGGTTTGAATAGACCTTTCCATTAACGTATGGCACGATTTGTTTCATGAACTTTGAAAAAAAAGTTGTTTTTTTTTTGAAAAAATGGCAAGGGGTCCATGGTTTTTTCCGAAATCCATGAAAAATTTTTGTGACAAAATTTTTACATTTTTGGAAAGGTGTACTAATTTCCTATTCAAAACTGAAAGCTGCAACAATTTTGAAAGCTCGGTTCGTTAGATATTCGCATTTTACGGATTGCGTAAGAATTCAGAAAAATTTCATTGGATGCAAATATCTAATGAACTAGACATTGCAGAAGCTTTTGGTTTTTAGAAACAGATAGCTTTTACATAGACAATGAAGAGTTTGAAAACCAAAAGCATTTGCATGGCTTGATGGTGAAAATATACCTATCCAAAGGCATTTTCATGCAAAATGCAAATAATCGACTATCACTTTGGATGCCGTTATTTCGAAAACCATGTATTAACAAAAGCTCTTATTTTCAGTTTTGGAAAGCTCTGGTGAATTTCTATACAACATTTTTTATTTTATCCTTTTTGAAGGCTTTGTTTCGGAAATATCGCCATCCAAAGACATTAAAGAAGGTAGTTGGAGTCAGAAAGTCGTTAAAATCGGGTAAAGTCGCTTTGGATGCGAATTTTTTTGACAAAAACACCTCAAAATAAATTTTTTCTGGCGTTTTTGAAAAGGTGTGCTCATTTTCTACTAAACACTGAAAACCGCATCAATTTTGAAGGCTCGGTTTAGGAGTTATAGCCATTCAAAGGCATTAGGGTAGGTAGTTTCGGGCAGCAAACTAGTAATATCACTTTGGAGCGAATATTTCCTCAACCATAGGATGAAAAAAAATATGGCTTCGATGTGTCAATTGGGTTTGAATAGACCTTTCCATTAACGTATGGCACGATTTGTTTCATGAACTTTGAAAAAAAAGTTGTTTTTTTTTTGAAAAAATGGCAAGGGGTTAGTCCATGGTTTTTTCCGAAATCCATGAAAAATTTTTGTGACAAAATTTTTACATTTTTGGAAAGGTGTACTAATTTCCTATTCAAAACTGAAAGCTGCAACAATTTTGAAAGCTCGGTTCGTTAGATATTCGCATTTTACGGATTGCGTAAGAATTCAGAAAAATTTCATTGGATGCAAATATCTAATGAACTAGACATTGCAGAAGCTTTTGGTTTTTAGAAACAGATAGCTTTTACATAGACAATGAAGAGTTTGAAAACCAAAAGCATTTGCATGGCTTGATGGTGAAAATATACCTATCCAAAGGCATTTTCAGGCTAAATGAAAATAATCGACTATCACTTTGAATGCCGTTATTTCGAAAACTATGAATTAACATAAGCTCTTATTTTCAGTTTTGGAAAGCTCTGGTAAATCTCAATACAACATTTTTTGTTTTATGCTTTTTGAAGGCTTTGTTTCGGAAATATCGCCATCCAAAGACATTAAAGAAGGTAGTTGGAGTCAGAAAGTCGTTAAAATCGGGTAAAGTCGCTTTGGATGCGAATTTTTTTGACAAAAACACCTCAAAATAAATTTTTTCTGGCGTTTTTGAAAAGGTGTGCTCATTTTCTACTAAACACTGAAAACCGCATCAATTTTGAAGGCTCGGTTTAGGAGTTATAGCCATTCAAAGGCATTAGGGTAGGTAGTTTCGGGCAGCAAACTAGTAATATCACTTTGGAGCGAATATTTCCTCAACCATAGGATGAAAAAAAATATGGCTTCGATGTGTCAATTGGGTTTGAATAGACCTTTCCATTAACGTATGGCACGATTTGTTTCATGAACTTTGAAAAAAAAGTTCTTTTTTTTTTGAAAAAATGGCAAGGGGTTAGTCCATGGTTTTTTCCGAAATCCATGAAAAATTTTTGTGACAAAATTTTTACATTTTTGGAAAGGTGTACTAATTTCCTATTCAAAACTGAAAGCTGCAACAATTTTGAAAGCTCGGTTCGTTAGATATTCGCATTTTACGGATTGCGTAAGAATTCAGAAAAATTTCATTGGATGCAAATATCTAATGAACTAGACATTGCAGAAGCTTTTGGTTTTTAGAAACAGATAGCTTTTACATAGACAATGAAGAGTTTGAAAACCAAAAGCATTTGCATGGCTTGATGGTGAAAATATACCTATCCAAAGGCATTTTCAGGCTAAATGAAAATAATCGACTATCACTTTGAATGCCGTTATTTCGAAAACTATGAATTAACATAAGCTCTTATTTTCAGTTTTGGAAAGCTCTGGTAAATCTCAATACAACATTTTTTGTTTTATGCTTTTTGAAGGCTTTGTTTCGGAAATATCGCCATCCAAAGACATTAAAGAAGGTAGTTGGAGTCAGAAAGTCGTTAAAATCGGGTAAAGTCGCTTTGGATGCGAATTTTTTTGACAAAAACACCTCAAAATAAATTTTTTCTGGCGTTTTTGAAAAGGTGTGCTCATTTTCTACTAAACACTGAAAACCGCATCAATTTTGAAGGCTCGGTTTAGGAGTTATAGCCATTCAAAGGCATTAGGGTAGGTAGTTTCGGGCAGCAAACTAGTAATATCACTTTGGAGCGAATATTTCCTCAACCATAGGATGAAAAAAAATATGGCTTCGATGTGTCAATTGGGTTTGAATAGACCTTTCCATTAACGTATGGCACGATTTGTTTCATGAACTTTGAAAAAAAAGTTCTTTTTTTTTTGAAAAAATGGCAAGGGGTTAGTCCATGGTTTTTTCCGAAATCCATGAAAAATTTTTGTGACAAAATTTTTACATTTTTGGAAAGGTGTACTAATTTCCTATTCAAAACTGAAAGCTGCAACAATTTTGAAAGCTCGGTTCGTTAGATATTCGCATTTTACGGATTGCGTAAGAATTCAGAAAAATTTCATTGGATGCAAATATCTAATGAACTAGACATTGCAGAAGCTTTTGGTTTTTAGAAACAGATAGCTTTTACATAGACAATGAAGAGTTTGAAAACCAAAAGCATTTGCATGGCTTGATGGTGAAAATATACCTATCCAAAGGCATTTTCAGGCTAAATGAAAATAATCGACTATCACTTTGAATGCCGTTATTTCGAAAACTATGAATTAACATAAGCTCTTATTTTCAGTTTTGGAAAGCTCTGGTAAATCTCAATACAACATTTTTTGTTTTATGCTTTTTGAAGGCTTTGTTTCGGAAATATCGCCATCCAAAGACATTAAAGAAGGTAGTTGGAGTCAGAAAGTCGTTAAAATCGGGTAAAGTCGCTTTGGATGCGAATTTTTTTGACAAAAACACCTCAAAATAAATTTTTTCTGGCGTTTTTGAAAAGGTGTGCTCATTTTCTACTAAACACTGAAAACCGCATCAATTTTGAAGGCTCGGTTTAGGAGTTATAGCCATTCAAAGGCATTAGGGTAGGTAGTTTCGGGCAGCAAACTAGTAATATCACTTTGGAGCGAATATTTCCTCAACCATAGGATGAAAAAAAATATGGCTTCGATGTGTCAATTGGGTTTGAATAGACCTTTCCATTAACGTATGGCACGATTTGTTTCATGAACTTTGAAAAAAAAGTTCTTTTTTTTTTGAAAAAATGGCAAGGGGTTAGTCCATGGTTTTTTCCGAAATCCATGAAAAATTTTTGTGACAAAATTTTTACATTTTTGGAAAGGTGTACTAATTTCCTATTCAAAACTGAAAGCTGCAACAATTTTGAAAGCTCGGTTCGTTAGATATTCGCATTTTACGGATTGCGTAAGAATTCAGAAAAATTTCATTGGATGCAAATATCTAATGAACTAGACATTGCAGAAGCTTTTGGTTTTTAGAAACAGATAGCTTTTACATAGACAATGAAGAGTTTGAAAACCAAAAGCATTTGCATGGCTTGATGGTGAAAATATACCTATCCAAAGGCATTTTCAGGCTAAATGAAAATAATCGACTATCACTTTGAATGCCGTTATTTCGAAAACTATGAATTAACATAAGCTCTTATTTTCAGTTTTGGAAAGCTCTGGTAAATCTCAATACAACATTTTTTGTTTTATGCTTTTTGAAGGCTTTGTTTCGGAAATATCGCCATCCAAAGACATTAAAGAAGGTAGTTGGAGTCAGAAAGTCGTTAAAATCGGGTAAAGTCGCTTTGGATGCGAATTTTTTTGACAAAAACACCTCAAAATAAATTTTTTCTGGCGTTTTTGAAAAGGTGTGCTCATTTTCTACTAAACACTGAAAACCGCATCAATTTTGAAGGCTCGGTTTAGGAGTTATAGCCATTCAAAGGCATTAGGGTAGGTAGTTTCGGGCAGCAAACTAGTAATATCACTTTGGAGCGAATATTTCCTCAACCATAGGATGAAAAAAAATATGGCTTCGATGTGTCAATTGGGTTTGAATAGACCTTTCCATTAACGTATGGCACGATTTGTTTCATGAACTTTGAAAAAAAAGTTCTTTTTTTTTTGAAAAAATGGCAAGGGGTTAGTCCATGGTTTTTTCCGAAATCCATGAAAAATTTTTGTGACAAAATTTTTACATTTTTGGAAAGGTGTACTAATTTCCTATTCAAAACTGAAAGCTGCAACAATTTTGAAAGCTCGGTTCGTTAGATATTCGCATTTTACGGATTGCGTAAGAATTCAGAAAAATTTCATTGGATGCAAATATCTAATGAACTAGACATTGCAGAAGCTTTTGGTTTTTAGAAACAGATAGCTTTTACATAGACAATGAAGAGTTTGAAAACCAAAAGCATTTGCATGGCTTGATGGTGAAAATATACCTATCCAAAGGCATTTTCATGCAAAATGCAAATAATCGACTATCACTTTGGATGCCGTTATTTCGAAAACCATGTATTAACAAAAGCTCTTATTTTCAGTTTTGGAAAGCTCTGGTGAATTTCTATACAACATTTTTTATTTTATCCTTTTTGAAGGCTTTGTTTCGGAAATATCGCCATCCAAAGACATTAAAGAAGGTAGTTGGAGTCAGAAAGTCGTTAAAATCGGGTAAAGTCGCTTTGGATGCGAATTTTTTTGACAAAAACACCTCAAAATAAATTTTTTCTGGCGTTTTTGAAAAGGTGTGCTCATTTTCTACTAAACACTGAAAACCGCATCAATTTTGAAGGCTCGGTTTAGGAGTTATAGCCATTCAAAGGCATTAGGGTAGGTAGTTTCGGGCAGCAAACTAGTAATATCACTTTGGAGCGAATATTTCCTCAACCATAGGATGAAAAAAAATATGGCTTCGATGTGTCAATTGGGTTTGAATAGACCTTTCCATTAACGTATGGCACCATTTGTTTCATGAATTTTGAAAAAAAAGTTGTTTTTTTTTTGAAAAAATGGCAAGGGGTTAGTCCATGGTTTTTTCCGAAATCCATGAAAAAATTTTTTGACAAAATTTTTACATTTTTGGAAAGGTGTACTAATTTCCTATTCAAAACTGAAAGCTGCAACAATTTTGAAAGCTCGGTTCGTTAGATATTCGCATTTTACGGATTGCGTAAGAATTCAGAAAAATTTCATTGGATGCAAATATCTAATGAACTAGACATTGCAGAAGCTTTTGGTTTTTAGAAACAGATAGCTTTTACATAGACAATGAAGAGTTTGAAAACCAAAAGCATTTGCATGGCTTGATGGTGAAAATATACCTATCCAAAGGCATTTTCATGCAAAATGCAAATAATCGACTATCACTTTGGATGCCGTTATTTCGAAAACCATGTATTAACAAAAGCTCTTATTTTCAGTTTTGGAAAGCTCTGGTGAATTTCTATACAACATTTTTTATTTTATCCTTTTTGAAGGCTTTGTTTCGGAAATATCGCCATCCAAAGACATTAAAGAAGGTAGTTGGAGTCAGAAAGTCGTTAAAATCGGGTAAAGTCGCTTTGGATGCGAATTTTTTTGACAAAAACACCTCAAAATAAATTTTTTCTGGCGTTTTTGAAAAGGTGTGCTCATTTTCTACTAAACACTGAAAACCGCATCAATTTTGAAGGCTCGGTTTAGGAGTTATAGCCATTCAAAGGCATTAGGGTAGGTAGTTTCGGGCAGCAAACTAGTAATATCACTTTGGAGCGAATATTTCCTCAACCATAGGATGAAAAAAAATATGGCTTCGATGTGTCAATTGGGTTTGAATAGACCTTTCCATTAACGTATGGCACGATTTGTTTCATGAACTTTGAAAAAAAAGTTCTTTTTTTTTTGAAAAAATGGCAAGGGGTTAGTCCATGGTTTTTTCCGAAATCCATGAAAAATTTTTGTGACAAAATTTTTACATTTTTGGAAAGGTGTACTAATTTCCTATTCAAAACTGAAAGCTGCAACAATTTTGAAAGCTCGGTTCGTTAGATATTCGCATTTTACGGATTGCGTAAGAATTCAGAAAAATTTCATTGGATGCAAATATCTAATGAACTAGACATTGCAGAAGCTTTTGGTTTTTAGAAACAGATAGCTTTTACATAGACAATGAAGAGTTTGAAAACCAAAAGCATTTGCATGGCTTGATGGTGAAAATATACCTATCCAAAGGCATTTTCAGGCTAAATGAAAATAATCGACTATCACTTTGAATGCCGTTATTTCGAAAACTATGAATTAACATAAGCTCTTATTTTCAGTTTTGGAAAGCTCTGGTAAATCTCAATACAACATTTTTTGTTTTATGCTTCAAACAACAAGCAAACTAGTAATATCACTTTGGAGCGAATATTTCCTCAACCATAGGATGAAAAAAAATATGGCTTCGATGTGTCAATTGGGTTTGAATAGACCTTTCCATTAACGTATGGCACGATTTGTTTCATGAACTTTGAAAAAAAAGTTGTTTTTTTTTTGAAAAAATGGCAAGGGGTCCATGGTTTTTTCCGAAATCCATGAAAAATTTTTGTGACAAAATTTTTACATTTTTGGAAAGGTGTACTAATTTCCTATTCAAAACTGAAAGCTGCAACAATTTTGAAAGCTCGGTTCGTTAGATATTCGCATTTTACGGATTGCGTAAGAATTCAGAAAAATTTCATTGGATGCAAATATCTAATGAACTAGACATTGCAGAAGCTTTTGGTTTTTAGAAACAGATAGCTTTTACATAGACAATGAAGAGTTTGAAAACCAAAAGCATTTGCATGGCTTGATGGTGAAAATATACCTATCCAAAGGCATTTTCATGCAAAATGCAAATAATCGACTATCACTTTGGATGCCGTTATTTCGAAAACCATGTATTAACAAAAGCTCTTATTTTCAGTTTTGGAAAGCTCTGGTGAATTTCTATACAACATTTTTTATTTTATCCTTTTTGAAGGCTTTGTTTCGGAAATATCGCCATCCAAAGACATTAAAGAAGGTAGTTGGAGTCAGAAAGTCGTTAAAATCGGGTAAAGTCGCTTTGGATGCGAATTTTTTTGACAAAAACACCTCAAAATAAATTTTTTCTGGCGTTTTTGAAAGGGTGTGCTTATTTTCTACTAAACACTGAAAACCGCATCAATTTTGAAGGCTCGGTTTAGGAGTTATAGCCATTCAAAGGCATTAGGGTAGGTAGTTTCGGGCAGCAAACTAGTAATATCACTTTGGAGCGAATATTTCCTCAACCATAGGATGAAAAAAAATATGGCTTCGATGTGTCAATTGGGTTTGAATAGACCTTTCCATTAACGTATGGCACGATTTGTTTCATGAACTTTGAAAAAAAAGTTGTTTTTTTTTTGAAAAAATGGCAAGGGGTTAGTCCATGGTTTTTTCCGAAATCCATGAAAAATTTTTGTGACAAAATTTTTACATTTTTGGAAAGGTGTACTAATTTCCTATTCAAAACTGAAAGCTGCAACAATTTTGAAAGCTCGGTTCGTTAGATATTCGCATTTTACGGATTGCGTAAGAATTCAGAAAAATTTCATTGGATGCAAATATCTAATGAACTAGACATTGCAGAAGCTTTTGGTTTTTAGAAACAGATAGCTTTTACATAGACAATGAAGAGTTTGAAAACCAAAAGCATTTGCATGGCTTGATGGTGAAAATATACCTATCCAAAGGCATTTTCAGGCTAAATGAAAATAATCGACTATCACTTTGAATGCCGTTATTTCGAAAACTATGAATTAACATAAGCTCTTATTTTCAGTTTTGGAAAGCTCTGGTAAATCTCAATACAACATTTTTTGTTTTATGCTTTTTGAAGGCTTTGTTTCGGAAATATCGCCA
Organism: Dasysyrphus albostriatus; assembly: GCA_946251815.1. NCBI lineage: Eukaryota > Metazoa > Arthropoda > Insecta > Diptera > Syrphidae > Dasysyrphus > Dasysyrphus albostriatus. The sequence goes on along the minus strand of OX276335.1, from coordinate 189,980,960 downwards.
TCCAAAGACATTAAAGAAGGTAGTTGGAGTCAGAAAGTCGTTAAAATCGGGTAAAGTCGCTTTGGATGCGAATTTTTTTGACAAAAACACCTCAAAATAAATTTTTTCTGGCGTTTTTGAAAAGGTGTGCTCATTTTCTACTAAACACTGAAAACCGCATCAATTTTGAAGGCTCGGTTTAGGAGTTATAGCCATTCAAAGGCATTAGGGTAGGTAGTTTCGGGCAGCAAACTAGTAATATCACTTTGGAGCGAATATTTCCTCAACCATAGGATGAAAAAAAATATGGCTTCGATGTGTCAATTGGGTTTGAATAGACCTTTCCATTAACGTATGGCACGATTTGTTTCATGAACTTTGAAAAAAAAGTTCTTTTTTTTTTGAAAAAATGGCAAGGGGTTAGTCCATGGTTTTTTCCGAAATCCATGAAAAATTTTTGTGACAAAATTTTTACATTTTTGGAAAGGTGTACTAATTTCCTATTCAAAACTGAAAGCTGCAACAATTTTGAAAGCTCGGTTCGTTAGATATTCGCATTTTACGGATTGCGTAAGAATTCAGAAAAATTTCATTGGATGCAAATATCTAATGAACTAGACATTGCAGAAGCTTTTGGTTTTTAGAAACAGATAGCTTTTACATAGACAATGAAGAGTTTGAAAACCAAAAGCATTTGCATGGCTTGATGGTGAAAATATACCTATCCAAAGGCATTTTCAGGCTAAATGAAAATAATCGACTATCACTTTGAATGCCGTTATTTCGAAAACTATGAATTAACATAAGCTCTTATTTTCAGTTTTGGAAAGCTCTGGTAAATCTCAATACAACATTTTTTGTTTTATGCTTCAAACAACAAGCAAACTAGTAATATCACTTTGGAGCGAATATTTCCTCAACCATAGGATGAAAAAAAATATGGCTTCGATGTGTCAATTGGGTTTGAATAGACCTTTCCATTAACGTATGGCACGATTTGTTTCATGAACTTTGAAAAAAAAGTTGTTTTTTTTTTGAAAAAATGGCAAGGGGTCCATGGTTTTTTCCGAAATCCATGAAAAATTTTTGTGACAAAATTTTTACATTTTTGGAAAGGTGTACTAATTTCCTATTCAAAACTGAAAGCTGCAACAATTTTGAAAGCTCGGTTCGTTAGATATTCGCATTTTACGGATTGCGTAAGAATTCAGAAAAATTTCATTGGATGCAAATATCTAATGAACTAGACATTGCAGAAGCTTTTGGTTTTTAGAAACAGATAGCTTTTACATAGACAATGAAGAGTTTGAAAACCAAAAGCATTTGCATGGCTTGATGGTGAAAATATACCTATCCAAAGGCATTTTCATGCAAAATGCAAATAATCGACTATCACTTTGGATGCCGTTATTTCGAAAACCATGTATTAACAAAAGCTCTTATTTTCAGTTTTGGAAAGCTCTGGTGAATTTCTATACAACATTTTTTATTTTATCCTTTTTGAAGGCTTTGTTTCGGAAATATCGCCATCCAAAGACATTAAAGAAGGTAGTTGGAGTCAGAAAGTCGTTAAAATCGGGTAAAGTCGCTTTGGATGCGAATTTTTTTGACAAAAACACCTCAAAATAAATTTTTTCTGGCGTTTTTGAAAGGGTGTGCTTATTTTCTACTAAACACTGAAAACCGCATCAATTTTGAAGGCTCGGTTTAGGAGTTATAGCCATTCAAAGGCATTAGGGTAGGTAGTTTCGGGCAGCAAACTAGTAATATCACTTTGGAGCGAATATTTCCTCAACCATAGGATGAAAAAAAATATGGCTTCGATGTGTCAATTGGGTTTGAATAGACCTTTCCATTAACGTATGGCACGATTTGTTTCATGAACTTTGAAAAAAAAGTTGTTTTTTTTTTGAAAAAATGGCAAGGGGTTAGTCCATGGTTTTTTCCGAAATCCATGAAAAATTTTTGTGACAAAATTTTTACATTTTTGGAAAGGTGTACTAATTTCCTATTCAAAACTGAAAGCTGCAACAATTTTGAAAGCTCGGTTCGTTAGATATTCGCATTTTACGGATTGCGTAAGAATTCAGAAAAATTTCATTGGATGCAAATATCTAATGAACTAGACATTGCAGAAGCTTTTGGTTTTTAGAAACAGATAGCTTTTACATAGACAATGAAGAGTTTGAAAACCAAAAGCATTTGCATGGCTTGATGGTGAAAATATACCTATCCAAAGGCATTTTCAGGCTAAATGAAAATAATCGACTATCACTTTGAATGCCGTTATTTCGAAAACTATGAATTAACATAAGCTCTTATTTTCAGTTTTGGAAAGCTCTGGTAAATCTCAATACAACATTTTTTGTTTTATGCTTTTTGAAGGCTTTGTTTCGGAAATATCGCCATCCAAAGACATTAAAGAAGGTAGTTGGAGTCAGAAAGTCGTTAAAATCGGGTAAAGTCGCTTTGGATGCGAATTTTTTTGACAAAAACACCTCAAAATAAATTTTTTCTGGCGTTTTTGAAAAGGTGTGCTCATTTTCTACTAAACACTGAAAACCGCATCAATTTTGAAGGCTCGGTTTAGGAGTTATAGCCATTCAAAGGCATTAGGGTAGGTAGTTTCGGGCAGCAAACTAGTAATATCACTTTGGAGCGAATATTTCCTCAACCATAGGATGAAAAAAAATATGGCTTCGATGTGTCAATTGGGTTTGAATAGACCTTTCCATTAACGTATGGCACGATTTGTTTCATGAACTTTGAAAAAAAAGTTCTTTTTTTTTTGAAAAAATGGCAAGGGGTTAGTCCATGGTTTTTTCCGAAATCCATGAAAAATTTTTGTGACAAAATTTTTACATTTTTGGAAAGGTGTACTAATTTCCTATTCAAAACTGAAAGCTGCAACAATTTTGAAAGCTCGGTTCGTTAGATATTCGCATTTTACGGATTGCGTAAGAATTCAGAAAAATTTCATTGGATGCAAATATCTAATGAACTAGACATTGCAGAAGCTTTTGGTTTTTAGAAACAGATAGCTTTTACATAGACAATGAAGAGTTTGAAAACCAAAAGCATTTGCATGGCTTGATGGTGAAAATATACCTATCCAAAGGCATTTTCAGGCTAAATGAAAATAATCGACTATCACTTTGAATGCCGTTATTTCGAAAACTATGAATTAACATAAGCTCTTATTTTCAGTTTTGGAAAGCTCTGGTAAATCTCAATACAACATTTTTTGTTTTATGCTTTTTGAAGGCTTTGTTTCGGAAATATCGCCATCCAAAGACATTAAAGAAGGTAGTTGGAGTCAGAAAGTCGTTAAAATCGGGTAAAGTCGCTTTGGATGCGAATTTTTTTGACAAAAACACCTCAAAATAAATTTTTTCTGGCGTTTTTGAAAGGGTGTGCTTATTTTCTACTAAACACTGAAAACCGCATCAATTTTGAAGGCTCGGTTTAGGAGTTATAGCCATTCAAAGGCATTAGGGTAGGTAGTTTCGGGCAGCAAACTAGTAATATCACTTTGGAGCGAATATTTCCTCAACCATAGGATGAAAAAAAATATGGCTTCGATGTGTCAATTGGGTTTGAATAGACCTTTCCATTAACGTATGGCACGATTTGTTTCATGAACTTTGAAAAAAAAGTTGTTTTTTTTTTGAAAAAATGGCAAGGGGTTAGTCCATGGTTTTTTCCGAAATCCATGAAAAATTTTTGTGACAAAATTTTTACATTTTTGGAAAGGTGTACTAATTTCCTATTCAAAACTGAAAGCTGCAACAATTTTGAAAGCTCGGTTCGTTAGATATTCGCATTTTACGGATTGCGTAAGAATTCAGAAAAATTTCATTGGATGCAAATATCTAATGAACTAGACATTGCAGAAGCTTTTGGTTTTTAGAAACAGATAGCTTTTACATAGACAATGAAGAGTTTGAAAACCAAAAGCATTTGCATGGCTTGATGGTGAAAATATACCTATCCAAAGGCATTTTCAGGCTAAATGAAAATAATCGACTATCACTTTGAATGCCGTTATTTCGAAAACTATGAATTAACATAAGCTCTTATTTTCAGTTTTGGAAAGCTCTGGTAAATCTCAATACAACATTTTTTGTTTTATGCTTTTTGAAGGCTTTGTTTCGGAAATATCGCCATCCAAAGACATTAAAGAAGGTAGTTGGAGTCAGAAAGTCGTTAAAATCGGGTAAAGTCGCTTTGGATGCGAATTTTTTTGACAAAAACACCTCAAAATAAATTTTTTCTGGCGTTTTTGAAAGGGTGTGCTTATTTTCTACTAAACACTGAAAACCGCATCAATTTTGAAGGCTCGGTTTAGGAGTTATAGCCATTCAAAGGCATTAGGGTAGGTAGTTTCGGGCAGCAAACTAGTAATATCACTTTGGAGCGAATATTTCCTCAACCATAGGATGAAAAAAAATATGGCTTCGATGTGTCAATTGGGTTTGAATAGACCTTTCCATTAACGTATGGCACGATTTGTTTCATGAACTTTGAAAAAAAAGTTGTTTTTTTTTTGAAAAAATGGCAAGGGGTCCATGGTTTTTTCCGAAATCCATGAAAAATTTTTGTGACAAAATTTTTACATTTTTGGAAAGGTGTACTAATTTCCTATTCAAAACTGAAAGCTGCAACAATTTTGAAAGCTCGGTTCGTTAGATATTCGCATTTTACGGATTGCGTAAGAATTCAGAAAAATTTCATTGGATGCAAATATCTAATGAACTAGACATTGCAGAAGCTTTTGGTTTTTAGAAACAGATAGCTTTTACATAGACAATGAAGAGTTTGAAAACCAAAAGCATTTGCATGGCTTGATGGTGAAAATATACCTATCCAAAGGCATTTTCATGCAAAATGCAAATAATCGACTATCACTTTGGATGCCGTTATTTCGAAAACCATGTATTAACAAAAGCTCTTATTTTCAGTTTTGGAAAGCTCTGGTGAATTTCTATACAACATTTTTTATTTTATCCTTTTTGAAGGCTTTGTTTCGGAAATATCGCCATCCAAAGACATTAAAGAAGGTAGTTGGAGTCAGAAAGTCGTTAAAATCGGGTAAAGTCGCTTTGGATGCGAATTTTTTTGACAAAAACACCTCAAAATAAATTTTTTCTGGCGTTTTTGAAAAGGTGTGCTCATTTTCTACTAAACACTGAAAACCGCATCAATTTTGAAGGCTCGGTTTAGGAGTTATAGCCATTCAAAGGCATTAGGGTAGGTAGTTTCGGGCAGCAAACTAGTAATATCACTTTGGAGCGAATATTTCCTCAACCATAGGATGAAAAAAAATATGGCTTCGATGTGTCAATTGGGTTTGAATAGACCTTTCCATTAACGTATGGCACGATTTGTTTCATGAACTTTGAAAAAAAAGTTCTTTTTTTTTTGAAAAAATGGCAAGGGGTTAGTCCATGGTTTTTTCCGAAATCCATGAAAAATTTTTGTGACAAAATTTTTACATTTTTGGAAAGGTGTACTAATTTCCTATTCAAAACTGAAAGCTGCAACAATTTTGAAAGCTCGGTTCGTTAGATATTCGCATTTTACGGATTGCGTAAGAATTCAGAAAAATTTCATTGGATGCAAATATCTAATGAACTAGACATTGCAGAAGCTTTTGGTTTTTAGAAACAGATAGCTTTTACATAGACAATGAAGAGTTTGAAAACCAAAAGCATTTGCATGGCTTGATGGTGAAAATATACCTATCCAAAGGCATTTTCAGGCTAAATGAAAATAATCGACTATCACTTTGAATGCCGTTATTTCGAAAACTATGAATTAACATAAGCTCTTATTTTCAGTTTTGGAAAGCTCTGGTAAATCTCAATACAACATTTTTTGTTTTATGCTTTTTGAAGGCTTTGTTTCGGAAATATCGCCATCCAAAGACATTAAAGAAGGTAGTTGGAGTCAGAAAGTCGTTAAAATCGGGTAAAGTCGCTTTGGATGCGAATTTTTTTGACAAAAACACCTCAAAATAAATTTTTTCTGGCGTTTTTGAAAAGGTGTGCTCATTTTCTACTAAACACTGAAAACCGCATCAATTTTGAAGGCTCGGTTTAGGAGTTATAGCCATTCAAAGGCATTAGGGTAGGTAGTTTCGGGCAGCAAACTAGTAATATCACTTTGGAGCGAATATTTCCTCAACCATAGGATGAAAAAAAATATGGCTTCGATGTGTCAATTGGGTTTGAATAGACCTTTCCATTAACGTATGGCACGATTTGTTTCATGAACTTTGAAAAAAAAGTTCTTTTTTTTTTGAAAAAATGGCAAGGGGTTAGTCCATGGTTTTTTCCGAAATCCATGAAAAATTTTTGTGACAAAATTTTTACATTTTTGGAAAGGTGTACTAATTTCCTATTCAAAACTGAAAGCTGCAACAATTTTGAAAGCTCGGTTCGTTAGATATTCGCATTTTACGGATTGCGTAAGAATTCAGAAAAATTTCATTGGATGCAAATATCTAATGAACTAGACATTGCAGAAGCTTTTGGTTTTTAGAAACAGATAGCTTTTACATAGACAATGAAGAGTTTGAAAACCAAAAGCATTTGCATGGCTTGATGGTGAAAATATACCTATCCAAAGGCATTTTCAGGCTAAATGAAAATAATCGACTATCACTTTGAATGCCGTTATTTCGAAAACTATGAATTAACATAAGCTCTTATTTTCAGTTTTGGAAAGCTCTGGTAAATCTCAATACAACATTTTTTGTTTTATGCTTTTTGAAGGCTTTGTTTCGGAAATATCGCCATCCAAAGACATTAAAGAAGGTAGTTGGAGTCAGAAAGTCGTTAAAATCGGGTAAAGTCGCTTTGGATGCGAATTTTTTTGACAAAAACACCTCAAAATAAATTTTTTCTGGCGTTTTTGAAAAGGTGTGCTCATTTTCTACTAAACACTGAAAACCGCATCAATTTTGAAGGCTCGGTTTAGGAGTTATAGCCATTCAAAGGCATTAGGGTAGGTAGTTTCGGGCAGCAAACTAGTAATATCACTTTGGAGCGAATATTTCCTCAACCATAGGATGAAAAAAAATATGGCTTCGATGTGTCAATTGGGTTTGAATAGACCTTTCCATTAACGTATGGCACGATTTGTTTCATGAACTTTGAAAAAAAAGTTCTTTTTTTTTTGAAAAAATGGCAAGGGGTTAGTCCATGGTTTTTTCCGAAATCCATGAAAAATTTTTGTGACAAAATTTTTACATTTTTGGAAAGGTGTACTAATTTCCTATTCAAAACTGAAAGCTGCAACAATTTTGAAAGCTCGGTTCGTTAGATATTCGCATTTTACGGATTGCGTAAGAATTCAGAAAAATTTCATTGGATGCAAATATCTAATGAACTAGACATTGCAGAAGCTTTTGGTTTTTAGAAACAGATAGCTTTTACATAGACAATGAAGAGTTTGAAAACCAAAAGCATTTGCATGGCTTGATGGTGAAAATATACCTATCCAAAGGCATTTTCATGCAAAATGCAAATAATCGACTATCACTTTGGATGCCGTTATTTCGAAAACCATGTATTAACAAAAGCTCTTATTTTCAGTTTTGGAAAGCTCTGGTGAATTTCTATACAACATTTTTTATTTTATCCTTTTTGAAGGCTTTGTTTCGGAAATATCGCCATCCAAAGACATTAAAGAAGGTAGTTGGAGTCAGAAAGTCGTTAAAATCGGGTAAAGTCGCTTTGGATGCGAATTTTTTTGACAAAAACACCTCAAAATAAATTTTTTCTGGCGTTTTTGAAAAGGTGTGCTCATTTTCTACTAAACACTGAAAACCGCATCAATTTTGAAGGCTCGGTTTAGGAGTTATAGCCATTCAAAGGCATTAGGGTAGGTAGTTTCGGGCAGCAAACTAGTAATATCACTTTGGAGCGAATATTTCCTCAACCATAGGATGAAAAAAAATATGGCTTCGATGTGTCAATTGGGTTTGAATAGACCTTTCCATTAACGTATGGCACGATTTGTTTCATGAACTTTGAAAAAAAAGTTGTTTTTTTTTTGAAAAAATGGCAAGGGGTTAGTCCATGGTTTTTTCCGAAATCCATGAAAAATTTTTGTGACAAAATTTTTACATTTTTGGAAAGGTGTACTAATTTCCTATTCAAAACTGAAAGCTGCAACAATTTTGAAAGCTCGGTTCGTTAGATATTCGCATTTTACGGATTGCGTAAGAATTCAGAAAAATTTCATTGGATGCAAATATCTAATGAACTAGACATTGCAGAAGCTTTTGGTTTTTAGAAACAGATAGCTTTTACATAGACAATGAAGAGTTTGAAAACCAAAAGCATTTGCATGGCTTGATGGTGAAAATATACCTATCCAAAGGCATTTTCAGGCTAAATGAAAATAATCGACTATCACTTTGAATGCCGTTATTTCGAAAACTATGAATTAACATAAGCTCTTATTTTCAGTTTTGGAAAGCTCTGGTAAATCTCAATACAACATTTTTTGTTTTATGCTTTTTGAAGGCTTTGTTTCGGAAATATCGCCATCCAAAGACATTAAAGAAGGTAGTTGGAGTCAGAAAGTCGTTAAAATCGGGTAAAGTCGCTTTGGATGCGAATTTTTTTGACAAAAACACCTCAAAATAAATTTTTTCTGGCGTTTTTGAAAGGGTGTGCTTATTTTCTACTAAACACTGAAAACCGCATCAATTTTGAAGGCTCGGTTTAGGAGTTATAGCCATTCAAAGGCATTAGGGTAGGTAGTTTCGGGCAGCAAACTAGTAATATCACTTTGGAGCGAATATTTCCTCAACCATAGGATGAAAAAAAATATGGCTTCGATGTGTCAATTGGGTTTGAATAGACCTTTCCATTAACGTATGGCACGATTTGTTTCATGAACTTTGAAAAAAAAGTTGTTTTTTTTTTGAAAAAATGGCAAGGGGTCCATGGTTTTTTCCGAAATCCATGAAAAATTTTTGTGACAAAATTTTTACATTTTTGGAAAGGTGTACTAATTTCCTATTCAAAACTGAAAGCTGCAACAATTTTGAAAGCTCGGTTCGTTAGATATTCGCATTTTACGGATTGCGTAAGAATTCAGAAAAATTTCATTGGATGCAAATATCTAATGAACTAGACATTGCAGAAGCTTTTGGTTTTTAGAAACAGATAGCTTTTACATAGACAATGAAGAGTTTGAAAACCAAAAGCATTTGCATGGCTTGATGGTGAAAATATACCTATCCAAAGGCATTTTCATGCAAAATGCAAATAATCGACTATCACTTTGGATGCCGTTATTTCGAAAACCATGTATTAACAAAAGCTCTTATTTTCAGTTTTGGAAAGCTCTGGTGAATTTCTATACAACATTTTTTATTTTATCCTTTTTGAAGGCTTTGTTTCGGAAATATCGCCATCCAAAGACATTAAAGAAGGTAGTTGGAGTCAGAAAGTCGTTAAAATCGGGTAAAGTCGCTTTGGATGCGAATTTTTTTGACAAAAACACCTCAAAATAAATTTTTTCTGGCGTTTTTGAAAAGGTGTGCTCATTTTCTACTAAACACTGAAAACCGCATCAATTTTGAAGGCTCGGTTTAGGAGTTATAGCCATTCAAAGGCATTAGGGTAGGTAGTTTCGGGCAGCAAACTAGTAATATCACTTTGGAGCGAATATTTCCTCAACCATAGGATGAAAAAAAATATGGCTTCGATGTGTCAATTGGGTTTGAATAGACCTTTCCATTAACGTATGGCACGATTTGTTTCATGAACTTTGAAAAAAAAGTTGTTTTTTTTTTGAAAAAATGGCAAGGGGTTAGTCCATGGTTTTTTCCGAAATCCATGAAAAATTTTTGTGACAAAATTTTTACATTTTTGGAAAGGTGTACTAATTTCCTATTCAAAACTGAAAGCTGCAACAATTTTGAAAGCTCGGTTCGTTAGATATTCGCATTTTACGGATTGCGTAAGAATTCAGAAAAATTTCATTGGATGCAAATATCTAATGAACTAGACATTGCAGAAGCTTTTGGTTTTTAGAAACAGATAGCTTTTACATAGACAATGAAGAGTTTGAAAACCAAAAGCATTTGCATGGCTTGATGGTGAAAATATACCTATCCAAAGGCATTTTCAGGCTAAATGAAAATAATCGACTATCACTTTGAATGCCGTTATTTCGAAAACTATGAATTAACATAAGCTCTTATTTTCAGTTTTGGAAAGCTCTGGTAAATCTCAATACAACATTTTTTGTTTTATGCTTTTTGAAGGCTTTGTTTCGGAAATATCGCCATCCAAAGACATTAAAGAAGGTAGTTGGAGTCAGAAAGTCGTTAAAATCGGGTAAAGTCGCTTTGGATGCGAATTTTTTTGACAAAAACACCTCAAAATAAATTTTTTCTGGCGTTTTTGAAAAGGTGTGCTCATTTTCTACTAAACACTGAAAACCGCATCAATTTTGAAGGCTCGGTTTAGGAGTTATAGCCATTCAAAGGCATTAGGGTAGGTAGTTTCGGGCAGCAAACTAGTAATATCACTTTGGAGCGAATATTTCCTCAACCATAGGATGAAAAAAAATATGGCTTCGATGTGTCAATTGGGTTTGAATAGACCTTTCCATTAACGTATGGCACGATTTGTTTCATGAACTTTGAAAAAAAAGTTCTTTTTTTTTTGAAAAAATGGCAAGGGGTTAGTCCATGGTTTTTTCCGAAATCCATGAAAAATTTTTGTGACAAAATTTTTACATTTTTGGAAAGGTGTACTAATTTCCTATTCAAAACTGAAAGCTGCAACAATTTTGAAAGCTCGGTTCGTTAGATATTCGCATTTTACGGATTGCGTAAGAATTCAGAAAAATTTCATTGGATGCAAATATCTAATGAACTAGACATTGCAGAAGCTTTTGGTTTTTAGAAACAGATAGCTTTTACATAGACAATGAAGAGTTTGAAAACCAAAAGCATTTGCATGGCTTGATGGTGAAAATATACCTATCCAAAGGCATTTTCAGGCTAAATGAAAATAATCGACTATCACTTTGAATGCCGTTATTTCGAAAACTATGAATTAACATAAGCTCTTATTTTCAGTTTTGGAAAGCTCTGGTAAATCTCAATACAACATTTTTTGTTTTATGCTTTTTGAAGGCTTTGTTTCGGAAATATCGCCATCCAAAGACATTAAAGAAGGTAGTTGGAGTCAGAAAGTCGTTAAAATCGGGTAAAGTCGCTTTGGATGCGAATTTTTTTGACAAAAACACCTCAAAATAAATTTTTTCTGGCGTTTTTGAAAAGGTGTGCTCATTTTCTACTAAACACTGAAAACCGCATCAATTTTGAAGGCTCGGTTTAGGAGTTATAGCCATTCAAAGGCATTAGGGTAGGTAGTTTCGGGCAGCAAACTAGTAATATCACTTTGGAGCGAATATTTCCTCAACCATAGGATGAAAAAAAATATGGCTTCGATGTGTCAATTGGGTTTGAATAGACCTTTCCATTAACGTATGGCACGATTTGTTTCATGAACTTTGAAAAAAAAGTTCTTTTTTTTTTGAAAAAATGGCAAGGGGTTAGTCCATGGTTTTTTCCGAAATCCATGAAAAATTTTTGTGACAAAATTTTTACATTTTTGGAAAGGTGTACTAATTTCCTATTCAAAACTGAAAGCTGCAACAATTTTGAAAGCTCGGTTCGTTAGATATTCGCATTTTACGGATTGCGTAAGAATTCAGAAAAATTTCATTGGATGCAAATATCTAATGAACTAGACATTGCAGAAGCTTTTGGTTTTTAGAAACAGATAGCTTTTACATAGACAATGAAGAGTTTGAAAACCAAAAGCATTTGCATGGCTTGATGGTGAAAATATACCTATCCAAAGGCATTTTCATGCAAAATGCAAATAATCGACTATCACTTTGGATGCCGTTATTTCGAAAACCATGTATTAACAAAAGCTCTTATTTTCAGTTTTGGAAAGCTCTGGTGAATTTCTATACAACATTTTTTATTTTATCCTTTTTGAAGGCTTTGTTTCGGAAATATCGCCATCCAAAGACATTAAAGAAGGTAGTTGGAGTCAGAAAGTCGTTAAAATCGGGTAAAGTCGCTTTGGATGCGAATTTTTTTGACAAAAACACCTCAAAATAAATTTTTTCTGGCGTTTTTGAAAAGGTGTGCTCATTTTCTACTAAACACTGAAAACCGCATCAATTTTGAAGGCTCGGTTTAGGAGTTATAGCCATTCAAAGGCATTAGGGTAGGTAGTTTCGGGCAGCAAACTAGTAATATCACTTTGGAGCGAATATTTCCTCAACCATAGGATGAAAAAAAATATGGCTTCGATGTGTCAATTGGGTTTGAATAGACCTTTCCATTAACGTATGGCACGATTTGTTTCATGAATTTTGAAAAAAAAGTTGTTTTTTTTTTGAAAAAATGGCAAGGGGTTAGTCCATGGTTTTTTCCGAAATCCATGAAAAAATTTTTTGACAAAATTTTTACATTTTTGGAAAGGTGTACTAATTTCCTATTCAAAACTGAAAGCTGCAACAATTTTGAAAGCTCGGTTCGTTAGATATTCGCATTTTACGGATTGCGTAAGAATTCAGAAAAATTTCATTGGATGCAAATATCTAATGAACTAGACATTGCAGAAGCTTTTGGTTTTTAGAAACAGATAGCTTTTACATAGACAATGAAGAGTTTGAAAACCAAAAGCATTTGCATGGCTTGATGGTGAAAATATACCTATCCAAAGGCATTTTCAGGCTAAATGAAAATAATCGACTATCACTTTGAATGCCGTTATTTCGAAAACTATGAATTAACATAAGCTCTTATTTTCAGTTTTGGAAAGCTCTGGTAAATCTCAATACAACATTTTTTGTTTTATGCTTTTTGAAGGCTTTGTTTCGGAAATATCGCCATCCAAAGACATTAAAGAAGGTAGTTGGAGTCAGAAAGTCGTTAAAATCGGGTAAAGTCGCTTTGGATGCGAATTTTTTTGACAAAAACACCTCAAAATAAATTTTTTCTGGCGTTTTTGAAAGGGTGTGCTTATTTTCTACTAAACACTGAAAACCGCATCAATTTTGAAGGCTCGGTTTAGGAGTTATAGCCATTCAAAGGCATTAGGGTAGGTAGTTTCGGGCAGCAAACTAGTAATATCACTTTGGAGCGAATATTTCCTCAACCATAGGATGAAAAAAAATATGGCTTCGATGTGTCAATTGGGTTTGAATAGACCTTTCCATTAACGTATGGCACGATTTGTTTCATGAATTTTGAAAAAAAAGTTGTTTTTTTTTTGAAAAAATGGCAAGGGGTTAGTCCATGGTTTTTTCCGAAATCCATGAAAAAATTTTTTGACAAAATTTTTACATTTTTGGAAAGGTGTACTAATTTCCTATTCAAAACTGAAAGCTGCAACAATTTTGAAAGCTCGGTTCGTTAGATATTCGCATTTTACGGATTGCGTAAGAATTCAGAAAAATTTCATTGGATGCAAATATCTAATGAACTAGACATTGCAGAAGCTTTTGGTTTTTAGAAACAGATAGCTTTTACATAGACAATGAAGAGTTTGAAAACCAAAAGCATTTGCATGGCTTGATGGTGAAAATATACCTATCCAAAGGCATTTTCAGGCTAAATGAAAATAATCGACTATCACTTTGAATGCCGTTATTTCGAAAACTATGAATTAACATAAGCTCTTATTTTCAGTTTTGGAAAGCTCTGGTAAATCTCAATACAACATTTTTTGTTTTATGCTTTTTGAAGGCTTTGTTTCGGAAATATCGCCATCCAAAGACATTAAAGAAGGTAGTTGGAGTCAGAAAGTCGTTAAAATCGGGTAAAGTCGCTTTGGATGCGAATTTTTTTGACAAAAACACCTCAAAATAAATTTTTTCTGGCGTTTTTGAAAGGGTGTGCTTATTTTCTACTAAACACTGAAAACCGCATCAATTTTGAAGGCTCGGTTTAGGAGTTATAGCCATTCAAAGGCATTAGGGTAGGTAGTTTCGGGCAGCAAACTAGTAATATCACTTTGGAGCGAATATTTCCTCAACCATAGGATGAAAAAAAATATGGCTTCGATGTGTCAATTGGGTTTGAATAGACCTTTCCATTAACGTATGGCACGATTTGTTTCATGAACTTTGAAAAAAAAGTTGTTTTTTTTTTGAAAAAATGGCAAGGGGTTAGTCCATGGTTTTTTCCGAAATCCATGAAAAATTTTTGTGACAAAATTTTTACATTTTTGGAAAGGTGTACTAATTTCCTATTCAAAACTGAAAGCTGCAACAATTTTGAAAGCTCGGTTCGTTAGATATTCGCATTTTACGGATTGCGTAAGAATTCAGAAAAATTTCATTGGATGCAAATATCTAATGAACTAGACATTGCAGAAGCTTTTGGTTTTTAGAAACAGATAGCTTTTACATAGACAATGAAGAGTTTGAAAACCAAAAGCATTTGCATGGCTTGATGGTGAAAATATACCTATCCAAAGGCATTTTCATGCAAAATGCAAATAATCGACTATCACTTTGGATGCCGTTATTTCGAAAACCATGTATTAACAAAAGCTCTTATTTTCAGTTTTGGAAAGCTCTGGTGAATTTCTATACAACATTTTTTATTTTATCCTTTTTGAAGGCTTTGTTTCGGAAATATCGCCATCCAAAGACATTAAAGAAGGTAGTTGGAGTCAGAAAGTCGTTAAAATCGGGTAAAGTCGCTTTGGATGCGAATTTTTTTGACAAAAACACCTCAAAATAAATTTTTTCTGGCGTTTTTGAAAAGGTGTGCTCATTTTCTACTAAACACTGAAAACCGCATCAATTTTGAAGGCTCGGTTTAGGAGTTATAGCCATTCAAAGGCATTAGGGTAGGTAGTTTCGGGCAGCAAACTAGTAATATCACTTTGGAGCGAATATTTCCTCAACCATAGGATGAAAAAAAATATGGCTTCGATGTGTCAATTGGGTTTGAATAGACCTTTCCATTAACGTATGGCACGATTTGTTTCATGAATTTTGAAAAAAAAGTTGTTTTTTTTTTGAAAAAATGGCAAGGGGTTAGTCCATGGTTTTTTCCGAAATCCATGAAAAAATTTTTTGACAAAATTTTTACATTTTTGGAAAGGTGTACTAATTTCCTATTCAAAACTGAAAGCTGCAACAATTTTGAAAGCTCGGTTCGTTAGATATTCGCATTTTACGGATTGCGTAAGAATTCAGAAAAATTTCATTGGATGCAAATATCTAATGAACTAGACATTGCAGAAGCTTTTGGTTTTTAGAAACAGATAGCTTTTACATAGACAATGAAGAGTTTGAAAACCAAAAGCATTTGCATGGCTTGATGGTGAAAATATACCTATCCAAAGGCATTTTCAGGCTAAATGAAAATAATCGACTATCACTTTGAATGCCGTTATTTCGAAAACTATGAATTAACATAAGCTCTTATTTTCAGTTTTGGAAAGCTCTGGTAAATCTCAATACAACATTTTTTGTTTTATGCTTTTTGAAGGCTTTGTTTCGGAAATATCGCCATCCAAAGACATTAAAGAAGGTAGTTGGAGTCAGAAAGTCGTTAAAATCGGGTAAAGTCGCTTTGGATGCGAATTTTTTTGACAAAAACACCTCAAAATAAATTTTTTCTGGCGTTTTTGAAAGGGTGTGCTTATTTTCTACTAAACACTGAAAACCGCATCAATTTTGAAGGCTCGGTTTAGGAGTTATAGCCATTCAAAGGCATTAGGGTAGGTAGTTTCGGGCAGCAAACTAGTAATATCACTTTGGAGCGAATATTTCCTCAACCATAGGATGAAAAAAAATATGGCTTCGATGTGTCAATTGGGTTTGAATAGACCTTTCCATTAACGTATGGCACGATTTGTTTCATGAACTTTGAAAAAAAAGTTGTTTTTTTTTTGAAAAAATGGCAAGGGGTTAGTCCATGGTTTTTTCCGAAATCCATGAAAAATTTTTGTGACAAAATTTTTACATTTTTGGAAAGGTGTACTAATTTCCTATTCAAAACTGAAAGCTGCAACAATTTTGAAAGCTCGGTTCGTTAGATATTCGCATTTTACGGATTGCGTAAGAATTCAGAAAAATTTCATTGGATGCAAATATCTAATGAACTAGACATTGCAGAAGCTTTTGGTTTTTAGAAACAGATAGCTTTTACATAGACAATGAAGAGTTTGAAAACCAAAAGCATTTGCATGGCTTGATGGTGAAAATATACCTATCCAAAGGCATTTTCAGGCTAAATGAAAATAATCGACTATCACTTTGAATGCCGTTATTTCGAAAACTATGAATTAACATAAGCTCTTATTTTCAGTTTTGGAAAGCTCTGGTAAATCTCAATACAACATTTTTTGTTTTATGCTTTTTGAAGGCTTTGTTTCGGAAATATCGCCATCCAAAGACATTAAAGAAGGTAGTTGGAGTCAGAAAGTCGTTAAAATCGGGTAAAGTCGCTTTGGATGCGAATTTTTTTGACAAAAACACCTCAAAATAAATTTTTTCTGGCGTTTTTGAAAGGGTGTGCTTATTTTCTACTAAACACTGAAAACCGCATCAATTTTGAAGGCTCGGTTTAGGAGTTATAGCCATTCAAAGGCATTAGGGTAGGTAGTTTCGGGCAGCAAACTAGTAATATCACTTTGGAGCGAATATTTCCTCAACCATAGGATGAAAAAAAATATGGCTTCGATGTGTCAATTGGGTTTGAATAGACCTTTCCATTAACGTATGGCACGATTTGTTTCATGAACTTTGAAAAAAAAGTTGTTTTTTTTTTGAAAAAATGGCAAGGGGTTAGTCCATGGTTTTTTCCGAAATCCATGAAAAATTTTTGTGACAAAATTTTTACATTTTTGGAAAGGTGTACTAATTTCCTATTCAAAACTGAAAGCTGCAACAATTTTGAAAGCTCGGTTCGTTAGATATTCGCATTTTACGGATTGCGTAAGAATTCAGAAAAATTTCATTGGATGCAAATATCTAATGAACTAGACATTGCAGAAGCTTTTGGTTTTTAGAAACAGATAGCTTTTACATAGACAATGAAGAGTTTGAAAACCAAAAGCATTTGCATGGCTTGATGGTGAAAATATACCTATCCAAAGGCATTTTCAGGCTAAATGAAAATAATCGACTATCACTTTGAATGCCGTTATTTCGAAAACTATGAATTAACATAAGCTCTTATTTTCAGTTTTGGAAAGCTCTGGTAAATCTCAATACAACATTTTTTGTTTTATGCTTTTTGAAGGCTTTGTTTCGGAAATATCGCCATCCAAAGACATTAAAGAAGGTAGTTGGAGTCAGAAAGTCGTTAAAATCGGGTAAAGTCGCTTTGGATGCGAATTTTTTTGACAAAAACACCTCAAAATAAATTTTTTCTGGCGTTTTTGAAAAGGTGTGCTCATTTTCTACTAAACACTGAAAACCGCATCAATTTTGAAGGCTCGGTTTAGGAGTTATAGCCATTCAAAGGCATTAGGGTAGGTAGTTTCGGGCAGCAAACTAGTAATATCACTTTGGAGCGAATATTTCCTCAACCATAGGATGAAAAAAAATATGGCTTCGATGTGTCAATTGGGTTTGAATAGACCTTTCCATTAACGTATGGCACGATTTGTTTCATGAACTTTGAAAAAAAAGTTCTTTTTTTTTTGAAAAAATGGCAAGGGGTTAGTCCATGGTTTTTTCCGAAATCCATGAAAAATTTTTGTGACAAAATTTTTACATTTTTGGAAAGGTGTACTAATTTCCTATTCAAAACTGAAAGCTGCAACAATTTTGAAAGCTCGGTTCGTTAGATATTCGCATTTTACGGATTGCGTAAGAATTCAGAAAAATTTCATTGGATGCAAATATCTAATGAACTAGACATTGCAGAAGCTTTTGGTTTTTAGAAACAGATAGCTTTTACATAGACAATGAAGAGTTTGAAAACCAAAAGCATTTGCATGGCTTGATGGTGAAAATATACCTATCCAAAGGCATTTTCAGGCTAAATGAAAATAATCGACTATCACTTTGAATGCCGTTATTTCGAAAACTATGAATTAACATAAGCTCTTATTTTCAGTTTTGGAAAGCTCTGGTAAATCTCAATACAAAATTTTTTGTTTTATGCTTTTTGAAGGCTTTGTTTCGGAAATATCGCCATCCAAAGACATTAAAGAAGGTAGTTGGAGTCAGAAAGTCGTTAAAATCGGGTAAAGTCGCTTTGGATGCGAATTTTTTTGACAAAAACACCTCAAAATAAATTTTTTCTGGCGTTTTTGAAAGGGTGTGCTTATTTTCTACTAAACACTGAAAACCGCATCAATTTTGAAGGCTCGGTTTAGGAGTTATAGCCATTCAAAGGCATTAGGGTAGGTAGTTTCGGGCAGCAAACTAGTAATATCACTTTGGAGCGAATATTTCCTCAACCATAGGATGAAAAAAAATATGGCTTCGATGTGTCAATTGGGTTTGAATAGACCTTTCCATTAACGTATGGCACGATTTGTTTCATGAACTTTGAAAAAAAAGTTGTTTTTTTTTTGAAAAAATGGCAAGGGGTTAGTCCATGGTTTTTTCCGAAATCCATGAAAAATTTTTGTGACAAAATTTTTACATTTTTGGAAAGGTGTACTAATTTCCTATTCAAAACTGAAAGCTGCAACAATTTTGAAAGCTCGGTTCGTTAGATATTCGCATTTTACGGATTGCGTAAGAATTCAGAAAAATTTCATTGGATGCAAATATCTAATGAACTAGACATTGCAGAAGCTTTTGGTTTTTAGAAACAGATAGCTTTTACATAGACAATGAAGAGTTTGAAAACCAAAAGCATTTGCATGGCTTGATGGTGAAAATATACCTATCCAAAGGCATTTTCAGGCTAAATGAAAATAATCGACTATCACTTTGAATGCCGTTATTTCGAAAACTATGAATTAACATAAGCTCTTATTTTCAGTTTTGGAAAGCTCTGGTAAATCTCAATACAACATTTTTTGTTTTATGCTTTTTGAAGGCTTTGTTTCGGAAATATCGCCATCCAAAGACATTAAAGAAGGTAGTTGGAGTCAGAAAGTCGTTAAAATCGGGTAAAGTCGCTTTGGATGCGAATTTTTTTGACAAAAACACCTCAAAATAAATTTTTTCTGGCGTTTTTGAAAAGGTGTGCTCATTTTCTACTAAACACTGAAAACCGCATCAATTTTGAAGGCTCGGTTTAGGAGTTATAGCCATTCAAAGGCATTAGGGTAGGTAGTTTCGGGCAGCAAACTAGTAATATCACTTTGGAGCGAATATTTCCTCAACCATAGGATGAAAAAAAATATGGCTTCGATGTGTCAATTGGGTTTGAATAGACCTTTCCATTAACGTATGGCACGATTTGTTTCATGAACTTTGAAAAAAAAGTTCTTTTTTTTTTGAAAAAATGGCAAGGGGTTAGTCCATGGTTTTTTCCGAAATCCATGAAAAATTTTTGTGACAAAATTTTTACATTTTTGGAAAGGTGTACTAATTTCCTATTCAAAACTGAAAGCTGCAACAATTTTGAAAGCTCGGTTCGTTAGATATTCGCATTTTACGGATTGCGTAAGAATTCAGAAAAATTTCATTGGATGCAAATATCTAATGAACTAGACATTGCAGAAGCTTTTGGTTTTTAGAAACAGATAGCTTTTACATAGACAATGAAGAGTTTGAAAACCAAAAGCATTTGCATGGCTTGATGGTGAAAATATACCTATCCAAAGGCATTTTCAGGCTAAATGAAAATAATCGACTATCACTTTGAATGCCGTTATTTCGAAAACTATGAATTAACATAAGCTCTTATTTTCAGTTTTGGAAAGCTCTGGTAAATCTCAATACAACATTTTTTGTTTTATGCTTTTTGAAGGCTTTGTTTCGGAAATATCGCCATCCAAAGACATTAAAGAAGGTAGTTGGAGTCAGAAAGTCGTTAAAATCGGGTAAAGTCGCTTTGGATGCGAATTTTTTTGACAAAAACACCTCAAAATAAATTTTTTCTGGCGTTTTTGAAAGGGTGTGCTTATTTTCTACTAAACACTGAAAACCGCATCAATTTTGAAGGCTCGGTTTAGGAGTTATAGCCATTCAAAGGCATTAGGGTAGGTAGTTTCGGGCAGCAAACTAGTAATATCACTTTGGAGCGAATATTTCCTCAACCATAGGATGAAAAAAAATATGGCTTCGATGTGTCAATTGGGTTTGAATAGACCTTTCCATTAACGTATGGCACGATTTGTTTCATGAACTTTGAAAAAAAAGTTGTTTTTTTTTTGAAAAAATGGCAAGGGGTTAGTCCATGGTTTTTTCCGAAATCCATGAAAAATTTTTGTGACAAAATTTTTACATTTTTGGAAAGGTGTACTAATTTCCTATTCAAAACTGAAAGCTGCAACAATTTTGAAAGCTCGGTTCGTTAGATATTCGCATTTTACGGATTGCGTAAGAATTCAGAAAAATTTCATTGGATGCAAATATCTAATGAACTAGACATTGCAGAAGCTTTTGGTTTTTAGAAACAGATAGCTTTTACATAGACAATGAAGAGTTTGAAAACCAAAAGCATTTGCATGGCTTGATGGTGAAAATATACCTATCCAAAGGCATTTTCAGGCTAAATGAAAATAATCGACTATCACTTTGAATGCCGTTATTTCGAAAACTATGAATTAACATAAGCTCTTATTTTCAGTTTTGGAAAGCTCTGGTAAATCTCAATACAACATTTTTTGTTTTATGCTTTTTGAAGGCTTTGTTTCGGAAATATCGCCATCCAAAGACATTAAAGAAGGTAGTTGGAGTCAGAAAGTCGTTAAAATCGGGTAAAGTCGCTTTGGATGCGAATTTTTTTGACAAAAACACCTCAAAATAAATTTTTTCTGGCGTTTTTGAAAAGGTGTGCTCATTTTCTACTAAACACTGAAAACCGCATCAATTTTGAAGGCTCGGTTTAGGAGTTATAGCCATTCAAAGGCATTAGGGTAGGTAGTTTCGGGCAGCAAACTAGTAATATCACTTTGGAGCGAATATTTCCTCAACCATAGGATGAAAAAAAATATGGCTTCGATGTGTCAATTGGGTTTGAATAGACCTTTCCATTAACGTATGGCACGATTTGTTTCATGAACTTTGAAAAAAAAGTTCTTTTTTTTTTGAAAAAATGGCAAGGGGTTAGTCCATGGTTTTTTCCGAAATCCATGAAAAATTTTTGTGACAAAATTTTTACATTTTTGGAAAGGTGTACTAATTTCCTATTCAAAACTGAAAGCTGCAACAATTTTGAAAGCTCGGTTCGTTAGATATTCGCATTTTACGGATTGCGTAAGAATTCAGAAAAATTTCATTGGATGCAAATATCTAATGAACTAGACATTGCAGAAGCTTTTGGTTTTTAGAAACAGATAGCTTTTACATAGACAATGAAGAGTTTGAAAACCAAAAGCATTTGCATGGCTTGATGGTGAAAATATACCTATCCAAAGGCATTTTCAGGCTAAATGAAAATAATCGACTATCACTTTGAATGCCGTTATTTCGAAAACTATGAATTAACATAAGCTCTTATTTTCAGTTTTGGAAAGCTCTGGTAAATCTCAATACAACATTTTTTGTTTTATGCTTTTTGAAGGCTTTGTTTCGGAAATATCGCCATCCAAAGACATTAAAGAAGGTAGTTGGAGTCAGAAAGTCGTTAAAATCGGGTAAAGTCGCTTTGGATGCGAATTTTTTTGACAAAAACACCTCAAAATAAATTTTTTCTGGCGTTTTTGAAAGGGTGTGCTTATTTTCTACTAAACACTGAAAACCGCATCAATTTTGAAGGCTCGGTTTAGGAGTTATAGCCATTCAAAGGCATTAGGGTAGGTAGTTTCGGGCAGCAAACTAGTAATATCACTTTGGAGCGAATATTTCCTCAACCATAGGATGAAAAAAAATATGGCTTCGATGTGTCAATTGGGTTTGAATAGACCTTTCCATTAACGTATGGCACGATTTGTTTCATGAACTTTGAAAAAAAAGTTGTTTTTTTTTTGAAAAAATGGCAAGGGGTTAGTCCATGGTTTTTTCCGAAATCCATGAAAAATTTTTGTGACAAAATTTTTACATTTTTGGAAAGGTGTACTAATTTCCTATTCAAAACTGAAAGCTGCAACAATTTTGAAAGCTCGGTTCGTTAGATATTCGCATTTTACGGATTGCGTAAGAATTCAGAAAAATTTCATTGGATGCAAATATCTAATGAACTAGACATTGCAGAAGCTTTTGGTTTTTAGAAACAGATAGCTTTTACATAGACAATGAAGAGTTTGAAAACCAAAAGCATTTGCATGGCTTGATGGTGAAAATATACCTATCCAAAGGCATTTTCAGGCTAAATGAAAATAATCGACTATCACTTTGAATGCCGTTATTTCGAAAACTATGAATTAACATAAGCTCTTATTTTCAGTTTTGGAAAGCTCTGGTAAATCTCAATACAACATTTTTTGTTTTATGCTTTTTGAAGGCTTTGTTTCGGAAATATCGCCATCCAAAGACATTAAAGAAGGTAGTTGGAGTCAGAAAGTCGTTAAAATCGGGTAAAGTCGCTTTGGATGCGAATTTTTTTGACAAAAACACCTCAAAATAAATTTTTTCTGGCGTTTTTGAAAAGGTGTGCTCATTTTCTACTAAACACTGAAAACCGCATCAATTTTGAAGGCTCGGTTTAGGAGTTATAGCCATTCAAAGGCATTAGGGTAGGTAGTTTCGGGCAGCAAACTAGTAATATCACTTTGGAGCGAATATTTCCTCAACCATAGGATGAAAAAAAATATGGCTTCGATGTGTCAATTGGGTTTGAATAGACCTTTCCATTAACGTATGGCACGATTTGTTTCATGAACTTTGAAAAAAAAGTTGTTTTTTTTTTGAAAAAATGGCAAGGGGTTAGTCCATGGTTTTTTCCGAAATCCATGAAAAATTTTTGTGACAAAATTTTTACATTTTTGGAAAGGTGTACTAATTTCCTATTCAAAACTGAAAGCTGCAACAATTTTGAAAGCTCGGTTCGTTAGATATTCGCATTTTACGGATTGCGTAAGAATTCAGAAAAATTTCATTGGATGCAAATATCTAATGAACTAGACATTGCAGAAGCTTTTGGTTTTTAGAAACAGATAGCTTTTACATAGACAATGAAGAGTTTGAAAACCAAAAGCATTTGCATGGCTTGATGGTGAAAATATACCTATCCAAAGGCATTTTCAGGCTAAATGAAAATAATCGACTATCACTTTGAATGCCGTTATTTCGAAAACTATGAATTAACATAAGCTCTTATTTTCAGTTTTGGAAAGCTCTGGTAAATCTCAATACAACATTTTTTGTTTTATGCTTTTTGAAGGCTTTGTTTCGGAAATATCGCCATCCAAAGACATTAAAGAAGGTAGTTGGAGTCAGAAAGTCGTTAAAATCGGGTAAAGTCGCTTTGGATGCGAATTTTTTTGACAAAAACACCTCAAAATAAATTTTTTCTGGCGTTTTTGAAAGGGTGTGCTTATTTTCTACTAAACACTGAAAACCGCATCAATTTTGAAGGCTCGGTTTAGGAGTTATAGCCATTCAAAGGCATTAGGGTAGGTAGTTTCGGGCAGCAAACTAGTAATATCACTTTGGAGCGAATATTTCCTCAACCATAGGATGAAAAAAAATATGGCTTCGATGTGTCAATTGGGTTTGAATAGACCTTTCCATTAACGTATGGCACGATTTGTTTCATGAACTTTGAAAAAAAAGTTGTTTTTTTTTTGAAAAAATGGCAAGGGGTTAGTCCATGGTTTTTTCCGAAATCCATGAAAAATTTTTGTGACAAAATTTTTACATTTTTGGAAAGGTGTACTAATTTCCTATTCAAAACTGAAAGCTGCAACAATTTTGAAAGCTCGGTTCGTTAGATATTCGCATTTTACGGATTGCGTAAGAATTCAGAAAAATTTCATTGGATGCAAATATCTAATGAACTAGACATTGCAGAAGCTTTTGGTTTTTAGAAACAGATAGCTTTTACATAGACAATGAAGAGTTTGAAAACCAAAAGCATTTGCATGGCTTGATGGTGAAAATATACCTATCCAAAGGCATTTTCAGGCTAAATGAAAATAATCGACTATCACTTTGAATGCCGTTATTTCGAAAACTATGAATTAACATAAGCTCTTATTTTCAGTTTTGGAAAGCTCTGGTAAATCTCAATACAACATTTTTTGTTTTATGCTTTTTGAAGGCTTTGTTTCGGAAATATCGCCATCCAAAGACATTAAAGAAGGTAGTTGGAGTCAGAAAGTCGTTAAAATCGGGTAAAGTCGCTTTGGATGCGAATTTTTTTGACAAAAACACCTCAAAATAAATTTTTTCTGGCGTTTTTGAAAAGGTGTGCTCATTTTCTACTAAACACTGAAAACCGCATCAATTTTGAAGGCTCGGTTTAGGAGTTATAGCCATTCAAAGGCATTAGGGTAGGTAGTTTCGGGCAGCAAACTAGTAATATCACTTTGGAGCGAATATTTCCTCAACCATAGGATGAAAAAAAATATGGCTTCGATGTGTCAATTGGGTTTGAATAGACCTTTCCATTAACGTATGGCACGATTTGTTTCATGAACTTTGAAAAAAAAGTTCTTTTTTTTTTGAAAAAATGGCAAGGGGTTAGTCCATGGTTTTTTCCGAAATCCATGAAAAATTTTTGTGACAAAATTTTTACATTTTTGGAAAGGTGTACTAATTTCCTATTCAAAACTGAAAGCTGCAACAATTTTGAAAGCTCGGTTCGTTAGATATTCGCATTTTACGGATTGCGTAAGAATTCAGAAAAATTTCATTGGATGCAAATATCTAATGAACTAGACATTGCAGAAGCTTTTGGTTTTTAGAAACAGATAGCTTTTACATAGACAATGAAGAGTTTGAAAACCAAAAGCATTTGCATGGCTTGATGGTGAAAATATACCTATCCAAAGGCATTTTCAGGCTAAATGAAAATAATCGACTATCACTTTGAATGCCGTTATTTCGAAAACTATGAATTAACATAAGCTCTTATTTTCAGTTTTGGAAAGCTCTGGTAAATCTCAATACAACATTTTTTGTTTTATGCTTTTTGAAGGCTTTGTTTCGGAAATATCGCCATCCAAAGACATTAAAGAAGGTAGTTGGAGTCAGAAAGTCGTTAAAATCGGGTAAAGTCGCTTTGGATGCGAATTTTTTTGACAAAAACACCTCAAAATAAATTTTTTCTGGCGTTTTTGAAAAGGTGTGCTCATTTTCTACTAAACACTGAAAACCGCATCAATTTTGAAGGCTCGGTTTAGGAGTTATAGCCATTCAAAGGCATTAGGGTAGGTAGTTTCGGGCAGCAAACTAGTAATATCACTTTGGAGCGAATATTTCCTCAACCATAGGATGAAAAAAAATATGGCTTCGATGTGTCAATTGGGTTTGAATAGACCTTTCCATTAACGTATGGCACGATTTGTTTCATGAACTTTGAAAAAAAAGTTCTTTTTTTTTTGAAAAAATGGCAAGGGGTTAGTCCATGGTTTTTTCCGAAATCCATGAAAAATTTTTGTGACAAAATTTTTACATTTTTGGAAAGGTGTACTAATTTCCTATTCAAAACTGAAAGCTGCAACAATTTTGAAAGCTCGGTTCGTTAGATATTCGCATTTTACGGATTGCGTAAGAATTCAGAAAAATTTCATTGGATGCAAATATCTAATGAACTAGACATTGCAGAAGCTTTTGGTTTTTAGAAACAGATAGCTTTTACATAGACAATGAAGAGTTTGAAAACCAAAAGCATTTGCATGGCTTGATGGTGAAAATATACCTATCCAAAGGCATTTTCAGGCTAAATGAAAATAATCGACTATCACTTTGAATGCCGTTATTTCGAAAACTATGAATTAACATAAGCTCTTATTTTCAGTTTTGGAAAGCTCTGGTAAATCTCAATACAACATTTTTTGTTTTATGCTTTTTGAAGGCTTTGTTTCGGAAATATCGCCATCCAAAGACATTAAAGAAGGTAGTTGGAGTCAGAAAGTCGTTAAAATCGGGTAAAGTCGCTTTGGATGCGAATTTTTTTGACAAAAACACCTCAAAATAAATTTTTTCTGGCGTTTTTGAAAGGGTGTGCTTATTTTCTACTAAACACTGAAAACCGCATCAATTTTGAAGGCTCGGTTTAGGAGTTATAGCCATTCAAAGGCATTAGGGTAGGTAGTTTCGGGCAGCAAACTAGTAATATCACTTTGGAGCGAATATTTCCTCAACCATAGGATGAAAAAAAATATGGCTTCGATGTGTCAATTGGGTTTGAATAGACCTTTCCATTAACGTATGGCACGATTTGTTTCATGAACTTTGAAAAAAAAGTTGTTTTTTTTTTGAAAAAATGGCAAGGGGTTAGTCCATGGTTTTTTCCGAAATCCATGAAAAATTTTTGTGACAAAATTTTTACATTTTTGGAAAGGTGTACTAATTTCCTATTCAAAACTGAAAGCTGCAACAATTTTGAAAGCTCGGTTCGTTAGATATTCGCATTTTACGGATTGCGTAAGAATTCAGAAAAATTTCATTGGATGCAAATATCTAATGAACTAGACATTGCAGAAGCTTTTGGTTTTTAGAAACAGATAGCTTTTACATAGACAATGAAGAGTTTGAAAACCAAAAGCATTTGCATGGCTTGATGGTGAAAATATACCTATCCAAAGGCATTTTCAGGCTAAATGAAAATAATCGACTATCACTTTGAATGCCGTTATTTCGAAAACTATGAATTAACATAAGCTCTTATTTTCAGTTTTGGAAAGCTCTGGTAAATCTCAATACAACATTTTTTGTTTTATGCTTTTTGAAGGCTTTGTTTCGGAAATATCGCCATCCAAAGACATTAAAGAAGGTAGTTGGAGTCAGAAAGTCGTTAAAATCGGGTAAAGTCGCTTTGGATGCGAATTTTTTTGACAAAAACACCTCAAAATAAATTTTTTCTGGCGTTTTTGAAAAGGTGTGCTCATTTTCTACTAAACACTGAAAACCGCATCAATTTTGAAGGCTCGGTTTAGGAGTTATAGCCATTCAAAGGCATTAGGGTAGGTAGTTTCGGGCAGCAAACTAGTAATATCACTTTGGAGCGAATATTTCCTCAACCATAGGATGAAAAAAAATATGGCTTCGATGTGTCAATTGGGTTTGAATAGACCTTTCCATTAACGTATGGCACGATTTGTTTCATGAACTTTGAAAAAAAAGTTGTTTTTTTTTTGAAAAAATGGCAAGGGGTTAGTCCATGGTTTTTTCCGAAATCCATGAAAAATTTTTGTGACAAAATTTTTACATTTTTGGAAAGGTGTACTAATTTCCTATTCAAAACTGAAAGCTGCAACAATTTTGAAAGCTCGGTTCGTTAGATATTCGCATTTTACGGATTGCGTAAGAATTCAGAAAAATTTCATTGGATGCAAATATCTAATGAACTAGACATTGCAGAAGCTTTTGGTTTTTAGAAACAGATAGCTTTTACATAGACAATGAAGAGTTTGAAAACCAAAAGCATTTGCATGGCTTGATGGTGAAAATATACCTATCCAAAGGCATTTTCAGGCTAAATGAAAATAATCGACTATCACTTTGAATGCCGTTATTTCGAAAACTATGAATTAACATAAGCTCTTATTTTCAGTTTTGGAAAGCTCTGGTAAATCTCAATACAACATTTTTTGTTTTATGCTTTTTGAAGGCTTTGTTTCGGAAATATCGCCATCCAAAGACATTAAAGAAGGTAGTTGGAGTCAGAAAGTCGTTAAAATCGGGTAAAGTCGCTTTGGATGCGAATTTTTTTGACAAAAACACCTCAAAATAAATTTTTTCTGGCGTTTTTGAAAAGGTGTGCTCATTTTCTACTAAACACTGAAAACCGCATCAATTTTGAAGGCTCGGTTTAGGAGTTATAGCCATTCAAAGGCATTAGGGTAGGTAGTTTCGGGCAGCAAACTAGTAATATCACTTTGGAGCGAATATTTCCTCAACCATAGGATGAAAAAAAATATGGCTTCGATGTGTCAATTGGGTTTGAATAGACCTTTCCATTAACGTATGGCACGATTTGTTTCATGAACTTTGAAAAAAAAGTTCTTTTTTTTTTGAAAAAATGGCAAGGGGTTAGTCCATGGTTTTTTCCGAAATCCATGAAAAATTTTTGTGACAAAATTTTTACATTTTTGGAAAGGTGTACTAATTTCCTATTCAAAACTGAAAGCTGCAACAATTTTGAAAGCTCGGTTCGTTAGATATTCGCATTTTACGGATTGCGTAAGAATTCAGAAAAATTTCATTGGATGCAAATATCTAATGAACTAGACATTGCAGAAGCTTTTGGTTTTTAGAAACAGATAGCTTTTACATAGACAATGAAGAGTTTGAAAACCAAAAGCATTTGCATGGCTTGATGGTGAAAATATACCTATCCAAAGGCATTTTCAGGCTAAATGAAAATAATCGACTATCACTTTGAATGCCGTTATTTCGAAAACTATGAATTAACATAAGCTCTTATTTTCAGTTTTGGAAAGCTCTGGTAAATCTCAATACAACATTTTTTGTTTTATGCTTTTTGAAGGCTTTGTTTCGGAAATATCGCCATCCAAAGACATTAAAGAAGGTAGTTGGAGTCAGAAAGTCGTTAAAATCGGGTAAAGTCGCTTTGGATGCGAATTTTTTTGACAAAAACACCTCAAAATAAATTTTTTCTGGCGTTTTTGAAAGGGTGTGCTTATTTTCTACTAAACACTGAAAACCGCATCAATTTTGAAGGCTCGGTTTAGGAGTTATAGCCATTCAAAGGCATTAGGGTAGGTAGTTTCGGGCAGCAAACTAGTAATATCACTTTGGAGCGAATATTTCCTCAACCATAGGATGAAAAAAAATATGGCTTCGATGTGTCAATTGGGTTTGAATAGACCTTTCCATTAACGTATGGCACGATTTGTTTCATGAACTTTGAAAAAAAAGTTGTTTTTTTTTTGAAAAAATGGCAAGGGGTTAGTCCATGGTTTTTTCCGAAATCCATGAAAAATTTTTGTGACAAAATTTTTACATTTTTGGAAAGGTGTACTAATTTCCTATTCAAAACTGAAAGCTGCAACAATTTTGAAAGCTCGGTTCGTTAGATATTCGCATTTTACGGATTGCGTAAGAATTCAGAAAAATTTCATTGGATGCAAATATCTAATGAACTAGACATTGCAGAAGCTTTTGGTTTTTAGAAACAGATAGCTTTTACATAGACAATGAAGAGTTTGAAAACCAAAAGCATTTGCATGGCTTGATGGTGAAAAT
Source organism: Dasysyrphus albostriatus (assembly GCA_946251815.1). Classification (NCBI taxonomy): domain Eukaryota; kingdom Metazoa; phylum Arthropoda; class Insecta; order Diptera; family Syrphidae; genus Dasysyrphus; species Dasysyrphus albostriatus. The sequence continues at coordinate 189,951,515 of OX276335.1, read as the reverse complement.
ATACCTATCCAAAGGCATTTTCAGGCTAAATGAAAATAATCGACTATCACTTTGAATGCCGTTATTTCGAAAACTATGAATTAACATAAGCTCTTATTTTCAGTTTTGGAAAGCTCTGGTAAATCTCAATACAACATTTTTTGTTTTATGCTTTTTGAAGGCTTTGTTTCGGAAATATCGCCATCCAAAGACATTAAAGAAGGTAGTTGGAGTCAGAAAGTCGTTAAAATCGGGTAAAGTCGCTTTGGATGCGAATTTTTTTGACAAAAACACCTCAAAATAAATTTTTTCTGGCGTTTTTGAAAGGGTGTGCTTATTTTCTACTAAACACTGAAAACCGCATCAATTTTGAAGGCTCGGTTTAGGAGTTATAGCCATTCAAAGGCATTAGGGTAGGTAGTTTCGGGCAGCAAACTAGTAATATCACTTTGGAGCGAATATTTCCTCAACCATAGGATGAAAAAAAATATGGCTTCGATGTGTCAATTGGGTTTGAATAGACCTTTCCATTAACGTATGGCACGATTTGTTTCATGAACTTTGAAAAAAAAGTTGTTTTTTTTTTGAAAAAATGGCAAGGGGTTAGTCCATGGTTTTTTCCGAAATCCATGAAAAATTTTTGTGACAAAATTTTTACATTTTTGGAAAGGTGTACTAATTTCCTATTCAAAACTGAAAGCTGCAACAATTTTGAAAGCTCGGTTCGTTAGATATTCGCATTTTACGGATTGCGTAAGAATTCAGAAAAATTTCATTGGATGCAAATATCTAATGAACTAGACATTGCAGAAGCTTTTGGTTTTTAGAAACAGATAGCTTTTACATAGACAATGAAGAGTTTGAAAACCAAAAGCATTTGCATGGCTTGATGGTGAAAATATACCTATCCAAAGGCATTTTCAGGCTAAATGAAAATAATCGACTATCACTTTGAATGCCGTTATTTCGAAAACTATGAATTAACATAAGCTCTTATTTTCAGTTTTGGAAAGCTCTGGTAAATCTCAATACAACATTTTTTGTTTTATGCTTTTTGAAGGCTTTGTTTCGGAAATATCGCCATCCAAAGACATTAAAGAAGGTAGTTGGAGTCAGAAAGTCGTTAAAATCGGGTAAAGTCGCTTTGGATGCGAATTTTTTTGACAAAAACACCTCAAAATAAATTTTTTCTGGCGTTTTTGAAAAGGTGTGCTCATTTTCTACTAAACACTGAAAACCGCATCAATTTTGAAGGCTCGGTTTAGGAGTTATAGCCATTCAAAGGCATTAGGGTAGGTAGTTTCGGGCAGCAAACTAGTAATATCACTTTGGAGCGAATATTTCCTCAACCATAGGATGAAAAAAAATATGGCTTCGATGTGTCAATTGGGTTTGAATAGACCTTTCCATTAACGTATGGCACGATTTGTTTCATGAACTTTGAAAAAAAAGTTGTTTTTTTTTTGAAAAAATGGCAAGGGGTTAGTCCATGGTTTTTTCCGAAATCCATGAAAAATTTTTGTGACAAAATTTTTACATTTTTGGAAAGGTGTACTAATTTCCTATTCAAAACTGAAAGCTGCAACAATTTTGAAAGCTCGGTTCGTTAGATATTCGCATTTTACGGATTGCGTAAGAATTCAGAAAAATTTCATTGGATGCAAATATCTAATGAACTAGACATTGCAGAAGCTTTTGGTTTTTAGAAACAGATAGCTTTTACATAGACAATGAAGAGTTTGAAAACCAAAAGCATTTGCATGGCTTGATGGTGAAAATATACCTATCCAAAGGCATTTTCAGGCTAAATGAAAATAATCGACTATCACTTTGAATGCCGTTATTTCGAAAACTCTAAATTAACATAAGCACTTATTTTCAGTATTGGAAAGCTCTGGTAAATCTCAATACAACATTTTTTGTTTTATGCTTTTTGAAGGCTTTGTTTCGGAAATATCGCCATCCAAAGACATTAAAGAAGGTAGTTGGAGTCAGAAAGTCGTTAAAATCGGGTAAAGTCGCTTTGGATGCGAATTTTTTTGACAAAAACACCTCAAAATAAATTTTTTCTGGCGTTTTTGAAAGGGTGTGCTTATTTTCTACTAAACACTGAAAACCGCATCAATTTTGAAGGCTCGGTTTAGGAGTTATAGCCATTCAAAGGCATTAGGGTAGGTAGTTTCGGGCAGCAAACTAGTAATATCACTTTGGAGCGAATATTTCCTCAACCATAGGATGAAAAAAAATATGGCTTCGATGTGTCAATTGGGTTTGAATAGACCTTTCCATTAACGTATGGCACGATTTGTTTCATGAACTTTGAAAAAAAAGTTGTTTTTTTTTTGAAAAAATGGCAAGGGGTTAGTCCATGGTTTTTTCCGAAATCCATGAAAAATTTTTGTGACAAAATTTTTACATTTTTGGAAAGGTGTACTAATTTCCTATTCAAAACTGAAAGCTGCAACAATTTTGAAAGCTCGGTTCGTTAGATATTCGCATTTTACGGATTGCGTAAGAATTCAGAAAAATTTCATTGGATGCAAATATCTAATGAACTAGACATTGCAGAAGCTTTTGGTTTTTAGAAACAGATAGCTTTTACATAGACAATGAAGAGTTTGAAAACCAAAAGCATTTGCATGGCTTGATGGTGAAAATATACCTATCCAAAGGCATTTTCAGGCTAAATGAAAATAATCGACTATCACTTTGAATGCCGTTATTTCGAAAACTATGAATTAACATAAGCTCTTATTTTCAGTTTTGGAAAGCTCTGGTAAATCTCAATACAACATTTTTTGTTTTATGCTTTTTGAAGGCTTTGTTTCGGAAATATCGCCATCCAAAGACATTAAAGAAGGTAGTTGGAGTCAGAAAGTCGTTAAAATCGGGTAAAGTCGCTTTGGATGCGAATTTTTTTGACAAAAACACCTCAAAATAAATTTTTTCTGGCGTTTTTGAAAAGGTGTGCTCATTTTCTACTAAACACTGAAAACCGCATCAATTTTGAAGGCTCGGTTTAGGAGTTATAGCCATTCAAAGGCATTAGGGTAGGTAGTTTCGGGCAGCAAACTAGTAATATCACTTTGGAGCGAATATTTCCTCAACCATAGGATGAAAAAAAATATGGCTTCGATGTGTCAATTGGGTTTGAATAGACCTTTCCATTAACGTATGGCACGATTTGTTTCATGAACTTTGAAAAAAAAGTTCTTTTTTTTTTGAAAAAATGGCAAGGGGTTAGTCCATGGTTTTTTCCGAAATCCATGAAAAATTTTTGTGACAAAATTTTTACATTTTTGGAAAGGTGTACTAATTTCCTATTCAAAACTGAAAGCTGCAACAATTTTGAAAGCTCGGTTCGTTAGATATTCGCATTTTACGGATTGCGTAAGAATTCAGAAAAATTTCATTGGATGCAAATATCTAATGAACTAGACATTGCAGAAGCTTTTGGTTTTTAGAAACAGATAGCTTTTACATAGACAATGAAGAGTTTGAAAACCAAAAGCATTTGCATGGCTTGATGGTGAAAATATACCTATCCAAAGGCATTTTCAGGCTAAATGAAAATAATCGACTATCACTTTGAATGCCGTTATTTCGAAAACTATGAATTAACATAAGCTCTTATTTTCAGTTTTGGAAAGCTCTGGTAAATCTCAATACAACATTTTTTGTTTTATGCTTTTTGAAGGCTTTGTTTCGGAAATATCGCCATCCAAAGACATTAAAGAAGGTAGTTGGAGTCAGAAAGTCGTTAAAATCGGGTAAAGTCGCTTTGGATGCGAATTTTTTTGACAAAAACACCTCAAAATAAATTTTTTCTGGCGTTTTTGAAAAGGTGTGCTCATTTTCTACTAAACACTGAAAACCGCATCAATTTTGAAGGCTCGGTTTAGGAGTTATAGCCATTCAAAGGCATTAGGGTAGGTAGTTTCGGGCAGCAAACTAGTAATATCACTTTGGAGCGAATATTTCCTCAACCATAGGATGAAAAAAAATATGGCTTCGATGTGTCAATTGGGTTTGAATAGACCTTTCCATTAACGTATGGCACGATTTGTTTCATGAACTTTGAAAAAAAAGTTCTTTTTTTTTTGAAAAAATGGCAAGGGGTTAGTCCATGGTTTTTTCCGAAATCCATGAAAAATTTTTGTGACAAAATTTTTACATTTTTGGAAAGGTGTACTAATTTCCTATTCAAAACTGAAAGCTGCAACAATTTTGAAAGCTCGGTTCGTTAGATATTCGCATTTTACGGATTGCGTAAGAATTCAGAAAAATTTCATTGGATGCAAATATCTAATGAACTAGACATTGCAGAAGCTTTTGGTTTTTAGAAACAGATAGCTTTTACATAGACAATGAAGAGTTTGAAAACCAAAAGCATTTGCATGGCTTGATGGTGAAAATATACCTATCCAAAGGCATTTTCAGGCTAAATGAAAATAATCGACTATCACTTTGAATGCCGTTATTTCGAAAACTATGAATTAACATAAGCTCTTATTTTCAGTTTTGGAAAGCTCTGGTAAATCTCAATACAACATTTTTTGTTTTATGCTTTTTGAAGGCTTTGTTTCGGAAATATCGCCATCCAAAGACATTAAAGAAGGTAGTTGGAGTCAGAAAGTCGTTAAAATCGGGTAAAGTCGCTTTGGATGCGAATTTTTTTGACAAAAACACCTCAAAATAAATTTTTTCTGGCGTTTTTGAAAGGGTGTGCTTATTTTCTACTAAACACTGAAAACCGCATCAATTTTGAAGGCTCGGTTTAGGAGTTATAGCCATTCAAAGGCATTAGGGTAGGTAGTTTCGGGCAGCAAACTAGTAATATCACTTTGGAGCGAATATTTCCTCAACCATAGGATGAAAAAAAATATGGCTTCGATGTGTCAATTGGGTTTGAATAGACCTTTCCATTAACGTATGGCACGATTTGTTTCATGAACTTTGAAAAAAAAGTTGTTTTTTTTTTGAAAAAATGGCAAGGGGTTAGTCCATGGTTTTTTCCGAAATCCATGAAAAATTTTTGTGACAAAATTTTTACATTTTTGGAAAGGTGTACTAATTTCCTATTCAAAACTGAAAGCTGCAACAATTTTGAAAGCTCGGTTCGTTAGATATTCGCATTTTACGGATTGCGTAAGAATTCAGAAAAATTTCATTGGATGCAAATATCTAATGAACTAGACATTGCAGAAGCTTTTGGTTTTTAGAAACAGATAGCTTTTACATAGACAATGAAGAGTTTGAAAACCAAAAGCATTTGCATGGCTTGATGGTGAAAATATACCTATCCAAAGGCATTTTCAGGCTAAATGAAAATAATCGACTATCACTTTGAATGCCGTTATTTCGAAAACTATGAATTAACATAAGCTCTTATTTTCAGTTTTGGAAAGCTCTGGTAAATCTCAATACAACATTTTTTGTTTTATGCTTTTTGAAGGCTTTGTTTCGGAAATATCGCCATCCAAAGACATTAAAGAAGGTAGTTGGAGTCAGAAAGTCGTTAAAATCGGGTAAAGTCGCTTTGGATGCGAATTTTTTTGACAAAAACACCTCAAAATAAATTTTTTCTGGCGTTTTTGAAAAGGTGTGCTCATTTTCTACTAAACACTGAAAACCGCATCAATTTTGAAGGCTCGGTTTAGGAGTTATAGCCATTCAAAGGCATTAGGGTAGGTAGTTTCGGGCAGCAAACTAGTAATATCACTTTGGAGCGAATATTTCCTCAACCATAGGATGAAAAAAAATATGGCTTCGATGTGTCAATTGGGTTTGAATAGACCTTTCCATTAACGTATGGCACGATTTGTTTCATGAACTTTGAAAAAAAAGTTGTTTTTTTTTTGAAAAAATGGCAAGGGGTTAGTCCATGGTTTTTTCCGAAATCCATGAAAAATTTTTGTGACAAAATTTTTACATTTTTGGAAAGGTGTACTAATTTCCTATTCAAAACTGAAAGCTGCAACAATTTTGAAAGCTCGGTTCGTTAGATATTCGCATTTTACGGATTGCGTAAGAATTCAGAAAAATTTCATTGGATGCAAATATCTAATGAACTAGACATTGCAGAAGCTTTTGGTTTTTAGAAACAGATAGCTTTTACATAGACAATGAAGAGTTTGAAAACCAAAAGCATTTGCATGGCTTGATGGTGAAAATATACCTATCCAAAGGCATTTTCAGGCTAAATGAAAATAATCGACTATCACTTTGAATGCCGTTATTTCGAAAACTATGAATTAACATAAGCTCTTATTTTCAGTTTTGGAAAGCTCTGGTAAATCTCAATACAACATTTTTTGTTTTATGCTTTTTGAAGGCTTTGTTTCGGAAATATCGCCATCCAAAGACATTAAAGAAGGTAGTTGGAGTCAGAAAGTCGTTAAAATCGGGTAAAGTCGCTTTGGATGCGAATTTTTTTGACAAAAACACCTCAAAATAAATTTTTTCTGGCGTTTTTGAAAAGGTGTGCTCATTTTCTACTAAACACTGAAAACCGCATCAATTTTGAAGGCTCGGTTTAGGAGTTATAGCCATTCAAAGGCATTAGGGTAGGTAGTTTCGGGCAGCAAACTAGTAATATCACTTTGGAGCGAATATTTCCTCAACCATAGGATGAAAAAAAATATGGCTTCGATGTGTCAATTGGGTTTGAATAGACCTTTCCATTAACGTATGGCACGATTTGTTTCATGAACTTTGAAAAAAAAGTTCTTTTTTTTTTGAAAAAATGGCAAGGGGTTAGTCCATGGTTTTTTCCGAAATCCATGAAAAATTTTTGTGACAAAATTTTTACATTTTTGGAAAGGTGTACTAATTTCCTATTCAAAACTGAAAGCTGCAACAATTTTGAAAGCTCGGTTCGTTAGATATTCGCATTTTACGGATTGCGTAAGAATTCAGAAAAATTTCATTGGATGCAAATATCTAATGAACTAGACATTGCAGAAGCTTTTGGTTTTTAGAAACAGATAGCTTTTACATAGACAATGAAGAGTTTGAAAACCAAAAGCATTTGCATGGCTTGATGGTGAAAATATACCTATCCAAAGGCATTTTCAGGCTAAATGAAAATAATCGACTATCACTTTGAATGCCGTTATTTCGAAAACTATGAATTAACATAAGCTCTTATTTTCAGTTTTGGAAAGCTCTGGTAAATCTCAATACAACATTTTTTGTTTTATGCTTTTTGAAGGCTTTGTTTCGGAAATATCGCCATCCAAAGACATTAAAGAAGGTAGTTGGAGTCAGAAAGTCGTTAAAATCGGGTAAAGTCGCTTTGGATGCGAATTTTTTTGACAAAAACACCTCAAAATAAATTTTTTCTGGCGTTTTTGAAAGGGTGTGCTTATTTTCTACTAAACACTGAAAACCGCATCAATTTTGAAGGCTCGGTTTAGGAGTTATAGCCATTCAAAGGCATTAGGGTAGGTAGTTTCGGGCAGCAAACTAGTAATATCACTTTGGAGCGAATATTTCCTCAACCATAGGATGAAAAAAAATATGGCTTCGATGTGTCAATTGGGTTTGAATAGACCTTTCCATTAACGTATGGCACGATTTGTTTCATGAACTTTGAAAAAAAAGTTGTTTTTTTTTTGAAAAAATGGCAAGGGGTTAGTCCATGGTTTTTTCCGAAATCCATGAAAAATTTTTGTGACAAAATTTTTACATTTTTGGAAAGGTGTACTAATTTCCTATTCAAAACTGAAAGCTGCAACAATTTTGAAAGCTCGGTTCGTTAGATATTCGCATTTTACGGATTGCGTAAGAATTCAGAAAAATTTCATTGGATGCAAATATCTAATGAACTAGACATTGCAGAAGCTTTTGGTTTTTAGAAACAGATAGCTTTTACATAGACAATGAAGAGTTTGAAAACCAAAAGCATTTGCATGGCTTGATGGTGAAAATATACCTATCCAAAGGCATTTTCAGGCTAAATGAAAATAATCGACTATCACTTTGAATGCCGTTATTTCGAAAACTATGAATTAACATAAGCTCTTATTTTCAGTTTTGGAAAGCTCTGGTAAATCTCAATACAACATTTTTTGTTTTATGCTTTTTGAAGGCTTTGTTTCGGAAATATCGCCATCCAAAGACATTAAAGAAGGTAGTTGGAGTCAGAAAGTCGTTAAAATCGGGTAAAGTCGCTTTGGATGCGAATTTTTTTGACAAAAACACCTCAAAATAAATTTTTTCTGGCGTTTTTGAAAAGGTGTGCTCATTTTCTACTAAACACTGAAAACCGCATCAATTTTGAAGGCTCGGTTTAGGAGTTATAGCCATTCAAAGGCATTAGGGTAGGTAGTTTCGGGCAGCAAACTAGTAATATCACTTTGGAGCGAATATTTCCTCAACCATAGGATGAAAAAAAATATGGCTTCGATGTGTCAATTGGGTTTGAATAGACCTTTCCATTAACGTATGGCACGATTTGTTTCATGAACTTTGAAAAAAAAGTTCTTTTTTTTTTGAAAAAATGGCAAGGGGTTAGTCCATGGTTTTTTCCGAAATCCATGAAAAATTTTTGTGACAAAATTTTTACATTTTTGGAAAGGTGTACTAATTTCCTATTCAAAACTGAAAGCTGCAACAATTTTGAAAGCTCGGTTCGTTAGATATTCGCATTTTACGGATTGCGTAAGAATTCAGAAAAATTTCATTGGATGCAAATATCTAATGAACTAGACATTGCAGAAGCTTTTGGTTTTTAGAAACAGATAGCTTTTACATAGACAATGAAGAGTTTGAAAACCAAAAGCATTTGCATGGCTTGATGGTGAAAATATACCTATCCAAAGGCATTTTCAGGCTAAATGAAAATAATCGACTATCACTTTGAATGCCGTTATTTCGAAAACTATGAATTAACATAAGCTCTTATTTTCAGTTTTGGAAAGCTCTGGTAAATCTCAATACAACATTTTTTGTTTTATGCTTTTTGAAGGCTTTGTTTCGGAAATATCGCCATCCAAAGACATTAAAGAAGGTAGTTGGAGTCAGAAAGTCGTTAAAATCGGGTAAAGTCGCTTTGGATGCGAATTTTTTTGACAAAAACACCTCAAAATAAATTTTTTCTGGCGTTTTTGAAAGGGTGTGCTTATTTTCTACTAAACACTGAAAACCGCATCAATTTTGAAGGCTCGGTTTAGGAGTTATAGCCATTCAAAGGCATTAGGGTAGGTAGTTTCGGGCAGCAAACTAGTAATATCACTTTGGAGCGAATATTTCCTCAACCATAGGATGAAAAAAAATATGGCTTCGATGTGTCAATTGGGTTTGAATAGACCTTTCCATTAACGTATGGCACGATTTGTTTCATGAACTTTGAAAAAAAAGTTGTTTTTTTTTTGAAAAAATGGCAAGGGGTTAGTCCATGGTTTTTTCCGAAATCCATGAAAAATTTTTGTGACAAAATTTTTACATTTTTGGAAAGGTGTACTAATTTCCTATTCAAAACTGAAAGCTGCAACAATTTTGAAAGCTCGGTTCGTTAGATATTCGCATTTTACGGATTGCGTAAGAATTCAGAAAAATTTCATTGGATGCAAATATCTAATGAACTAGACATTGCAGAAGCTTTTGGTTTTTAGAAACAGATAGCTTTTACATAGACAATGAAGAGTTTGAAAACCAAAAGCATTTGCATGGCTTGATGGTGAAAATATACCTATCCAAAGGCATTTTCAGGCTAAATGAAAATAATCGACTATCACTTTGAATGCCGTTATTTCGAAAACTATGAATTAACATAAGCTCTTATTTTCAGTTTTGGAAAGCTCTGGTAAATCTCAATACAACATTTTTTGTTTTATGCTTTTTGAAGGCTTTGTTTCGGAAATATCGCCATCCAAAGACATTAAAGAAGGTAGTTGGAGTCAGAAAGTCGTTAAAATCGGGTAAAGTCGCTTTGGATGCGAATTTTTTTGACAAAAACACCTCAAAATAAATTTTTTCTGGCGTTTTTGAAAAGGTGTGCTCATTTTCTACTAAACACTGAAAACCGCATCAATTTTGAAGGCTCGGTTTAGGAGTTATAGCCATTCAAAGGCATTAGGGTAGGTAGTTTCGGGCAGCAAACTAGTAATATCACTTTGGAGCGAATATTTCCTCAACCATAGGATGAAAAAAAATATGGCTTCGATGTGTCAATTGGGTTTGAATAGACCTTTCCATTAACGTATGGCACGATTTGTTTCATGAACTTTGAAAAAAAAGTTCTTTTTTTTTTGAAAAAATGGCAAGGGGTTAGTCCATGGTTTTTTCCGAAATCCATGAAAAATTTTTGTGACAAAATTTTTACATTTTTGGAAAGGTGTACTAATTTCCTATTCAAAACTGAAAGCTGCAACAATTTTGAAAGCTCGGTTCGTTAGATATTCGCATTTTACGGATTGCGTAAGAATTCAGAAAAATTTCATTGGATGCAAATATCTAATGAACTAGACATTGCAGAAGCTTTTGGTTTTTAGAAACAGATAGCTTTTACATAGACAATGAAGAGTTTGAAAACCAAAAGCATTTGCATGGCTTGATGGTGAAAATATACCTATCCAAAGGCATTTTCAGGCTAAATGAAAATAATCGACTATCACTTTGAATGCCGTTATTTCGAAAACTATGAATTAACATAAGCTCTTATTTTCAGTTTTGGAAAGCTCTGGTAAATCTCAATACAACATTTTTTGTTTTATGCTTTTTGAAGGCTTTGTTTCGGAAATATCGCCATCCAAAGACATTAAAGAAGGTAGTTGGAGTCAGAAAGTCGTTAAAATCGGGTAAAGTCGCTTTGGATGCGAATTTTTTTGACAAAAACACCTCAAAATAAATTTTTTCTGGCGTTTTTGAAAGGGTGTGCTTATTTTCTACTAAACACTGAAAACCGCATCAATTTTGAAGGCTCGGTTTAGGAGTTATAGCCATTCAAAGGCATTAGGGTAGGTAGTTTCGGGCAGCAAACTAGTAATATCACTTTGGAGCGAATATTTCCTCAACCATAGGATGAAAAAAAATATGGCTTCGATGTGTCAATTGGGTTTGAATAGACCTTTCCATTAATGTATGGCACGATTTGTTTCATGAACTTTGAAAAAAAAGTTGTTTTTTTTTTGAAAAAATGGCAAGGGGTTAGTCCATGGTTTTTTCCGAAATCCATGAAAAATTTTTGTGACAAAATTTTTACATTTTTGGAAAGGTGTACTAATTTCCTATTCAAAACTGAAAGCTGCAACAATTTTGAAAGCTCGGTTCGTTAGATATTCGCATTTTACGGATTGCGTAAGAATTCAGAAAAATTTCATTGGATGCAAATATCTAATGAACTAGACATTGCAGAAGCTTTTGGTTTTTAGAAACAGATAGCTTTTACATAGACAATGAAGAGTTTGAAAACCAAAAGCATTTGCATGGCTTGATGGTGAAAATATACCTATCCAAAGGCATTTTCAGGCTAAATGAAAATAATCGACTATCACTTTGAATGCCGTTATTTCGAAAACTATGAATTAACATAAGCTCTTATTTTCAGTTTTGGAAAGCTCTGGTAAATCTCAATACAACATTTTTTGTTTTATGCTTTTTGAAGGCTTTGTTTCGGAAATATCGCCATCCAAAGACATTAAAGAAGGTAGTTGGAGTCAGAAAGTCGTTAAAATCGGGTAAAGTCGCTTTGGATGCGAATTTTTTTGACAAAAACACCTCAAAATAAATTTTTTCTGGCGTTTTTGAAAAGGTGTGCTCATTTTCTACTAAACACTGAAAACCGCATCAATTTTGAAGGCTCGGTTTAGGAGTTATAGCCATTCAAAGGCATTAGGGTAGGTAGTTTCGGGCAGCAAACTAGTAATATCACTTTGGAGCGAATATTTCCTCAACCATAGGATGAAAAAAAATATGGCTTCGATGTGTCAATTGGGTTTGAATAGACCTTTCCATTAACGTATGGCACGATTTGTTTCATGAACTTTGAAAAAAAAGTTGTTTTTTTTTTGAAAAAATGGCAAGGGGTTAGTCCATGGTTTTTTCCGAAATCCATGAAAAATTTTTGTGACAAAATTTTTACATTTTTGGAAAGGTGTACTAATTTCCTATTCAAAACTGAAAGCTGCAACAATTTTGAAAGCTCGGTTCGTTAGATATTCGCATTTTACGGATTGCGTAAGAATTCAGAAAAATTTCATTGGATGCAAATATCTAATGAACTAGACATTGCAGAAGCTTTTGGTTTTTAGAAACAGATAGCTTTTACATAGACAATGAAGAGTTTGAAAACCAAAAGCATTTGCATGGCTTGATGGTGAAAATATACCTATCCAAAGGCATTTTCAGGCTAAATGAAAATAATCGACTATCACTTTGAATGCCGTTATTTCGAAAACTATGAATTAACATAAGCTCTTATTTTCAGTTTTGGAAAGCTCTGGTAAATCTCAATACAACATTTTTTGTTTTATGCTTTTTGAAGGCTTTGTTTCGGAAATATCGCCATCCAAAGACATTAAAGAAGGTAGTTGGAGTCAGAAAGTCGTTAAAATCGGGTAAAGTCGCTTTGGATGCGAATTTTTTTGACAAAAACACCTCAAAATAAATTTTTTCTGGCGTTTTTGAAAGGGTGTGCTTATTTTCTACTAAACACTGAAAACCGCATCAATTTTGAAGGCTCGGTTTAGGAGTTATAGCCATTCAAAGGCATTAGGGTAGGTAGTTTCGGGCAGCAAACTAGTAATATCACTTTGGAGCGAATATTTCCTCAACCATAGGATGAAAAAAAATATGGCTTCGATGTGTCAATTGGGTTTGAATAGACCTTTCCATTAACGTATGGCACGATTTGTTTCATGAACTTTGAAAAAAAAGTTGTTTTTTTTTTGAAAAAATGGCAAGGGGTTAGTCCATGGTTTTTTCCGAAATCCATGAAAAATTTTTGTGACAAAATTTTTACATTTTTGGAAAGGTGTACTAATTTCCTATTCAAAACTGAAAGCTGCAACAATTTTGAAAGCTCGGTTCGTTAGATATTCGCATTTTACGGATTGCGTAAGAATTCAGAAAAATTTCATTGGATGCAAATATCTAATGAACTAGACATTGCAGAAGCTTTTGGTTTTTAGAAACAGATAGCTTTTACATAGACAATGAAGAGTTTGAAAACCAAAAGCATTTGCATGGCTTGATGGTGAAAATATACCTATCCAAAGGCATTTTCAGGCTAAATGAAAATAATCGACTATCACTTTGAATGCCGTTATTTCGAAAACTATGAATTAACATAAGCTCTTATTTTCAGTTTTGGAAAGCTCTGGTAAATCTCAATACAACATTTTTTGTTTTATGCTTTTTGAAGGCTTTGTTTCGGAAATATCGCCATCCAAAGACATTAAAGAAGGTAGTTGGAGTCAGAAAGTCGTTAAAATCGGGTAAAGTCGCTTTGGATGCGAATTTTTTTGACAAAAACACCTCAAAATAAATTTTTTCTGGCGTTTTTGAAAAGGTGTGCTCATTTTCTACTAAACACTGAAAACCGCATCAATTTTGAAGGCTCGGTTTAGGAGTTATAGCCATTCAAAGGCATTAGGGTAGGTAGTTTCGGGCAGCAAACTAGTAATATCACTTTGGAGCGAATATTTCCTCAACCATAGGATGAAAAAAAATATGGCTTCGATGTGTCAATTGGGTTTGAATAGACCTTTCCATTAACGTATGGCACGATTTGTTTCATGAACTTTGAAAAAAAAGTTGTTTTTTTTTTGAAAAAATGGCAAGGGGTTAGTCCATGGTTTTTTCCGAAATCCATGAAAAATTTTTGTGACAAAATTTTTACATTTTTGGAAAGGTGTACTAATTTCCTATTCAAAACTGAAAGCTGCAACAATTTTGAAAGCTCGGTTCGTTAGATATTCGCATTTTACGGATTGCGTAAGAATTCAGAAAAATTTCATTGGATGCAAATATCTAATGAACTAGACATTGCAGAAGCTTTTGGTTTTTAAATCCATGAAAAATTTTTGTGACAAAATTTTTACATTTTTGGAAAGGTGTACTAATTTCCTATTCAAAACTGAAAGCTGCAACAATTTTGAAAGCTCGGTTCGTTAGATATTCGCATTTTACGGATTGCGTAAGAATTCAGAAAAATTTCATTGGATGCAAATATCTAATGAACTAGACATTGCAGAAGCTTTTGGTTTTTAGAAACAGATAGCTTTTACATAGACAATGAAGAGTTTGAAAACCAAAAGCATTTGCATGGCTTGATGGTGAAAATATACCTATCCAAAGGCATTTTCAGGCTAAATGAAAATAATCGACTATCACTTTGAATGCCGTTATTTCGAAAACTATGAATTAACATAAGCTCTTATTTTCAGTTTTGGAAAGCTCTGGTAAATCTCAATACAACATTTTTTGTTTTATGCTTTTTGAAGGCTTTGTTTCGGAAATATCGCCATCCAAAGACATTAAAGAAGGTAGTTGGAGTCAGAAAGTCGTTAAAATCGGGTAAAGTCGCTTTGGATGCGAATTTTTTTGACAAAAACACCTCAAAATAAATTTTTTCTGGCGTTTTTGAAAAGGTGTGCTCATTTTCTACTAAACACTGAAAACCGCATCAATTTTGAAGGCTCGGTTTAGGAGTTATAGCCATTCAAAGGCATTAGGGTAGGTAGTTTCGGGCAGCAAACTAGTAATATCACTTTGGAGCGAATATTTCCTCAACCATAGGATGAAAAAAAATATGGCTTCGATGTGTCAATTGGGTTTGAATAGACCTTTCCATTAACGTATGGCACGATTTGTTTCATGAACTTTGAAAAAAAAGTTCTTTTTTTTTTGAAAAAATGGCAAGGGGTTAGTCCATGGTTTTTTCCGAAATCCATGAAAAATTTTTGTGACAAAATTTTTACATTTTTGGAAAGGTGTACTAATTTCCTATTCAAAACTGAAAGCTGCAACAATTTTGAAAGCTCGGTTCGTTAGATATTCGCATTTTACGGATTGCGTAAGAATTCAGAAAAATTTCATTGGATGCAAATATCTAATGAACTAGACATTGCAGAAGCTTTTGGTTTTTAAATCCATGAAAAATTTTTGTGACAAAATTTTTACATTTTTGGAAAGGTGTACTAATTTCCTATTCAAAACTGAAAGCTGCAACAATTTTGAAAGCTCGGTTCGTTAGATATTCGCATTTTACGGATTGCGTAAGAATTCAGAAAAATTTCATTGGATGCAAATATCTAATGAACTAGACATTGCAGAAGCTTTTGGTTTTTAGAAACAGATAGCTTTTACATAGACAATGAAGAGTTTGAAAACCAAAAGCATTTGCATGGCTTGATGGTGAAAATATACCTATCCAAAGGCATTTTCAGGCTAAATGAAAATAATCGACTATCACTTTGAATGCCGTTATTTCGAAAACTATGAATTAACATAAGCTCTTATTTTCAGTTTTGGAAAGCTCTGGTAAATCTCAATACAACATTTTTTGTTTTATGCTTTTTGAAGGCTTTGTTTCGGAAATATCGCCATCCAAAGACATTAAAGAAGGTAGTTGGAGTCAGAAAGTCGTTAAAATCGGGTAAAGTCGCTTTGGATGCGAATTTTTTTGACAAAAACACCTCAAAATAAATTTTTTCTGGCGTTTTTGAAAAGGTGTGCTCATTTTCTACTAAACACTGAAAACCGCATCAATTTTGAAGGCTCGGTTTAGGAGTTATAGCCATTCAAAGGCATTAGGGTAGGTAGTTTCGGGCAGCAAACTAGTAATATCACTTTGGAGCGAATATTTCCTCAACCATAGGATGAAAAAAAATATGGCTTCGATGTGTCAATTGGGTTTGAATAGACCTTTCCATTAACGTATGGCACGATTTGTTTCATGAACTTTGAAAAAAAAGTTCTTTTTTTTTTGAAAAAATGGCAAGGGGTTAGTCCATGGTTTTTTCCGAAATCCATGAAAAATTTTTGTGACAAAATTTTTACATTTTTGGAAAGGTGTACTAATTTCCTATTCAAAACTGAAAGCTGCAACAATTTTGAAAGCTCGGTTCGTTAGATATTCGCATTTTACGGATTGCGTAAGAATTCAGAAAAATTTCATTGGATGCAAATATCTAATGAACTAGACATTGCAGAAGCTTTTGGTTTTTAGAAACAGATAGCTTTTACATAGACAATGAAGAGTTTGAAAACCAAAAGCATTTGCATGGCTTGATGGTGAAAATATACCTATCCAAAGGCATTTTCAGGCTAAATGAAAATAATCGACTATCACTTTGAATGCCGTTATTTCGAAAACTATGAATTAACATAAGCTCTTATTTTCAGTTTTGGAAAGCTCTGGTAAATCTCAATACAACATTTTTTGTTTTATGCTTTTTGAAGGCTTTGTTTCGGAAATATCGCCATCCAAAGACATTAAAGAAGGTAGTTGGAGTCAGAAAGTCGTTAAAATCGGGTAAAGTCGCTTTGGATGCGAATTTTTTTGACAAAAACACCTCAAAATAAATTTTTTCTGGCGTTTTTGAAAGGGTGTGCTTATTTTCTACTAAACACTGAAAACCGCATCAATTTTGAAGGCTCGGTTTAGGAGTTATAGCCATTCAAAGGCATTAGGGTAGGTAGTTTCGGGCAGCAAACTAGTAATATCACTTTGGAGCGAATATTTCCTCAACCATAGGATGAAAAAAAATATGGCTTCGATGTGTCAATTGGGTTTGAATAGACCTTTCCATTAACGTATGGCACGATTTGTTTCATGAACTTTGAAAAAAAGTTGTTTTTTTTTTGAAAAAATGGCAAGGGGTTAGTCCATGGTTTTTTCCGAAATCCATGAAAAATTTTTGTGACAAAATTTTTACATTTTTGGAAAGGTGTACTAATTTCCTATTCAAAACTGAAAGCTGCAACAATTTTGAAAGCTCGGTTCGTTAGATATTCGCATTTTACGGATTGCGTAAGAATTCAGAAAAATTTCATTGGATGCAAATATCTAATGAACTAGACATTGCAGAAGCTTTTGGTTTTTAGAAACAGATAGCTTTTACATAGACAATGAAGAGTTTGAAAACCAAAAGCATTTGCATGGCTTGATGGTGAAAATATACCTATCCAAAGGCATTTTCAGGCTAAATGAAAATAATCGACTATCACTTTGAATGCCGTTATTTCGAAAACTATGAATTAACATAAGCTCTTATTTTCAGTTTTGGAAAGCTCTGGTAAATCTCAATACAACATTTTTTGTTTTATGCTTTTTGAAGGCTTTGTTTCGGAAATATCGCCATCCAAAGACATTAAAGAAGGTAGTTGGAGTCAGAAAGTCGTTAAAATCGGGTAAAGTCGCTTTGGATGCGAATTTTTTTGACAAAAACACCTCAAAATAAATTTTTTCTGGCGTTTTTGAAAAGGTGTGCTCATTTTCTACTAAACACTGAAAACCGCATCAATTTTGAAGGCTCGGTTTAGGAGTTATAGCCATTCAAAGGCATTAGGGTAGGTAGTTTCGGGCAGCAAACTAGTAATATCACTTTGGAGCGAATATTTCCTCAACCATAGGATGAAAAAAAATATGGCTTCGATGTGTCAATTGGGTTTGAATAGACCTTTCCATTAACGTATGGCACGATTTGTTTCATGAACTTTGAAAAAAAAGTTCTTTTTTTTTTGAAAAAATGGCAAGGGGTTAGTCCATGGTTTTTTCCGAAATCCATGAAAAATTTTTGTGACAAAATTTTTACATTTTTGGAAAGGTGTACTAATTTCCTATTCAAAACTGAAAGCTGCAACAATTTTGAAAGCTCGGTTCGTTAGATATTCGCATTTTACGGATTGCGTAAGAATTCAGAAAAATTTCATTGGATGCAAATATCTAATGAACTAGACATTGCAGAAGCTTTTGGTTTTTAGAAACAGATAGCTTTTACATAGACAATGAAGAGTTTGAAAACCAAAAGCATTTGCATGGCTTGATGGTGAAAATATACCTATCCAAAGGCATTTTCAGGCTAAATGAAAATAATCGACTATCACTTTGAATGCCGTTATTTCGAAAACTATGAATTAACATAAGCTCTTATTTTCAGTTTTGGAAAGCTCTGGTAAATCTCAATACAACATTTTTTGTTTTATGCTTTTTGAAGGCTTTGTTTCGGAAATATCGCCATCCAAAGACATTAAAGAAGGTAGTTGGAGTCAGAAAGTCGTTAAAATCGGGTAAAGTCGCTTTGGATGCGAATTTTTTTGACAAAAACACCTCAAAATAAATTTTTTCTGGCGTTTTTGAAAAGGTGTGCTCATTTTCTACTAAACACTGAAAACCGCATCAATTTTGAAGGCTCGGTTTAGGAGTTATAGCCATTCAAAGGCATTAGGGTAGGTAGTTTCGGGCAGCAAACTAGTAATATCACTTTGGAGCGAATATTTCCTCAACCATAGGATGAAAAAAAATATGGCTTCGATGTGTCAATTGGGTTTGAATAGACCTTTCCATTAACGTATGGCACGATTTGTTTCATGAACTTTGAAAAAAAAGTTGTTTTTTTTTTGAAAAAATGGCAAGGGGTTAGTCCATGGTTTTTTCCGAAATCCATGAAAAATTTTTGTGACAAAATTTTTACATTTTTGGAAAGGTGTACTAATTTCCTATTCAAAACTGAAAGCTGCAACAATTTTGAAAGCTCGGTTCGTTAGATATTCGCATTTTACGGATTGCGTAAGAATTCAGAAAAATTTCATTGGATGCAAATATCTAATGAACTAGACATTGCAGAAGCTTTTGGTTTTTAGAAACAGATAGCTTTTACATAGACAAATGAAGAGTTTGAAAACCAAAAGCATTTGCATGGCTTGATGGTGAAAATATACCTATCCAAAGGCATTTTCAGGCTAAATGAAAATAATCGACTATCACTTTGAATGCCGTTATTTCGAAAACTATGAATTAACATAAGCTCTTATTTTCAGTTTTGGAAAGCTCTGGTAAATCTCAATACAACATTTTTTGTTTTATGCTTTTTGAAGGCTTTGTTTCGGAAATATCGCCATCCAAAGACATTAAAGAAGGTAGTTGGAGTCAGAAAGTCGTTAAAATCGGGTAAAGTCGCTTTGGATGCGAATTTTTTTGACAAAAACACCTCAAAATAAATTTTTTCTAGCGTTTTTGAAAAGGTGTGCTCATTTTCTACTAAACACTGAAAACCGCATCAATTTTGAAGGCTCGGTTTAGGAGTTATAGCCATTCAAAGGCATTAGGGTAGGTAGTTTCGGGCAGCAAACTAGTAATATCACTTTGGAGCGAATATTTCCTCAACCATAGGATGAAAAAAAATATGGCTTCGATGTGTCAATTGGGTTTGAATAGACCTTTCCATTAACGTATGGCACGATTTGTTTCATGAACTTTGAAAAAAAAGTTCTTTTTTTTTTGAAAAAATGGCAAGGGGTTAGTCCATGGTTTTTTCCGAAATCCATGAAAAATTTTTGTGACAAAATTTTTACATTTTTGGAAAGGTGTACTAATTTCCTATTCAAAACTGAAAGCTGCAACAATTTTGAAAGCTCGGTTCGTTAGATATTCGCATTTTACGGATTGCGTAAGAATTCAGAAAAATTTCATTGGATGCAAATATCTAATGAACTAGACATTGCAGAAGCTTTTGGTTTTTAGAAACAGATAGCTTTTACATAGACAATGAAGAGTTTGAAAACCAAAAGCATTTGCATGGCTTGATGGTGAAAATATACCTATCCAAAGGCATTTTCAGGCTAAATGAAAATAATCGACTATCACTTTGAATGCCGTTATTTCGAAAACTATGAATTAACATAAGCTCTTATTTTCAGTTTTGGAAAGCTCTGGTAAATCTCAATACAACATTTTTTGTTTTATGCTTTTTGAAGGCTTTGTTTCGGAAATATCGCCATCCAAAGACATTAAAGAAGGTAGTTGGAGTCAGAAAGTCGTTAAAATCGGGTAAAGTCGCTTTGGATGCGAATTTTTTTGACAAAAACACCTCAAAATAAATTTTTTCTAGCGTTTTTGAAAAGGTGTGCTCATTTTCTACTAAACACTGAAAACCGCATCAATTTTGAAGGCTCGGTTTAGGAGTTATAGCCATTCAAAGGCATTAGGGTAGGTAGTTTCGGGCAGCAAACTAGTAATATCACTTTGGAGCGAATATTTCCTCAACCATAGGATGAAAAAAAATATGGCTTCGATGTGTCAATTGGGTTTGAATAGACCTTTCCATTAACGTATGGCACGATTTGTTTCATGAACTTTGAAAAAAAAGTTCTTTTTTTTTTGAAAAAATGGCAAGGGGTTAGTCCATGGTTTTTTCCGAAATCCATGAAAAATTTTTGTGACAAAATTTTTACATTTTTGGAAAGGTGTACTAATTTCCTATTCAAAACTGAAAGCTGCAACAATTTTGAAAGCTCGGTTCGTTAGATATTCGCATTTTACGGATTGCGTAAGAATTCAGAAAAATTTCATTGGATGCAAATATCTAATGAACTAGACATTGCAGAAGCTTTTGGTTTTTAGAAACAGATAGCTTTTACATAGACAATGAAGAGTTTGAAAACCAAAAGCATTTGCATGGCTTGATGGTGAAAATATACCTATCCAAAGGCATTTTCAGGCTAAATGAAAATAATCGACTATCACTTTGAATGCCGTTATTTCGAAAACTATGAATTAACATAAGCTCTTATTTTCAGTTTTGGAAAGCTCTGGTAAATCTCAATACAACATTTTTTGTTTTATGCTTTTTGAAGGCTTTGTTTCGGAAATATCGCCATCCAAAGACATTAAAGAAGGTAGTTGGAGTCAGAAAGTCGTTAAAATCGGGTAAAGTCGCTTTGGATGCGAATTTTTTTGACAAAAACACCTCAAAATAAATTTTTTCTAGCGTTTTTGAAAAGGTGTGCTCATTTTCTACTAAACACTGAAAACCGCATCAATTTTGAAGGCTCGGTTTAGGAGTTATAGCCATTCAAAGGCATTAGGGTAGGTAGTTTCGGGCAGCAAACTAGTAATATCACTTTGGAGCGAATATTTCCTCAACCATAGGATGAAAAAAAATATGGCTTCGATGTGTCAATTGGGTTTGAATAGACCTTTCCATTAACGTATGGCACGATTTGTTTCATGAACTTTGAAAAAAAAGTTCTTTTTTTTTTGAAAAAATGGCAAGGGGTTAGTCCATGGTTTTTTCCGAAATCCATGAAAAATTTTTGTGACAAAATTTTTACATTTTTGGAAAGGTGTACTAATTTCCTATTCAAAACTGAAAGCTGCAACAATTTTGAAAGCTCGGTTCGTTAGATATTCGCATTTTACGGATTGCGTAAGAATTCAGAAAAATTTCATTGGATGCAAATATCTAATGAACTAGACATTGCAGAAGCTTTTGGTTTTTAGAAACAGATAGCTTTTACATAGACAATGAAGAGTTTGAAAACCAAAAGCATTTGCATGGCTTGATGGTGAAAATATACCTATCCAAAGGCATTTTCAGGCTAAATGAAAATAATCGACTATCACTTTGAATGCCGTTATTTCGAAAACTATGAATTAACATAAGCTCTTATTTTCAGTTTTGGAAAGCTCTGGTAAATCTCAATACAACATTTTTTGTTTTATGCTTTTTGAAGGCTTTGTTTCGGAAATATCGCCATCCAAAGACATTAAAGAAGGTAGTTGGAGTCAGAAAGTCGTTAAAATCGGGTAAAGTCGCTTTGGATGCGAATTTTTTTGACAAAAACACCTCAAAATAAATTTTTTCTGGCGTTTTTGAAAAGGTGTGCTCATTTTCTACTAAACACTGAAAACCGCATCAATTTTGAAGGCTCGGTTTAGGAGTTATAGCCATTCAAAGGCATTAGGGTAGGTAGTTTCGGGCAGCAAACTAGTAATATCACTTTGGAGCGAATATTTCCTCAACCATAGGATGAAAAAAAATATGGCTTCGATGTGTCAATTGGGTTTGAATAGACCTTTCCATTAACGTATGGCACGATTTGTTTCATGAACTTTGAAAAAAAAGTTCTTTTTTTTTTGAAAAAATGGCAAGGGGTTAGTCCATGGTTTTTTCCGAAATCCATGAAAAATTTTTGTGACAAAATTTTTACATTTTTGGAAAGGTGTACTAATTTCCTATTCAAAACTGAAAGCTGCAACAATTTTGAAAGCTCGGTTCGTTAGATATTCGCATTTTACGGATTGCGTAAGAATTCAGAAAAATTTCATTGGATGCAAATATCTAATGAACTAGACATTGCAGAAGCTTTTGGTTTTTAGAAACAGATAGCTTTTACATAGACAATGAAGAGTTTGAAAACCAAAAGCATTTGCATGGCTTGATGGTGAAAATATACCTATCCAAAGGCATTTTCAGGCTAAATGAAAATAATCGACTATCACTTTGAATGCCGTTATTTCGAAAACTATGAATTAACATAAGCTCTTATTTTCAGTTTTGGAAAGCTCTGGTAAATCTCAATACAACATTTTTTGTTTTATGCTTTTTGAAGGCTTTGTTTCGGAAATATCGCCATCCAAAGACATTAAAGAAGGTAGTTGGAGTCAGAAAGTCGTTAAAATCGGGTAAAGTCGCTTTGGATGCGAATTTTTTTGACAAAAACACCTCAAAATAAATTTTTTCTAGCGTTTTTGAAAAGGTGTGCTCATTTTCTACTAAACACTGAAAACCGCATCAATTTTGAAGGCTCGGTTTAGGAGTTATAGCCATTCAAAGGCATTAGGGTAGGTAGTTTCGGGCAGCAAACTAGTAATATCACTTTGGAGCGAATATTTCCTCAACCATAGGATGAAAAAAAATATGGCTTCGATGTGTCAATTGGGTTTGAATAGACCTTTCCATTAACGTATGGCACGATTTGTTTCATGAACTTTGAAAAAAAAGTTCTTTTTTTTTTGAAAAAATGGCAAGGGGTTAGTCCATGGTTTTTTCCGAAATCCATGAAAAATTTTTGTGACAAAATTTTTACATTTTTGGAAAGGTGTACTAATTTCCTATTCAAAACTGAAAGCTGCAACAATTTTGAAAGCTCGGTTCGTTAGATATTCGCATTTTACGGATTGCGTAAGAATTCAGAAAAATTTCATTGGATGCAAATATCTAATGAACTAGACATTGCAGAAGCTTTTGGTTTTTAGAAACAGATAGCTTTTACATAGACAATGAAGAGTTTGAAAACCAAAAGCATTTGCATGGCTTGATGGTGAAAATATACCTATCCAAAGGCATTTTCAGGCTAAATGAAAATAATCGACTATCACTTTGAATGCCGTTATTTCGAAAACTATGAATTAACATAAGCTCTTATTTTCAGTTTTGGAAAGCTCTGGTAAATCTCAATACAACATTTTTTGTTTTATGCTTTTTGAAGGCTTTGTTTCGGAAATATCGCCATCCAAAGACATTAAAGAAGGTAGTTGGAGTCAGAAAGTCGTTAAAATCGGGTAAAGTCGCTTTGGATGCGAATTTTTTTGACAAAAACACCTCAAAATAAATTTTTTCTAGCGTTTTTGAAAAGGTGTGCTCATTTTCTACTAAACACTGAAAACCGCATCAATTTTGAAGGCTCGGTTTAGGAGTTATAGCCATTCAAAGGCATTAGGGTAGGTAGTTTCGGGCAGCAAACTAGTAATATCACTTTGGAGCGAATATTTCCTCAACCATAGGATGAAAAAAAATATGGCTTCGATGTGTCAATTGGGTTTGAATAGACCTTTCCATTAACGTATGGCACGATTTGTTTCATGAACTTTGAAAAAAAAGTTGTTTTTTTTTTGAAAAAATGGCAAGGGGTTAGTCCATGGTTTTTTCCGAAATCCATGAAAAATTTTTGTGACAAAATTTTTACATTTTTGGAAAGGTGTACTAATTTCCTATTCAAAACTGAAAGCTGCAACAATTTTGAAAGCTCGGTTCGTTAGATATTCGCATTTTACGGATTGCGTAAGAATTCAGAAAAATTTCATTGGATGCAAATATCTAATGAACTAGACATTGCAGAAGCTTTTGGTTTTTAGAAACAGATAGCTTTTACATAGACAATGAAGAGTTTGAAAACCAAAAGCATTTGCATGGCTTGATGGTGAAAATATACCTATCCAAAGGCATTTTCAGGCTAAATGAAAATAATCGACTATCACTTTGAATGCCGTTATTTCGAAAACTATGAATTAACATAAGCTCTTATTTTCAGTTTTGGAAAGCTCTGGTAAATCTCAATACAACATTTTTTGTTTTATGCTTTTTGAAGGCTTTGTTTCGGAAATATCGCCATCCAAAGACATTAAAGAAGGTAGTTGGAGTCAGAAAGTCGTTAAAATCGGGTAAAGTCGCTTTGGATGCGAATTTTTTTGACAAAAACACCTCAAAATAAATTTTTTCTAGCGTTTTTGAAAAGGTGTGCTCATTTTCTACTAAACACTGAAAACCGCATCAATTTTGAAGGCTCGGTTTAGGAGTTATAGCCATTCAAAGGCATTAGGGTAGGTAGTTTCGGGCAGCAAACTAGTAATATCACTTTGGAGCGAATATTTCCTCAACCATAGGATGAAAAAAAATATGGCTTCGATGTGTCAATTGGGTTTGAATAGACCTTTCCATTAACGTATGGCACGATTTGTTTCATGAACTTTGAAAAAAAAGTTGTTTTTTTTTTGAAAAAATGGCAAGGGGTTAGTCCATGGTTTTTTCCGAAATCCATGAAAAATTTTTGTGACAAAATTTTTACATTTTTGGAAAGGTGTACTAATTTCCTATTCAAAACTGAAAGCTGCAACAATTTTGAAAGCTCGGTTCGTTAGATATTCGCATTTTACGGATTGCGTAAGAATTCAGAAAAATTTCATTGGATGCAAATATCTAATGAACTAGACATTGCAGAAGCTTTTGGTTTTTAGAAACAGATAGCTTTTACATAGACAATGAAGAGTTTGAAAACCAAAAGCATTTGCATGGCTTGATGGTGAAAATATACCTATCCAAAGGCATTTTCAGGCTAAATGAAAATAATCGACTATCACTTTGAATGCCGTTATTTCGAAAACTATGAATTAACATAAGCTCTTATTTTCAGTTTTGGAAAGCTCTGGTAAATCTCAATACAACATTTTTTGTTTTATGCTTTTTGAAGGCTTTGTTTCGGAAATATCGCCATCCAAAGACATTAAAGAAGGTAGTTGGAGTCAGAAAGTCGTTAAAATCGGGTAAAGTCGCTTTGGATGCGAATTTTTTTGACAAAAACACCTCAAAATAAATTTTTTCTAGCGTTTTTGAAAAGGTGTGCTCATTTTCTACTAAACACTGAAAACCGCATCAATTTTGAAGGCTCGGTTTAGGAGTTATAGCCATTCAAAGGCATTAGGGTAGGTAGTTTCGGGCAGCAAACTAGTAATATCACTTTGGAGCGAATATTTCCTCAACCATAGGATGAAAAAAAATATGGCTTCGATGTGTCAATTGGGTTTGAATAGACCTTTCCATTAACGTATGGCACGATTTGTTTCATGAACTTTGAAAAAAAAGTTGTTTTTTTTTTGAAAAAATGGCAAGGGGTTAGTCCATGGTTTTTTCCGAAATCCATGAAAAATTTTTGTGACAAAATTTTTACATTTTTGGAAAGGTGTACTAATTTCCTATTCAAAACTGAAAGCTGCAACAATTTTGAAAGCTCGGTTCGTTAGATATTCGCATTTTACGGATTGCGTAAGAATTCAGAAAAATTTCATTGGATGCAAATATCTAATGAACTAGACATTGCAGAAGCTTTTGGTTTTTAGAAACAGATAGCTTTTACATAGACAATGAAGAGTTTGAAAACCAAAAGCATTTGCATGGCTTGATGGTGAAAATATACCTATCCAAAGGCATTTTCAGGCTAAATGAAAATAATCGACTATCACTTTGAATGCCGTTATTTCGAAAACTATGAATTAACATAAGCTCTTATTTTCAGTTTTGGAAAGCTCTGGTAAATCTCAATACAACATTTTTTGTTTTATGCTTTTTGAAGGCTTTGTTTCGGAAATATCGCCATCCAAAGACATTAAAGAAGGTAGTTGGAGTCAGAAAGTCGTTAAAATCGGGTAAAGTCGCTTTGGATGCGAATTTTTTTGACAAAAACACCTCAAAATAAATTTTTTCTGGCGTTTTTGAAAAGGTGTGCTCATTTTCTACTAAACACTGAAAACCGCATCAATTTTGAAGGCTCGGTTTAGGAGTTATAGCCATTCAAAGGCATTAGGGTAGGTAGTTTCGGGCAGCAAACTAGTAATATCACTTTGGAGCGAATATTTCCTCAACCATAGGATGAAAAAAAATATGGCTTCGATGTGTCAATTGGGTTTGAATAGACCTTTCCATTAACGTATGGCACGATTTGTTTCATGAACTTTGAAAAAAAAGTTGTTTTTTTTTTGAAAAAATGGCAAGGGGTTAGTCCATGGTTTTTTCCGAAATCCATGAAAAATTTTTGTGACAAAATTTTTACATTTTTGGAAAGGTGTACTAATTTCCTATTCAAAACTGAAAGCTGCAACAATTTTGAAAGCTCGGTTCGTTAGATATTCGCATTTTACGGATTGCGTAAGAATTCAGAAAAATTTCATTGGATGCAAATATCTAATGAACTAGACATTGCAGAAGCTTTTGGTTTTTAGAAACAGATAGCTTTTACATAGACAATGAAGAGTTTGAAAACCAAAAGCATTTGCATGGCTTGATGGTGAAAATATACCTATCCAAAGGCATTTTCAGGCTAAATGAAAATAATCGACTATCACTTTGAATGCCGTTATTTCGAAAACTATGAATTAACATAAGCTCTTATTTTCAGTTTTGGAAAGCTCTGGTAAATCTCAATACAACATTTTTTGTTTTATGCTTTTTGAAGGCTTTGTTTCGGAAATATCGCCATCCAAAGACATTAAAGAAGGTAGTTGGAGTCAGAAAGTCGTTAAAATCGGGTAAAGTCGCTTTGGATGCGAATTTTTTTGACAAAAACACCTCAAAATAAATTTTTTCTGGCGTTTTTGAAAAGGTGTGCTCATTTTCTACTAAACACTGAAAACCGCATCAATTTTGAAGGCTCGGTTTAGGAGTTATAGCCATTCAAAGGCATTAGGGTAGGTAGTTTCGGGCAGCAAACTAGTAATATCACTTTGGAGCGAATATTTCCTCAACCATAGGATGAAAAAAAATATGGCTTCGATGTGTCAATTGGGTTTGAATAGACCTTTCCATTAACGTATGGCACGATTTGTTTCATGAACTTTGAAAAAAAAGTTGTTTTTTTTTTGAAAAAATGGCAAGGGGTTAGTCCATGGTTTTTTCCGAAATCCATGAAAAATTTTTGTGACAAAATTTTTACATTTTTGGAAAGGTGTACTAATTTCCTATTCAAAACTGAAAGCTGCAACAATTTTGAAAGCTCGGTTCGTTAGATATTCGCATTTTACGGATTGCGTAAGAATTCAGAAAAATTTCATTGGATGCAAATATCTAATGAACTAGACATTGCAGAAGCTTTTGGTTTTTAGAAACAGATAGCTTTTACATAGACAATGAAGAGTTTGAAAACCAAAAGCATTTGCATGGCTTGATGGTGAAAATATACCTATCCAAAGGCATTTTCAGGCTAAATGAAAATAATCGACTATCACTTTGAATGCCGTTATTTCGAAAACTATGAATTAACATAAGCTCTTATTTTCAGTTTTGGAAAGCTCTGGTAAATCTCAATACAACATTTTTTGTTTTATGCTTTTTGAAGGCTTTGTTTCGGAAATATCGCCATCCAAAGACATTAAAGAAGGTAGTTGGAGTCAGAAAGTCGTTAAAATCGGGTAAAGTCGCTTTGGATGCGAATTTTTTTGACAAAAACACCTCAAAATAAATTTTTTCTAGCGTTTTTGAAAAGGTGTGCTCATTTTCTACTAAACACTGAAAACCGCATCAATTTTGAAGGCTCGGTTTAGGAGTTATAGCCATTCAAAGGCATTAGGGTAGGTAGTTTCGGGCAGCAAACTAGTAATATCACTTTGGAGCGAATATTTCCTCAACCATAGGATGAAAAAAAATATGGCTTCGATGTGTCAATTGGGTTTGAATAGACCTTTCCATTAACGTATGGCACGATTTGTTTCATGAACTTTGAAAAAAAAGTTCTTTTTTTTTTGAAAAAATGGCAAGGGGTTAGTCCATGGTTTTTTCCGAAATCCATGAAAAATTTTTGTGACAAAATTTTTACATTTTTGGAAAGGTGTACTAATTTCCTATTCAAAACTGAAAGCTGCAACAATTTTGAAAGCTCGGTTCGTTAGATATTCGCATTTTACGGATTGCGTAAGAATTCAGAAAAATTTCATTGGATGCAAATATCTAATGAACTAGACATTGCAGAAGCTTTTGGTTTTTAGAAACAGATAGCTTTTACATAGACAATGAAGAGTTTGAAAACCAAAAGCATTTGCATGGCTTGATGGTGAAAATATACCTATCCAAAGGCATTTTCAGGCTAAATGAAAATAATCGACTATCACTTTGAATGCCGTTATTTCGAAAACTATGAATTAACATAAGCTCTTATTTTCAGTTTTGGAAAGCTCTGGTAAATCTCAATACAACATTTTTTGTTTTATGCTTTTTGAAGGCTTTGTTTCGGAAATATCGCCATCCAAAGACATTAAAGAAGGTAGTTGGAGTCAGAAAGTCGTTAAAATCGGGTAAAGTCGCTTTGGATGCGAATTTTTTTGACAAAAACACCTCAAAATAAATTTTTTCTAGCGTTTTTGAAAAGGTGTGCTCATTTTCTACTAAACACTGAAAACCGCATCAATTTTGAAGGCTCGGTTTAGGAGTTATAGCCATTCAAAGGCATTAGGGTAGGTAGTTTCGGGCAGCAAACTAGTAATATCACTTTGGAGCGAATATTTCCTCAACCATAGGATGAAAAAAAATATGGCTTCGATGTGTCAATTGGGTTTGAATAGACCTTTCCATTAACGTATGGCACGATTTGTTTCATGAACTTTGAAAAAAAAGTTGTTTTTTTTTTGAAAAAATGGCAAGGGGTTAGTCCATGGTTTTTTCCGAAATCCATGAAAAATTTTTGTGACAAAATTTTTACATTTTTGGAAAGGTGTACTAATTTCCTATTCAAAACTGAAAGCTGCAACAATTTTGAAAGCTCGGTTCGTTAGATATTCGCATTTTACGGATTGCGTAAGAATTCAGAAAAATTTCATTGGATGCAAATATCTAATGAACTAGACATTGCAGAAGCTTTTGGTTTTTAGAAACAGATAGCTTTTACATAGACAATGAAGAGTTTGAAAACCAAAAGCATTTGCATGGCTTGATGGTGAAAATATACCTATCCAAAGGCATTTTCAGGCTAAATGAAAATAATCGACTATCACTTTGAATGCCGTTATTTCGAAAACTATGAATTAACATAAGCTCTTATTTTCAGTTTTGGAAAGCTCTGGTAAATCTCAATACAACATTTTTTGTTTTATGCTTTTTGAAGGCTTTGTTTCGGAAATATCGCCATCCAAAGACATTAAAGAAGGTAGTTGGAGTCAGAAAGTCGTTAAAATCGGGTAAAGTCGCTTTGGATGCGAATTTTTTTGACAAAAACACCTCAAAATAAATTTTTTCTAGCGTTTTTGAAAAGGTGTGCTCATTTTCTACTAAACACTGAAAACCGCATCAATTTTGAAGGCTCGGTTTAGGAGTTATAGCCATTCAAAGGCATTAGGGTAGGTAGTTTCGGGCAGCAAACTAGTAATATCACTTTGGAGCGAATATTTCCTCAACCATAGGATGAAAAAAAATATGGCTTCGATGTGTCAATTGGGTTTGAATAGACCTTTCCATTAACGTATGGCACGATTTGTTTCATGAACTTTGAAAAAAAAGTTGTTTTTTTTTTGAAAAAATGGCAAGGGGTTAGTCCATGGTTTTTTCCGAAATCCATGAAAAATTTTTGTGACAAAATTTTTACATTTTTGGAAAGGTGTACTAATTTCCTATTCAAAACTGAAAGCTGCAACAATTTTGAAAGCTCGGTTCGTTAGATATTCGCATTTTACGGATTGCGTAAGAATTCAGAAAAATTTCATTGGATGCAAATATCTAATGAACTAGACATTGCAGAAGCTTTTGGTTTTTAGAAACAGATAGCTTTTACATAGACAATGAAGAGTTTGAAAACCAAAAGCATTTGCATGGCTTGATGGTGAAAATATACCTATCCAAAGGCATTTTCAGGCTAAATGAAAATAATCGACTATCACTTTGAATGCCGTTATTTCGAAAACTATGAATTAACATAAGCTCTTATTTTCAGTTTTGGAAAGCTCTGGTAAATCTCAATACAACATTTTTTGTTTTATGCTTTTTGAAGGCTTTGTTTCGGAAATATCGCCATCCAAAGACATTAAAGAAGGTAGTTGGAGTCAGAAAGTCGTTAAAATCGGGTAAAGTCGCTTTGGATGCGAATTTTTTTGACAAAAACACCTCAAAATAAATTTTTTCTAGCGTTTTTGAAAAGGTGTGCTCATTTTCTACTAAACACTGAAAACCGCATCAATTTTGAAGGCTCGGTTTAGGAGTTATAGCCATTCAAAGGCATTAGGGTAGGTAGTTTCGGGCAGCAAACTAGTAATATCACTTTGGAGCGAATATTTCCTCAACCATAGGATGAAAAAAAATATGGCTTCGATGTGTCAATTGGGTTTGAATAGACCTTTCCATTAACGTATGGCACGATTTGTTTCATGAACTTTGAAAAAAAAGTTGTTTTTTTTTTGAAAAAATGGCAAGGGGTTAGTCCATGGTTTTTTCCGAAATCCATGAAAAATTTTTGTGACAAAATTTTTACATTTTTGGAAAGGTGTACTAATTTCCTATTCAAAACTGAAAGCTGCAACAATTTTGAAAGCTCGGTTCGTTAGATATTCGCATTTTACGGATTGCGTAAGAATTCAGAAAAATTTCATTGGATGCAAATATCTAATGAACTAGACATTGCAGAAGCTTTTGGTTTTTAGAAACAGATAGCTTTTACATAGACAATGAAGAGTTTGAAAACCAAAAGCATTTGCATGGCTTGATGGTGAAAATATACCTATCCAAAGGCATTTTCAGGCTAAATGAAAATAATCGACTATCACTTTGAATGCCGTTATTTCGAAAACTATGAATTAACATAAGCTCTTATTTTCAGTTTTGGAAAGCTCTGGTAAATCTCAATACAACATTTTTTGTTTTATGCTTTTTGAAGGCTTTGTTTCGGAAATATCGCCATCCAAAGACATTAAAGAAGGTAGTTGGAGTCAGAAAGTCGTTAAAATCGGGTAAAGTCGCTTTGGATGCGAATTTTTTTGACAAAAACACCTCAAAATAAATTTTTTCTAGCGTTTTTGAAAAGGTGTGCTCATTTTCTACTAAACACTGAAAACCGCATCAATTTTGAAGGCTCGGTTTAGGAGTTATAGCCATTCAAAGGCATTAGGGTAGGTAGTTTCGGGCAGCAAACTAGTAATATCACTTTGGAGCGAATATTTCCTCAACCATAGGATGAAAAAAAATATGGCTTCGATGTGTCAATTGGGTTTGAATAGACCTTTCCATTAACGTATGGCACGATTTGTTTCATGAACTTTGAAAAAAAAGTTGTTTTTTTTTTGAAAAAATGGCAAGGGGTTAGTCCATGGTTTTTTCCGAAATCCATGAAAAATTTTTGTGACAAAATTTTTACATTTTTGGAAAGGTGTACTAATTTCCTATTCAAAACTGAAAGCTGCAACAATTTTGAAAGCTCGGTTCGTTAGATATTCGCATTTTACGGATTGCGTAAGAATTCAGAAAAATTTCATTGGATGCAAATATCTAATGAACTAGACATTGCAGAAGCTTTTGGTTTTTAGAAACAGATAGCTTTTACATAGACAATGAAGAGTTTGAAAACCAAAAGCATTTGCATGGCTTGATGGTGAAAATATACCTATCCAAAGGCATTTTCAGGCTAAATGAAAATAATCGACTATCACTTTGAATGCCGTTATTTCGAAAACTATGAATTAACATAAGCTCTTATTTTCAGTTTTGGAAAGCTCTGGTAAATCTCAATACAACATTTTTTGTTTTATGCTTTTTGAAGGCTTTGTTTCGGAAATATCGCCATCCAAAGACATTAAAGAAGGTAGTTGGAGTCAGAAAGTCGTTAAAATCGGGTAAAGTCGCTTTGGATGCGAATTTTTTTGACAAAAACACCTCAAAATAAATTTTTTCTGGCGTTTTTGAAAAGGTGTGCTCATTTTCTACTAAACACTGAAAACCGCATCAATTTTGAAGGCTCGGTTTAGGAGTTATAGCCATTCAAAGGCATTAGGGTAGGTAGTTTCGGGCAGCAAACTAGTAATATCACTTTGGAGCGAATATTTCCTCAACCATAGGATGAAAAAAAATATGGCTTCGATGTGTCAATTGGGTTTGAATAGACCTTTCCATTAACGTATGGCACGATTTGTTTCATGAACTTTGAAAAAAAAGTTGTTTTTTTTTTGAAAAAATGGCAAGGGGTTAGTCCATGGTTTTTTCCGAAATCCATGAAAAATTTTTGTGACAAAATTTTTACATTTTTGGAAAGGTGTACTAATTTCCTATTCAAAACTGAAAGCTGCAACAATTTTGAAAGCTCGGTTCGTTAGATATTCGCATTTTACGGATTGCGTAAGAATTCAGAAAAATTTCATTGGATGCAAATATCTAATGAACTAGACATTGCAGAAGCTTTTGGTTTTTAGAAACAGATAGCTTTTACATAGACAATGAAGAGTTTGAAAACCAAAAGCATTTGCATGGCTTGATGGTGAAAATATACCTATCCAAAGGCATTTTCAGGCTAAATGAAAATAATCGACTATCACTTTGAATGCCGTTATTTCGAAAACTATGAATTAACATAAGCTCTTATTTTCAGTTTTGGAAAGCTCTGGTAAATCTCAATACAACATTTTTTGTTTTATGCTTTTTGAAGGCTTTGTTTCGGAAATATCGCCATCCAAAGACATTAAAGAAGGTAGTTGGAGTCAGAAAGTCGTTAAAATCGGGTAAAGTCGCTTTGGATGCGAATTTTTTTGACAAAAACACCTCAAAATAAATTTTTTCTGGCGTTTTTGAAAAGGTGTGCTCATTTTCTACTAAACACTGAAAACCGCATCAATTTTGAAGGCTCGGTTTAGGAGTTATAGCCATTCAAAGGCATTAGGGTAGGTAGTTTCGGGCAGCAAACTAGTAATATCACTTTGGAGCGAATATTTCCTCAACCATAGGATGAAAAAAAATATGGCTTCGATGTGTCAATTGGGTTTGAATAGACCTTTCCATTAACGTATGGCACGATTTGTTTCATGAACTTTGAAAAAAAAGTTCTTTTTTTTTTGAAAAAATGGCAAGGGGTTAGTCCATGGTTTTTTCCGAAATCCATGAAAAATTTTTGTGACAAAATTTTTACATTTTTGGAAAGGTGTACTAATTTCCTATTCAAAACTGAAAGCTGCAACAATTTTGAAAGTTCGGTTCGTTAGATATTCGCATTTTACGGATTGCGTAAGAATTCAGAAAAATTTCATTGGATGCAAATATCTAATGAACTAGACATTGCAGAAGCTTTTGGTTTTTAGAAACAGATAGCTTTTACATAGACAATGAAGAGTTTGAAAACCAAAAGCATTTGCATGGCTTGATGGTGAAAATATACCTATCCAAAGGCATTTTCAGGCTAAATGAAAATAATCGACTATCACTTTGAATGCCGTTATTTCGAAAACTATGAATTAACATAAGCTCTTATTTTCAGTTTTGGAAAGCTCTGGTAAATCTCAATACAACATTTTTTGTTTTATGCTTTTTGAAGGCTTTGTTTCGGAAATATCGCCATCCAAAGACATTAAAGAAGGTAGTTGGAGTCAGAAAGTCGTTAAAATCGGGTAAAGTCGCTTTGGATGCGAATTTTTTTGACAAAAACACCTCAAAATAAATTTTTTCTAGCGTTTTTGAAAAGGTGTGCTCATTTTCTACTAAACACTGAAAACCGCATCAATTTTGAAGGCTCGGTTTAGGAGTTATAGCCATTCAAAGGCATTAGGGTAGGTAGTTTCGGGCAGCAAACTAGTAATATCACTTTGGAGCGAATATTTCCTCAACCATAGGATGAAAAAAAATATGGCTTCGATGTGTCAATTGGGTTTGAATAGACCTTTCCATTAACGTATGGCACGATTTGTTTCATGAACTTTGAAAAAAAAGTTGTTTTTTTTTTGAAAAAATGGCAAGGGGTTAGTCCATGGTTTTTTCCGAAATCCATGAAAAATTTTTGTGACAAAATTTTTACATTTTTGGAAAGGTGTACTAATTTCCTATTCAAAACTGAAAGCTGCAACAATTTTGAAAGCTCGGTTCGTTAGATATTCGCATTTTACGGATTGCGTAAGAATTCAGAAAAATTTCATTGGATGCAAATATCTAATGAACTAGACATTGCAGAAGCTTTTGGTTTTTAGAAACAGATAGCTTTTACATAGACAATGAAGAGTTTGAAAACCAAAAGCATTTGCATGGCTTGATGGTGAAAATATACCTATCCAAAGGCATTTTCAGGCTAAATGAAAATAATCGACTATCACTTTGAATGCCGTTATTTCGAAAACTATGAATTAACATAAGCTCTTATTTTCAGTTTTGGAAAGCTCTGGTAAATCTCAATACAACATTTTTTGTTTTATGCTTTTTGAAGGCTTTGTTTCGGAAATATCGCCATCCAAAGACATTAAAGAAGGTAGTTGGAGTCAGAAAGTCGTTAAAATCGGGTAAAGTCGCTTTGGATGCGAATTTTTTTGACAAAAACACCTCAAAATAAATTTTTTCTAGCGTTTTTGAAAAGGTGTGCTCATTTTCTACTAAACACTGAAAACCGCATCAATTTTGAAGGCTCGGTTTAGGAGTTATAGCCATTCAAAGGCATTAGGGTAGGTAGTTTCGGGCAGCAAACTAGTAATATCACTTTGGAGCGAATATTTCCTCAACCATAGGATGAAAAAAAATATGGCTTCGATGTGTCAATTGGGTTTGAATAGACCTTTCCATTAACGTATGGCACGATTTGTTTCATGAACTTTGAAAAAAAAGTTGTTTTTTTTTTGAAAAAATGGCAAGGGGTTAGTCCATGGTTTTTTCCGAAATCCATGAAAAATTTTTGTGACAAAATTTTTACATTTTTGGAAAGGTGTACTAATTTCCTATTCAAAACTGAAAGCTGCAACAATTTTGAAAGCTCGGTTCGTTAGATATTCGCATTTTACGGATTGCGTAAGAATTCAGAAAAATTTCATTGGATGCAAATATCTAATGAACTAGACATTGCAGAAGCTTTTGGTTTTTAGAAACAGATAGCTTTTACATAGACAATGAAGAGTTTGAAAACCAAAAGCATTTGCATGGCTTGATGGTGAAAATATACCTATCCAAAGGCATTTTCAGGCTAAATGAAAATAATCGACTATCACTTTGAATGCCGTTATTTCGAAAACTATGAATTAACATAAGCTCTTATTTTCAGTTTTGGAAAGCTCTGGTAAATCTCAATACAACATTTTTTGTTTTATGCTTTTTGAAGGCTTTGTTTCGGAAATATCGCCATCCAAAGACATTAAAGAAGGTAGTTGGAGTCAGAAAGTCGTTAAAATCGGGTAAAGTCGCTTTGGATGCGAATTTTTTTGACAAAAACACCTCAAAATAAATTTTTTCTAGCGTTTTTGAAAAGGTGTGCTCATTTTCTACTAAACACTGAAAACCGCATCAATTTTGAAGGCTCGGTTTAGGAGTTATAGCCATTCAAAGGCATTAGGGTAGGTAGTTTCGGGCAGCAAACTAGTAATATCACTTTGGAGCGAATATTTCCTCAACCATAGGATGAAAAAAAATATGGCTTCGATGTGTCAATTGGGTTTGAATAGACCTTTCCATTAACGTATGGCACGATTTGTTTCATGAACTTTGAAAAAAAAGTTGTTTTTTTTTTGAAAAAATGGCAAGGGGTTAGTCCATGGTTTTTTCCGAAATCCATGAAAAATTTTTGTGACAAAATTTTTACATTTTTGGAAAGGTGTACTAATTTCCTATTCAAAACTGAAAGCTGCAACAATTTTGAAAGCTCGGTTCGTTAGATATTCGCATTTTACGGATTGCGTAAGAATTCAGAAAAATTTCATTGGATGCAAATATCTAATGAACTAGACATTGCAGAAGCTTTTGGTTTTTAGAAACAGATAGCTTTTACATAGACAATGAAGAGTTTGAAAACCAAAAGCATTTGCATGGCTTGATGGTGAAAATATACCTATCCAAAGGCATTTTCAGGCTAAATGAAAATAATCGACTATCACTTTGAATGCCGTTATTTCGAAAACTATGAATTAACATAAGCTCTTATTTTCAGTTTTGGAAAGCTCTGGTAAATCTCAATACAACATTTTTTGTTTTATGCTTTTTGAAGGCTTTGTTTCGGAAATATCGCCATCCAAAGACATTAAAGAAGGTAGTTGGAGTCAGAAAGTCGTTAAAATCGGGTAAAGTCGCTTTGGATGCGAATTTTTTTGACAAAAACACCTCAAAATAAATTTTTTCTAGCGTTTTTGAAAAGGTGTGCTCATTTTCTACTAAACACTGAAAACCGCATCAATTTTGAAGGCTCGGTTTAGGAGTTATAGCCATTCAAAGGCATTAGGGTAGGTAGTTTCGGGCAGCAAACTAGTAATATCACTTTGGAGCGAATATTTCCTCAACCATAGGATGAAAAAAAATATGGCTTCGATGTGTCAATTGGGTTTGAATAGACCTTTCCATTAACGTATGGCACGATTTGTTTCATGAACTTTGAAAAAAAAGTTGTTTTTTTTTTGAAAAAATGGCAAGGGGTTAGTCCATGGTTTTTTCCGAAATCCATGAAAAATTTTTGTGACAAAATTTTTACATTTTTGGAAAGGTGTACTAATTTCCTATTCAAAACTGAAAGCTGCAACAATTTTGAAAGCTCGGTTCGTTAGATATTCGCATTTTACGGATTGCGTAAGAATTCAGAAAAATTTCATTGGATGCAAATATCTAATGAACTAGACATTGCAGAAGCTTTTGGTTTTTAGAAACAGATAGCTTTTACATAGACAATGAAGAGTTTGAAAACCAAAAGCATTTGCATGGCTTGATGGTGAAAATATACCTATCCAAAGGCATTTTCAGGCTAAATGAAAATAATCGACTATCACTTTGAATGCCGTTATTTCGAAAACTATGAATTAACATAAGCTCTTATTTTCAGTTTTGGAAAGCTCTGGTAAATCTCAATACAACATTTTTTGTTTTATGCTTTTTGAAGGCTTTGTTTCGGAAATATCGCCATCCAAAGACATTAAAGAAGGTAGTTGGAGTCAGAAAGTCGTTAAAATCGGGTAAAGTCGCTTTGGATGCGAATTTTTTTGACAAAAACACCTCAAAATAAATTTTTTCTAGCGTTTTTGAAAAGGTGTGCTCATTTTCTACTAAACACTGAAAACCGCATCAATTTTGAAGGCTCGGTTTAGGAGTTATAGCCATTCAAAGGCATTAGGGTAGGTAGTTTCGGGCAGCAAACTAGTAATATCACTTTGGAGCGAATATTTCCTCAACCATAGGATGAAAAAAAATATGGCTTCGATGTGTCAATTGGGTTTGAATAGACCTTTCCATTAACGTATGGCACGATTTGTTTCATGAACTTTGAAAAAAAAGTTGTTTTTTTTTTGAAAAAATGGCAAGGGGTTAGTCCATGGTTTTTTCCGAAATCCATGAAAAATTTTTGTGACAAAATTTTTACATTTTTGGAAAGGTGTACTAATTTCCTATTCAAAACTGAAAGCTGCAACAATTTTGAAAGCTCGGTTCGTTAGATATTCGCATTTTACGGATTGCGTAAGAATTCAGAAAAATTTCATTGGATGCAAATATCTAATGAACTAGACATTGCAGAAGCTTTTGGTTTTTAGAAACAGATAGCTTTTACATAGACAATGAAGAGTTTGAAAACCAAAAGCATTTGCATGGCTTGATGGTGAAAATATACCTATCCAAAGGCATTTTCAGGCTAAATGAAAATAATCGACTATCACTTTGAATGCCGTTATTTCGAAAACTATGAATTAACATAAGCTCTTATTTTCAGTTTTGGAAAGCTCTGGTAAATCTCAATACAACATTTTTTGTTTTATGCTTTTTGAAGGCTTTGTTTCGGAAATATCGCCATCCAAAGACATTAAAGAAGGTAGTTGGAGTCAGAAAGTCGTTAAAATCGGGTAAAGTCGCTTTGGATGCGAATTTTTTTGACAAAAACACCTCAAAATAAATTTTTTCTAGCGTTTTTGAAAAGGTGTGCTCATTTTCTACTAAACACTGAAAACCGCATCAATTTTGAAGGCTCGGTTTAGGAGTTATAGCCATTCAAAGGCATTAGGGTAGGTAGTTTCGGGCAGCAAACTAGTAATATCACTTTGGAGCGAATATTTCCTCAACCATAGGATGAAAAAAAATATGGCTTCGATGTGTCAATTGGGTTTGAATAGACCTTTCCATTAACGTATGGCACGATTTGTTTCATGAACTTTGAAAAAAAAGTTGTTTTTTTTTTGAAAAAATGGCAAGGGGTTAGTCCATGGTTTTTTCCGAAATCCATGAAAAATTTTTGTGACAAAATTTTTACATTTTTGGAAAGGTGTACTAATTTCCTATTCAAAACTGAAAGCTGCAACAATTTTGAAAGCTCGGTTCGTTAGATATTCGCATTTTACGGATTGCGTAAGAATTCAGAAAAATTTCATTGGATGCAAATATCTAATGAACTAGACATTGCAGAAGCTTTTGGTTTTTAGAAACAGATAGCTTTTACATAGACAATGAAGAGTTTGAAAACCAAAAGCATTTGCATGGCTTGATGGTGAAAATATACCTATCCAAAGGCATTTTCAGGCTAAATGAAAATAATCGACTATCACTTTGAATGCCGTTATTTCGAAAACTATGAATTAACATAAGCTCTTATTTTCAGTTTTGGAAAGCTCTGGTAAATCTCAATACAACATTTTTTGTTTTATGCTTTTTGAAGGCTTTGTTTCGGAAATATCGCCATCCAAAGACATTAAAGAAGGTAGTTGGAGTCAGAAAGTCGTTAAAATCGGGTAAAGTCGCTTTGGATGCGAATTTTTTTGACAAAAACACCTCAAAATAAATTTTTTCTGGCGTTTTTGAAAAGGTGTGCTCATTTTCTACTAAACACTGAAAACCGCATCAATTTTGAAGGCTCGGTTTAGGAGTTATAGCCATTCAAAGGCATTAGGGTAGGTAGTTTCGGGCAGCAAACTAGTAATATCACTTTGGAGCGAATATTTCCTCAACCATAGGATGAAAAAAAATATGGCTTCGATGTGTCAATTGGGTTTGAATAGACCTTTCCATTAACGTATGGCACGATTTGTTTCATGAACTTTGAAAAAAAAGTTGTTTTTTTTTTGAAAAAATGGCAAGGGGTTAGTCCATGGTTTTTTCCGAAATCCATGAAAAATTTTTGTGACAAAATTTTTACATTTTTGGAAAGGTGTACTAATTTCCTATTCAAAACTGAAAGCTGCAACAATTTTGAAAGCTCGGTTCGTTAGATATTCGCATTTTACGGATTGCGTAAGAATTCAGAAAAATTTCATTGGATGCAAATATCTAATGAACTAGACATTGCAGAAGCTTTTGGTTTTTAGAAACAGATAGCTTTTACATAGACAATGAAGAGTTTGAAAACCAAAAGCATTTGCATGGCTTGATGGTGAAAATATACCTATCCAAAGGCATTTTCAGGCTAAATGAAAATAATCGACTATCACTTTGAATGCCGTTATTTCGAAAACTATGAATTAACATAAGCTCTTATTTTCAGTTTTGGAAAGCTCTGGTAAATCTCAATACAACATTTTTTGTTTTATGCTTTTTGAAGGCTTTGTTTCGGAAATATCGCCATCCAAAGACATTAAAGAAGGTAGTTGGAGTCAGAAAGTCGTTAAAATCGGGTAAAGTCGCTTTGGATGCGAATTTTTTTGACAAAAACACCTCAAAATAAATTTTTTCTGGCGTTTTTGAAAACGTGTGCTCATTTTCTACTAAACACTGAAAACCGCATCAATTTTGAAGGCTCGGTTTAGGAGTTATAGCCATTCAAAGGCATTAGGGTAGGTAGTTTCGGGCAGCAAACTAGTAATATCACTTTGGAGCGAATATTTCCTCAACCATAGGATGAAAAAAAATATGGCTTCGATGTGTCAATTGGGTTTGAATAGACCTTTCCATTAACGTATGGCACGATTTGTTTCATGAACTTTGAAAAAAAAGTTGTTTTTTTTTTGAAAAAATGGCAAGGGGTTAGTCCATGGTTTTTTCCGAAATCCATGAAAAATTTTTGTGACAAAATTTTTACATTTTTGGAAAGGTGTACTAATTTCCTATTCAAAACTGAAAGCTGCAACAATTTTGAAAGCTCGGTTCGTTAGATATTCGCATTTTACGGATTGCGTAAGAATTCAGAAAAATTTCATTGGATGCAAATATCTAATGAACTAGACATTGCAGAAGCTTTTGGTTTTTAGAAACAGATAGCTTTTACATAGACAATGAAGAGTTTGAAAACCAAAAGCATTTGCATGGCTTGATGGTGAAAATATACCTATCCAAAGGCATTTTCAGGCTAAATGAAAATAATCGACTATCACTTTGAATGCCGTTATTTCGAAAACTATGAATTAACATAAGCTCTTATTTTCAGTTTTGGAAAGCTCTGGTAAATCTCAATACAACATTTTTTGTTTTATGCTTTTTGAAGGCTTTGTTTCGGAAATATCGCCATCCAAAGACATTAAAGAAGGTAGTTGGAGTCAGAAAGTCGTTAAAATCGGGTAAAGTCGCTTTGGATGCGAATTTTTTTGACAAAAACACCTCAAAATAAATTTTTTCTGGCGTTTTTGAAAGGGTGTGCTTATTTTCTACTAAACACTGAAAACCGCATCAATTTTGAAGGCTCGGTTTAGGAGTTATAGCCATTCAAAGGCATTAGGGTAGGTAGTTTCGGGCAGCAAACTAGTAATATCACTTTGGAGCGAATATTTCCTCAACCATAGGATGAAAAAAAATATGGCTTCGATGTGTCAATTGGGTTTGAATAGACCTTTCCATTAACGTATGGCACGATTTGTTTCATGAACTTTGAAAAAAAAGTTGTTTTTTTTTTGAAAAAATGGCAAGGGGTTAGTCCATGGTTTTTTCCGAAATCCATGAAAAATTTTTGTGACAAAATTTTTACATTTTTGGAAAGGTGTACTAATTTCCTATTCAAAACTGAAAGCTGCAACAATTTTGAAAGCTCGGTTCGTTAGATATTCGCATTTTACGGATTGCGTAAGAATTCAGAAAAATTTCATTGGATGCAAATATCTAATGAACTAGACATTGCAGAAGCTTTTGGTTTTTAGAAACAGATAGCTTTTACATAGACAATGAAGAGTTTGAAAACCAAAAGCATTTGCATGGCTTGATGGTGAAAATATACCTATCCAAAGGCATTTTCAGGCTAAATGAAAATAATCGACTATCACTTTGAATGCCGTTATTTCGAAAACTATGAATTAACATAAGCTCTTATTTTCAGTTTTGGAAAGCTCTGGTAAATCTCAATACAACATTTTTTGTTTTATGCTTTTTGAAGGCTTTGTTTCGGAAATATCGCCATCCAAAGACATTAAAGAAGGTAGTTGGAGTCAGAAAGTCGTTAAAATCGGGTAAAGTCGCTTTGGATGCGAATTTTTTTGACAAAAACACCTCAAAATAAATTTTTTCTGGCGTTTTTGAAAACGTGTGCTCATTTTCTACTAAACACTGAAAACCGCATCAATTTTGAAGGCTCGGTTTAGGAGTTATAGCCATTCAAAGGCATTAGGGTAGGTAGTTTCGGGCAGCAAACTAGTAATATCACTTTGGAGCGAATATTTCCTCAACCATAGGATGAAAAAAAATATGGCTTCGATGTGTCAATTGGGTTTGAATAGACCTTTCCATTAACGTATGGCACGATTTGTTTCATGAACTTTGAAAAAAAAGTTGTTTTTTTTTTGAAAAAATGGCAAGGGGTTAGTCCATGGTTTTTTCCGAAATCCATGAAAAATTTTTGTGACAAAATTTTTACATTTTTGGAAAGGTGTACTAATTTCCTATTCAAAACTGAAAGCTGCAACAATTTTGAAAGCTCGGTTCGTTAGATATTCGCATTTTACGGATTGCGTAAGAATTCAGAAAAATTTCATTGGATGCAAATATCTAATGAACTAGACATTGCAGAAGCTTTTGGTTTTTAGAAACAGATAGCTTTTACATAGACAATGAAGAGTTTGAAAACCAAAAGCATTTGCATGGCTTGATGGTGAAAATATACCTATCCAAAGGCATTTTCAGGCTAAATGAAAATAATCGACTATCACTTTGAATGCCGTTATTTCGAAAACTATGAATTAACATAAGCTCTTATTTTCAGTTTTGGAAAGCTCTGGTAAATCTCAATACAACATTTTTTGTTTTATGCTTTTTGAAGGCTTTGTTTCGGAAATATCGCCATCCAAAGACATTAAAGAAGGTAGTTGGAGTCAGAAAGTCGTTAAAATCGGGTAAAGTCGCTTTGGATGCGAATTTTTTTGACAAAAACACCTCAAAATAAATTTTTTCTAGCGTTTTTGAAAAGGTGTGCTCATTTTCTACTAAACACTGAAAACCGCATCAATTTTGAAGGCTCGGTTTAGGAGTTATAGCCATTCAAAGGCATTAGGGTAGGTAGTTTCGGGCAGCAAACTAGTAATATCACTTTGGAGCGAATATTTCCTCAACCATAGGATGAAAAAAAATATGGCTTCGATGTGTCAATTGGGTTTGAATAGACCTTTCCATTAACGTATGGCACGATTTGTTTCATGAACTTTGAAAAAAAAGTTGTTTTTTTTTTGAAAAAATGGCAAGGGGTTAGTCCATGGTTTTTTCCGAAATCCATGAAAAATT
The DNA here is from genome assembly GCA_946251815.1 of Dasysyrphus albostriatus. Taxonomy (NCBI): domain Eukaryota; kingdom Metazoa; phylum Arthropoda; class Insecta; order Diptera; family Syrphidae; genus Dasysyrphus; species Dasysyrphus albostriatus. Next base: position 189,908,301 of record OX276335.1, on the reverse strand, counting down.
TTTGTGACAAAATTTTTACATTTTTGGAAAGGTGTACTAATTTCCTATTCAAAACTGAAAGCTGCAACAATTTTGAAAGCTCGGTTCGTTAGATATTCGCATTTTACGGATTGCGTAAGAATTCAGAAAAATTTCATTGGATGCAAATATCTAATGAACTAGACATTGCAGAAGCTTTTGGTTTTTAGAAACAGATAGCTTTTACATAGACAATGAAGAGTTTGAAAACCAAAAGCATTTGCATGGCTTGATGGTGAAAATATACCTATCCAAAGGCATTTTCAGGCTAAATGAAAATAATCGACTATCACTTTGAATGCCGTTATTTCGAAAACTATGAATTAACATAAGCTCTTATTTTCAGTTTTGGAAAGCTCTGGTAAATCTCAATACAACATTTTTTGTTTTATGCTTTTTGAAGGCTTTGTTTCGGAAATATCGCCATCCAAAGACATTAAAGAAGGTAGTTGGAGTCAGAAAGTCGTTAAAATCGGGTAAAGTCGCTTTGGATGCGAATTTTTTTGACAAAAACACCTCAAAATAAATTTTTTCTGGCGTTTTTGAAAACGTGTGCTCATTTTCTACTAAACACTGAAAACCGCATCAATTTTGAAGGCTCGGTTTAGGAGTTATAGCCATTCAAAGGCATTAGGGTAGGTAGTTTCGGGCAGCAAACTAGTAATATCACTTTGGAGCGAATATTTCCTCAACCATAGGATGAAAAAAAATATGGCTTCGATGTGTCAATTGGGTTTGAATAGACCTTTCCATTAACGTATGGCACGATTTGTTTCATGAACTTTGAAAAAAAAGTTGTTTTTTTTTTGAAAAAATGGCAAGGGGTTAGTCCATGGTTTTTTCCGAAATCCATGAAAAATTTTTGTGACAAAATTTTTACATTTTTGGAAAGGTGTACTAATTTCCTATTCAAAACTGAAAGCTGCAACAATTTTGAAAGCTCGGTTCGTTAGATATTCGCATTTTACGGATTGCGTAAGAATTCAGAAAAATTTCATTGGATGCAAATATCTAATGAACTAGACATTGCAGAAGCTTTTGGTTTTTAGAAACAGATAGCTTTTACATAGACAATGAAGAGTTTGAAAACCAAAAGCATTTGCATGGCTTGATGGTGAAAATATACCTATCCAAAGGCATTTTCAGGCTAAATGAAAATAATCGACTATCACTTTGAATGCCGTTATTTCGAAAACTATGAATTAACATAAGCTCTTATTTTCAGTTTTGGAAAGCTCTGGTAAATCTCAATACAACATTTTTTGTTTTATGCTTTTTGAAGGCTTTGTTTCGGAAATATCGCCATCCAAAGACATTAAAGAAGGTAGTTGGAGTCAGAAAGTCGTTAAAATCGGGTAAAGTCGCTTTGGATGCGAATTTTTTTGACAAAAACACCTCAAAATAAATTTTTTCTGGCGTTTTTGAAAAGGTGTGCTCATTTTCTACTAAACACTGAAAACCGCATCAATTTTGAAGGCTCGGTTTAGGAGTTATAGCCATTCAAAGGCATTAGGGTAGGTAGTTTCGGGCAGCAAACTAGTAATATCACTTTGGAGCGAATATTTCCTCAACCATAGGATGAAAAAAAATATGGCTTCGATGTGTCAATTGGGTTTGAATAGACCTTTCCATTAACGTATGGCACGATTTGTTTCATGAACTTTGAAAAAAAAGTTCTTTTTTTTTTGAAAAAATGGCAAGGGGTTAGTCCATGGTTTTTTCCGAAATCCATGAAAAATTTTTGTGACAAAATTTTTACATTTTTGGAAAGGTGTACTAATTTCCTATTCAAAACTGAAAGCTGCAACAATTTTGAAAGCTCGGTTCGTTAGATATTCGCATTTTACGGATTGCGTAAGAATTCAGAAAAATTTCATTGGATGCAAATATCTAATGAACTAGACATTGCAGAAGCTTTTGGTTTTTAGAAACAGATAGCTTTTACATAGACAATGAAGAGTTTGAAAACCAAAAGCATTTGCATGGCTTGATGGTGAAAATATACCTATCCAAAGGCATTTTCAGGCTAAATGAAAATAATCGACTATCACTTTGAATGCCGTTATTTCGAAAACTATGAATTAACATAAGCTCTTATTTTCAGTTTTGGAAAGCTCTGGTAAATCTCAAAACAACATTTTTTGTTTTATGCTTTTTGAAGGCTTTGTTTCGGAAATATCGCCATCCAAAGACATTAAAGAAGGTAGTTGGAGTCAGAAAGTCGTTAAAATCGGGTAAAGTCGCTTTGGATGCGAATTTTTTTGACAAAAACACCTCAAAATAAATTTTTTCTGGCGTTTTTGAAAAGGTGTGCTCATTTTCTACTAAACACTGAAAACCGCATCAATTTTGAAGGCTCGGTTTAGGAGTTATAGCCATTCAAAGGCATTAGGGTAGGTAGTTTCGGGCAGCAAACTAGTAATATCACTTTGGAGCGAATATTTCCTCAACCATAGGATGAAAAAAAATATGGCTTCGATGTGTCAATTGGGTTTGAATAGACCTTTCCATTAACGTATGGCACGATTTGTTTCATGAACTTTGAAAAAAAAGTTGTTTTTTTTTTGAAAAAATGGCAAGGGTAGTCCATGGTTTTTTCCGAAATCCATGAAAAATTTTTGTGACAAAATTTTTACATTTTTGGAAAGGTGTACTAATTTCCTATTCAAAACTGAAAGCTGCAACAATTTTGAAAGCTCGGTTCGTTAGATATTCGCATTTTACGGATTGCGTAAGAATTCAGAAAAATTTCATTGGATGCAAATATCTAATGAACTAGACATTGCAGAAGCTTTTGGTTTTTAGAAACAGATAGCTTTTACATAGACAATGAAGAGTTTGAAAACCAAAAGCATTTGCATGGCTTGATGGTGAAAATATACCTATCCAAAGGCATTTTCAGGCTAAATGAAAATAATCGACTATCACTTTGAATGCCGTTATTTCGAAAACTATGAATTAACATAAGCTCTTATTTTCAGTTTTGGAAAGCTCTGGTAAATCTCAATACAACATTTTTTGTTTTATGCTTTTTGAAGGCTTTGTTTCGGAAATATCGCCATCCAAAGACATTAAAGAAGGTAGTTGGAGTCAGAAAGTCGTTAAAATCGGGTAAAGTCGCTTTGGATGCGAATTTTTTTGACAAAAACACCTCAAAATAAATTTTTTCTGGCGTTTTTGAAAAGGTGTGCTCATTTTCTACTAAACACTGAAAACCGCATCAATTTTGAAGGCTCGGTTTAGGAGTTATAGCCATTCAAAGGCATTAGGGTAGGTAGTTTCGGGCAGCAAACTAGTAATATCACTTTGGAGCGAATATTTCCTCAACCATAGGATGAAAAAAAATATGGCTTCGATGTGTCAATTGGGTTTGAATAGACCTTTCCATTAACGTATGGCACGATTTGTTTCATGAACTTTGAAAAAAAAGTTGTTTTTTTTTTGAAAAAATGGCAAGGGTAGTCCATGGTTTTTTCCGAAATCCATGAAAAATTTTTGTGACAAAATTTTTACATTTTTGGAAAGGTGTACTAATTTCCTATTCAAAACTGAAAGCTGCAACAATTTTGAAAGCTCGGTTCGTTAGATATTCGCATTTTACGGATTGCGTAAGAATTCAGAAAAATTTCATTGGATGCAAATATCTAATGAACTAGACATTGCAGAAGCTTTTGGTTTTTAGAAACAGATAGCTTTTACATAGACAATGAAGAGTTTGAAAACCAAAAGCATTTGCATGGCTTGATGGTGAAAATATACCTATCCAAAGGCATTTTCAGGCTAAATGAAAATAATCGACTATCACTTTGAATGCCGTTATTTCGAAAACTATGAATTAACATAAGCTCTTATTTTCAGTTTTGGAAAGCTCTGGTAAATCTCAATACAACATTTTTTGTTTTATGCTTTTTGAAGGCTTTGTTTCGGAAATATCGCCATCCAAAGACATTAAAGAAGGTAGTTGGAGTCAGAAAGTCGTTAAAATCGGGTAAAGTCGCTTTGGATGCGAATTTTTTTGACAAAAACACCTCAAAATAAATTTTTTCTGGCGTTTTTGAAAAGGTGTGCTCATTTTCTACTAAACACTGAAAACCGCATCAATTTTGAAGGCTCGGTTTAGGAGTTATAGCCATTCAAAGGCATTAGGGTAGGTAGTTTCGGGCAGCAAACTAGTAATATCACTTTGGAGCGAATATTTCCTCAACCATAGGATGAAAAAAAATATGGCTTCGATGTGTCAATTGGGTTTGAATAGACCTTTCCATTAACGTATGGCACGATTTGTTTCATGAACTTTGAAAAAAAAGTTGTTTTTTTTTTGAAAAAATGGCAAGGGTAGTCCATGGTTTTTTCCGAAATCCATGAAAAATTTTTGTGACAAAATTTTTACATTTTTGGAAAGGTGTACTAATTTCCTATTCAAAACTGAAAGCTGCAACAATTTTGAAAGCTCGGTTCGTTAGATATTCGCATTTTACGGATTGCGTAAGAATTCAGAAAAATTTCATTGGATGCAAATATCTAATGAACTAGACATTGCAGAAGCTTTTGGTTTTTAGAAACAGATAGCTTTTACATAGACAATGAAGAGTTTGAAAACCAAAAGCATTTGCATGGCTTGATGGTGAAAATATACCTATCCAAAGGCATTTTCAGGCTAAATGAAAATAATCGACTATCACTTTGAATGCCGTTATTTCGAAAACTATGAATTAACATAAGCTCTTATTTTCAGTTTTGGAAAGCTCTGGTAAATCTCAATACAACATTTTTTGTTTTATGCTTTTTGAAGGCTTTGTTTCGGAAATATCGCCATCCAAAGACATTAAAGAAGGTAGTTGGAGTCAGAAAGTCGTTAAAATCGGGTAAAGTCGCTTTGGATGCGAATTTTTTTGACAAAAACACCTCAAAATAAATTTTTTCTGGCGTTTTTGAAAAGGTGTGCTCATTTTCTACTAAACACTGAAAACCGCATCAATTTTGAAGGCTCGGTTTAGGAGTTATAGCCATTCAAAGGCATTAGGGTAGGTAGTTTCGGGCAGCAAACTAGTAATATCACTTTGGAGCGAATATTTCCTCAACCATAGGATGAAAAAAAATATGGCTTCGATGTGTCAATTGGGTTTGAATAGACCTTTCCATTAACGTATGGCACGATTTGTTTCATGAACTTTGAAAAAAAAGTTCTTTTTTTTTTGAAAAAATGGCAAGGGGTTAGTCCATGGTTTTTTCCGAAATCCATGAAAAATTTTTGTGACAAAATTTTTACATTTTTGGAAAGGTGTACTAATTTCCTATTCAAAACTGAAAGCTGCAACAATTTTGAAAGCTCGGTTCGTTAGATATTCGCATTTTACGGATTGCGTAAGAATTCAGAAAAATTTCATTGGATGCAAATATCTAATGAACTAGACATTGCAGAAGCTTTTGGTTTTTAGAAACAGATAGCTTTTACATAGACAATGAAGAGTTTGAAAACCAAAAGCATTTGCATGGCTTGATGGTGAAAATATACCTATCCAAAGGCATTTTCAGGCTAAATGAAAATAATCGACTATCACTTTGAATGCCGTTATTTCGAAAACTATGAATTAACATAAGCTCTTATTTTCAGTTTTGGAAAGCTCTGGTAAATCTCAATACAACATTTTTTGTTTTATGCTTTTTGAAGGCTTTGTTTCGGAAATATCGCCATCCAAAGACATTAAAGAAGGTAGTTGGAGTCAGAAAGTCGTTAAAATCGGGTAAAGTCGCTTTGGATGCGAATTTTTTTGACAAAAACACCTCAAAATAAATTTTTTCTGGCGTTTTTGAAAAGGTGTGCTCATTTTCTACTAAACACTGAAAACCGCATCAATTTTGAAGGCTCGGTTTAGGAGTTATAGCCATTCAAAGGCATTAGGGTAGGTAGTTTCGGGCAGCAAACTAGTAATATCACTTTGGAGCGAATATTTCCTCAACCATAGGATGAAAAAAAATATGGCTTCGATGTGTCAATTGGGTTTGAATAGACCTTTCCATTAACGTATGGCACGATTTGTTTCATGAACTTTGAAAAAAAAGTTCTTTTTTTTTTGAAAAAATGGCAAGGGGTTAGTCCATGGTTTTTTCCGAAATCCATGAAAAATTTTTGTGACAAAATTTTTACATTTTTGGAAAGGTGTACTAATTTCCTATTCAAAACTGAAAGCTGCAACAATTTTGAAAGCTCGGTTCGTTAGATATTCGCATTTTACGGATTGCGTAAGAATTCAGAAAAATTTCATTGGATGCAAATATCTAATGAACTAGACATTGCAGAAGCTTTTGGTTTTTAGAAACAGATAGCTTTTACATAGACAATGAAGAGTTTGAAAACCAAAAGCATTTGCATGGCTTGATGGTGAAAATATACCTATCCAAAGGCATTTTCAGGCTAAATGAAAATAATCGACTATCACTTTGAATGCCGTTATTTCGAAAACTATGAATTAACATAAGCTCTTATTTTCAGTTTTGGAAAGCTCTGGTAAATCTCAAAACAACATTTTTTGTTTTATGCTTTTTGAAGGCTTTGTTTCGGAAATATCGCCATCCAAAGACATTAAAGAAGGTAGTTGGAGTCAGAAAGTCGTTAAAATCGGGTAAAGTCGCTTTGGATGCGAATTTTTTTGACAAAAACACCTCAAAATAAATTTTTTCTGGCGTTTTTGAAAAGGTGTGCTCATTTTCTACTAAACACTGAAAACCGCATCAATTTTGAAGGCTCGGTTTAGGAGTTATAGCCATTCAAAGGCATTAGGGTAGGTAGTTTCGGGCAGCAAACTAGTAATATCACTTTGGAGCGAATATTTCCTCAACCATAGGATGAAAAAAAATATGGCTTCGATGTGTCAATTGGGTTTGAATAGACCTTTCCATTAACGTATGGCACGATTTGTTTCATGAACTTTGAAAAAAAAGTTGTTTTTTTTTTGAAAAAATGGCAAGGGTAGTCCATGGTTTTTTCCGAAATCCATGAAAAATTTTTGTGACAAAATTTTTACATTTTTGGAAAGGTGTACTAATTTCCTATTCAAAACTGAAAGCTGCAACAATTTTGAAAGCTCGGTTCGTTAGATATTCGCATTTTACGGATTGCGTAAGAATTCAGAAAAATTTCATTGGATGCAAATATCTAATGAACTAGACATTGCAGAAGCTTTTGGTTTTTAGAAACAGATAGCTTTTACATAGACAATGAAGAGTTTGAAAACCAAAAGCATTTGCATGGCTTGATGGTGAAAATATACCTATCCAAAGGCATTTTCAGGCTAAATGAAAATAATCGACTATCACTTTGAATGCCGTTATTTCGAAAACTATGAATTAACATAAGCTCTTATTTTCAGTTTTGGAAAGCTCTGGTAAATCTCAATACAACATTTTTTGTTTTATGCTTTTTGAAGGCTTTGTTTCGGAAATATCGCCATCCAAAGACATTAAAGAAGGTAGTTGGAGTCAGAAAGTCGTTAAAATCGGGTAAAGTCGCTTTGGATGCGAATTTTTTTGACAAAAACACCTCAAAATAAATTTTTTCTGGCGTTTTTGAAAACGTGTGCTCATTTTCTACTAAACACTGAAAACCGCATCAATTTTGAAGGCTCGGTTTAGGAGTTATAGCCATTCAAAGGCATTAGGGTAGGTAGTTTCGGGCAGCAAACTAGTAATATCACTTTGGAGCGAATATTTCCTCAACCATAGGATGAAAAAAAATATGGCTTCGATGTGTCAATTGGGTTTGAATAGACCTTTCCATTAACGTATGGCACGATTTGTTTCATGAACTTTGAAAAAAAAGTTGTTTTTTTTTTGAAAAAATGGCAAGGGTAGTCCATGGTTTTTTCCGAAATCCATGAAAAATTTTTGTGACAAAATTTTTACATTTTTGGAAAGGTGTACTAATTTCCTATTCAAAACTGAAAGCTGCAACAATTTTGAAAGCTCGGTTCGTTAGATATTCGCATTTTACGGATTGCGTAAGAATTCAGAAAAATTTCATTGGATGCAAATATCTAATGAACTAGACATTGCAGAAGCTTTTGGTTTTTAGAAACAGATAGCTTTTACATAGACAATGAAGAGTTTGAAAACCAAAAGCATTTGCATGGCTTGATGGTGAAAATATACCTATCCAAAGGCATTTTCAGGCTAAATGAAAATAATCGACTATCACTTTGAATGCCGTTATTTCGAAAACTATGAATTAACATAAGCTCTTATTTTCAGTTTTGGAAAGCTCTGGTAAATCTCAATACAACATTTTTTGTTTTATGCTTTTTGAAGGCTTTGTTTCGGAAATATCGCCATCCAAAGACATTAAAGAAGGTAGTTGGAGTCAGAAAGTCGTTAAAATCGGGTAAAGTCGCTTTGGATGCGAATTTTTTTGACAAAAACACCTCAAAATAAATTTTTTCTGGCGTTTTTGAAAACGTGTGCTCATTTTCTACTAAACACTGAAAACCGCATCAATTTTGAAGGCTCGGTTTAGGAGTTATAGCCATTCAAAGGCATTAGGGTAGGTAGTTTCGGGCAGCAAACTAGTAATATCACTTTGGAGCGAATATTTCCTCAACCATAGGATGAAAAAAAATATGGCTTCGATGTGTCAATTGGGTTTGAATAGACCTTTCCATTAACGTATGGCACGATTTGTTTCATGAACTTTGAAAAAAAAGTTGTTTTTTTTTTGAAAAAATGGCAAGGGTAGTCCATGGTTTTTTCCGAAATCCATGAAAAATTTTTGTGACAAAATTTTTACATTTTTGGAAAGGTGTACTAATTTCCTATTCAAAACTGAAAGCTGCAACAATTTTGAAAGCTCGGTTCGTTAGATATTCGCATTTTACGGATTGCGTAAGAATTCAGAAAAATTTCATTGGATGCAAATATCTAATGAACTAGACATTGCAGAAGCTTTTGGTTTTTAGAAACAGATAGCTTTTACATAGACAATGAAGAGTTTGAAAACCAAAAGCATTTGCATGGCTTGATGGTGAAAATATACCTATCCAAAGGCATTTTCAGGCTAAATGAAAATAATCGACTATCACTTTGAATGCCGTTATTTCGAAAACTATGAATTAACATAAGCTCTTATTTTCAGTTTTGGAAAGCTCTGGTAAATCTCAATACAACATTTTTTGTTTTATGCTTTTTGAAGGCTTTGTTTCGGAAATATCGCCATCCAAAGACATTAAAGAAGGTAGTTGGAGTCAGAAAGTCGTTAAAATCGGGTAAAGTCGCTTTGGATGCGAATTTTTTTGACAAAAACACCTCAAAATAAATTTTTTCTGGCGTTTTTGAAAAGGTGTGCTCATTTTCTACTAAACACTGAAAACCGCATCAATTTTGAAGGCTCGGTTTAGGAGTTATAGCCATTCAAAGGCATTAGGGTAGGTAGTTTCGGGCAGCAAACTAGTAATATCACTTTGGAGCGAATATTTCCTCAACCATAGGATGAAAAAAAATATGGCTTCGATGTGTCAATTGGGTTTGAATAGACCTTTCCATTAACGTATGGCACGATTTGTTTCATGAACTTTGAAAAAAAAGTTCTTTTTTTTTTGAAAAAATGGCAAGGGGTTGTTAGTCCATGGTTTTTTCCGAAATCCATGAAAAATTTTTGTGACAAAATTTTTACATTTTTGGAAAGGTGTACTAATTTCCTATTCAAAACTGAAAGCTGCAACAATTTTGAAAGCTCGGTTCGTTAGATATTCGCATTTTACGGATTGCGTAAGAATTCAGAAAAATTTCATTGGATGCAAATATCTAATGAACTAGACATTGCAGAAGCTTTTGGTTTTTAGAAACAGATAGCTTTTACATAGACAATGAAGAGTTTGAAAACCAAAAGCATTTGCATGGCTTGATGGTGAAAATATACCTATCCAAAGGCATTTTCAGGCTAAATGAAAATAATCGACTATCACTTTGAATGCCGTTATTTCGAAAACTATGAATTAACATAAGCTCTTATTTTCAGTTTTGGAAAGCTCTGGTAAATCTCAATACAACATTTTTTGTTTTATGCTTTTTGAAGGCTTTGTTTCGGAAATATCGCCATCCAAAGACATTAAAGAAGGTAGTTGGAGTCAGAAAGTCGTTAAAATCGGGTAAAGTCGCTTTGGATGCGAATTTTTTTGACAAAAACACCTCAAAATAAATTTTTTCTGGCGTTTTTGAAAAGGTGTGCTCATTTTCTACTAAACACTGAAAACCGCATCAATTTTGAAGGCTCGGTTTAGGAGTTATAGCCATTCAAAGGCATTAGGGTAGGTAGTTTCGGGCAGCAAACTAGTAATATCACTTTGGAGCGAATATTTCCTCAACCATAGGATGAAAAAAAATATGGCTTCGATGTGTCAATTGGGTTTGAATAGACCTTTCCATTAACGTATGGCACGATTTGTTTCATGAACTTTGAAAAAAAAGTTCTTTTTTTTTTGAAAAAATGGCAAGGGGTTAGTCCATGGTTTTTTCCGAAATCCATGAAAAATTTTTGTGACAAAATTTTTACATTTTTGGAAAGGTGTACTAATTTCCTATTCAAAACTGAAAGCTGCAACAATTTTGAAAGCTCGGTTCGTTAGATATTCGCATTTTACGGATTGCGTAAGAATTCAGAAAAATTTCATTGGATGCAAATATCTAATGAACTAGACATTGCAGAAGCTTTTGGTTTTTAGAAACAGATAGCTTTTACATAGACAATGAAGAGTTTGAAAACCAAAAGCATTTGCATGGCTTGATGGTGAAAATATACCTATCCAAAGGCATTTTCAGGCTAAATGAAAATAATCGACTATCACTTTGAATGCCGTTATTTCGAAAACTATGAATTAACATAAGCTCTTATTTTCAGTTTTGGAAAGCTCTGGTAAATCTCAATACAACATTTTTTGTTTTATGCTTTTTGAAGGCTTTGTTTCGGAAATATCGCCATCCAAAGACATTAAAGAAGGTAGTTGGAGTCAGAAAGTCGTTAAAATCGGGTAAAGTCGCTTTGGATGCGAATTTTTTTGACAAAAACACCTCAAAATAAATTTTTTCTGGCGTTTTTGAAAAGGTGTGCTCATTTTCTACTAAACACTGAAAACCGCATCAATTTTGAAGGCTCGGTTTAGGAGTTATAGCCATTCAAAGGCATTAGGGTAGGTAGTTTCGGGCAGCAAACTAGTAATATCACTTTGGAGCGAATATTTCCTCAACCATAGGATGAAAAAAAATATGGCTTCGATGTGTCAATTGGGTTTGAATAGACCTTTCCATTAACGTATGGCACGATTTGTTTCATGAACTTTGAAAAAAAAGTTCTTTTTTTTTTGAAAAAATGGCAAGGGGTTAGTCCATGGTTTTTTCCGAAATCCATGAAAAATTTTTGTGACAAAATTTTTACATTTTTGGAAAGGTGTACTAATTTCCTATTCAAAACTGAAAGCTGCAACAATTTTGAAAGCTCGGTTCGTTAGATATTCGCATTTTACGGATTGCGTAAGAATTCAGAAAAATTTCATTGGATGCAAATATCTAATGAACTAGACATTGCAGAAGCTTTTGGTTTTTAGAAACAGATAGCTTTTACATAGACAATGAAGAGTTTGAAAACCAAAAGCATTTGCATGGCTTGATGGTGAAAATATACCTATCCAAAGGCATTTTCAGGCTAAATGAAAATAATCGACTATCACTTTGAATGCCGTTATTTCGAAAACTATGAATTAACATAAGCTCTTATTTTCAGTTTTGGAAAGCTCTGGTAAATCTCAATACAACATTTTTTGTTTTATGCTTTTTGAAGGCTTTGTTTCGGAAATATCGCCATCCAAAGACATTAAAGAAGGTAGTTGGAGTCAGAAAGTCGTTAAAATCGGGTAAAGTCGCTTTGGATGCGAATTTTTTTGACAAAAACACCTCAAAATAAATTTTTTCTGGCGTTTTTGAAAAGGTGTGCTCATTTTCTACTAAACACTGAAAACCGCATCAATTTTGAAGGCTCGGTTTAGGAGTTATAGCCATTCAAAGGCATTAGGGTAGGTAGTTTCGGGCAGCAAACTAGTAATATCACTTTGGAGCGAATATTTCCTCAACCATAGGATGAAAAAAAATATGGCTTCGATGTGTCAATTGGGTTTGAATAGACCTTTCCATTAACGTATGGCACGATTTGTTTCATGAACTTTGAAAAAAAAGTTCTTTTTTTTTTGAAAAAATGGCAAGGGGTTAGTCCATGGTTTTTTCCGAAATCCATGAAAAATTTTTGTGACAAAATTTTTACATTTTTGGAAAGGTGTACTAATTTCCTATTCAAAACTGAAAGCTGCAACAATTTTGAAAGCTCGGTTCGTTAGATATTCGCATTTTACGGATTGCGTAAGAATTCAGAAAAATTTCATTGGATGCAAATATCTAATGAACTAGACATTGCAGAAGCTTTTGGTTTTTAGAAACAGATAGCTTTTACATAGACAATGAAGAGTTTGAAAACCAAAAGCATTTGCATGGCTTGATGGTGAAAATATACCTATCCAAAGGCATTTTCAGGCTAAATGAAAATAATCGACTATCACTTTGAATGCCGTTATTTCGAAAACTATGAATTAACATAAGCTCTTATTTTCAGTTTTGGAAAGCTCTGGTAAATCTCAATACAACATTTTTTGTTTTATGCTTTTTGAAGGCTTTGTTTCGGAAATATCGCCATCCAAAGACATTAAAGAAGGTAGTTGGAGTCAGAAAGTCGTTAAAATCGGGTAAAGTCGCTTTGGATGCGAATTTTTTTGACAAAAACACCTCAAAATAAATTTTTTCTGGCGTTTTTGAAAAGGTGTGCTCATTTTCTACTAAACACTGAAAACCGCATCAATTTTGAAGGCTCGGTTTAGGAGTTATAGCCATTCAAAGGCATTAGGGTAGGTAGTTTCGGGCAGCAAACTAGTAATATCACTTTGGAGCGAATATTTCCTCAACCATAGGATGAAAAAAAATATGGCTTCGATGTGTCAATTGGGTTTGAATAGACCTTTCCATTAACGTATGGCACGATTTGTTTCATGAACTTTGAAAAAAAAGTTCTTTTTTTTTTGAAAAAATGGCAAGGGGTTATCATCAATTTTGAAGGCTCGGTTTAGGAGTTATAGCCATTCAAAGGCATTAGGGTAGGTAGTTTCGGGCAGCAAACTAGTAATATCACTTTGGAGCGAATATTTCCTCAACCATAGGATGAAAAAAAATATGGCTTCGATGTGTCAATTGGGTTTGAATAGACCTTTCCATTAACGTATGGCACGATTTGTTTCATGAACTTTGAAAAAAAAGTCCATGGTTTTTTCCGAAATCCATGAAAAATTTTTGTGACAAAATTTTTACATTTTTGGAAAGGTGTACTAATTTCCTATTCAAAACTGAAAGCTGCAACAATTTTGAAAGCTCGGTTCGTTAGATATTCGCATTTTACGGATTGCGTAAGAATTCAGAAAAATTTCATTGGATGCAAATATCTAATGAACTAGACATTGCAGAAGCTTTTGGTTTTTAGAAACAGATAGCTTTTACATAGACAATGAAGAGTTTGAAAACCAAAAGCATTTGCATGGCTTGATGGTGAAAATATACCTATCCAAAGGCATTTTCAGGCTAAATGAAAATAATCGACTATCACTTTGAATGCCGTTATTTCGAAAACTATGAATTAACATAAGCTCTTATTTTCAGTTTTGGAAAGCTCTGGTAAATCTCAATACAACATTTTTTGTTTTATGCTTTTTGAAGGCTTTGTTTCGGAAATATCGCCATCCAAAGACATTAAAGAAGGTAGTTGGAGTCAGAAAGTCGTTAAAATCGGGTAAAGTCGCTTTGGATGCGAATTTTTTTGACAAAAACACCTCAAAATAAATTTTTTCTGGCGTTTTTGAAAAGGTGTGCTCATTTTCTACTAAACACTGAAAACCGCATCAATTTTGAAGGCTCGGTTTAGGAGTTATAGCCATTCAAAGGCATTAGGGTAGGTAGTTTCGGGCAGCAAACTAGTAATATCACTTTGGAGCGAATATTTCCTCAACCATAGGATGAAAAAAAATATGGCTTCGATGTGTCAATTGGGTTTGAATAGACCTTTCCATTAACGTATGGCACGATTTGTTTCATGAACTTTGAAAAAAAAGTTCTTTTTTTTTTGAAAAAATGGCAAGGGGTTATCATCAATTTTGAAGGCTCGGTTTAGGAGTTATAGCCATTCAAAGGCATTAGGGTAGGTAGTTTCGGGCAGCAAACTAGTAATATCACTTTGGAGCGAATATTTCCTCAACCATAGGATGAAAAAAAATATGGCTTCGATGTGTCAATTGGGTTTGAATAGACCTTTCCATTAACGTATGGCACGATTTGTTTCATGAACTTTGAAAAAAAAGTCCATGGTTTTTTCCGAAATCCATGAAAAATTTTTGTGACAAAATTTTTACATTTTTGGAAAGGTGTACTAATTTCCTATTCAAAACTGAAAGCTGCAACAATTTTGAAAGCTCGGTTCGTTAGATATTCGCATTTTACGGATTGCGTAAGAATTCAGAAAAATTTCATTGGATGCAAATATCTAATGAACTAGACATTGCAGAAGCTTTTGGTTTTTAGAAACAGATAGCTTTTACATAGACAATGAAGAGTTTGAAAACCAAAAGCATTTGCATGGCTTGATGGTGAAAATATACCTATCCAAAGGCATTTTCAGGCTAAATGAAAATAATCGACTATCACTTTGAATGCCGTTATTTCGAAAACTATGAATTAACATAAGCTCTTATTTTCAGTTTTGGAAAGCTCTGGTAAATCTCAATACAACATTTTTTGTTTTATGCTTTTTGAAGGCTTTGTTTCGGAAATATCGCCATCCAAAGACATTAAAGAAGGTAGTTGGAGTCAGAAAGTCGTTAAAATCGGGTAAAGTCGCTTTGGATGCGAATTTTTTTGACAAAAACACCTCAAAATAAATTTTTTCTGGCGTTTTTGAAAAGGTGTGCTCATTTTCTACTAAACACTGAAAACCGCATCAATTTTGAAGGCTCGGTTTAGGAGTTATAGCCATTCAAAGGCATTAGGGTAGGTAGTTTCGGGCAGCAAACTAGTAATATCACTTTGGAGCGAATATTTCCTCAACCATAGGATGAAAAAAAATATGGCTTCGATGTGTCAATTGGGTTTGAATAGACCTTTCCATTAACGTATGGCACGATTTGTTTCATGAACTTTGAAAAAAAAGTTGTTTTTTTTTTGAAAAAATGGCAAGGGGGTAGTCCATGGTTTTTTCCGAAATCCATGAAAAATTTTTGTGACAAAATTTTTACATTTTTGGAAAGGTGTACTAATTTCCTATTCAAAACTGAAAGCTGCAACAATTTTGAAAGCTCGGTTCGTTAGATATTCGCATTTTACGGATTGCGTAAGAATTCAGAAAAATTTCATTGGATGCAAATATCTAATGAACTAGACATTGCAGAAGCTTTTGGTTTTTAGAAACAGATAGCTTTTACATAGACAATGAAGAGTTTGAAAACCAAAAGCATTTGCATGGCTTGATGGTGAAAATATACCTATCCAAAGGCATTTTCAGGCTAAATGAAAATAATCGACTATCACTTTGAATGCCGTTATTTCGAAAACTATGAATTAACATAAGCTCTTATTTTCAGTTTTGGAAAGCTCTGGTAAATCTCAATACAACATTTTTTGTTTTATGCTTTTTGAAGGCTTTGTTTCGGAAATATCGCCATCCAAAGACATTAAAGAAGGTAGTTGGAGTCAGAAAGTCGTTAAAATCGGGTAAAGTCGCTTTGGATGCGAATTTTTTTGACAAAAACACCTCAAAATAAATTTTTTCTGGCGTTTTTGAAAAGGTGTGCTCATTTTCTACTAAACACTGAAAACCGCATCAATTTTGAAGGCTCGGCTTAGGAGTTATAGCCATTCAAAGGCATTAGGGTAGGTAGTTTCGGGCAGCAAACTAGTAATATCACTTTGGAGCGAATATTTCCTCAACCATAGGATGAAAAAAAATATGGCTTCGATGTGTCAATTGGGTTTGAATAGACCTTTCCATTAACGTATGGCACGATTTGTTTCATGAACTTTGAAAAAAAAGTTGTTTTTTTTTTGAAAAAATGGCAAGGGGTTAGTCCATGGTTTTTTCCGAAATCCATGAAAAATTTTTGTGACAAAATTTTTACATTTTTGGAAAGGTGTACTAATTTCCTATTCAAAACTGAAAGCTGCAACAATTTTGAAAGCTCGGTTCGTTAGATATTCGCATTTTACGGATTGCGTAAGAATTCAGAAAAATTTCATTGGATGCAAATATCTAATGAACTAGACATTGCAGAAGCTTTTGGTTTTTAGAAACAATTTCATTGGATGCAAATATCTAATGAACTAGACATTGCAGAAGCTTTTGGTTTTTAGAAACAGGTAGCTTTTACATAGACAATGAAGAGTTTGAAAACCAAAAGCATTTGCATGGCTTGATGGTGAAAATATACCTATCCAAAGGCATTTTCAGGCTAAATGAAAATAATCGACTATCACTTTGGATGCCGTTATTTCGAAAACTATGAATTAACATAAGCTCTTATTTTCAATTTTGGAAAGCTCTAGTAAATCTCAATACAACATTTTTTATTTTATGCTTTTTGAAGGCTTTGTTTCGGAAATATCGCCATCCAAAGACATTAAAGAAGGTAGTTGGAGTCAAAAAGTCGTTAAAATCGGGTAAAGCCGCTTTGGATGCGAATTTTTTTGACAAAAACACCTCAAAATAAATTTTTTCTGGCGTTTTTGAAAAGGTGGGCTCATTTTCTACTCAACACTGAAAACCGCATCAATTTTGAAGGCTCGGTTTAGGAGTTATAGCCATTCAAAGGCATTAGGGTAGGTAGTTTCGGGCAGCAAACTAGTAATATCACTTTGGAGCGAATATTTCCTCAACCATAGGATGAAAAAAAATATGGCTTCGATGTGTCAATTGGGTTTGAATAGACCTTTCCATTAACGTATGGCACCATTTGTTTCATGAACTTTGAAAAAAAAAGTTGTTTTTTTTTTGAAAAAATGGCAAGGGGTTAGTCCATGGTTTTTTCCGAAATCCATCAAAAAATTTTGTGACTAAATTTTTACATTTTTGGAAAGGTGTACTAATTTCCTATTCAAAACTGAAAGCTGCAACAATTTTGAAAGCTCGGTTCGTTAGATATTCGCATTTTACGGATTGCGTAAGAACTCAGAAAAATTTCATTGGATGCAAATATCTAATGAACTAGACATTGCAGAAGCTTTTGGTTTTTAGAAACAGGTAGCTTTTACATAGACAATGAAGAGTTTGAAAACCAAAAGCATTTGCATGGCTTGATGGTGAAAATATACCTATCCAAAGGCATTTTCAGGCTAAATGAAAATAATCGACTATCACTTTGGATGCCGTTATTTCGAAAACTATGAATTAACATAAGCTCTTATTTTCAATTTTGGAAAGCTCTAGTAAATCTCAATACAACATTTTTTATTTTATGCTTTTTGAAGGCTTTGTTTCGGAAATATCGCCATCCAAAGACATTAAAGAAGGTAGTTGGAGTCAAAAAGTCGTTAAAATCGGGTAAAGCCGCTTTGGATGCGAATTTTTTTGACAAAAACACCTCAAAATAAATTTTTTCTGGCGTTTTTGAAAAGGTGGGCTCATTTTCTACTCAACACTGAAAACCGCATCAATTTTGAAGGCTCGGTTTAGGAGTTATAGCCATTCAAAGGCATTAGGGTAGGTAGTTTCGGGCAGCAAACTAGTAATATCACTTTGGAGCGAATATTTCCTCAACCATAGGATGAAAAAAAATATGGCTTCGATGTGTCAATTGGGTTTGAATAGACCTTTCCATTAACGTATGGCACCATTTGTTTCATGAACTTTGAAAAAAAAAGTTGTTTTTTTTTTGAAAAAATGGCAAGGGGTTAGTCCATGGTTTTTTCCGAAATCCATCAAAAAATTTTGTGACTAAATTTTTACATTTTTGGAAAGGTGTACTAATTTCCTATTCAAAACTGAAAGCTGCAACAATTTTGAAAGCTCGGTTCGTTAGATATTCGCATTTTACGGATTGCGTAAGAACTCAGAAAAATTTCATTGGATGCAAATATCTAATGAACTAGACATTGCAGAAGCTTTTGGTTTTTAGAAACAGGTAGCTTTTACATAGACAATGAAGAGTTTGAAAACCAAAAGCATTTGCATGGCTTGATGGTGAAAATATACCTATCCAAAGGCATTTTCAGGCTAAATGAAAATAATCGACTATCACTTTGGATGCCGTTATTTCGAAAACTATGAATTAACATAAGCTCTTATTTTCAATTTTGGAAAGCTCTAGTAAATCTCAATACAACATTTTTTATTTTATGCTTTTTGAAGGCTTTGTTTCGGAAATATCGCCATCCAAAGACATTAAAGAAGGTAGTTGGAGTCAAAAAGTCGTTAAAATCGGGTAAAGCCGCTTTGGATGCGAATTTTTTTGACAAAAACACCTCAAAATAAATTTTTTCTGGCGTTTTTGAAAAGGTGGGCTCATTTTCTACTCAACACTGAAAACCGCATCAATTTTGAAGGCTCGGTTTAGGAAATATAGCCATTCAAAGGCATTAGGGTAGGTAGTTTCGGGCAGCAAACTAGTAATATCACTTTGGAGCGAATATTTCCTCAACCATAGGATGAAAAAAAATATGGCTTCGATGTGTCAATTGGGTTTGAATAGACCTTTCCATTAACGTATGGCACCATTTGTTTCATGAACTTTGAAAAAAAAGTTGTTTTTTTTTTGAAAAAATGGCAAGGGGTTAGTCCATGGTTTTTTCCGAAATCCATCAAAAAATTTTGTGACTAAATTTTTACATTTTTGGAAAGGTGTACTAATTTCCTATTCAAAACTGAAAGCTGCAACAATTTTGAAAGCTCGGTTCGTTAGATATTCGCATTTTACGGATTGCGTAAGAACTCAGAAAAATTTCATTGGATGCAAATATCTAATGAACTAGACATTGCAGAAGCTTTTGGTTTTTAGAAACAGGTAGCTTTTACATAGATAATGAAGAGTTTGAAAACCAAAAGCATTTGCATGGCTTGATGGTGAAAATATACCTATCCAAAGGCATTTTCAGGCTAAATGAAAATAATCGACTATCACTTTGGATGCCGTTATTTCGAAAACTATGAATTAACATAAGCTCTTATTTTCAATTTTGGAAAGCTCTAGTAAATCTCAATACAACATTTTTTATTTTATGCTTTTTGAAGGCTTTGTTTCGGAAATATCGCCATCCAAAGACATTAAAGAAGGTAGTTGGAGTCAGAAAGTCGTTAAAATCGGGTAAAGCCGCTTTGGATGCGAATTTTTTTGACAAAAACACCTCAAAATAAATTTTTTCTGGCGTTTTTGAAAAGGTGGGCTCATTTTCTACTCAACACTGAAAACCGCATCAATTTTGAAGGCTCGGTTTAGGAAATATAGCCATTCAAAGGCATTAGGGTAGGTAGTTTCGGGCAGCAAACTAGTAATATCACTTTGGAGCGAATATTTCCTCAACCATAGGATGAAAAAAAATATGGCTTCGATGTGTCAATTGGGTTTGAATAGACCTTTCCATTAACGTATGGCACCATTTGTTTCATGAACTTTGAAAAAAAAGTTGTTTTTTTTTTGAAAAAATGGCAAGGGGTTAGTCCATGGTTTTTTCCGAAATCCATCAAAAAATTTTGTGACTAAATTTTTACATTTTTGGAAAGGTGTACTAATTTCCTATTCAAAACTGAAAGCTGCAACAATTTTGAAAGCTCGGTTCGTTAGATATTCGCATTTTACGGATTGCGTAAGAACTCAGAAAAATTTCATTGGATGCAAATATCTAATGAACTAGACATTGCAGAAGCTTTTGGTTTTTAGAAACAGGTAGCTTTTACATAGATAATGAAGAGTTTGAAAACCAAAAGCATTTGCATGGCTTGATGGTGAAAATATACCTATCCAAAGGCATTTTCAGGCTAAATGAAAATAATCGACTATCACTTTGGATGCCGTTATTTCGAAAACTATGAATTAACATAAGCTCTTATTTTCAATTTTGGAAAGCTCTAGTAAATCTCAATACAACATTTTTTATTTTATGCTTTTTGAAGGCTTTGTTTCGGAAATATCGCCATCCAAAGACATTAAAGAAGGTAGTTGGAGTCAGAAAGTCGTTAAAATCGGGTAAAGCCGCTTTGGATGCGAATTTTTTTGACAAAAACACCTCAAAATAAATTTTTTCTGGCGTTTTTGAAAAGGTGGGCTCATTTTCTACTCAACACTGAAAACCGCATCAATTTTGAAGGCTCGGTTTAGGAAATATAGCCATTCAAAGGCATTAGGGTAGGTAGTTTCGGGCAGCAAACTAGTAATATCACTTTGGAGCGAATATTTCCTCAACCATAGGATGAAAAAAAATATGGCTTCGATGTGTCAATTGGGTTTGAATAGACCTTTCCATTAACGTATGGCACCATTTGTTTCATGAACTTTGAAAAAAAAGTTGTTTTTTTTTTGAAAAAATGGCAAGGGGTTAGTCCATGGTTTTTTCCGAAATCCATCAAAAAATTTTGTGACTAAATTTTTACATTTTTGGAAAGGTGTACTAATTTCCTATTCAAAACTGAAAGCTGCAACAATTTTGAAAGCTCGGTTCGTTAGATATTCGCATTTTACGGATTGCGTAAGAACTCAGAAAAATTTCATTGGATGCAAATATCTAATGAACTAGACATTGCAGAAGCTTTTGGTTTTTAGAAACAGGTAGCTTTTACATAGACAATGAAGAGTTTGAAAACCAAAAGCATTTGCATGGCTTGATGGTGAAAATATACCTATCCAAAGGCATTTTCAGGCTAAATGAAAATAATCGACTATCACTTTGGATGCCGTTATTTCGAAAACTATGAATTAACATAAGCTCTTATTTTCAATTTTGGAAAGCTCTAGTAAATCTCAATACAACATTTTTTATTTTATGCTTTTTGAAGGCTTTGTTTCGGAAATATCGCCATCCAAAGACATTAAAGAAGGTAGTTGGAGTCAAAAAGTCGTTAAAATCGGGTAAAGCCGCTTTGGATGCGAATTTTTTTGACAAAAACACCTCAAAATAAATTTTTTCTGGCGTTTTTGAAAAGGTGGGCTCATTTTCTACTCAACACTGAAAACCGCATCAATTTTGAAGGCTCGGTTTAGGAGTTATAGCCATTCAAAGGCATTAGGGTAGGTAGTTTCGGGCAGCAAACTAGTAATATCACTTTGGAGCGAATATTTCCTCAACCATAGGATGAAAAAAAATATGGCTTCGATGTGTCAATTGGGTTTGAATAGACCTTTCCATTAACGTATGGCACCATTTGTTTCATGAACTTTGAAAAAAAAAGTTGTTTTTTTTTTGAAAAAATGGCAAGGGGTTAGTCCATGGTTTTTTCCGAAATCCATCAAAAAATTTTGTGACTAAATTTTTACATTTTTGGAAAGGTGTACTAATTTCCTATTCAAAACTGAAAGCTGCAACAATTTTGAAAGCTCGGTTCGTTAGATATTCGCATTTTACGGATTGCGTAAGAACTCAGAAAAATTTCATTGGATGCAAATATCTAATGAACTAGACATTGCAGAAGCTTTTGGTTTTTAGAAACAGGTAGCTTTTACATAGACAATGAAGAGTTTGAAAACCAAAAGCATTTGCATGGCTTGATGGTGAAAATATACCTATCCAAAGGCATTTTCAGGCTAAATGAAAATAATCGACTATCACTTTGGATGCCGTTATTTCGAAAACTATGAATTAACATAAGCTCTTATTTTCAATTTTGGAAAGCTCTAGTAAATCTCAATACAACATTTTTTATTTTATGCTTTTTGAAGGCTTTGTTTCGGAAATATCGCCATCCAAAGACATTAAAGAAGGTAGTTGGAGTCAAAAAGTCGTTAAAATCGGGTAAAGCCGCTTTGGATGCGAATTTTTTTGACAAAAACACCTCAAAATAAATTTTTTCTGGCGTTTTTGAAAAGGTGGGCTCATTTTCTACTCAACACTGAAAACCGCATCAATTTTGAAGGCTCGGTTTAGGAAATATAGCCATTCAAAGGCATTAGGGTAGGTAGTTTCGGGCAGCAAACTAGTAATATCACTTTGGAGCGAATATTTCCTCAACCATAGGATGAAAAAAAATATGGCTTCGATGTGTCAATTGGGTTTGAATAGACCTTTCCATTAACGTATGGCACCATTTGTTTCATGAACTTTGAAAAAAAAGTTGTTTTTTTTTTGAAAAAATGGCAAGGGGTTAGTCCATGGTTTTTTCCGAAATCCATCAAAAAATTTTGTGACTAAATTTTTACATTTTTGGAAAGGTGTACTAATTTCCTATTCAAAACTGAAAGCTGCAACAATTTTGAAAGCTCGGTTCGTTAGATATTCGCATTTTACGGATTGCGTAAGAACTCAGAAAAATTTCATTGGATGCAAATATCTAATGAACTAGACATTGCAGAAGCTTTTGGTTTTTAGAAACAGGTAGCTTTTACATAGATAATGAAGAGTTTGAAAACCAAAAGCATTTGCATGGCTTGATGGTGAAAATATACCTATCCAAAGGCATTTTCAGGCTAAATGAAAATAATCGACTATCACTTTGGATGCCGTTATTTCGAAAACTATGAATTAACATAAGCTCTTATTTTCAATTTTGGAAAGCTCTAGTAAATCTCAATACAACATTTTTTATTTTATGCTTTTTGAAGGCTTTGTTTCGGAAATATCGCCATCCAAAGACATTAAAGAAGGTAGTTGGAGTCAGAAAGTCGTTAAAATCGGGTAAAGCCGCTTTGGATGCGAATTTTTTTGACAAAAACACCTCAAAATAAATTTTTTCTGGCGTTTTTGAAAAGGTGGGCTCATTTTCTACTCAACACTGAAAACCGCATCAATTTTGAAGGCTCGGTTTAGGAAATATAGCCATTCAAAGGCATTAGGGTAGGTAGTTTCGGGCAGCAAACTAGTAATATCACTTTGGAGCGAATATTTCCTCAACCATAGGATGAAAAAAAATATGGCTTCGATGTGTCAATTGGGTTTGAATAGACCTTTCCATTAACGTATGGCACGATTTGTTTCATGAACTTTGAAAAAAAAGTTGTTTTTTTTTTGAAAAAATGGCAAGGGGTTAGTCCATGGTTTTTTCCGAAATCCATCAAAAAATTTTGTGACTAAATTTTTACATTTTTGGAAAGGTGTACTAATTTCCTATTCAAAACTGAAAGCTGCAACAATTTTGAAAGCTCGGTTCGTTAGATATTCGCATTTTACGGATTGCGTAAGAACTCAGAAAAATTTCATTGGATGCAAATATCTATTGAACTAGACATTGCAGAAGCTTTTGGTTTTTAGAAACAGGTAGCTTTTACATAGACAATGAAGAGTTTGAAAACCAAAAGCATTTGCATGGCTTGATGGTGAAAATATACCTATCCAAAAGCATTTTCAGGCTAAATGAAAATAATCGACTATCACTTTGGATGCCGTTATTTCGAAAACTATGAATTAACATAAGCTCTTATTTTCAATTTTGGAAAGCTCTAGTAAATCTCAATACAACATTTTTTATTTTATGCTTTTTGAAGGCTTTGTTTCGGAAATATCGCCATCCAAAGACATTAAAGAAGGTAGTTGGAGTCAAAAAGTCGTTAAAATCGGGTAAAGCCGCTTTGGATGCGAATTTTTTTGACAAAAACACCTCAAAATAAATTTTTTCTGGCGTTTTTGAAAAGGTGTGCTCATTTTCTACTAAACACTGAAAACCGCATCAATTTTGAAGGCTCGGTTTAGGAGTTATAGCCATTCAAAGGCATTAGGGTAGGTAGTTTCGGGCAGCAAACTAGTAATATCACTTTGGAGCGAATATTTCCTCAACCATAGGATGAAAAAAAATATGGCTTCGATGTGTCAATTGGGTTTGAATAGACCTTTCCATTAACGTATGGCACGATTTGTTTCATGAACTTTGAAAAAAAAGTTCTTTTTTTTTTGAAAAAATGGCAAGGGGTTAGTCCATGGTTTTTTCCGAAATCCATGAAAAATTTTTGTGACAAAATTTTTACATTTTTGGAAAGGTGTACTAATTTCCTATTCAAAACTGAAAGCTGCAACAATTTTGAAAGCTCGGTTCGTTAGATATTCGCATTTTACGGATTGCGTAAGAATTCAGAAAAATTTCATTGGATGCAAATATCTAATGAACTAGACATTGCAGAAGCTTTTGGTTTTTAGAAACAGATAGCTTTTACATAGACAATGAAGAGTTTGAAAACCAAAAGCATTTGCATGGCTTGATGGTGAAAATATACCTATCCAAAGGCATTTTCAGGCTAAATGAAAATAATCGACTATCACTTTGAATGCCGTTATTTCGAAAACTATGAATTAACATAAGCTCTTATTTTCAGCTTTGGAAAGCTCTGGTAAATCTCAATACAACATTTTTTGTTTTATGCTTTTTGAAGGCTTTGTTTCGGAAATATCGCCATCCAAAGACATTAAAGAAGGTAGTTGGAGTCAGAAAGTCGTTAAAATCGGGTAAAGTCGCTTTGGATGCGAATTTTTTTGACAAAAACACCTCAAAATAAATTTTTTCTGGCGTTTTTGAAAAGGTGTGCTCATTTTCTACTAAACACTGAAAACCGCATCAATTTTGAAGGCTCGGTTTAGGAGTTATAGCCATTCAAAGGCATTAGGGTAGGTAGTTTCGGGCAGCAAACTAGTAATATCACTTTGGAGCGAATATTTCCTCAACCATAGGATGAAAAAAAATATGGCTTCGATGTGTCAATTGGGTTTGAATAGACCTTTCCATTAACGTATGGCACGATTTGTTTCATGAACTTTGAAAAAAAAGTTCTTTTTTTTTTGAAAAAATGGCAAGGGGTTATCATCAATTTTGAAGGCTCGGTTTAGGAGTTATAGCCATTCAAAGGCATTAGGGTAGGTAGTTTCGGGCAGCAAACTAGTAATATCACTTTGGAGCGAATATTTCCTCAACCATAGGATGAAAAAAAATATGGCTTCGATGTGTCAATTGGGTTTGAATAGACCTTTCCATTAACGTATGGCACGATTTGTTTCATGAACTTTGAAAAAAAGTCCATGGTTTTTTCCGAAATCCATGAAAAATTTTTGTGACAAAATTTTTACATTTTTGGAAAGGTGTACTAATTTCCTATTCAAAACTGAAAGCTGCAACAATTTTGAAAGCTCGGTTCGTTAGATATTCGCATTTTACGGATTGCGTAAGAATTCAGAAAAATTTCATTGGATGCAAATATCTAATGAACTAGACATTGCAGAAGCTTTTGGTTTTTAGAAACAGATAGCTTTTACATAGACAATGAAGAGTTTGAAAACCAAAAGCATTTGCATGGCTTGATGGTGAAAATATACCTATCCAAAGGCATTTTCAGGCTAAATGAAAATAATCGACTATCACTTTGAATGCCGTTATTTCGAAAACTATGAATTAACATAAGCTCTTATTTTCAGTTTTGGAAAGCTCTGGTAAATCTCAATACAACATTTTTTGTTTTATGCTTTTTGAAGGCTTTGTTTCGGAAATATCGCCATCCAAAGACATTAAAGAAGGTAGTTGGAGTCAGAAAGTCGTTAAAATCGGGTAAAGTCGCTTTGGATGCGAATTTTTTTGACAAAAACACCTCAAAATAAATTTTTTCTGGCGTTTTTGAAAAGGTGTGCTCATTTTCTACTAAACACTGAAAACCGCATCAATTTTGAAGGCTCGGTTTAGGAGTTATAGCCATTCAAAGGCATTAGGGTAGGTAGTTTCGGGCAGCAAACTAGTAATATCACTTTGGAGCGAATATTTCCTCAACCATAGGATGAAAAAAAATATGGCTTCGATGTGTCAATTGGGTTTGAATAGACCTTTCCATTAACGTATGGCACGATTTGTTTCATGAACTTTGAAAAAAAAGTTCTTTTTTTTTTGAAAAAATGGCAAGGGGTTAGTCCATGGTTTTTTCCGAAATCCATGAAAAATTTTTGTGACAAAATTTTTACATTTTTGGAAAGGTGTACTAATTTCCTATTCAAAACTGAAAGCTGCAACAATTTTGAAAGCTCGGTTCGTTAGATATTCGCATTTTACGGATTGCGTAAGAATTCAGAAAAATTTCATTGGATGCAAATATCTAATGAACTAGACATTGCAGAAGCTTTTGGTTTTTAGAAACAGATAGCTTTTACATAGACAATGAAGAGTTTGAAAACCAAAAGCATTTGCATGGCTTGATGGTGAAAATATACCTATCCAAAGGCATTTTCAGGCTAAATGAAAATAATCGACTATCACTTTGAATGCCGTTATTTCGAAAACTATGAATTAACATAAGCTCTTATTTTCAGTTTTGGAAAGCTCTGGTAAATCTCAATACAACATTTTTTGTTTTATGCTTTTTGAAGGCTTTGTTTCGGAAATATCGCCATCCAAAGACATTAAAGAAGGTAGTTGGAGTCAGAAAGTCGTTAAAATCGGGTAAAGTCGCTTTGGATGCGAATTTTTTTGACAAAAACACCTCAAAATAAATTTTTTCTGGCGTTTTTGAAAAGGTGTGCTCATTTTCTACTAAACACTGAAAACCGCATCAATTTTGAAGGCTCGGTTTAGGAGTTATAGCCATTCAAAGGCATTAGGGTAGGTAGTTTCGGGCAGCAAACTAGTAATATCACTTTGGAGCGAATATTTCCTCAACCATAGGATGAAAAAAAATATGGCTTCGATGTGTCAATTGGGTTTGAATAGACCTTTCCATTAACGTATGGCACGATTTGTTTCATGAACTTTGAAAAAAAAGTTGTTTTTTTTTTGAAAAAATGGCAAGGGGGTAGTCCATGGTTTTTTCCGAAATCCATGAAAAATTTTTGTGACAAAATTTTTACATTTTTGGAAAGGTGTACTAATTTCCTATTCAAAACTGAAAGCTGCAACAATTTTGAAAGCTCGGTTCGTTAGATATTCGCATTTTACGGATTGCGTAAGAATTCAGAAAAATTTCATTGGATGCAAATATCTAATGAACTAGACATTGCAGAAGCTTTTGGTTTTTAGAAACAGATAGCTTTTACATAGACAATGAAGAGTTTGAAAACCAAAAGCATTTGCATGGCTTGATGGTGAAAATATACCTATCCAAAGGCATTTTCAGGCTAAATGAAAATAATCGACTATCACTTTGAATGCCGTTATTTCGAAAACTATGAATTAACATAAGCTCTTATTTTCAGTTTTGGAAAGCTCTGGTAAATCTCAATACAACATTTTTTGTTTTATGCTTTTTGAAGGCTTTGTTTCGGAAATATCGCCATCCAAAGACATTAAAGAAGGTAGTTGGAGTCAGAAAGTCGTTAAAATCGGGTAAAGCCGCTTTGGATGCGAATTTTTTTGACAAAAACACCTCAAAATAAATTTTTTCTGGCGTTTTTGAAAAGGTGGGCTCATTTTCTACTCAACACTGAAAACCGCATCAATTTTGAAGGCTCGGTTTAGGAAATATAGCCATTCAAAGGCATTAGGGTAGGTAGTTTCGGGCAGCAAACTAGTAATATCACTTTGGAGCGAATATTTCCTCAACCATAGGATGAAAAAAAATATGGCTTCGATGTGTCAATTGGGTTTGAATAGACCTTTCCATTAACGTATGGCACCATTTGTTTCATGAACTTTGAAAAAAAAGTTGTTTTTTTTTTGAAAAAATGGCAAGGGGTTAGTCCATGGTTTTTTCCGAAATCCATCAAAAAATTTTGTGACTAAATTTTTACATTTTTGGAAAGGTGTACTAATTTCCTATTCAAAACTGAAAGCTGCAACAATTTTGAAAGCTCGGTTCGTTAGATATTCGCATTTTACGGATTGCGTAAGAACTCAGAAAAATTTCATTGGATGCAAATATCTAATGAACTAGACATTGCAGAAGCTTTTGGTTTTTAGAAACAGGTAGCTTTTACATAGACAATGAAGAGTTTGAAAACCAAAAGCATTTGCATGGCTTGATGGTGAAAATATACCTATCCAAAGGCATTTTCAGGCTAAATGAAAATAATCGACTATCACTTTGGATGCCGTTATTTCGAAAACTATGAATTAACATAAGCTCTTATTTTCAATTTTGGAAAGCTCTAGTAAATCTCAATACAACATTTTTTATTTTATGCTTTTTGAAGGCTTTGTTTCGGAAATATCGCCATCCAAAGACATTAAAGAAGGTAGTTGGAGTCAAAAAGTCGTTAAAATCGGGTAAAGCCGCTTTGGATGCGAATTTTTTTGACAAAAACACCTCAAAATAAATTTTTTCTGGCGTTTTTGAAAAGGTGGGCTCATTTTCTACTCAACACTGAAAACCGCATCAATTTTGAAGGCTCGGTTTAGGAGTTATAGCCATTCAAAGGCATTAGGGTAGGTAGTTTCGGGCAGCAAACTAGTAATATCACTTTGGAGCGAATATTTCCTCAACCATAGGATGAAAAAAAATATGGCTTCGATGTGTCAATTGGGTTTGAATAGACCTTTCCATTAACGTATGGCACGATTTGTTTCATGAACTTTGAAAAAAAAGTTCTTTTTTTTTTGAAAAAATGGCAAGGGGTTAGTCCATGGTTTTTTCCGAAATCCATGAAAAATTTTTGTGACAAAATTTTTACATTTTTGGAAAGGTGTACTAATTTCCTATTCAAAACTGAAAGCTGCAACAATTTTGAAAGCTCGGTTCGTTAGATATTCGCATTTTACGGATTGCGTAAGAATTCAGAAAAATTTCATTGGATGCAAATATCTAATGAACTAGACATTGCAGAAGCTTTTGGTTTTTAGAAACAGATAGCTTTTACATAGACAATGAAGAGTTTGAAAACCAAAAGCATTTGCATGGCTTGATGGTGAAAATATACCTATCCAAAGGCATTTTCAGGCTAAATGAAAATAATCGACTATCACTTTGAATGCCGTTATTTCGAAAACTATGAATTAACATAAGCTCTTATTTTCAGTTTTGGAAAGCTCTGGTAAATCTCAATACAACATTTTTTGTTTTATGCTTTTTGAAGGCTTTGTTTCGGAAATATCGCCATCCAAAGACATTAAAGAAGGTAGTTGGAGTCAGAAAGTCGTTAAAATCGGGTAAAGTCGCTTTGGATGCGAATTTTTTTGACAAAAACACCTCAAAATAAATTTTTTCTGGCGTTTTTGAAAAGGTGTGCTCATTTTCTACTAAACACTGAAAACCGCATCAATTTTGAAGGCTCGGTTTAGGAGTTATAGCCATTCAAAGGCATTAGGGTAGGTAGTTTCGGGCAGCAAACTAGTAATATCACTTTGGAGCGAATATTTCCTCAACCATAGGATGAAAAAAAATATGGCTTCGATGTGTCAATTGGGTTTGAATAGACCTTTCCATTAACGTATGGCACGATTTGTTTCATGAACTTTGAAAAAAAAGTTGTTTTTTTTTTGAAAAAATGGCAAGGGGGTAGTCCATGGTTTTTTCCGAAATCCATGAAAAATTTTTGTGACAAAATTTTTACATTTTTGGAAAGGTGTACTAATTTCCTATTCAAAACTGAAAGCTGCAACAATTTTGAAAGCTCGGTTCGTTAGATATTCGCATTTTACGGATTGCGTAAGAATTCAGAAAAATTTCATTGGATGCAAATATCTAATGAACTAGACATTGCAGAAGCTTTTGGTTTTTAGAAACAGATAGCTTTTACATAGACAATGAAGAGTTTGAAAACCAAAAGCATTTGCATGGCTTGATGGTGAAAATATACCTATCCAAAGGCATTTTCAGGCTAAATGAAAATAATCGACTATCACTTTGAATGCCGTTATTTCGAAAACTATGAATTAACATAAGCTCTTATTTTCAGTTTTGGAAAGCTCTGGTAAATCTCAATACAACATTTTTTGTTTTATGCTTTTTGAAGGCTTTGTTTCGGAAATATCGCCATCCAAAGACATTAAAGAAGGTAGTTGGAGTCAGAAAGTCGTTAAAATCGGGTAAAGCCGCTTTGGATGCGAATTTTTTTGACAAAAACACCTCAAAATAAATTTTTTCTGGCGTTTTTGAAAAGGTGGGCTCATTTTCTACTCAACACTGAAAACCGCATCAATTTTGAAGGCTCGGTTTAGGAAATATAGCCATTCAAAGGCATTAGGGTAGGTAGTTTCGGGCAGCAAACTAGTAATATCACTTTGGAGCGAATATTTCCTCAACCATAGGATGAAAAAAAATATGGCTTCGATGTGTCAATTGGGTTTGAATAGACCTTTCCATTAACGTATGGCACCATTTGTTTCATGAACTTTGAAAAAAAAGTTGTTTTTTTTTTGAAAAAATGGCAAGGGGTTAGTCCATGGTTTTTTCCGAAATCCATCAAAAAATTTTGTGACTAAATTTTTACATTTTTGGAAAGGTGTACTAATTTCCTATTCAAAACTGAAAGCTGCAACAATTTTGAAAGCTCGGTTCGTTAGATATTCGCATTTTACGGATTGCGTAAGAACTCAGAAAAATTTCATTGGATGCAAATATCTAATGAACTAGACATTGCAGAAGCTTTTGGTTTTTAGAAACAGGTAGCTTTTACATAGACAATGAAGAGTTTGAAAACCAAAAGCATTTGCATGGCTTGATGGTGAAAATATACCTATCCAAAGGCATTTTCAGGCTAAATGAAAATAATCGACTATCACTTTGGATGCCGTTATTTCGAAAACTATGAATTAACATAAGCTCTTATTTTCAATTTTGGAAAGCTCTAGTAAATCTCAATACAACATTTTTTATTTTATGCTTTTTGAAGGCTTTGTTTCGGAAATATCGCCATCCAAAGACATTAAAGAAGGTAGTTGGAGTCAAAAAGTCGTTAAAATCGGGTAAAGCCGCTTTGGATGCGAATTTTTTTGACAAAAACACCTCAAAATAAATTTTTTCTGGCGTTTTTGAAAAGGTGGGCTCATTTTCTACTCAACACTGAAAACCGCATCAATTTTGAAGGCTCGGTTTAGGAAATATAGCCATTCAAAGGCATTAGGGTAGGTAGTTTCGGGCAGCAAACTAGTAATATCACTTTGGAGCGAATATTTCCTCAACCATAGGATGAAAAAAAATATGGCTTCGATGTGTCAATTGGGTTTGAATAGACCTTTCCATTAACGTATGGCACCATTTGTTTCATGAACTTTGAAAAAAAAGTTGTTTTTTTTTTTGAAAAAATGGCAAGGGTTAGTCCATGGTTTTTTCCGAAATCCATCAAAAAATTTTGTGACTAAATTTTTACATTTTTGGAAAGGTGTACTAATTTCCTATTCAAAACTGAAAGCTGCAACAATTTTGAAAGCTCGGTTCGTTAGATATTCGCATTTTACGGATTGCGTAAGAACTCAGAAAAATTTCATTGGATGCAAATATCTAATGAACTAGACATTGCAGAAGCTTTTGGTTTTTAGAAACAGGTAGCTTTTACATAGACAATGAAGAGTTTGAAAACCAAAAGCATTTGCATGGCTTGATGGTGAAAATATACCTATCCAAAAGCATTTTCAGGCTAAATGAAAATAATCGACTATCACTTTGGATGCCGTTATTTCGAAAACTATGAATTAACATAAGCTCTTATTTTCAGTTTTGGAAAGCTCTAGTAAATCTCAATACAACATTTTTTATTTTATGCTTTTTGAAGGCTTTGTTTCGGAAATATCGCCATCCAAAGACATTAAAGAAGGTAGTTGGAGTCAGAAAGTCGTTAAAATCGGGTAAAGCCGCTTTGGATGCGAATTTTTTTGACAAAAACACCTCAAAATAAATTTTTTCTGGCGTTTTTGAAAAGGTGGGCTCATTTTCTACTCAACACTGAAAACCGCATCAATTTTGAAGGCTCGGTTTAGGAAATATAGCCATTCAAAGGCATTAGGGTAGGTAGTTTCGGGCAGCAAACTAGTAATATCACTTTGGAGCGAATATTTCCTCAACCATAGGATGAAAAAAAATATGGCTTCGATGTGTCAATTGGGTTTGAATAGACCTTTCCATTAACGTATGGCACCATTTGTTTCATGAACTTTGAAAAAAAAGTTGTTTTTTTTTTGAAAAAATGGCAAGGGGTTAGTCCATGGTTTTTTCCGAAATCCATCAAAAAATTTTGTGACTAAATTTTTACATTTTTGGAAAGGTGTACTAATTTCCTATTCAAAACTGAAAGCTGCAACAATTTTGAAAGCTCGGTTCGTTAGATATTCGCATTTTACGGATTGCGTAAGAACTCAGAAAAATTTCATTGGATGCAAATATCTAATGAACTAGACATTGCAGAAGCTTTTGGTTTTTAGAAACAGGTAGCTTTTACATAGATAATGAAGAGTTTGAAAACCAAAAGCATTTGCATGGCTTGATGGTGAAAATATACCTATCCAAAGGCATTTTCAGGCTAAATGAAAATAATCGACTATCACTTTGGATGCCGTTATTTCGAAAACTATGAATTAACATAAGCTCTTATTTTCAATTTTGGAAAGCTCTAGTAAATCTCAATACAACATTTTTTATTTTATGCTTTTTGAAGGCTTTGTTTCGGAAATATCGCCATCCAAAGACATTAAAGAAGGTAGTTGGAGTCAGAAAGTCGTTAAAATCGGGTAAAGCCGCTTTGGATGCGAATTTTTTTGACAAAAACACCTCAAAATAAATTTTTTCTGGCGTTTTTGAAAAGGTGGGCTCATTTTCTACTCAACACTGAAAACCGCATCAATTTTGAAGGCTCGGTTTAGGAAATATAGCCATTCAAAGGCATTAGGGTAGGTAGTTTCGGGCAGCAAACTAGTAATATCACTTTGGAGCGAATATTTCCTCAACCATAGGATGAAAAAAAATATGGCTTCGATGTGTCAATTGGGTTTGAATAGACCTTTCCATTAACGTATGGCACCATTTGTTTCATGAACTTTGAAAAAAAAGTTGTTTTTTTTTTGAAAAAATGGCAAGGGGTTAGTCCATGGTTTTTTCCGAAATCCATCAAAAAATTTTGTGACTAAATTTTTACATTTTTGGAAAGGTGTACTAATTTCCTATTCAAAACTGAAAGCTGCAACAATTTTGAAAGCTCGGTTCGTTAGATATTCGCATTTTACGGATTGCGTAAGAACTCAGAAAAATTTCATTGGATGCAAATATCTAATGAACTAGACATTGCAGAAGCTTTTGGTTTTTAGAAACAGGTAGCTTTTACATAGACAATGAAGAGTTTGAAAACCAAAAGCATTTGCATGGCTTGATGGTGAAAATATACCTATCCAAAAGCATTTTCAGGCTAAATGAAAATAATCGACTATCACTTTGGATGCCGTTATTTCGAAAACTATGAATTAACATAAGCTCTTATTTTCAATTTTGGAAAGCTCTAGTAAATCTCAATACAACATTTTTTATTTTATGCTTTTTGAAGGCTTTGTTTCGGAAATATCGCCATCCAAAGACATTAAAGAAGGTAGTTGGAGTCAAAAAGTCGTTAAAATCGGGTAAAGCCGCTTTGGATGCGAATTTTTTTGACAAAAACACCTCAAAATAAATTTTTTCTGGCGTTTTTGAAAAGGTGGGCTCATTTTCTACTCAACACTGAAAACCGCATCAATTTTGAAGGCTCGGTTTAGGAGTTATAGCCATTCAAAGGCATTAGGGTAGGTAGTTTCGGGCAGCAAACTAGTAATATCACTTTGGAGCGAATATTTCCTCAACCATAGGATGAAAAAAAATATGGCTTCGATGTGTCAATTGGGTTTGAATAGACCTTTCCATTAACGTATGGCACCATTTGTTTCATGAACTTTGAAAAAAAAGTTGTTTTTTTTTTGAAAAAATGGCAAGGGGTTAGTCCATGGTTTTTTCCGAAATCCATCAAAAAATTTTGTGACTAAATTTTTACATTTTTGGAAAGGTGTACTAATTTCCTATTCAAAACTGAAAGCTGCAACAATTTTGAAAGCTCGGTTCGTTAGATATTCGCATTTTACGGATTGCGTAAGAACTCAGAAAAATTTCATTGGATGCAAATATCTAATGAACTAGACATTGCAGAAGCTTTTGGTTTTTAGAAACAGGTAGCTTTTACATAGACAATGAAGAGTTTGAAAACCAAAAGCATTTGCATGGCTTGATGGTGAAAATATACCTATCCAAAGGCATTTTCAGGCTAAATGAAAATAATCGACTATCACTTTGGATGCCGTTATTTCGAAAACTATGAATTAACATAAGCTCTTATTTTCAATTTTGGAAAGCTCTAGTAAATCTCAATACAACATTTTTTATTTTATGCTTTTTGAAGGCTTTGTTTCGGAAATATCGCCATCCAAAGACATTAAAGAAGGTAGTTGGAGTCAAAAAGTCGTTAAAATCGGGTAAAGCCGCTTTGGATGCGAATTTTTTTGACAAAAACACCTCAAAATAAATTTTTTCTGGCGTTTTTGAAAAGGTGGGCTCATTTTCTACTCAACACTGAAAACCGCATCAATTTTGAAGGCTCGGTTTAGGAAATATAGCCATTCAAAGGCATTAGGGTAGGTAGTTTCGGGCAGCAAACTAGTAATATCACTTTGGAGCGAATATTTCCTCAACCATAGGATGAAAAAAAATATGGCTTCGATGTGTCAATTGGGTTTGAATAGACCTTTCCATTAACGTATGGCACCATTTGTTTCATGAACTTTGAAAAAAAAGTTGTTTTTTTTTTGAAAAAATGGCAAGGGGTTAGTCCATGGTTTTTTCCGAAATCCATCAAAAAATTTTGTGACTAAATTTTTACATTTTTGGAAAGGTGTACTAATTTCCTATTCAAAACTGAAAGCTGCAACAATTTTGAAAGCTCGGTTCGTTAGATATTCGCATTTTACGGATTGCGTAAGAACTCAGAAAAATTTCATTGGATGCAAATATCTAATGAACTAGACATTGCAGAAGCTTTTGGTTTTTAGAAACAGGTAGCTTTTACATAGATAATGAAGAGTTTGAAAACCAAAAGCATTTGCATGGCTTGATGGTGAAAATATACCTATCCAAAGGCATTTTCAGGCTAAATGAAAATAATCGACTATCACTTTGGATGCCGTTATTTCGAAAACTATGAATTAACATAAGCTCTTATTTTCAATTTTGGAAAGCTCTAGTAAATCTCAATACAACATTTTTTATTTTATGCTTTTTGAAGGCTTTGTTTCGGAAATATCGCCATCCAAAGACATTAAAGAAGGTAGTTGGAGTCAAAAAGTCGTTAAAATCGGGTAAAGCCGCTTTGGATGCGAATTTTTTTGACAAAAACACCTCAAAATAAATTTTTTCTGGCGTTTTTGAAAAGGTGGGCTCATTTTCTACTCAACACTGAAAACCGCATCAATTTTGAAGGCTCGGTTTAGGAGTTATAGCCATTCAAAGGCATTAGGGTAGGTAGTTTCGGGCAGCAAACTAGTAATATCACTTTGGAGCGAATATTTCCTCAACCATAGGATGAAAAAAAATATGGCTTCGATGTGTCAATTGGGTTTGAATAGACCTTTCCATTAACGTATGGCACCATTTGTTTCATGAACTTTGAAAAAAAAAGTTGTTTTTTTTTTGAAAAAATGGCAAGGGGTTAGTCCATGGTTTTTTCCGAAATCCATCAAAAAATTTTGTGACTAAATTTTTACATTTTTGGAAAGGTGTACTAATTTCCTATTCAAAACTGAAAGCTGCAACAATTTTGAAAGCTCGGTTCGTTAGATATTCGCATTTTACGGATTGCGTAAGAACTCAGAAAAATTTCATTGGATGCAAATATCTAATGAACTAGACATTGCAGAAGCTTTTGGTTTTTAGAAACAGGTAGCTTTTACATAGACAATGAAGAGTTTGAAAACCAAAAGCATTTGCATGGCTTGATGGTGAAAATATACCTATCCAAAGGCATTTTCAGGCTAAATGAAAATAATCGACTATCACTTTGGATGCCGTTATTTCGAAAACTATGAATTAACATAAGCTCTTATTTTCAATTTTGGAAAGCTCTAGTAAATCTCAATACAACATTTTTTATTTTATGCTTTTTGAAGGCTTTGTTTCGGAAATATCGCCATCCAAAGACATTAAAGAAGGTAGTTGGAGTCAAAAAGTCGTTAAAATCGGGTAAAGCCGCTTTGGATGCGAATTTTTTTGACAAAAACACCTCAAAATAAATTTTTTCTGGCGTTTTTGAAAAGGTGGGCTCATTTTCTACTCAACACTGAAAACCGCATCAATTTTGAAGGCTCGGTTTAGGAAATATAGCCATTCAAAGGCATTAGGGTAGGTAGTTTCGGGCAGCAAACTAGTAATATCACTTTGGAGCGAATATTTCCTCAACCATAGGATGAAAAAAAATATGGCTTCGATGTGTCAATTGGGTTTGAATAGACCTTTCCATTAACGTATGGCACCATTTGTTTCATGAACTTTGAAAAAAAAGTTGTTTTTTTTTTGAAAAAATGGCAAGGGGTTAGTCCATGGTTTTTTCCGAAATCCATCAAAAAATTTTGTGACTAAATTTTTACATTTTTGGAAAGGTGTACTAATTTCCTATTCAAAACTGAAAGCTGCAACAATTTTGAAAGCTCGGTTCGTTAGATATTCGCATTTTACGGATTGCGTAAGAACTCAGAAAAATTTCATTGGATGCAAATATCTAATGAACTAGACATTGCAGAAGCTTTTGGTTTTTAGAAACAGGTAGCTTTTACATAGACAATGAAGAGTTTGAAAACCAAAAGCATTTGCATGGCTTGATGGTGAAAATATACCTATCCAAAGGCATTTTCAGGCTAAATGAAAATAATCGACTATCACTTTGGATGCCGTTATTTCGAAAACTATGAATTAACATAAGCTCTTATTTTCAATTTTGGAAAGCTCTAGTAAATCTCAATACAACATTTTTTATTTTATGCTTTTTGAAGGCTTTGTTTCGGAAATATCGCCATCCAAAGACATTAAAGAAGGTAGTTGGAGTCAAAAAGTCGTTAAAATCGGGTAAAGCCGCTTTGGATGCGAATTTTTTTGACAAAAACACCTCAAAATAAATTTTTTCTGGCGTTTTTGAAAAGGTGGGCTCATTTTCTACTCAACACTGAAAACCGCATCAATTTTGAAGGCTCGGTTTAGGAAATATAGCCATTCAAAGGCATTAGGGTAGGTAGTTTCGGGCAGCAAACTAGTAATATCACTTTGGAGCGAATATTTCCTCAACCATAGGATGAAAAAAAATATGGCTTCGATGTGTCAATTGGGTTTGAATAGACCTTTCCATTAACGTATGGCACCATTTGTTTCATGAACTTTGAAAAAAAAGTTGTTTTTTTTTTGAAAAAATGGCAAGGGGTTAGTCCATGGTTTTTTCCGAAATCCATCAAAAAATTTTGTGACTAAATTTTTACATTTTTGGAAAGGTGTACTAATTTCCTATTCAAAACTGAAAGCTGCAACAATTTTGAAAGCTCGGTTCGTTAGATATTCGCATTTTACGGATTGCGTAAGAACTCAGAAAAATTTCATTGGATGCAAATATCTAATGAACTAGACATTGCAGAAGCTTTTGGTTTTTAGAAACAGGTAGCTTTTACATAGATAATGAAGAGTTTGAAAACCAAAAGCATTTGCATGGCTTGATGGTGAAAATATACCTATCCAAAGGCATTTTCAGGCTAAATGAAAATAATCGACTATCACTTTGGATGCCGTTATTTCGAAAACTATGAATTAACATAAGCTCTTATTTTCAATTTTGGAAAGCTCTAGTAAATCTCAATACAACATTTTTTATTTTATGCTTTTTGAAGGCTTTGTTTCGGAAATATCGCCATCCAAAGACATTAAAGAAGGTAGTTGGAGTCAAAAAGTCGTTAAAATCGGGTAAAGCCGCTTTGGATGCGAATTTTTTTGACAAAAACACCTCAAAATAAATTTTTTCTGGCGTTTTTGAAAAGGTGGGCTCATTTTCTACTCAACACTGAAAACCGCATCAATTTTGAAGGCTCGGTTTAGGAGTTATAGCCATTCAAAGGCATTAGGGTAGGTAGTTTCGGGCAGCAAACTAGTAATATCACTTTGGAGCGAATATTTCCTCAACCATAGGATGAAAAAAAATATGGCTTCGATGTGTCAATTGGGTTTGAATAGACCTTTCCATTAACGTATGGCACCATTTGTTTCATGAACTTTGAAAAAAAAAGTTGTTTTTTTTTTGAAAAAATGGCAAGGGGTTAGTCCATGGTTTTTTCCGAAATCCATCAAAAAATTTTGTGACTAAATTTTTACATTTTTGGAAAGGTGTACTAATTTCCTATTCAAAACTGAAAGCTGCAACAATTTTGAAAGCTCGGTTCGTTAGATATTCGCATTTTACGGATTGCGTAAGAACTCAGAAAAATTTCATTGGATGCAAATATCTAATGAACTAGACATTGCAGAAGCTTTTGGTTTTTAGAAACAGGTAGCTTTTACATAGACAATGAAGAGTTTGAAAACCAAAAGCATTTGCATGGCTTGATGGTGAAAATATACCTATCCAAAGGCATTTTCAGGCTAAATGAAAATAATCGACTATCACTTTGGATGCCGTTATTTCGAAAACTATGAATTAACATAAGCTCTTATTTTCAATTTTGGAAAGCTCTAGTAAATCTCAATACAACATTTTTTATTTTATGCTTTTTGAAGGCTTTGTTTCGGAAATATCGCCATCCAAAGACATTAAAGAAGGTAGTTGGAGTCAGAAAGTCGTTAAAATCGGGTAAAGTCGCTTTGGATGCGAATTTTTTTGACAAAAACACCTCAAAATAAATTTTTTCTGGCGTTTTTGAAAGGGTGTGCTTATTTTCTACTAAACACTGAAAACCGCATCAATTTTGAAGGCTCGGTTTAGGAGTTATAGCCATTCAAAGGCATTAGGGTAGGTAGTTTCGGGCAGCAAACTAGTAATATCACTTTGGAGCGAATATTTCCTCAACCATAGGATGAAAAAAAATATGGCTTCGATGTGTCAATTGGGTTTGAATAGACCTTTCCATTAACGTATGGCACCATTTGTTTCATGAACTTTGAAAAAAAAAGTTGTTTTTTTTTTGAAAAAATGGCAAGGGGTTAGTCCATGGTTTTTTCCGAAATCCATCAAAAAATTTTGTGACTAAATTTTTACATTTTTGGAAAGGTGTACTAATTTCCTATTCAAAACTGAAAGCTGCAACAATTTTGAAAGCTCGGTTCGTTAGATATTCGCATTTTACGGATTGCGTAAGAACTCAGAAAAATTTCATTGGATGCAAATATCTAATGAACTAGACATTGCAGAAGCTTTTGGTTTTTAGAAACAGGTAGCTTTTACATAGACAATGAAGAGTTTGAAAACCAAAAGCATTTGCATGGCTTGATGGTGAAAATATACCTATCCAAAGGCATTTTCAGGCTAAATGAAAATAATCGACTATCACTTTGGATGCCGTTATTTCGAAAACTATGAATTAACATAAGCTCTTATTTTCAATTTTGGAAAGCTCTAGTAAATCTCAATACAACATTTTTTATTTTATGCTTTTTGAAGGCTTTGTTTCGGAAATATCGCCATCCAAAGACATTAAAGAAGGTAGTTGGAGTCAAAAAGTCGTTAAAATCGGGTAAAGCCGCTTTGGATGCGAATTTTTTTGACAAAAACACCTCAAAATAAATTTTTTCTGGCGTTTTTGAAAAGGTGGGCTCATTTTCTACTCAACACTGAAAACCGCATCAATTTTGAAGGCTCGGTTTAGGAAATATAGCCATTCAAAGGCATTAGGGTAGGTAGTTTCGGGCAGCAAACTAGTAATATCACTTTGGAGCGAATATTTCCTCAACCATAGGATGAAAAAAAATATGGCTTCGATGTGTCAATTGGGTTTGAATAGACCTTTCCATTAACGTATGGCACCATTTGTTTCATGAACTTTGAAAAAAAAGTTGTTTTTTTTTTGAAAAAATGGCAAGGGGTTAGTCCATGGTTTTTTCCGAAATCCATCAAAAAATTTTGTGACTAAATTTTTACATTTTTGGAAAGGTGTACTAATTTCCTATTCAAAACTGAAAGCTGCAACAATTTTGAAAGCTCGGTTCGTTAGATATTCGCATTTTACGGATTGCGTAAGAACTCAGAAAAATTTCATTGGATGCAAATATCTAATGAACTAGACATTGCAGAAGCTTTTGGTTTTTAGAAACAGGTAGCTTTTACATAGATAATGAAGAGTTTGAAAACCAAAAGCATTTGCATGGCTTGATGGTGAAAATATACCTATCCAAAGGCATTTTCAGGCTAAATGAAAATAATCGACTATCACTTTGGATGCCGTTATTTCGAAAACTATGAATTAACATAAGCTCTTATTTTCAATTTTGGAAAGCTCTAGTAAATCTCAATACAACATTTTTTATTTTATGCTTTTTGAAGGCTTTGTTTCGGAAATATCGCCATCCAAAGACATTAAAGAAGGTAGTTGGAGTCAGAAAGTCGTTAAAATCGGGTAAAGCCGCTTTGGATGCGAATTTTTTTGACAAAAACACCTCAAAATAAATTTTTTCTGGCGTTTTTGAAAAGGTGGGCTCATTTTCTACTCAACACTGAAAACCGCATCAATTTTGAAGGCTCGGTTTAGGAAATATAGCCATTCAAAGGCATTAGGGTAGGTAGTTTCGGGCAGCAAACTAGTAATATCACTTTGGAGCGAATATTTCCTCAACCATAGGATGAAAAAAAATATGGCTTCGATGTGTCAATTGGGTTTGAATAGACCTTTCCATTAACGTATGGCACGATTTGTTTCATGAACTTTGAAAAAAAAGTTGTTTTTTTTTTGAAAAAATGGCAAGGGGTTAGTCCATGGTTTTTTCCGAAATCCATCAAAAAATTTTGTGACTAAATTTTTACATTTTTGGAAAGGTGTACTAATTTCCTATTCAAAACTGAAAGCTGCAACAATTTTGAAAGCTCGGTTCGTTAGATATTCGCATTTTACGGATTGCGTAAGAACTCAGAAAAATTTCATTGGATGCAAATATCTAATGAACTAGACATTGCAGAAGCTTTTGGTTTTTAGAAACAGGTAGCTTTTACATAGACAATGAAGAGTTTGAAAACCAAAAGCATTTGCATGGCTTGATGGTGAAAATATACCTATCCAAAAGCATTTTCAGGCTAAATGAAAATAATCGACTATCACTTTGGATGCCGTTATTTCGAAAACTATGAATTAACATAAGCTCTTATTTTCAATTTTGGAAAGCTCTAGTAAATCTCAATACAACATTTTTTATTTTATGCTTTTTGAAGGCTTTGTTTCGGAAATATCGCCATCCAAAGACATTAAAGAAGGTAGTTGGAGTCAAAAAGTCGTTAAAATCGGGTAAAGCCGCTTTGGATGCGAATTTTTTTGACAAAAACACCTCAAAATAAATTTTTTCTGGCGTTTTTGAAAAGGTGTGCTCATTTTCTACTAAACACTGAAAACCGCATCAATTTTGAAGGCTCGGTTTAGGAGTTATAGCCATTCAAAGGCATTAGGGTAGGTAGTTTCGGGCAGCAAACTAGTAATATCACTTTGGAGCGAATATTTCCTCAACCATAGGATGAAAAAAAATATGGCTTCGATGTGTCAATTGGGTTTGAATAGACCTTTCCATTAACGTATGGCACGATTTGTTTCATGAACTTTGAAAAAAAAGTTCTTTTTTTTGTTGAAAAAATGGCAAGGGGTTAGTCCATGGTTTTTTCCGAAATCCATGAAAAATTTTTGTGACAAAATTTTTACATTTTTGGAAAGGTGTACTAATTTCCTATTCAAAACTGAAAGCTGCAACAATTTTGAAAGCTCGGTTCGTTAGATATTCGCATTTTACGGATTGCGTAAGAATTCAGAAAAATTTCATTGGATGCAAATATCTAATGAACTAGACATTGCAGAAGCTTTTGGTTTTTAGAAACAGATAGCTTTTACATAGACAATGAAGAGTTTGAAAACCAAAAGCATTTGCATGGCTTGATGGTGAAAATATACCTATCCAAAGGCATTTTCAGGCTAAATGAAAATAATCGACTATCACTTTGAATGCCGTTATTTCGAAAACTATGAATTAACATAAGCTCTTATTTTCAGTTTTGGAAAGCTCTGGTAAATCTCAATACAACATTTTTTGTTTTATGCTTTTTGAAGGCTTTGTTTCGGAAATATCGCCATCCAAAGACATTAAAGAAGGTAGTTGGAGTCAGAAAGTCGTTAAAATCGGGTAAAGTCGCTTTGGATGCGAATTTTTTTGACAAAAACACCTCAAAATAAATTTTTTCTGGCGTTTTTGAAAAGGTGTGCTCATTTTCTACTAAACACTGAAAACCGCATCAATTTTGAAGGCTCGGTTTAGGAGTTATAGCCATTCAAAGGCATTAGGGTAGGTAGTTTCGGGCAGCAAACTAGTAATATCACTTTGGAGCGAATATTTCCTCAACCATAGGATGAAAAAAAATATGGCTTCGATGTGTCAATTGGGTTTGAATAGACCTTTCCATTAACGTATGGCACGATTTGTTTCATGAACTTTGAAAAAAAAGTTCTTTTTTTTTTGAAAAAATGGCAAGGGGTTATCATCAATTTTGAAGGCTCGGTTTAGGAGTTATAGCCATTCAAAGGCATTAGGGTAGGTAGTTTCGGGCAGCAAACTAGTAATATCACTTTGGAGCGAATATTTCCTCAACCATAGGATGAAAAAAAATATGGCTTCGATGTGTCAATTGGGTTTGAATAGACCTTTCCATTAACGTATGGCACGATTTGTTTCATGAACTTTGAAAAAAAAGTCCATGGTTTTTTCCGAAATCCATGAAAAATTTTTGTGACAAAATTTTTACATTTTTGGAAAGGTGTACTAATTTCCTATTCAAAACTGAAAGCTGCAACAATTTTGAAAGCTCGGTTCGTTAGATATTCGCATTTTACGGATTGCGTAAGAATTCAGAAAAATTTCATTGGATGCAAATATCTAATGAACTAGACATTGCAGAAGCTTTTGGTTTTT
The DNA here is from genome assembly GCA_946251815.1 of Dasysyrphus albostriatus. Taxonomy (NCBI): domain Eukaryota; kingdom Metazoa; phylum Arthropoda; class Insecta; order Diptera; family Syrphidae; genus Dasysyrphus; species Dasysyrphus albostriatus. The sequence continues at coordinate 189,865,015 of OX276335.1, read as the reverse complement.
AGAAACAGATAGCTTTTACATAGACAATGAAGAGTTTGAAAACCAAAAGCATTTGCATGGCTTGATGGTGAAAATATACCTATCCAAAGGCATTTTCAGGCTAAATGAAAATAATCGACTATCACTTTGAATGCCGTTATTTCGAAAACTATGAATTAACATAAGCTCTTATTTTCAGTTTTGGAAAGCTCTGGTAAATCTCAATACAACATTTTTTGTTTTATGCTTTTTGAAGGCTTTGTTTCGGAAATATCGCCATCCAAAGACATTAAAGAAGGTAGTTGGAGTCAGAAAGTCGTTAAAATCGGGTAAAGTCGCTTTGGATGCGAATTTTTTTGACAAAAACACCTCAAAATAAATTTTTTCTGGCGTTTTTGAAAAGGTGTGCTCATTTTCTACTAAACACTGAAAACCGCATCAATTTTGAAGGCTCGGTTTAGGAGTTATAGCCATTCAAAGGCATTAGGGTAGGTAGTTTCGGGCAGCAAACTAGTAATATCACTTTGGAGCGAATATTTCCTCAACCATAGGATGAAAAAAAATATGGCTTCGATGTGTCAATTGGGTTTGAATAGACCTTTCCATTAACGTATGGCACGATTTGTTTCATGAACTTTGAAAAAAAAGTTCTTTTTTTTTTGAAAAAATGGCAAGGGGTTAGTCCATGGTTTTTTCCGAAATCCATGAAAAATTTTTGTGACAAAATTTTTACATTTTTGGAAAGGTGTACTAATTTCCTATTCAAAACTGAAAGCTGCAACAATTTTGAAAGCTCGGTTCGTTAGATATTCGCATTTTACGGATTGCGTAAGAATTCAGAAAAATTTCATTGGATGCAAATATCTAATGAACTAGACATTGCAGAAGCTTTTGGTTTTTAGAAACAGATAGCTTTTACATAGACAATGAAGAGTTTGAAAACCAAAAGCATTTGCATGGCTTGATGGTGAAAATATACCTATCCAAAGGCATTTTCAGGCTAAATGAAAATAATCGACTATCACTTTGAATGCCGTTATTTCGAAAACTATGAATTAACATAAGCTCTTATTTTCAGTTTTGGAAAGCTCTGGTAAATCTCAATACAACATTTTTTGTTTTATGCTTTTTGAAGGCTTTGTTTCGGAAATATCGCCATCCAAAGACATTAAAGAAGGTAGTTGGAGTCAGAAAGTCGTTAAAATCGGGTAAAGTCGCTTTGGATGCGAATTTTTTTGACAAAAACACCTCAAAATAAATTTTTTCTGGCGTTTTTGAAAAGGTGGGCTCATTTTCTACTCAACACTGAAAACCGCATCAATTTTGAAGGCTCGGTTTAGGAAATATAGCCATTCAAAGGCATTAGGGTAGGTAGTTTCGGGCAGCAAACTAGTAATATCACTTTGGAGCGAATATTTCCTCAACCATAGGATGAAAAAAAATATGGCTTCGATGTGTCAATTGGGTTTGAATAGACCTTTCCATTAACGTATGGCACCATTTGTTTCATGAACTTTGAAAAAAAAGTTGTTTTTTTTTTGAAAAAATGGCAAGGGGTTAGTCCATGGTTTTTTCCGAAATCCATCAAAAAATTTTGTGACTAAATTTTTACATTTTTGGAAAGGTGTACTAATTTCCTATTCAAAACTGAAAGCTGCAACAATTTTGAAAGCTCGGTTCGTTAGATATTCGCATTTTACGGATTGCGTAAGAACTCAGAAAAATTTCATTGGATGCAAATATCTAATGAACTAGACATTGCAGAAGCTTTTGGTTTTTAGAAACAGGTAGCTTTTACATAGATAATGAAGAGTTTGAAAACCAAAAGCATTTGCATGGCTTGATGGTGAAAATATACCTATCCAAAGGCATTTTCAGGCTAAATGAAAATAATCGACTATCACTTTGGATGCCGTTATTTCGAAAACTATGAATTAACATAAGCTCTTATTTTCAATTTTGGAAAGCTCTAGTAAATCTCAATACAACATTTTTTATTTTATGCTTTTTGAAGGCTTTGTTTCGGAAATATCGCCATCCAAAGACATTAAAGAAGGTAGTTGGAGTCAGAAAGTCGTTAAAATCGGGTAAAGCCGCTTTGGATGCGAATTTTTTTGACAAAAACACCTCAAAATAAATTTTTTCTGGCGTTTTTGAAAAGGTGGGCTCATTTTCTACTCAACACTGAAAACCGCATCAATTTTGAAGGCTCGGTTTAGGAAATATAGCCATTCAAAGGCATTAGGGTAGGTAGTTTCGGGCAGCAAACTAGTAATATCACTTTGGAGCGAATATTTCCTCAACCATAGGATGAAAAAAAATATGGCTTCGATGTGTCAATTGGGTTTGAATAGACCTTTCCATTAACGTATGGCACGATTTGTTTCATGAACTTTGAAAAAAAAGTTGTTTTTTTTTTGAAAAAATGGCAAGGGGTTAGTCCATGGTTTTTTCCGAAATCCATCAAAAAATTTTGTGACTAAATTTTTACATTTTTGGAAAGGTGTACTAATTTCCTATTCAAAACTGAAAGCTGCAACAATTTTGAAAGCTCGGTTCGTTAGATATTCGCATTTTACGGATTGCGTAAGAACTCAGAAAAATTTCATTGGATGCAAATATCTAATGAACTAGACATTGCAGAAGCTTTTGGTTTTTAGAAACAGGTAGCTTTTACATAGACAATGAAGAGTTTGAAAACCAAAAGCATTTGCATGGCTTGATGGTGAAAATATACCTATCCAAAAGCATTTTCAGGCTAAATGAAAATAATCGACTATCACTTTGGATGCCGTTATTTCGAAAACTATGAATTAACATAAGCTCTTATTTTCAATTTTGGAAAGCTCTAGTAAATCTCAATACAACATTTTTTATTTTATGCTTTTTGAAGGCTTTGTTTCGGAAATATCGCCATCCAAAGACATTAAAGAAGGTAGTTGGAGTCAAAAAGTCGTTAAAATCGGGTAAAGCCGCTTTGGATGCGAATTTTTTTGACAAAAACACCTCAAAATAAATTTTTTCTGGCGTTTTTGAAAAGGTGTGCTCATTTTCTACTAAACACTGAAAACCGCATCAATTTTGAAGGCTCGGTTTAGGAGTTATAGCCATTCAAAGGCATTAGGGTAGGTAGTTTCGGGCAGCAAACTAGTAATATCACTTTGGAGCGAATATTTCCTCAACCATAGGATGAAAAAAAATATGGCTTCGATGTGTCAATTGGGTTTGAATAGACCTTTCCATTAACGTATGGCACGATTTGTTTCATGAACTTTGAAAAAAAAGTTCTTTTTTTTTTGAAAAAATGGCAAGGGGTTAGTCCATGGTTTTTTCCGAAATCCATGAAAAATTTTTGTGACAAAATTTTTACATTTTTGGAAAGGTGTACTAATTTCCTATTCAAAACTGAAAGCTGCAACAATTTTGAAAGCTCGGTTCGTTAGATATTCGCATTTTACGGATTGCGTAAGAATTCAGAAAAATTTCATTGGATGCAAATATCTAATGAACTAGACATTGCAGAAGCTTTTGGTTTTTAGAAACAGATAGCTTTTACATAGACAATGAAGAGTTTGAAAACCAAAAGCATTTGCATGGCTTGATGGTGAAAATATACCTATCCAAAGGCATTTTCAGGCTAAATGAAAATAATCGACTATCACTTTGAATGCCGTTATTTCGAAAACTATGAATTAACATAAGCTCTTATTTTCAGTTTTGGAAAGCTCTGGTAAATCTCAATACAACATTTTTTGTTTTATGCTTTTTGAAGGCTTTGTTTCGGAAATATCGCCATCCAAAGACATTAAAGAAGGTAGTTGGAGTCAGAAAGTCGTTAAAATCGGGTAAAGTCGCTTTGGATGCGAATTTTTTTGACAAAAACACCTCAAAATAAATTTTTTCTGGCGTTTTTGAAAAGGTGTGCTCATTTTCTACTAAACACTGAAAACCGCATCAATTTTGAAGGCTCGGTTTAGGAGTTATAGCCATTCAAAGGCATTAGGGTAGGTAGTTTCGGGCAGCAAACTAGTAATATCACTTTGGAGCGAATATTTCCTCAACCATAGGATGAAAAAAAATATGGCTTCGATGTGTCAATTGGGTTTGAATAGACCTTTCCATTAACGTATGGCACGATTTGTTTCATGAACTTTGAAAAAAAAGTTCTTTTTTTTTTGAAAAAATGGCAAGGGGTTAGTCCATGGTTTTTTCCGAAATCCATGAAAAATTTTTGTGACAAAATTTTTACATTTTTGGAAAGGTGTACTAATTTCCTATTCAAAACTGAAAGCTGCAACAATTTTGAAAGCTCGGTTCGTTAGATATTCGCATTTTACGGATTGCGTAAGAACTCAGAAAAATTTCATTGGATGCAAATATCTAATGAACTAGACATTGCAGAAGCTTTTGGTTTTTAGAAACAGGTAGCTTTTACATAGACAATGAAGAGTTTGAAAACCAAAAGCATTTGCATGGCTTGATGGTGAAAATATACCTATCCAAAAGCATTTTCAGGCTAAATGAAAATAATCGACTATCACTTTGGATGCCGTTATTTCGAAAACTATGAATTAACATAAGCTCTTATTTTCAATTTTGGAAAGCTCTAGTAAATCTCAATACAACATTTTTTATTTTATGCTTTTTGAAGGCTTTGTTTCGGAAATATCGCCATCCAAAGACATTAAAGAAGGTAGTTGGAGTCAAAAAGTCGTTAAAATCGGGTAAAGCCGCTTTGGATGCGAATTTTTTTGACAAAAACACCTCAAAATAAATTTTTTCTGGCGTTTTTGAAAAGGTGTGCTCATTTTCTACTAAACACTGAAAACCGCATCAATTTTGAAGGCTCGGTTTAGGAGTTATAGCCATTCAAAGGCATTAGGGTAGGTAGTTTCGGGCAGCAAACTAGTAATATCACTTTGGAGCGAATATTTCCTCAACCATAGGATGAAAAAAAATATGGCTTCGATGTGTCAATTGGGTTTGAATAGACCTTTCCATTAACGTATGGCACGATTTGTTTCATGAACTTTGAAAAAAAAGTTCTTTTTTTTTTGAAAAAATGGCAAGGGGTTAGTCCATGGTTTTTTCCGAAATCCATGAAAAATTTTTGTGACAAAATTTTTACATTTTTGGAAAGGTGTACTAATTTCCTATTCAAAACTGAAAGCTGCAACAATTTTGAAAGCTCGGTTCGTTAGATATTCGCATTTTACGGATTGCGTAAGAATTCAGAAAAATTTCATTGGATGCAAATATCTAATGAACTAGACATTGCAGAAGCTTTTGGTTTTTAGAAACAGATAGCTTTTACATAGACAATGAAGAGTTTGAAAACCAAAAGCATTTGCATGGCTTGATGGTGAAAATATACCTATCCAAAGGCATTTTCAGGCTAAATGAAAATAATCGACTATCACTTTGAATGCCGTTATTTCGAAAACTATGAATTAACATAAGCTCTTATTTTCAGTTTTGGAAAGCTCTGGTAAATCTCAATACAACATTTTTTGTTTTATGCTTTTTGAAGGCTTTGTTTCGGAAATATCGCCATCCAAAGACATTAAAGAAGGTAGTTGGAGTCAGAAAGTCGTTAAAATCGGGTAAAGTCGCTTTGGATGCGAATTTTTTTGACAAAAACACCTCAAAATAAATTTTTTCTGGCGTTTTTGAAAAGGTGTGCTCATTTTCTACTAAACACTGAAAACCGCATCAATTTTGAAGGCTCGGTTTAGGAGTTATAGCCATTCAAAGGCATTAGGGTAGGTAGTTTCGGGCAGCAAACTAGTAATATCACTTTGGAGCGAATATTTCCTCAACCATAGGATGAAAAAAAATATGGCTTCGATGTGTCAATTGGGTTTGAATAGACCTTTCCATTAACGTATGGCACGATTTGTTTCATGAACTTTGAAAAAAAAGTTCTTTTTTTTTTGAAAAAATGGCAAGGGGTTATCATCAATTTTGAAGGCTCGGTTTAGGAGTTATAGCCATTCAAAGGCATTAGGGTAGGTAGTTTCGGGCAGCAAACTAGTAATATCACTTTGGAGCGAATATTTCCTCAACCATAGGATGAAAAAAAATATGGCTTCGATGTGTCAATTGGGTTTGAATAGACCTTTCCATTAACGTATGGCACGATTTGTTTCATGAACTTTGAAAAAAAAGTCCATGGTTTTTTCCGAAATCCATGAAAAATTTTTGTGACAAAATTTTTACATTTTTGGAAAGGTGTACTAATTTCCTATTCAAAACTGAAAGCTGCAACAATTTTGAAAGCTCGGTTCGTTAGATATTCGCATTTTACGGATTGCGTAAGAATTCAGAAAAATTTCATTGGATGCAAATATCTAATGAACTAGACATTGCAGAAGCTTTTGGTTTTTAGAAACAGATAGCTTTTACATAGACAATGAAGAGTTTGAAAACCAAAAGCATTTGCATGGCTTGATGGTGAAAATATACCTATCCAAAGGCATTTTCAGGCTAAATGAAAATAATCGACTATCACTTTGAATGCCGTTATTTCGAAAACTATGAATTAACATAAGCTCTTATTTTCAGTTTTGGAAAGCTCTGGTAAATCTCAATACAACATTTTTTGTTTTATGCTTTTTGAAGGCTTTGTTTCGGAAATATCGCCATCCAAAGACATTAAAGAAGGTAGTTGGAGTCAGAAAGTCGTTAAAATCGGGTAAAGTCGCTTTGGATGCGAATTTTTTTGACAAAAACACCTCAAAATAAATTTTTTCTGGCGTTTTTGAAAAGGTGTGCTCATTTTCTACTAAACACTGAAAACCGCATCAATTTTGAAGGCTCGGTTTAGGAGTTATAGCCATTCAAAGGCATTAGGGTAGGTAGTTTCGGGCAGCAAACTAGTAATATCACTTTGGAGCGAATATTTCCTCAACCATAGGATGAAAAAAAATATGGCTTCGATGTGTCAATTGGGTTTGAATAGACCTTTCCATTAACGTATGGCACGATTTGTTTCATGAACTTTGAAAAAAAAGTTCTTTTTTTTTTGAAAAAATGGCAAGGGGTTAGTCCATGGTTTTTTCCGAAATCCATGAAAAATTTTTGTGACAAAATTTTTACATTTTTGGAAAGGTGTACTAATTTCCTATTCAAAACTGAAAGCTGCAACAATTTTGAAAGCTCGGTTCGTTAGATATTCGCATTTTACGGATTGCGTAAGAATTCAGAAAAATTTCATTGGATGCAAATATCTAATGAACTAGACATTGCAGAAGCTTTTGGTTTTTAGAAACAGATAGCTTTTACATAGACAATGAAGAGTTTGAAAACCAAAAGCATTTGCATGGCTTGATGGTGAAAATATACCTATCCAAAGGCATTTTCAGGCTAAATGAAAATAATCGACTATCACTTTGAATGCCGTTATTTCGAAAACTATGAATTAACATAAGCTCTTATTTTCAGTTTTGGAAAGCTCTGGTAAATCTCAATACAACATTTTTTGTTTTATGCTTTTTGAAGGCTTTGTTTCGGAAATATCGCCATCCAAAGACATTAAAGAAGGTAGTTGGAGTCAGAAAGTCGTTAAAATCGGGTAAAGTCGCTTTGGATGCGAATTTTTTTGACAAAAACACCTCAAAATAAATTTTTTCTGGCGTTTTTGAAAAGGTGTGCTCATTTTCTACTAAACACTGAAAACCGCATCAATTTTGAAGGCTCGGTTTAGGAGTTATAGCCATTCAAAGGCATTAGGGTAGGTAGTTTCGGGCAGCAAACTAGTAATATCACTTTGGAGCGAATATTTCCTCAACCATAGGATGAAAAAAAATATGGCTTCGATGTGTCAATTGGGTTTGAATAGACCTTTCCATTAACGTATGGCACGATTTGTTTCATGAACTTTGAAAAAAAAGTTCTTTTTTTTTTGAAAAAATGGCAAGGGGTTATCATCAATTTTGAAGGCTCGGTTTAGGAGTTATAGCCATTCAAAGGCATTAGGGTAGGTAGTTTCGGGCAGCAAACTAGTAATATCACTTTGGAGCGAATATTTCCTCAACCATAGGATGAAAAAAAATATGGCTTCGATGTGTCAATTGGGTTTGAATAGACCTTTCCATTAACGTATGGCACGATTTGTTTCATGAACTTTGAAAAAAAAGTCCATGGTTTTTTCCGAAATCCATGAAAAATTTTTGTGACAAAATTTTTACATTTTTGGAAAGGTGTACTAATTTCCTATTCAAAACTGAAAGCTGCAACAATTTTGAAAGCTCGGTTCGTTAGATATTCGCATTTTACGGATTGCGTAAGAATTCAGAAAAATTTCATTGGATGCAAATATCTAATGAACTAGACATTGCAGAAGCTTTTGGTTTTTAGAAACAGATAGCTTTTACATAGACAATGAAGAGTTTGAAAACCAAAAGCATTTGCATGGCTTGATGGTGAAAATATACCTATCCAAAGGCATTTTCAGGCTAAATGAAAATAATCGACTATCACTTTGAATGCCGTTATTTCGAAAACTATGAATTAACATAAGCTCTTATTTTCAGTTTTGGAAAGCTCTGGTAAATCTCAATACAACATTTTTTGTTTTATGCTTTTTGAAGGCTTTGTTTCGGAAATATCGCCATCCAAAGACATTAAAGAAGGTAGTTGGAGTCAGAAAGTCGTTAAAATCGGGTAAAGTCGCTTTGGATGCGAATTTTTTTGACAAAAACACCTCAAAATAAATTTTTTCTGGCGTTTTTGAAAAGGTGTGCTCATTTTCTACTAAACACTGAAAACCGCATCAATTTTGAAGGCTCGGTTTAGGAGTTATAGCCATTCAAAGGCATTAGGGTAGGTAGTTTCGGGCAGCAAACTAGTAATATCACTTTGGAGCGAATATTTCCTCAACCATAGGATGAAAAAAAATATGGCTTCGATGTGTCAATTGGGTTTGAATAGACCTTTCCATTAACGTATGGCACGATTTGTTTCATGAACTTTGAAAAAAAAGTTCTTTTTTTTTTGAAAAAATGGCAAGGGGTTAGTCCATGGTTTTTTCCGAAATCCATGAAAAATTTTTGTGACAAAATTTTTACATTTTTGGAAAGGTGTACTAATTTCCTATTCAAAACTGAAAGCTGCAACAATTTTGAAAGCTCGGTTCGTTAGATATTCGCATTTTACGGATTGCGTAAGAATTCAGAAAAATTTCATTGGATGCAAATATCTAATGAACTAGACATTGCAGAAGCTTTTGGTTTTTAGAAACAGATAGCTTTTACATAGACAATGAAGAGTTTGAAAACCAAAAGCATTTGCATGGCTTGATGGTGAAAATATACCTATCCAAAGGCATTTTCAGGCTAAATGAAAATAATCGACTATCACTTTGAATGCCGTTATTTCGAAAACTATGAATTAACATAAGCTCTTATTTTCAGTTTTGGAAAGCTCTGGTAAATCTCAATACAACATTTTTTGTTTTATGCTTTTTGAAGGCTTTGTTTCGGAAATATCGCCATCCAAAGACATTAAAGAAGGTAGTTGGAGTCAGAAAGTCGTTAAAATCGGGTAAAGTCGCTTTGGATGCGAATTTTTTTGACAAAAACACCTCAAAATAAATTTTTTCTGGCGTTTTTGAAAAGGTGGGCTCATTTTCTACTCAACACTGAAAACCGCATCAATTTTGAAGGCTCGGTTTAGGAAATATAGCCATTCAAAGGCATTAGGGTAGGTAGTTTCGGGCAGCAAACTAGTAATATCACTTTGGAGCGAATATTTCCTCAACCATAGGATGAAAAAAAATATGGCTTCGATGTGTCAATTGGGTTTGAATAGACCTTTCCATTAACGTATGGCACCATTTGTTTCATGAACTTTGAAAAAAAAGTTGTTTTTTTTTTGAAAAAATGGCAAGGGGTTAGTCCATGGTTTTTTCCGAAATCCATCAAAAAATTTTGTGACTAAATTTTTACATTTTTGGAAAGGTGTACTAATTTCCTATTCAAAACTGAAAGCTGCAACAATTTTGAAAGCTCGGTTCGTTAGATATTCGCATTTTACGGATTGCGTAAGAACTCAGAAAAATTTCATTGGATGCAAATATCTAATGAACTAGACATTGCAGAAGCTTTTGGTTTTTAGAAACAGGTAGCTTTTACATAGATAATGAAGAGTTTGAAAACCAAAAGCATTTGCATGGCTTGATGGTGAAAATATACCTATCCAAAGGCATTTTCAGGCTAAATGAAAATAATCGACTATCACTTTGGATGCCGTTATTTCGAAAACTATGAATTAACATAAGCTCTTATTTTCAATTTTGGAAAGCTCTAGTAAATCTCAATACAACATTTTTTATTTTATGCTTTTTGAAGGCTTTGTTTCGGAAATATCGCCATCCAAAGACATTAAAGAAGGTAGTTGGAGTCAGAAAGTCGTTAAAATCGGGTAAAGCCGCTTTGGATGCGAATTTTTTTGACAAAAACACCTCAAAATAAATTTTTTCTGGCGTTTTTGAAAAGGTGGGCTCATTTTCTACTCAACACTGAAAACCGCATCAATTTTGAAGGCTCGGTTTAGGAAATATAGCCATTCAAAGGCATTAGGGTAGGTAGTTTCGGGCAGCAAACTAGTAATATCACTTTGGAGCGAATATTTCCTCAACCATAGGATGAAAAAAAATATGGCTTCGATGTGTCAATTGGGTTTGAATAGACCTTTCCATTAACGTATGGCACGATTTGTTTCATGAACTTTGAAAAAAAAGTTGTTTTTTTTTTGAAAAAATGGCAAGGGGTTAGTCCATGGTTTTTTCCGAAATCCATCAAAAAATTTTGTGACTAAATTTTTACATTTTTGGAAAGGTGTACTAATTTCCTATTCAAAACTGAAAGCTGCAACAATTTTGAAAGCTCGGTTCGTTAGATATTCGCATTTTACGGATTGCGTAAGAACTCAGAAAAATTTCATTGGATGCAAATATCTAATGAACTAGACATTGCAGAAGCTTTTGGTTTTTAGAAACAGGTAGCTTTTACATAGACAATGAAGAGTTTGAAAACCAAAAGCATTTGCATGGCTTGATGGTGAAAATATACCTATCCAAAAGCATTTTCAGGCTAAATGAAAATAATCGACTATCACTTTGGATGCCGTTATTTCGAAAACTATGAATTAACATAAGCTCTTATTTTCAATTTTGGAAAGCTCTAGTAAATCTCAATACAACATTTTTTATTTTATGCTTTTTGAAGGCTTTGTTTCGGAAATATCGCCATCCAAAGACATTAAAGAAGGTAGTTGGAGTCAAAAAGTCGTTAAAATCGGGTAAAGCCGCTTTGGATGCGAATTTTTTTGACAAAAACACCTCAAAATAAATTTTTTCTGGCGTTTTTGAAAAGGTGTGCTCATTTTCTACTAAACACTGAAAACCGCATCAATTTTGAAGGCTCGGTTTAGGAGTTATAGCCATTCAAAGGCATTAGGGTAGGTAGTTTCGGGCAGCAAACTAGTAATATCACTTTGGAGCGAATATTTCCTCAACCATAGGATGAAAAAAAATATGGCTTCGATGTGTCAATTGGGTTTGAATAGACCTTTCCATTAACGTATGGCACGATTTGTTTCATGAACTTTGAAAAAAAAGTTCTTTTTTTTTTGAAAAAATGGCAAGGGGTTAGTCCATGGTTTTTTCCGAAATCCATGAAAAATTTTTGTGACAAAATTTTTACATTTTTGGAAAGGTGTACTAATTTCCTATTCAAAACTGAAAGCTGCAACAATTTTGAAAGCTCGGTTCGTTAGATATTCGCATTTTACGGATTGCGTAAGAATTCAGAAAAATTTCATTGGATGCAAATATCTAATGAACTAGACATTGCAGAAGCTTTTGGTTTTTAGAAACAGATAGCTTTTACATAGACAATGAAGAGTTTGAAAACCAAAAGCATTTGCATGGCTTGATGGTGAAAATATACCTATCCAAAGGCATTTTCAGGCTAAATGAAAATAATCGACTATCACTTTGAATGCCGTTATTTCGAAAACTATGAATTAACATAAGCTCTTATTTTCAGTTTTGGAAAGCTCTGGTAAATCTCAATACAACATTTTTTGTTTTATGCTTTTTGAAGGCTTTGTTTCGGAAATATCGCCATCCAAAGACATTAAAGAAGGTAGTTGGAGTCAGAAAGTCGTTAAAATCGGGTAAAGTCGCTTTGGATGCGAATTTTTTTGACAAAAACACCTCAAAATAAATTTTTTCTGGCGTTTTTGAAAAGGTGTGCTCATTTTCTACTAAACACTGAAAACCGCATCAATTTTGAAGGCTCGGTTTAGGAGTTATAGCCATTCAAAGGCATTAGGGTAGGTAGTTTCGGGCAGCAAACTAGTAATATCACTTTGGAGCGAATATTTCCTCAACCATAGGATGAAAAAAAATATGGCTTCGATGTGTCAATTGGGTTTGAATAGACCTTTCCATTAACGTATGGCACGATTTGTTTCATGAACTTTGAAAAAAAAGTTCTTTTTTTTTTGAAAAAATGGCAAGGGGTTAGTCCATGGTTTTTTCCGAAATCCATGAAAAATTTTTGTGACAAAATTTTTACATTTTTGGAAAGGTGTACTAATTTCCTATTCAAAACTGAAAGCTGCAACAATTTTGAAAGCTCGGTTCGTTAGATATTCGCATTTTACGGATTGCGTAAGAACTCAGAAAAATTTCATTGGATGCAAATATCTAATGAACTAGACATTGCAGAAGCTTTTGGTTTTTAGAAACAGGTAGCTTTTACATAGACAATGAAGAGTTTGAAAACCAAAAGCATTTGCATGGCTTGATGGTGAAAATATACCTATCCAAAAGCATTTTCAGGCTAAATGAAAATAATCGACTATCACTTTGGATGCCGTTATTTCGAAAACTATGAATTAACATAAGCTCTTATTTTCAATTTTGGAAAGCTCTAGTAAATCTCAATACAACATTTTTTATTTTATGCTTTTTGAAGGCTTTGTTTCGGAAATATCGCCATCCAAAGACATTAAAGAAGGTAGTTGGAGTCAAAAAGTCGTTAAAATCGGGTAAAGCCGCTTTGGATGCGAATTTTTTTGACAAAAACACCTCAAAATAAATTTTTTCTGGCGTTTTTGAAAAGGTGTGCTCATTTTCTACTAAACACTGAAAACCGCATCAATTTTGAAGGCTCGGTTTAGGAGTTATAGCCATTCAAAGGCATTAGGGTAGGTAGTTTCGGGCAGCAAACTAGTAATATCACTTTGGAGCGAATATTTCCTCAACCATAGGATGAAAAAAAATATGGCTTCGATGTGTCAATTGGGTTTGAATAGACCTTTCCATTAACGTATGGCACGATTTGTTTCATGAACTTTGAAAAAAAAGTTCTTTTTTTTTTGAAAAAATGGCAAGGGGTTAGTCCATGGTTTTTTCCGAAATCCATGAAAAATTTTTGTGACAAAATTTTTACATTTTTGGAAAGGTGTACTAATTTCCTATTCAAAACTGAAAGCTGCAACAATTTTGAAAGCTCGGTTCGTTAGATATTCGCATTTTACGGATTGCGTAAGAATTCAGAAAAATTTCATTGGATGCAAATATCTAATGAACTAGACATTGCAGAAGCTTTTGGTTTTTAGAAACAGATAGCTTTTACATAGACAATGAAGAGTTTGAAAACCAAAAGCATTTGCATGGCTTGATGGTGAAAATATACCTATCCAAAGGCATTTTCAGGCTAAATGAAAATAATCGACTATCACTTTGAATGCCGTTATTTCGAAAACTATGAATTAACATAAGCTCTTATTTTCAGTTTTGGAAAGCTCTGGTAAATCTCAATACAACATTTTTTGTTTTATGCTTTTTGAAGGCTTTGTTTCGGAAATATCGCCATCCAAAGACATTAAAGAAGGTAGTTGGAGTCAGAAAGTCGTTAAAATCGGGTAAAGTCGCTTTGGATGCGAATTTTTTTGACAAAAACACCTCAAAATAAATTTTTTCTGGCGTTTTTGAAAAGGTGTGCTCATTTTCTACTAAACACTGAAAACCGCATCAATTTTGAAGGCTCGGTTTAGGAGTTATAGCCATTCAAAGGCATTAGGGTAGGTAGTTTCGGGCAGCAAACTAGTAATATCACTTTGGAGCGAATATTTCCTCAACCATAGGATGAAAAAAAATATGGCTTCGATGTGTCAATTGGGTTTGAATAGACCTTTCCATTAACGTATGGCACGATTTGTTTCATGAACTTTGAAAAAAAAGTTCTTTTTTTTTTGAAAAAATGGCAAGGGGTTATCATCAATTTTGAAGGCTCGGTTTAGGAGTTATAGCCATTCAAAGGCATTAGGGTAGGTAGTTTCGGGCAGCAAACTAGTAATATCACTTTGGAGCGAATATTTCCTCAACCATAGGATGAAAAAAAATATGGCTTCGATGTGTCAATTGGGTTTGAATAGACCTTTCCATTAACGTATGGCACGATTTGTTTCATGAACTTTGAAAAAAAAGTCCATGGTTTTTTCCGAAATCCATGAAAAATTTTTGTGACAAAATTTTTACATTTTTGGAAAGGTGTACTAATTTCCTATTCAAAACTGAAAGCTGCAACAATTTTGAAAGCTCGGTTCGTTAGATATTCGCATTTTACGGATTGCGTAAGAATTCAGAAAAATTTCATTGGATGCAAATATCTAATGAACTAGACATTGCAGAAGCTTTTGGTTTTTAGAAACAGATAGCTTTTACATAGACAATGAAGAGTTTGAAAACCAAAAGCATTTGCATGGCTTGATGGTGAAAATATACCTATCCAAAGGCATTTTCAGGCTAAATGAAAATAATCGACTATCACTTTGAATGCCGTTATTTCGAAAACTATGAATTAACATAAGCTCTTATTTTCAGTTTTGGAAAGCTCTGGTAAATCTCAATACAACATTTTTTGTTTTATGCTTTTTGAAGGCTTTGTTTCGGAAATATCGCCATCCAAAGACATTAAAGAAGGTAGTTGGAGTCAGAAAGTCGTTAAAATCGGGTAAAGTCGCTTTGGATGCGAATTTTTTTGACAAAAACACCTCAAAATAAATTTTTTCTGGCGTTTTTGAAAAGGTGTGCTCATTTTCTACTAAACACTGAAAACCGCATCAATTTTGAAGGCTCGGTTTAGGAGTTATAGCCATTCAAAGGCATTAGGGTAGGTAGTTTCGGGCAGCAAACTAGTAATATCACTTTGGAGCGAATATTTCCTCAACCATAGGATGAAAAAAAATATGGCTTCGATGTGTCAATTGGGTTTGAATAGACCTTTCCATTAACGTATGGCACGATTTGTTTCATGAACTTTGAAAAAAAAGTTCTTTTTTTTTTGAAAAAATGGCAAGGGGTTAGTCCATGGTTTTTTCCGAAATCCATGAAAAATTTTTGTGACAAAATTTTTACATTTTTGGAAAGGTGTACTAATTTCCTATTCAAAACTGAAAGCTGCAACAATTTTGAAAGCTCGGTTCGTTAGATATTCGCATTTTACGGATTGCGTAAGAATTCAGAAAAATTTCATTGGATGCAAATATCTAATGAACTAGACATTGCAGAAGCTTTTGGTTTTTAGAAACAGATAGCTTTTACATAGACAATGAAGAGTTTGAAAACCAAAAGCATTTGCATGGCTTGATGGTGAAAATATACCTATCCAAAGGCATTTTCAGGCTAAATGAAAATAATCGACTATCACTTTGAATGCCGTTATTTCGAAAACTATGAATTAACATAAGCTCTTATTTTCAGTTTTGGAAAGCTCTGGTAAATCTCAATACAACATTTTTTGTTTTATGCTTTTTGAAGGCTTTGTTTCGGAAATATCGCCATCCAAAGACATTAAAGAAGGTAGTTGGAGTCAGAAAGTCGTTAAAATCGGGTAAAGTCGCTTTGGATGCGAATTTTTTTGACAAAAACACCTCAAAATAAATTTTTTCTGGCGTTTTTGAAAAGGTGTGCTCATTTTCTACTAAACACTGAAAACCGCATCAATTTTGAAGGCTCGGTTTAGGAGTTATAGCCATTCAAAGGCATTAGGGTAGGTAGTTTCGGGCAGCAAACTAGTAATATCACTTTGGAGCGAATATTTCCTCAACCATAGGATGAAAAAAAATATGGCTTCGATGTGTCAATTGGGTTTGAATAGACCTTTCCATTAACGTATGGCACGATTTGTTTCATGAACTTTGAAAAAAAAGTTGTTTTTTTTTTGAAAAAATGGCAAGGGGTTAGTCCATGGTTTTTTCCGAAATCCATGAAAAATTTTTGTGACAAAATTTTTACATTTTTGGAAAGGTGTACTAATTTCCTATTCAAAACTGAAAGCTGCAACAATTTTGAAAGCTCGGTTCGTTAGATATTCGCATTTTACGGATTGCGTAAGAATTCAGAAAAATTTCATTGGATGCAAATATCTAATGAACTAGACATTGCAGAAGCTTTTGGTTTTTAGAAACAGATAGCTTTTACATAGACAATGAAGAGTTTGAAAACCAAAAGCATTTGCATGGCTTGATGGTGAAAATATACCTATCCAAAGGCATTTTCAGGCTAAATGAAAATAATCGACTATCACTTTGAATGCCGTTATTTCGAAAACTATGAATTAACATAAGCTCTTATTTTCAGTTTTGGAAAGCTCTGGTAAATCTCAATACAACATTTTTTGTTTTATGCTTTTTGAAGGCTTTGTTTCGGAAATATCGCCATCCAAAGACATTAAAGAAGGTAGTTGGAGTCAGAAAGTCGTTAAAATCGGGTAAAGTCGCTTTGGATGCGAATTTTTTTGACAAAAACACCTCAAAATAAATTTTTTCTGGCGTTTTTGAAAAGGTGTGCTCATTTTCTACTAAACACTGAAAACCGCATCAATTTTGAAGGCTCGGTTTAGGAGTTATAGCCATTCAAAGGCATTAGGGTAGGTAGTTTCGGGCAGCAAACTAGTAATATCACTTTGGAGCGAATATTTCCTCAACCATAGGATGAAAAAAAATATGGCTTCGATGTGTCAATTGGGTTTGAATAGACCTTTCCATTAACGTATGGCACGATTTGTTTCATGAACTTTGAAAAAAAAGTCCATGGTTTTTTCCGAAATCCATGAAAAATTTTTGTGACAAAATTTTTACATTTTTGGAAAGGTGTACTAATTTCCTATTCAAAACTGAAAGCTGCAACAATTTTGAAAGCTCGGTTCGTTAGATATTCGCATTTTACGGATTGCGTAAGAATTCAGAAAAATTTCATTGGATGCAAATATCTAATGAACTAGACATTGCAGAAGCTTTTGGTTTTTAGAAACAGATAGCTTTTACATAGACAATGAAGAGTTTGAAAACCAAAAGCATTTGCATGGCTTGATGGTGAAAATATACCTATCCAAAGGCATTTTCAGGCTAAATGAAAATAATCGACTATCACTTTGAATGCCGTTATTTCGAAAACTATGAATTAACATAAGCTCTTATTTTCAGTTTTGGAAAGCTCTGGTAAATCTCAATACAACATTTTTTGTTTTATGCTTTTTGAAGGCTTTGTTTCGGAAATATCGCCATCCAAAGACATTAAAGAAGGTAGTTGGAGTCAGAAAGTCGTTAAAATCGGGTAAAGTCGCTTTGGATGCGAATTTTTTTGACAAAAACACCTCAAAATAAATTTTTTCTGGCGTTTTTGAAAAGGTGTGCTCATTTTCTACTAAACACTGAAAACCGCATCAATTTTGAAGGCTCGGTTTAGGAGTTATAGCCATTCAAAGGCATTAGGGTAGGTAGTTTCGGGCAGCAAACTAGTAATATCACTTTGGAGCGAATATTTCCTCAACCATAGGATGAAAAAAAATATGGCTTCGATGTGTCAATTGGGTTTGAATAGACCTTTCCATTAACGTATGGCACGATTTGTTTCATGAACTTTGAAAAAAAAGTTCTTTTTTTTTTGAAAAAATGGCAAGGGGTTAGTCCATGGTTTTTTCCGAAATCCATGAAAAATTTTTGTGACAAAATTTTTACATTTTTGGAAAGGTGTACTAATTTCCTATTCAAAACTGAAAGCTGCAACAATTTTGAAAGCTCGGTTCGTTAGATATTCGCATTTTACGGATTGCGTAAGAATTCAGAAAAATTTCATTGGATGCAAATATCTAATGAACTAGACATTGCAGAAGCTTTTGGTTTTTAGAAACAGATAGCTTTTACATAGACAATGAAGAGTTTGAAAACCAAAAGCATTTGCATGGCTTGATGGTGAAAATATACCTATCCAAAGGCATTTTCAGGCTAAATGAAAATAATCGACTATCACTTTGAATGCCGTTATTTCGAAAACTATGAATTAACATAAGCTCTTATTTTCAGTTTTGGAAAGCTCTGGTAAATCTCAATACAACATTTTTTGTTTTATGCTTTTTGAAGGCTTTGTTTCGGAAATATCGCCATCCAAAGACATTAAAGAAGGTAGTTGGAGTCAGAAAGTCGTTAAAATCGGGTAAAGTCGCTTTGGATGCGAATTTTTTTGACAAAAACACCTCAAAATAAATTTTTTCTGGCGTTTTTGAAAAGGTGTGCTCATTTTCTACTAAACACTGAAAACCGCATCAATTTTGAAGGCTCGGTTTAGGAGTTATAGCCATTCAAAGGCATTAGGGTAGGTAGTTTCGGGCAGCAAACTAGTAATATCACTTTGGAGCGAATATTTCCTCAACCATAGGATGAAAAAAAATATGGCTTCGATGTGTCAATTGGGTTTGAATAGACCTTTCCATTAACGTATGGCACGATTTGTTTCATGAACTTTGAAAAAAAAGTTGTTTTTTTTTTGAAAAAATGGCAAGGGGTTAGTCCATGGTTTTTTCCGAAATCCATGAAAAATTTTTGTGACAAAATTTTTACATTTTTGGAAAGGTGTACTAATTTCCTATTCAAAACTGAAAGCTGCAACAATTTTGAAAGCTCGGTTCGTTAGATATTCGCATTTTACGGATTGCGTAAGAATTCAGAAAAATTTCATTGGATGCAAATATCTAATGAACTAGACATTGCAGAAGCTTTTGGTTTTTAGAAACAGATAGCTTTTACATAGACAATGAAGAGTTTGAAAACCAAAAGCATTTGCATGGCTTGATGGTGAAAATATACCTATCCAAAGGCATTTTCAGGCTAAATGAAAATAATCGACTATCACTTTGAATGCCGTTATTTCGAAAACTATGAATTAACATAAGCTCTTATTTTCAGTTTTGGAAAGCTCTGGTAAATCTCAATACAACATTTTTTGTTTTATGCTTTTTGAAGGCTTTGTTTCGGAAATATCGCCATCCAAAGACATTAAAGAAGGTAGTTGGAGTCAGAAAGTCGTTAAAATCGGGTAAAGTCGCTTTGGATGCGAATTTTTTTGACAAAAACACCTCAAAATAAATTTTTTCTGGCGTTTTTGAAAAGGTGTGCTCATTTTCTACTAAACACTGAAAACCGCATCAATTTTGAAGGCTCGGTTTAGGAGTTATAGCCATTCAAAGGCATTAGGGTAGGTAGTTTCGGGCAGCAAACTAGTAATATCACTTTGGAGCGAATATTTCCTCAACCATAGGATGAAAAAAAATATGGCTTCGATGTGTCAATTGGGTTTGAATAGACCTTTCCATTAACGTATGGCACGATTTGTTTCATGAACTTTGAAAAAAAAGTCCATGGTTTTTTCCGAAATCCATGAAAAATTTTTGTGACAAAATTTTTACATTTTTGGAAAGGTGTACTAATTTCCTATTCAAAACTGAAAGCTGCAACAATTTTGAAAGCTCGGTTCGTTAGATATTCGCATTTTACGGATTGCGTAAGAATTCAGAAAAATTTCATTGGATGCAAATATCTAATGAACTAGACATTGCAGAAGCTTTTGGTTTTTAGAAACAGATAGCTTTTACATAGACAATGAAGAGTTTGAAAACCAAAAGCATTTGCATGGCTTGATGGTGAAAATATACCTATCCAAAGGCATTTTCAGGCTAAATGAAAATAATCGACTATCACTTTGAATGCCGTTATTTCGAAAACTATGAATTAACATAAGCTCTTATTTTCAGTTTTGGAAAGCTCTGGTAAATCTCAATACAACATTTTTTGTTTTATGCTTTTTGAAGGCTTTGTTTCGGAAATATCGCCATCCAAAGACATTAAAGAAGGTAGTTGGAGTCAGAAAGTCGTTAAAATCGGGTAAAGTCGCTTTGGATGCGAATTTTTTTGACAAAAACACCTCAAAATAAATTTTTTCTGGCGTTTTTGAAAAGGTGTGCTCATTTTCTACTAAACACTGAAAACCGCATCAATTTTGAAGGCTCGGTTTAGGAGTTATAGCCATTCAAAGGCATTAGGGTAGGTAGTTTCGGGCAGCAAACTAGTAATATCACTTTGGAGCGAATATTTCCTCAACCATAGGATGAAAAAAAATATGGCTTCGATGTGTCAATTGGGTTTGAATAGACCTTTCCATTAACGTATGGCACGATTTGTTTCATGAACTTTGAAAAAAAAGTTCTTTTTTTTTTGAAAAAATGGCAAGGGGTTAGTCCATGGTTTTTTCCGAAATCCATGAAAAATTTTTGTGACAAAATTTTTACATTTTTGGAAAGGTGTACTAATTTCCTATTCAAAACTGAAAGCTGCAACAATTTTGAAAGCTCGGTTCGTTAGATATTCGCATTTTACGGATTGCGTAAGAATTCAGAAAAATTTCATTGGATGCAAATATCTAATGAACTAGACATTGCAGAAGCTTTTGGTTTTTAGAAACAGATAGCTTTTACATAGACAATGAAGAGTTTGAAAACCAAAAGCATTTGCATGGCTTGATGGTGAAAATATACCTATCCAAAGGCATTTTCAGGCTAAATGAAAATAATCGACTATCACTTTGAATGCCGTTATTTCGAAAACTATGAATTAACATAAGCTCTTATTTTCAGTTTTGGAAAGCTCTGGTAAATCTCAATACAACATTTTTTGTTTTATGCTTTTTGAAGGCTTTGTTTCGGAAATATCGCCATCCAAAGACATTAAAGAAGGTAGTTGGAGTCAGAAAGTCGTTAAAATCGGGTAAAGTCGCTTTGGATGCGAATTTTTTTGACAAAAACACCTCAAAATAAATTTTTTCTGGCGTTTTTGAAAAGGTGTGCTCATTTTCTACTAAACACTGAAAACCGCATCAATTTTGAAGGCTCGGTTTAGGAGTTATAGCCATTCAAAGGCATTAGGGTAGGTAGTTTCGGGCAGCAAACTAGTAATATCACTTTGGAGCGAATATTTCCTCAACCATAGGATGAAAAAAAATATGGCTTCGATGTGTCAATTGGGTTTGAATAGACCTTTCCATTAACGTATGGCACGATTTGTTTCATGAACTTTGAAAAAAAAGTCCATGGTTTTTTCCGAAATCCATGAAAAATTTTTGTGACAAAATTTTTACATTTTTGGAAAGGTGTACTAATTTCCTATTCAAAACTGAAAGCTGCAACAATTTTGAAAGCTCGGTTCGTTAGATATTCGCATTTTACGGATTGCGTAAGAATTCAGAAAAATTTCATTGGATGCAAATATCTAATGAACTAGACATTGCAGAAGCTTTTGGTTTTTAGAAACAGATAGCTTTTACATAGACAATGAAGAGTTTGAAAACCAAAAGCATTTGCATGGCTTGATGGTGAAAATATACCTATCCAAAGGCATTTTCAGGCTAAATGAAAATAATCGACTATCACTTTGAATGCCGTTATTTCGAAAACTATGAATTAACATAAGCTCTTATTTTCAGTTTTGGAAAGCTCTGGTAAATCTCAATACAACATTTTTTGTTTTATGCTTTTTGAAGGCTTTGTTTCGGAAATATCGCCATCCAAAGACATTAAAGAAGGTAGTTGGAGTCAGAAAGTCGTTAAAATCGGGTAAAGTCGCTTTGGATGCGAATTTTTTTGACAAAAACACCTCAAAATAAATTTTTTCTGGCGTTTTTGAAAAGGTGTGCTCATTTTCTACTAAACACTGAAAACCGCATCAATTTTGAAGGCTCGGTTTAGGAGTTATAGCCATTCAAAGGCATTAGGGTAGGTAGTTTCGGGCAGCAAACTAGTAATATCACTTTGGAGCGAATATTTCCTCAACCATAGGATGAAAAAAAATATGGCTTCGATGTGTCAATTGGGTTTGAATAGACCTTTCCATTAACGTATGGCACGATTTGTTTCATGAACTTTGAAAAAAAAGTTCTTTTTTTTTTGAAAAAATGGCAAGGGGTTAGTCCATGGTTTTTTCCGAAATCCATGAAAAATTTTTGTGACAAAATTTTTACATTTTTGGAAAGGTGTACTAATTTCCTATTCAAAACTGAAAGCTGCAACAATTTTGAAAGCTCGGTTCGTTAGATATTCGCATTTTACGGATTGCGTAAGAATTCAGAAAAATTTCATTGGATGCAAATATCTAATGAACTAGACATTGCAGAAGCTTTTGGTTTTTAGAAACAGATAGCTTTTACATAGACAATGAAGAGTTTGAAAACCAAAAGCATTTGCATGGCTTGATGGTGAAAATATACCTATCCAAAGGCATTTTCAGGCTAAATGAAAATAATCGACTATCACTTTGAATGCCGTTATTTCGAAAACTATGAATTAACATAAGCTCTTATTTTCAGTTTTGGAAAGCTCTGGTAAATCTCAATACAACATTTTTTGTTTTATGCTTTTTGAAGGCTTTGTTTCGGAAATATCGCCATCCAAAGACATTAAAGAAGGTAGTTGGAGTCAGAAAGTCGTTAAAATCGGGTAAAGTCGCTTTGGATGCGAATTTTTTTGACAAAAACACCTCAAAATAAATTTTTTCTGGCGTTTTTGAAAAGGTGTGCTCATTTTCTACTAAACACTGAAAACCGCATCAATTTTGAAGGCTCGGTTTAGGAGTTATAGCCATTCAAAGGCATTAGGGTAGGTAGTTTCGGGCAGCAAACTAGTAATATCACTTTGGAGCGAATATTTCCTCAACCATAGGATGAAAAAAAATATGGCTTCGATGTGTCAATTGGGTTTGAATAGACCTTTCCATTAACGTATGGCACGATTTGTTTCATGAACTTTGAAAAAAAAGTCCATGGTTTTTTCCGAAATCCATGAAAAATTTTTGTGACAAAATTTTTACATTTTTGGAAAGGTGTACTAATTTCCTATTCAAAACTGAAAGCTGCAACAATTTTGAAAGCTCGGTTCGTTAGATATTCGCATTTTACGGATTGCGTAAGAATTCAGAAAAATTTCATTGGATGCAAATATCTAATGAACTAGACATTGCAGAAGCTTTTGGTTTTTAGAAACAGATAGCTTTTACATAGACAATGAAGAGTTTGAAAACCAAAAGCATTTGCATGGCTTGATGGTGAAAATATACCTATCCAAAGGCATTTTCAGGCTAAATGAAAATAATCGACTATCACTTTGAATGCCGTTATTTCGAAAACTATGAATTAACATAAGCTCTTATTTTCAGTTTTGGAAAGCTCTGGTAAATCTCAATACAACATTTTTTGTTTTATGCTTTTTGAAGGCTTTGTTTCGGAAATATCGCCATCCAAAGACATTAAAGAAGGTAGTTGGAGTCAGAAAGTCGTTAAAATCGGGTAAAGTCGCTTTGGATGCGAATTTTTTTGACAAAAACACCTCAAAATAAATTTTTTCTGGCGTTTTTGAAAAGGTGTGCTCATTTTCTACTAAACACTGAAAACCGCATCAATTTTGAAGGCTCGGTTTAGGAGTTATAGCCATTCAAAGGCATTAGGGTAGGTAGTTTCGGGCAGCAAACTAGTAATATCACTTTGGAGCGAATATTTCCTCAACCATAGGATGAAAAAAAATATGGCTTCGATGTGTCAATTGGGTTTGAATAGACCTTTCCATTAACGTATGGCACGATTTGTTTCATGAACTTTGAAAAAAAAGTTCTTTTTTTTTTGAAAAAATGGCAAGGGGTTAGTCCATGGTTTTTTCCGAAATCCATGAAAAATTTTTGTGACAAAATTTTTACATTTTTGGAAAGGTGTACTAATTTCCTATTCAAAACTGAAAGCTGCAACAATTTTGAAAGCTCGGTTCGTTAGATATTCGCATTTTACGGATTGCGTAAGAATTCAGAAAAATTTCATTGGATGCAAATATCTAATGAACTAGACATTGCAGAAGCTTTTGGTTTTTAGAAACAGATAGCTTTTACATAGACAATGAAGAGTTTGAAAACCAAAAGCATTTGCATGGCTTGATGGTGAAAATATACCTATCCAAAGGCATTTTCAGGCTAAATGAAAATAATCGACTATCACTTTGAATGCCGTTATTTCGAAAACTATGAATTAACATAAGCTCTTATTTTCAGTTTTGGAAAGCTCTGGTAAATCTCAATACAACATTTTTTGTTTTATGCTTTTTGAAGGCTTTGTTTCGGAAATATCGCCATCCAAAGACATTAAAGAAGGTAGTTGGAGTCAGAAAGTCGTTAAAATCGGGTAAAGTCGCTTTGGATGCGAATTTTTTTGACAAAAACACCTCAAAATAAATTTTTTCTGGCGTTTTTGAAAAGGTGTGCTCATTTTCTACTAAACACTGAAAACCGCATCAATTTTGAAGGCTCGGTTTAGGAGTTATAGCCATTCAAAGGCATTAGGGTAGGTAGTTTCGGGCAGCAAACTAGTAATATCACTTTGGAGCGAATATTTCCTCAACCATAGGATGAAAAAAAATATGGCTTCGATGTGTCAATTGGGTTTGAATAGACCTTTCCATTAACGTATGGCACGATTTGTTTCATGAACTTTGAAAAAAAAGTTGTTTTTTTTTTGAAAAAATGGCAAGGGGTTAGTCCATGGTTTTTTCCGAAATCCATCAAAAAATTTTGTGACTAAATTTTTACATTTTTGGAAAGGTGTACTAATTTCCTATTCAAAACTGAAAGCTGCAACAATTTTGAAAGCTCGGTTCGTTAGATATTCGCATTTTACGGATTGCGTAAGAACTCAGAAAAATTTCATTGGATGCAAATATCTAATGAACTAGACATTGCAGAAGCTTTTGGTTTTTAGAAACAGGTAGCTTTTACATAGACAATGAAGAGTTTGAAAACCAAAAGCATTTGCATGGCTTGATGGTGAAAATATACCTATCCAAAGGCATTTTCAGGCTAAATGAAAATAATCGACTATCACTTTGGATGCCGTTATTTCGAAAACTATGAATTAACATAAGCTCTTATTTTCAATTTTGGAAAGCTCTAGTAAATCTCAATACAACATTTTTTATTTTATGCTTTTTGAAGGCTTTGTTTCGGAAATATCGCCATCCAAAGACATTAAAGAAGGTAGTTGGAGTCAGAAAGTCGTTAAAATCGGGTAAAGCCGCTTTGGATGCGAATTTTTTTGACAAAAACACCTCAAAATAAATTTTTTCTGGCGTTTTTGAAAAGGTGGGCTCATTTTCTACTCAACACTGAAAACCGCATCAATTTTGAAGGCTCGGTTTAGGAAATATAGCCATTCAAAGGCATTAGGGTAGGTAGTTTCGGGCAGCAAACTAGTAATATCACTTTGGAGCGAATATTTCCTCAACCATAGGATGAAAAAAAATATGGCTTCGATGTGTCAATTGGGTTTGAATAGACCTTTCCATTAACGTATGGCACCATTTGTTTCATGAACTTTGAAAAAAAAGTTGTTTTTTTTTTGAAAAAATGGCAAGGGGTTAGTCCATGGTTTTTTCCGAAATCCATCAAAAAATTTTGTGACTAAATTTTTACATTTTTGGAAAGGTGTACTAATTTCCTATTCAAAACTGAAAGCTGCAACAATTTTGAAAGCTCGGTTCGTTAGATATTCGCATTTTACGGATTGCGTAAGAACTCAGAAAAATTTCATTGGATGCAAATATCTAATGAACTAGACATTGCAGAAGCTTTTGGTTTTTAGAAACAGGTAGCTTTTACATAGACAATGAAGAGTTTGAAAACCAAAAGCATTTGCATGGCTTGATGGTGAAAATATACCTATCCAAAGGCATTTTCAGGCTAAATGAAAATAATCGACTATCACTTTGGATGCCGTTATTTCGAAAACTATGAATTAACATAAGCTCTTATTTTCAATTTTGGAAAGCTCTAGTAAATCTCAATACAACATTTTTTATTTTATGCTTTTTGAAGGCTTTGTTTCGGAAATATCGCCATCCAAAGACATTAAAGAAGGTAGTTGGAGTCAAAAAGTCGTTAAAATCGGGTAAAGCCGCTTTGGATGCGAATTTTTTTGACAAAAACACCTCAAAATAAATTTTTTCTGGCGTTTTTGAAAAGGTGGGCTCATTTTCTACTCAACACTGAAAACCGCATCAATTTTGAAGGCTCGGTTTAGGAAATATAGCCATTCAAAGGCATTAGGGT
The DNA here is from genome assembly GCA_946251815.1 of Dasysyrphus albostriatus. Lineage (NCBI taxonomy): Eukaryota > Metazoa > Arthropoda > Insecta > Diptera > Syrphidae > Dasysyrphus > Dasysyrphus albostriatus. The sequence continues at coordinate 189,838,555 of OX276335.1, read as the reverse complement.
AGGTAGTTTCGGGCAGCAAACTAGTAATATCACTTTGGAGCGAATATTTCCTCAACCATAGGATGAAAAAAAATATGGCTTCGATGTGTCAATTGGGTTTGAATAGACCTTTCCATTAACGTATGGCACCATTTGTTTCATGAACTTTGAAAAAAAAGTTGTTTTTTTTTTGAAAAAATGGCAAGGGGTTAGTCCATGGTTTTTTCCGAAATCCATCAAAAAATTTTGTGACTAAATTTTTACATTTTTGGAAAGGTGTACTAATTTCCTATTCAAAACTGAAAGCTGCAACAATTTTGAAAGCTCGGTTCGTTAGATATTCGCATTTTACGGATTGCGTAAGAACTCAGAAAAATTTCATTGGATGCAAATATCTAATGAACTAGACATTGCAGAAGCTTTTGGTTTTTAGAAACAGGTAGCTTTTACATAGATAATGAAGAGTTTGAAAACCAAAAGCATTTGCATGGCTTGATGGTGAAAATATACCTATCCAAAGGCATTTTCAGGCTAAATGAAAATAATCGACTATCACTTTGGATGCCGTTATTTCGAAAACTATGAATTAACATAAGCTCTTATTTTCAATTTTGGAAAGCTCTAGTAAATCTCAATACAACATTTTTTATTTTATGCTTTTTGAAGGCTTTGTTTCGGAAATATCGCCATCCAAAGACATTAAAGAAGGTAGTTGGAGTCAAAAAGTCGTTAAAATCGGGTAAAGCCGCTTTGGATGCGAATTTTTTTGACAAAAACACCTCAAAATAAATTTTTTCTGGCGTTTTTGAAAAGGTGGGCTCATTTTCTACTCAACACTGAAAACCGCATCAATTTTGAAGGCTCGGTTTAGGAAATATAGCCATTCAAAGGCATTAGGGTAGGTAGTTTCGGGCAGCAAACTAGTAATATCACTTTGGAGCGAATATTTCCTCAACCATAGGATGAAAAAAAATATGGCTTCGATGTGTCAATTGGGTTTGAATAGACCTTTCCATTAACGTATGGCACCATTTGTTTCATGAACTTTGAAAAAAAAGTTGTTTTTTTTTTGAAAAAATGGCAAGGGGTTAGTCCATGGTTTTTTCCGAAATCCATCAAAAAATTTTGTGACTAAATTTTTACATTTTTGGAAAGGTGTACTAATTTCCTATTCAAAACTGAAAGCTGCAACAATTTTGAAAGCTCGGTTCGTTAGATATTCGCATTTTACGGATTGCGTAAGAATTCAGAAAAATTTCATTGGATGCAAATATCTAATGAACTAGACATTGCAGAAGCTTTTGGTTTTTAGAAACAGATAGCTTTTACATAGACAATGAAGAGTTTGAAAACCAAAAGCATTTGCATGGCTTGATGGTGAAAATATACCTATCCAAAGGCATTTTCAGGCTAAATGAAAATAATCGACTATCACTTTGAATGCCGTTATTTCGAAAACTATGAATTAACATAAGCTCTTATTTTCAGTTTTGGAAAGCTCTGGTAAATCTCAATACAACATTTTTTGTTTTATGCTTTTTGAAGGCTTTGTTTCGGAAATATCGCCATCCAAAGACATTAAAGAAGGTAGTTGGAGTCAGAAAGTCGTTAAAATCGGGTAAAGTCGCTTTGGATGCGAATTTTTTTGACAAAAACACCTCAAAATAAATTTTTTCTGGCGTTTTTGAAAAGGTGTGCTCATTTTCTACTAAACACTGAAAACCGCATCAATTTTGAAGGCTCGGTTTAGGAGTTATAGCCATTCAAAGGCATTAGGGTAGGTAGTTTCGGGCAGCAAACTAGTAATATCACTTTGGAGCGAATATTTCCTCAACCATAGGATGAAAAAAAATATGGCTTCGATGTGTCAATTGGGTTTGAATAGACCTTTCCATTAACGTATGGCACGATTTGTTTCATGAACTTTGAAAAAAAAGTCCATGGTTTTTTCCGAAATCCATGAAAAATTTTTGTGACAAAATTTTTACATTTTTGGAAAGGTGTACTAATTTCCTATTCAAAACTGAAAGCTGCAACAATTTTGAAAGCTCGGTTCGTTAGATATTCGCATTTTACGGATTGCGTAAGAATTCAGAAAAATTTCATTGGATGCAAATATCTAATGAACTAGACATTGCAGAAGCTTTTGGTTTTTAGAAACAGATAGCTTTTACATAGACAATGAAGAGTTTGAAAACCAAAAGCATTTGCATGGCTTGATGGTGAAAATATACCTATCCAAAGGCATTTTCAGGCTAAATGAAAATAATCGACTATCACTTTGAATGCCGTTATTTCGAAAACTATGAATTAACATAAGCTCTTATTTTCAGTTTTGGAAAGCTCTGGTAAATCTCAATACAACATTTTTTGTTTTATGCTTTTTGAAGGCTTTGTTTCGGAAATATCGCCATCCAAAGACATTAAAGAAGGTAGTTGGAGTCAGAAAGTCGTTAAAATCGGGTAAAGTCGCTTTGGATGCGAATTTTTTTGACAAAAACACCTCAAAATAAATTTTTTCTGGCGTTTTTGAAAAGGTGTGCTCATTTTCTACTAAACACTGAAAACCGCATCAATTTTGAAGGCTCGGTTTAGGAGTTATAGCCATTCAAAGGCATTAGGGTAGGTAGTTTCGGGCAGCAAACTAGTAATATCACTTTGGAGCGAATATTTCCTCAACCATAGGATGAAAAAAAATATGGCTTCGATGTGTCAATTGGGTTTGAATAGACCTTTCCATTAACGTATGGCACGATTTGTTTCATGAACTTTGAAAAAAAAGTTCTTTTTTTTTTGAAAAAATGGCAAGGGGTTAGTCCATGGTTTTTTCCGAAATCCATGAAAAATTTTTGTGACAAAATTTTTACATTTTTGGAAAGGTGTACTAATTTCCTATTCAAAACTGAAAGCTGCAACAATTTTGAAAGCTCGGTTCGTTAGATATTCGCATTTTACGGATTGCGTAAGAATTCAGAAAAATTTCATTGGATGCAAATATCTAATGAACTAGACATTGCAGAAGCTTTTGGTTTTTAGAAACAGATAGCTTTTACATAGACAATGAAGAGTTTGAAAACCAAAAGCATTTGCATGGCTTGATGGTGAAAATATACCTATCCAAAGGCATTTTCAGGCTAAATGAAAATAATCGACTATCACTTTGAATGCCGTTATTTCGAAAACTATGAATTAACATAAGCTCTTATTTTCAGTTTTGGAAAGCTCTGGTAAATCTCAATACAACATTTTTTGTTTTATGCTTTTTGAAGGCTTTGTTTCGGAAATATCGCCATCCAAAGACATTAAAGAAGGTAGTTGGAGTCAGAAAGTCGTTAAAATCGGGTAAAGTCGCTTTGGATGCGAATTTTTTTGACAAAAACACCTCAAAATAAATTTTTTCTGGCGTTTTTGAAAAGGTGTGCTCATTTTCTACTAAACACTGAAAACCGCATCAATTTTGAAGGCTCGGTTTAGGAGTTATAGCCATTCAAAGGCATTAGGGTAGGTAGTTTCGGGCAGCAAACTAGTAATATCACTTTGGAGCGAATATTTCCTCAACCATAGGATGAAAAAAAATATGGCTTCGATGTGTCAATTGGGTTTGAATAGACCTTTCCATTAACGTATGGCACGATTTGTTTCATGAACTTTGAAAAAAAAGTTGTTTTTTTTTTGAAAAAATGGCAAGGGGTTAGTCCATGGTTTTTTCCGAAATCCATCAAAAAATTTTGTGACTAAATTTTTACATTTTTGGAAAGGTGTACTAATTTCCTATTCAAAACTGAAAGCTGCAACAATTTTGAAAGCTCGGTTCGTTAGATATTCGCATTTTACGGATTGCGTAAGAACTCAGAAAAATTTCATTGGATGCAAATATCTAATGAACTAGACATTGCAGAAGCTTTTGGTTTTTAGAAACAGGTAGCTTTTACATAGACAATGAAGAGTTTGAAAACCAAAAGCATTTGCATGGCTTGATGGTGAAAATATACCTATCCAAAGGCATTTTCAGGCTAAATGAAAATAATCGACTATCACTTTGGATGCCGTTATTTCGAAAACTATGAATTAACATAAGCTCTTATTTTCAATTTTGGAAAGCTCTAGTAAATCTCAATACAACATTTTTTATTTTATGCTTTTTGAAGGCTTTGTTTCGGAAATATCGCCATCCAAAGACATTAAAGAAGGTAGTTGGAGTCAGAAAGTCGTTAAAATCGGGTAAAGCCGCTTTGGATGCGAATTTTTTTGACAAAAACACCTCAAAATAAATTTTTTCTGGCGTTTTTGAAAAGGTGGGCTCATTTTCTACTCAACACTGAAAACCGCATCAATTTTGAAGGCTCGGTTTAGGAAATATAGCCATTCAAAGGCATTAGGGTAGGTAGTTTCGGGCAGCAAACTAGTAATATCACTTTGGAGCGAATATTTCCTCAACCATAGGATGAAAAAAAATATGGCTTCGATGTGTCAATTGGGTTTGAATAGACCTTTCCATTAACGTATGGCACCATTTGTTTCATGAACTTTGAAAAAAAAGTTGTTTTTTTTTTGAAAAAATGGCAAGGGGTTAGTCCATGGTTTTTTCCGAAATCCATCAAAAAATTTTGTGACTAAATTTTTACATTTTTGGAAAGGTGTACTAATTTCCTATTCAAAACTGAAAGCTGCAACAATTTTGAAAGCTCGGTTCGTTAGATATTCGCATTTTACGGATTGCGTAAGAACTCAGAAAAATTTCATTGGATGCAAATATCTAATGAACTAGACATTGCAGAAGCTTTTGGTTTTTAGAAACAGGTAGCTTTTACATAGACAATGAAGAGTTTGAAAACCAAAAGCATTTGCATGGCTTGATGGTGAAAATATACCTATCCAAAGGCATTTTCAGGCTAAATGAAAATAATCGACTATCACTTTGGATGCCGTTATTTCGAAAACTATGAATTAACATAAGCTCTTATTTTCAATTTTGGAAAGCTCTAGTAAATCTCAATACAACATTTTTTATTTTATGCTTTTTGAAGGCTTTGTTTCGGAAATATCGCCATCCAAAGACATTAAAGAAGGTAGTTGGAGTCAAAAAGTCGTTAAAATCGGGTAAAGCCGCTTTGGATGCGAATTTTTTTGACAAAAACACCTCAAAATAAATTTTTTCTGGCGTTTTTGAAAAGGTGGGCTCATTTTCTACTCAACACTGAAAACCGCATCAATTTTGAAGGCTCGGTTTAGGAAATATAGCCATTCAAAGGCATTAGGGTAGGTAGTTTCGGGCAGCAAACTAGTAATATCACTTTGGAGCGAATATTTCCTCAACCATAGGATGAAAAAAAATATGGCTTCGATGTGTCAATTGGGTTTGAATAGACCTTTCCATTAACGTATGGCACCATTTGTTTCATGAACTTTGAAAAAAAAGTTGTTTTTTTTTTGAAAAAATGGCAAGGGGTTAGTCCATGGTTTTTTCCGAAATCCATCAAAAAATTTTGTGACTAAATTTTTACATTTTTGGAAAGGTGTACTAATTTCCTATTCAAAACTGAAAGCTGCAACAATTTTGAAAGCTCGGTTCGTTAGATATTCGCATTTTACGGATTGCGTAAGAACTCAGAAAAATTTCATTGGATGCAAATATCTAATGAACTAGACATTGCAGAAGCTTTTGGTTTTTAGAAACAGGTAGCTTTTACATAGATAATGAAGAGTTTGAAAACCAAAAGCATTTGCATGGCTTGATGGTGAAAATATACCTATCCAAAGGCATTTTCAGGCTAAATGAAAATAATCGACTATCACTTTGGATGCCGTTATTTCGAAAACTATGAATTAACATAAGCTCTTATTTTCAATTTTGGAAAGCTCTAGTAAATCTCAATACAACATTTTTTATTTTATGCTTTTTGAAGGCTTTGTTTCGGAAATATCGCCATCCAAAGACATTAAAGAAGGTAGTTGGAGTCAAAAAGTCGTTAAAATCGGGTAAAGCCGCTTTGGATGCGAATTTTTTTGACAAAAACACCTCAAAATAAATTTTTTCTGGCGTTTTTGAAAAGGTGGGCTCATTTTCTACTCAACACTGAAAACCGCATCAATTTTGAAGGCTCGGTTTAGGAAATATAGCCATTCAAAGGCATTAGGGTAGGTAGTTTCGGGCAGCAAACTAGTAATATCACTTTGGAGCGAATATTTCCTCAACCATAGGATGAAAAAAAATATGGCTTCGATGTGTCAATTGGGTTTGAATAGACCTTTCCATTAACGTATGGCACCATTTGTTTCATGAACTTTGAAAAAAAAGTTGTTTTTTTTTTGAAAAAATGGCAAGGGGTTAGTCCATGGTTTTTTCCGAAATCCATCAAAAAATTTTGTGACTAAATTTTTACATTTTTGGAAAGGTGTACTAATTTCCTATTCAAAACTGAAAGCTGCAACAATTTTGAAAGCTCGGTTCGTTAGATATTCGCATTTTACGGATTGCGTAAGAACTCAGAAAAATTTCATTGGATGCAAATATCTAATGAACTAGACATTGCAGAAGCTTTTGGTTTTTAGAAACAGGTAGCTTTTACATAGATAATGAAGAGTTTGAAAACCAAAAGCATTTGCATGGCTTGATGGTGAAAATATACCTATCCAAAGGCATTTTCAGGCTAAATGAAAATAATCGACTATCACTTTGGATGCCGTTATTTCGAAAACTATGAATTAACATAAGCTCTTATTTTCAATTTTGGAAAGCTCTAGTAAATCTCAATACAACATTTTTTATTTTATGCTTTTTGAAGGCTTTGTTTCGGAAATATCGCCATCCAAAGACATTAAAGAAGGTAGTTGGAGTCAGAAAGTCGTTAAAATCGGGTAAAGCCGCTTTGGATGCGAATTTTTTTGACAAAAACACCTCAAAATAAATTTTTTCTGGCGTTTTTGAAAAGGTGGGCTCATTTTCTACTCAACACTGAAAACCGCATCAATTTTGAAGGCTCGGTTTAGGAAATATAGCCATTCAAAGGCATTAGGGTAGGTAGTTTCGGGCAGCAAACTAGTAATATCACTTTGGAGCGAATATTTCCTCAACCATAGGATGAAAAAAAATATGGCTTCGATGTGTCAATTGGGTTTGAATAGACCTTTCCATTAACGTATGGCACGATTTGTTTCATGAACTTTGAAAAAAAAGTTGTTTTTTTTTTGAAAAAATGGCAAGGGGTTAGTCCATGGTTTTTTCCGAAATCCATCAAAAAATTTTGTGACTAAATTTTTACATTTTTGGAAAGGTGTACTAATTTCCTATTCAAAACTGAAAGCTGCAACAATTTTGAAAGCTCGGTTCGTTAGATATTCGCATTTTACGGATTGCGTAAGAACTCAGAAAAATTTCATTGGATGCAAATATCTAATGAACTAGACATTGCAGAAGCTTTTGGTTTTTAGAAACAGGTAGCTTTTACATAGACAATGAAGAGTTTGAAAACCAAAAGCATTTGCATGGCTTGATGGTGAAAATATACCTATCCAAAGGCATTTTCAGGCTAAATGAAAATAATCGACTATCACTTTGGATGCCGTTATTTCGAAAACTATGAATTAACATAAGCTCTTATTTTCAATTTTGGAAAGCTCTAGTAAATCTCAATACAACATTTTTTATTTTATGCTTTTTGAAGGCTTTGTTTCGGAAATATCGCCATCCAAAGACATTAAAGAAGGTAGTTGGAGTCAAAAAGTCGTTAAAATCGGGTAAAGCCGCTTTGGATGCGAATTTTTTTGACAAAAACACCTCAAAATAAATTTTTTCTGGCGTTTTTGAAAAGGTGGGCTCATTTTCTACTCAACACTGAAAACCGCATCAATTTTGAAGGCTCGGTTTAGGAAATATAGCCATTCAAAGGCATTAGGGTAGGTAGTTTCGGGCAGCAAACTAGTAATATCACTTTGGAGCGAATATTTCCTCAACCATAGGATGAAAAAAAATATGGCTTCGATGTGTCAATTGGGTTTGAATAGACCTTTCCATTAACGTATGGCACCATTTGTTTCATGAACTTTGAAAAAAAAGTTGTTTTTTTTTTGAAAAAATGGCAAGGGGTTAGTCCATGGTTTTTTCCGAAATCCATCAAAAAATTTTGTGACTAAATTTTTACATTTTTGGAAAGGTGTACTAATTTCCTATTCAAAACTGAAAGCTGCAACAATTTTGAAAGCTCGGTTCGTTAGATATTCGCATTTTACGGATTGCGTAAGAACTCAGAAAAATTTCATTGGATGCAAATATCTAATGAACTAGACATTGCAGAAGCTTTTGGTTTTTAGAAACAGGTAGCTTTTACATAGATAATGAAGAGTTTGAAAACCAAAAGCATTTGCATGGCTTGATGGTGAAAATATACCTATCCAAAGGCATTTTCAGGCTAAATGAAAATAATCGACTATCACTTTGGATGCCGTTATTTCGAAAACTATGAATTAACATAAGCTCTTATTTTCAATTTTGGAAAGCTCTAGTAAATCTCAATACAACATTTTTTATTTTATGCTTTTTGAAGGCTTTGTTTCGGAAATATCGCCATCCAAAGACATTAAAGAAGGTAGTTGGAGTCAAAAAGTCGTTAAAATCGGGTAAAGCCGCTTTGGATGCGAATTTTTTTGACAAAAACACCTCAAAATAAATTTTTTCTGGCGTTTTTGAAAAGGTGGGCTCATTTTCTACTCAACACTGAAAACCGCATCAATTTTGAAGGCTCGGTTTAGGAGTTATAGCCATTCAAAGGCATTAGGGTAGGTAGTTTCGGGCAGCAAACTAGTAATATCACTTTGGAGCGAATATTTCCTCAACCATAGGATGAAAAAAAATATGGCTTCGATGTGTCAATTGGGTTTGAATAGACCTTTCCATTAACGTATGGCACCATTTGTTTCATGAACTTTGAAAAAAAAAGTTGTTTTTTTTTTGAAAAAATGGCAAGGGGTTAGTCCATGGTTTTTTCCGAAATCCATCAAAAAATTTTGTGACTAAATTTTTACATTTTTGGAAAGGTGTACTAATTTCCTATTCAAAACTGAAAGCTGCAACAATTTTGAAAGCTCGGTTCGTTAGATATTCGCATTTTACGGATTGCGTAAGAACTCAGAAAAATTTCATTGGATGCAAATATCTAATGAACTAGACATTGCAGAAGCTTTTGGTTTTTAGAAACAGGTAGCTTTTACATAGACAATGAAGAGTTTGAAAACCAAAAGCATTTGCATGGCTTGATGGTGAAAATATACCTATCCAAAGGCATTTTCAGGCTAAATGAAAATAATCGACTATCACTTTGGATGCCGTTATTTCGAAAACTATGAATTAACATAAGCTCTTATTTTCAATTTTGGAAAGCTCTAGTAAATCTCAATACAACATTTTTTATTTTATGCTTTTTGAAGGCTTTGTTTCGGAAATATCGCCATCCAAAGACATTAAAGAAGGTAGTTGGAGTCAAAAAGTCGTTAAAATCGGGTAAAGCCGCTTTGGATGCGAATTTTTTTGACAAAAACACCTCAAAATAAATTTTTTCTGGCGTTTTTGAAAAGGTGGGCTCATTTTCTACTCAACACTGAAAACCGCATCAATTTTGAAGGCTCGGTTTAGGAAATATAGCCATTCAAAGGCATTAGGGTAGGTAGTTTCGGGCAGCAAACTAGTAATATCACTTTGGAGCGAATATTTCCTCAACCATAGGATGAAAAAAAATATGGCTTCGATGTGTCAATTGGGTTTGAATAGACCTTTCCATTAACGTATGGCACCATTTGTTTCATGAACTTTGAAAAAAAAGTTGTTTTTTTTTTGAAAAAATGGCAAGGGGTTAGTCCATGGTTTTTTCCGAAATCCATCAAAAAATTTTGTGACTAAATTTTTACATTTTTGGAAAGGTGTACTAATTTCCTATTCAAAACTGAAAGCTGCAACAATTTTGAAAGCTCGGTTCGTTAGATATTCGCATTTTACGGATTGCGTAAGAACTCAGAAAAATTTCATTGGATGCAAATATCTAATGAACTAGACATTGCAGAAGCTTTTGGTTTTTAGAAACAGGTAGCTTTTACATAGATAATGAAGAGTTTGAAAACCAAAAGCATTTGCATGGCTTGATGGTGAAAATATACCTATCCAAAGGCATTTTCAGGCTAAATGAAAATAATCGACTATCACTTTGGATGCCGTTATTTCGAAAACTATGAATTAACATAAGCTCTTATTTTCAATTTTGGAAAGCTCTAGTAAATCTCAATACAACATTTTTTATTTTATGCTTTTTGAAGGCTTTGTTTCGGAAATATCGCCATCCAAAGACATTAAAGAAGGTAGTTGGAGTCAAAAAGTCGTTAAAATCGGGTAAAGCCGCTTTGGATGCGAATTTTTTTGACAAAAACACCTCAAAATAAATTTTTTCTGGCGTTTTTGAAAAGGTGGGCTCATTTTCTACTCAACACTGAAAACCGCATCAATTTTGAAGGCTCGGTTTAGGAAATATAGCCATTCAAAGGCATTAGGGTAGGTAGTTTCGGGCAGCAAACTAGTAATATCACTTTGGAGCGAATATTTCCTCAACCATAGGATGAAAAAAAATATGGCTTCGATGTGTCAATTGGGTTTGAATAGACCTTTCCATTAACGTATGGCACCATTTGTTTCATGAACTTTGAAAAAAAAGTTGTTTTTTTTTTGAAAAAATGGCAAGGGGTTAGTCCATGGTTTTTTCCGAAATCCATCAAAAAATTTTGTGACTAAATTTTTACATTTTTGGAAAGGTGTACTAATTTCCTATTCAAAACTGAAAGCTGCAACAATTTTGAAAGCTCGGTTCGTTAGATATTCGCATTTTACGGATTGCGTAAGAACTCAGAAAAATTTCATTGGATGCAAATATCTAATGAACTAGACATTGCAGAAGCTTTTGGTTTTTAGAAACAGGTAGCTTTTACATAGATAATGAAGAGTTTGAAAACCAAAAGCATTTGCATGGCTTGATGGTGAAAATATACCTATCCAAAGGCATTTTCAGGCTAAATGAAAATAATCGACTATCACTTTGGATGCCGTTATTTCGAAAACTATGAATTAACATAAGCTCTTATTTTCAATTTTGGAAAGCTCTAGTAAATCTCAATACAACATTTTTTATTTTATGCTTTTTGAAGGCTTTGTTTCGGAAATATCGCCATCCAAAGACATTAAAGAAGGTAGTTGGAGTCAGAAAGTCGTTAAAATCGGGTAAAGCCGCTTTGGATGCGAATTTTTTTGACAAAAACACCTCAAAATAAATTTTTTCTGGCGTTTTTGAAAAGGTGGGCTCATTTTCTACTCAACACTGAAAACCGCATCAATTTTGAAGGCTCGGTTTAGGAAATATAGCCATTCAAAGGCATTAGGGTAGGTAGTTTCGGGCAGCAAACTAGTAATATCACTTTGGAGCGAATATTTCCTCAACCATAGGATGAAAAAAAATATGGCTTCGATGTGTCAATTGGGTTTGAATAGACCTTTCCATTAACGTATGGCACGATTTGTTTCATGAACTTTGAAAAAAAAGTTGTTTTTTTTTTGAAAAAATGGCAAGGGGTTAGTCCATGGTTTTTTCCGAAATCCATCAAAAAATTTTGTGACTAAATTTTTACATTTTTGGAAAGGTGTACTAATTTCCTATTCAAAACTGAAAGCTGCAACAATTTTGAAAGCTCGGTTCGTTAGATATTCGCATTTTACGGATTGCGTAAGAACTCAGAAAAATTTCATTGGATGCAAATATCTAATGAACTAGACATTGCAGAAGCTTTTGGTTTTTAGAAACAGGTAGCTTTTACATAGACAATGAAGAGTTTGAAAACCAAAAGCATTTGCATGGCTTGATGGTGAAAATATACCTATCCAAAGGCATTTTCAGGCTAAATGAAAATAATCGACTATCACTTTGGATGCCGTTATTTCGAAAACTATGAATTAACATAAGCTCTTATTTTCAATTTTGGAAAGCTCTAGTAAATCTCAATACAACATTTTTTATTTTATGCTTTTTGAAGGCTTTGTTTCGGAAATATCGCCATCCAAAGACATTAAAGAAGGTAGTTGGAGTCAAAAAGTCGTTAAAATCGGGTAAAGCCGCTTTGGATGCGAATTTTTTTGACAAAAACACCTCAAAATAAATTTTTTCTGGCGTTTTTGAAAAGGTGGGCTCATTTTCTACTCAACACTGAAAACCGCATCAATTTTGAAGGCTCGGTTTAGGAAATATAGCCATTCAAAGGCATTAGGGTAGGTAGTTTCGGGCAGCAAACTAGTAATATCACTTTGGAGCGAATATTTCCTCAACCATAGGATGAAAAAAAATATGGCTTCGATGTGTCAATTGGGTTTGAATAGACCTTTCCATTAACGTATGGCACCATTTGTTTCATGAACTTTGAAAAAAAAGTTGTTTTTTTTTTGAAAAAATGGCAAGGGGTTAGTCCATGGTTTTTTCCGAAATCCATCAAAAAATTTTGTGACTAAATTTTTACATTTTTGGAAAGGTGTACTAATTTCCTATTCAAAACTGAAAGCTGCAACAATTTTGAAAGCTCGGTTCGTTAGATATTCGCATTTTACGGATTGCGTAAGAACTCAGAAAAATTTCATTGGATGCAAATATCTAATGAACTAGACATTGCAGAAGCTTTTGGTTTTTAGAAACAGGTAGCTTTTACATAGATAATGAAGAGTTTGAAAACCAAAAGCATTTGCATGGCTTGATGGTGAAAATATACCTATCCAAAGGCATTTTCAGGCTAAATGAAAATAATCGACTATCACTTTGGATGCCGTTATTTCGAAAACTATGAATTAACATAAGCTCTTATTTTCAATTTTGGAAAGCTCTAGTAAATCTCAATACAACATTTTTTATTTTATGCTTTTTGAAGGCTTTGTTTCGGAAATATCGCCATCCAAAGACATTAAAGAAGGTAGTTGGAGTCAAAAAGTCGTTAAAATCGGGTAAAGCCGCTTTGGATGCGAATTTTTTTGACAAAAACACCTCAAAATAAATTTTTTCTGGCGTTTTTGAAAAGGTGGGCTCATTTTCTACTCAACACTGAAAACCGCATCAATTTTGAAGGCTCGGTTTAGGAGTTATAGCCATTCAAAGGCATTAGGGTAGGTAGTTTCGGGCAGCAAACTAGTAATATCACTTTGGAGCGAATATTTCCTCAACCATAGGATGAAAAAAAATATGGCTTCGATGTGTCAATTGGGTTTGAATAGACCTTTCCATTAACGTATGGCACCATTTGTTTCATGAACTTTGAAAAAAAAAGTTGTTTTTTTTTTGAAAAAATGGCAAGGGGTTAGTCCATGGTTTTTTCCGAAATCCATCAAAAAATTTTGTGACTAAATTTTTACATTTTTGGAAAGGTGTACTAATTTCCTATTCAAAACTGAAAGCTGCAACAATTTTGAAAGCTCGGTTCGTTAGATATTCGCATTTTACGGATTGCGTAAGAACTCAGAAAAATTTCATTGGATGCAAATATCTAATGAACTAGACATTGCAGAAGCTTTTGGTTTTTAGAAACAGGTAGCTTTTACATAGACAATGAAGAGTTTGAAAACCAAAAGCATTTGCATGGCTTGATGGTGAAAATATACCTATCCAAAGGCATTTTCAGGCTAAATGAAAATAATCGACTATCACTTTGGATGCCGTTATTTCGAAAACTATGAATTAACATAAGCTCTTATTTTCAATTTTGGAAAGCTCTAGTAAATCTCAATACAACATTTTTTATTTTATGCTTTTTGAAGGCTTTGTTTCGGAAATATCGCCATCCAAAGACATTAAAGAAGGTAGTTGGAGTCAAAAAGTCGTTAAAATCGGGTAAAGCCGCTTTGGATGCGAATTTTTTTGACAAAAACACCTCAAAATAAATTTTTTCTGGCGTTTTTGAAAAGGTGGGCTCATTTTCTACTCAACACTGAAAACCGCATCAATTTTGAAGGCTCGGTTTAGGAAATATAGCCATTCAAAGGCATTAGGGTAGGTAGTTTCGGGCAGCAAACTAGTAATATCACTTTGGAGCGAATATTTCCTCAACCATAGGATGAAAAAAAATATGGCTTCGATGTGTCAATTGGGTTTGAATAGACCTTTCCATTAACGTATGGCACCATTTGTTTCATGAACTTTGAAAAAAAAGTTGTTTTTTTTTTGAAAAAATGGCAAGGGGTTAGTCCATGGTTTTTTCCGAAATCCATCAAAAAATTTTGTGACTAAATTTTTACATTTTTGGAAAGGTGTACTAATTTCCTATTCAAAACTGAAAGCTGCAACAATTTTGAAAGCTCGGTTCGTTAGATATTCGCATTTTACGGATTGCGTAAGAACTCAGAAAAATTTCATTGGATGCAAATATCTAATGAACTAGACATTGCAGAAGCTTTTGGTTTTTAGAAACAGGTAGCTTTTACATAGATAATGAAGAGTTTGAAAACCAAAAGCATTTGCATGGCTTGATGGTGAAAATATACCTATCCAAAGGCATTTTCAGGCTAAATGAAAATAATCGACTATCACTTTGGATGCCGTTATTTCGAAAACTATGAATTAACATAAGCTCTTATTTTCAATTTTGGAAAGCTCTAGTAAATCTCAATACAACATTTTTTATTTTATGCTTTTTGAAGGCTTTGTTTCGGAAATATCGCCATCCAAAGACATTAAAGAAGGTAGTTGGAGTCAGAAAGTCGTTAAAATCGGGTAAAGCCGCTTTGGATGCGAATTTTTTTGACAAAAACACCTCAAAATAAATTTTTTCTGGCGTTTTTGAAAAGGTGGGCTCATTTTCTACTCAACACTGAAAACCGCATCAATTTTGAAGGCTCGGTTTAGGAGTTATAGCCATTCAAAGGCATTAGGGTAGGTAGTTTCGGGCAGCAAACTAGTAATATCACTTTGGAGCGAATATTTCCTCAACCATAGGATGAAAAAAAATATGGCTTCGATGTGTCAATTGGGTTTGAATAGACCTTTCCATTAACGTATGGCACCATTTGTTTCATGAACTTTGAAAAAAAAAGTTGTTTTTTTTTTGAAAAAATGGCAAGGGGTTAGTCCATGGTTTTTTCCGAAATCCATCAAAAAATTTTGTGACTAAATTTTTACATTTTTGGAAAGGTGTACTAATTTCCTATTCAAAACTGAAAGCTGCAACAATTTTGAAAGCTCGGTTCGTTAGATATTCGCATTTTACGGATTGCGTAAGAACTCAGAAAAATTTCATTGGATGCAAATATCTAATGAACTAGACATTGCAGAAGCTTTTGGTTTTTAGAAACAGGTAGCTTTTACATAGACAATGAAGAGTTTGAAAACCAAAAGCATTTGCATGGCTTGATGGTGAAAATATACCTATCCAAAGGCATTTTCAGGCTAAATGAAAATAATCGACTATCACTTTGGATGCCGTTATTTCGAAAACTATGAATTAACATAAGCTCTTATTTTCAATTTTGGAAAGCTCTAGTAAATCTCAATACAACATTTTTTATTTTATGCTTTTTGAAGGCTTTGTTTCGGAAATATCGCCATCCAAAGACATTAAAGAAGGTAGTTGGAGTCAAAAAGTCGTTAAAATCGGGTAAAGCCGCTTTGGATGCGAATTTTTTTGACAAAAACACCTCAAAATAAATTTTTTCTGGCGTTTTTGAAAAGGTGGGCTCATTTTCTACTCAACACTGAAAACCGCATCAATTTTGAAGGCTCGGTTTAGGAAATATAGCCATTCAAAGGCATTAGGGTAGGTAGTTTCGGGCAGCAAACTAGTAATATCACTTTGGAGCGAATATTTCCTCAACCATAGGATGAAAAAAAATATGGCTTCGATGTGTCAATTGGGTTTGAATAGACCTTTCCATTAACGTATGGCACCATTTGTTTCATGAACTTTGAAAAAAAAGTTGTTTTTTTTTTGAAAAAATGGCAAGGGGTTAGTCCATGGTTTTTTCCGAAATCCATCAAAAAATTTTGTGACTAAATTTTTACATTTTTGGAAAGGTGTACTAATTTCCTATTCAAAACTGAAAGCTGCAACAATTTTGAAAGCTCGGTTCGTTAGATATTCGCATTTTACGGATTGCGTAAGAACTCAGAAAAATTTCATTGGATGCAAATATCTAATGAACTAGACATTGCAGAAGCTTTTGGTTTTTAGAAACAGGTAGCTTTTACATAGATAATGAAGAGTTTGAAAACCAAAAGCATTTGCATGGCTTGATGGTGAAAATATACCTATCCAAAGGCATTTTCAGGCTAAATGAAAATAATCGACTATCACTTTGGATGCCGTTATTTCGAAAACTATGAATTAACATAAGCTCTTATTTTCAATTTTGGAAAGCTCTAGTAAATCTCAATACAACATTTTTTATTTTATGCTTTTTGAAGGCTTTGTTTCGGAAATATCGCCATCCAAAGACATTAAAGAAGGTAGTTGGAGTCAGAAAGTCGTTAAAATCGGGTAAAGCCGCTTTGGATGCGAATTTTTTTGACAAAAACACCTCAAAATAAATTTTTTCTGGCGTTTTTGAAAAGGTGGGCTCATTTTCTACTCAACACTGAAAACCGCATCAATTTTGAAGGCTCGGTTTAGGAAATATAGCCATTCAAAGGCATTAGGGTAGGTAGTTTCGGGCAGCAAACTAGTAATATCACTTTGGAGCGAATATTTCCTCAACCATAGGATGAAAAAAAATATGGCTTCGATGTGTCAATTGGGTTTGAATAGACCTTTCCATTAACGTATGGCACGATTTGTTTCATGAACTTTGAAAAAAAAGTTGTTTTTTTTTTGAAAAAATGGCAAGGGGTTAGTCCATGGTTTTTTCCGAAATCCATCAAAAAATTTTGTGACTAAATTTTTACATTTTTGGAAAGGTGTACTAATTTCCTATTCAAAACTGAAAGCTGCAACAATTTTGAAAGCTCGGTTCGTTAGATATTCGCATTTTACGGATTGCGTAAGAACTCAGAAAAATTTCATTGGATGCAAATATCTAATGAACTAGACATTGCAGAAGCTTTTGGTTTTTAGAAACAGGTAGCTTTTACATAGACAATGAAGAGTTTGAAAACCAAAAGCATTTGCATGGCTTGATGGTGAAAATATACCTATCCAAAAGCATTTTCAGGCTAAATGAAAATAATCGACTATCACTTTGGATGCCGTTATTTCGAAAACTATGAATTAACATAAGCTCTTATTTTCAATTTTGGAAAGCTCTAGTAAATCTCAATACAACATTTTTTATTTTATGCTTTTTGAAGGCTTTGTTTCGGAAATATCGCCATCCAAAGACATTAAAGAAGGTAGTTGGAGTCAAAAAGTCGTTAAAATCGGGTAAAGCCGCTTTGGATGCGAATTTTTTTGACAAAAACACCTCAAAATAAATTTTTTCTGGCGTTTTTGAAAAGGTGGGCTCATTTTCTACTCAACACTGAAAACCGCATCAATTTTGAAGGCTCGGTTTAGGAGTTATAGCCATTCAAAGGCATTAGGGTAGGTAGTTTCGGGCAGCAAACTAGTAATATCACTTTGGAGCGAATATTTCCTCAACCATAGGATGAAAAAAAATATGGCTTCGATGTGTCAATTGGGTTTGAATAGACCTTTCCATTAACGTATGGCACCATTTGTTTCATGAACTTTGAAAAAAAAGTTGTTTTTTTTTTGAAAAAATGGCAAGGGGTTAGTCCATGGTTTTTTCCGAAATCCATCAAAAAATTTTGTGACTAAATTTTTACATTTTTGGAAAGGTGTACTAATTTCCTATTCAAAACTGAAAGCTGCAACAATTTTGAAAGCTCGGTTCGTTAGATATTCGCATTTTACGGATTGCGTAAGAACTCAGAAAAATTTCATTGGATGCAAATATCTAATGAACTAGACATTGCAGAAGCTTTTGGTTTTTAGAAACAGGTAGCTTTTACATAGACAATGAAGAGTTTGAAAACCAAAAGCATTTGCATGGCTTGATGGTGAAAATATACCTATCCAAAGGCATTTTCAGGCTAAATGAAAATAATCGACTATCACTTTGGATGCCGTTATTTCGAAAACTATGAATTAACATAAGCTCTTATTTTCAATTTTGGAAAGCTCTAGTAAATCTCAATACAACATTTTTTATTTTATGCTTTTTGAAGGCTTTGTTTCGGAAATATCGCCATCCAAAGACATTAAAGAAGGTAGTTGGAGTCAAAAAGTCGTTAAAATCGGGTAAAGCCGCTTTGGATGCGATTTTTTTTGACAAAAACACCTCAAAATAAATTTTTTCTGGCGTTTTTGAAAAGGTGGGCTCATTTTCTACTCAACACTGAAAACCGCATCAATTTTGAAGGCTCGGTTTAGGAGTTATAGCCATTCAAAGGCATTAGGGTAGGTAGTTTCGGGCAGCAAACTAGTAATATCACTTTGGAGCGAATATTTCCTCAACCATAGGATGAAAAAAAATATGGCTTCGATGTGTCAATTGGGTTTGAATAGACCTTTCCATTAACGTATGGCACCATTTGTTTCATGAACTTTGAAAAAAAAGTTGTTTTTTTTTTGAAAAAATGGCAAGGGGTTAGTCCATGGTTTTTTCCGAAATCCATCAAAAAATTTTGTGACTAAATTTTTACATTTTTGGAAAGGTGTACTAATTTCCTATTCAAAACTGAAAGCTGCAACAATTTTGAAAGCTCGGTTCGTTAGATATTCGCATTTTACGGATTGCGTAAGAACTCAGAAAAATTTCATTGGATGCAAATATCTAATGAACTAGACATTGCAGAAGCTTTTGGTTTTTAGAAACAGGTAGCTTTTACATAGACAATGAAGAGTTTGAAAACCAAAAGCATTTGCATGGCTTGATGGTGAAAATATACCTATCCAAAAGCATTTTCAGGCTAAATGAAAATAATCGACTATCACTTTGGATGCCGTTATTTCGAAAACTATGAATTAACATAAGCTCTTATTTTCAATTTTGGAAAGCTCTAGTAAATCTCAATACAACATTTTTTATTTTATGCTTTTTGAAGGCTTTGTTTCGGAAATATCGCCATCCAAAGACATTAAAGAAGGTAGTTGGAGTCAAAAAGTCGTTAAAATCGGGTAAAGCCGCTTTGGATGCGAATTTTTTTGACAAAAACACCTCAAAATAAATTTTTTCTGGCGTTTTTGAAAAGGTGGGCTCATTTTCTACTCAACACTGAAAACCGCATCAATTTTGAAGGCTCGGTTTAGGAAATATAGCCATTCAAAGGCATTAGGGTAGGTAGTTTCGGGCAGCAAACTAGTAATATCACTTTGGAGCGAATATTTCCTCAACCATAGGATGAAAAAAAATATGGCTTCGATGTGTCAATTGGGTTTGAATAGACCTTTCCATTAACGTATGGCACCATTTGTTTCATGAACTTTGAAAAAAAAGTTGTTTTTTTTTTGAAAAAATGGCAAGGGGTTAGTCCATGGTTTTTTCCGAAATCCATCAAAAAATTTTGTGACTAAATTTTTACATTTTTGGAAAGGTGTACTAATTTCCTATTCAAAACTGAAAGCTGCAACAATTTTGAAAGCTCGGTTCGTTAGATATTCGCATTTTACGGATTGCGTAAGAACTCAGAAAAATTTCATTGGATGCAAATATCTAATGAACTAGACATTGCAGAAGCTTTTGGTTTTTAGAAACAGGTAGCTTTTACATAGATAATGAAGAGTTTGAAAACCAAAAGCATTTGCATGGCTTGATGGTGAAAATATACCTATCCAAAGGCATTTTCAGGCTAAATGAAAATAATCGACTATCACTTTGGATGCCGTTATTTCGAAAACTATGAATTAACATAAGCTCTTATTTTCAATTTTGGAAAGCTCTAGTAAATCTCAATACAACATTTTTTATTTTATGCTTTTTGAAGGCTTTGTTTCGGAAATATCGCCATCCAAAGACATTAAAGAAGGTAGTTGGAGTCAGAAAGTCGTTAAAATCGGGTAAAGCCGCTTTGGATGCGAATTTTTTTGACAAAAACACCTCAAAATAAATTTTTTCTGGCGTTTTTGAAAAGGTGGGCTCATTTTCTACTCAACACTGAAAACCGCATCAATTTTGAAGGCTCGGTTTAGGAAATATAGCCATTCAAAGGCATTAGGGTAGGTAGTTTCGGGCAGCAAACTAGTAATATCACTTTGGAGCGAATATTTCCTCAACCATAGGATGAAAAAAAATATGGCTTCGATGTGTCAATTGGGTTTGAATAGACCTTTCCATTAACGTATGGCACCATTTGTTTCATGAACTTTGAAAAAAAAGTTGTTTTTTTTTTGAAAAAATGGCAAGGGGTTAGTCCATGGTTTTTTCCGAAATCCATCAAAAAATTTTGTGACTAAATTTTTACATTTTTGGAAAGGTGTACTAATTTCCTATTCAAAACTGAAAGCTGCAACAATTTTGAAAGCTCGGTTCGTTAGATATTCGCATTTTACGGATTGCGTAAGAACTCAGAAAAATTTCATTGGATGCAAATATCTAATGAACTAGACATTGCAGAAGCTTTTGGTTTTTAGAAACAGGTAGCTTTTACATAGACAATGAAGAGTTTGAAAACCAAAAGCATTTGCATGGCTTGATGGTGAAAATATACCTATCCAAAAGCATTTTCAGGCTAAATGAAAATAATCGACTATCACTTTGGATGCCGTTATTTCGAAAACTATGAATTAACATAAGCTCTTATTTTCAATTTTGGAAAGCTCTAGTAAATCTCAATACAACATTTTTTATTTTATGCTTTTTGAAGGCTTTGTTTCGGAAATATCGCCATCCAAAGACATTAAAGAAGGTAGTTGGAGTCAAAAAGTCGTTAAAATCGGGTAAAGCCGCTTTGGATGCGAATTTTTTTGACAAAAACACCTCAAAATAAATTTTTTCTGGCGTTTTTGAAAAGGTGGGCTCATTTTCTACTCAACACTGAAAACCGCATCAATTTTGAAGGCTCGGTTTAGGAAATATAGCCATTCAAAGGCATTAGGGTAGGTAGTTTCGGGCAGCAAACTAGTAATATCACTTTGGAGCGAATATTTCCTCAACCATAGGATGAAAAAAAATATGGCTTCGATGTGTCAATTGGGTTTGAATAGACCTTTCCATTAACGTATGGCACCATTTGTTTCATGAACTTTGAAAAAAAAGTTGTTTTTTTTTTGAAAAAATGGCAAGGGGTTAGTCCATGGTTTTTTCCGAAATCCATCAAAAAATTTTGTGACTAAATTTTTACATTTTTGGAAAGGTGTACTAATTTCCTATTCAAAACTGAAAGCTGCAACAATTTTGAAAGCTCGGTTCGTTAGATATTCGCATTTTACGGATTGCGTAAGAACTCAGAAAAATTTCATTGGATGCAAATATCTAATGAACTAGACATTGCAGAAGCTTTTGGTTTTTAGAAACAGGTAGCTTTTACATAGATAATGAAGAGTTTGAAAACCAAAAGCATTTGCATGGCTTGATGGTGAAAATATACCTATCCAAAGGCATTTTCAGGCTAAATGAAAATAATCGACTATCACTTTGGATGCCGTTATTTCGAAAACTATGAATTAACATAAGCTCTTATTTTCAATTTTGGAAAGCTCTAGTAAATCTCAATACAACATTTTTTATTTTATGCTTTTTGAAGGCTTTGTTTCGGAAATATCGCCATCCAAAGACATTAAAGAAGGTAGTTGGAGTCAGAAAGTCGTTAAAATCGGGTAAAGCCGCTTTGGATGCGAATTTTTTTGACAAAAACACCTCAAAATAAATTTTTTCTGGCGTTTTTGAAAAGGTGGGCTCATTTTCTACTCAACACTGAAAACCGCATCAATTTTGAAGGCTCGGTTTAGGAAATATAGCCATTCAAAGGCATTAGGGTAGGTAGTTTCGGGCAGCAAACTAGTAATATCACTTTGGAGCGAATATTTCCTCAACCATAGGATGAAAAAAAATATGGCTTCGATGTGTCAATTGGGTTTGAATAGACCTTTCCATTAACGTATGGCACCATTTGTTTCATGAACTTTGAAAAAAAAGTTGTTTTTTTTTTGAAAAAATGGCAAGGGGTTAGTCCATGGTTTTTTCCGAAATCCATCAAAAAATTTTGTGACTAAATTTTTACATTTTTGGAAAGGTGTACTAATTTCCTATTCAAAACTGAAAGCTGCAACAATTTTGAAAGCTCGGTTCGTTAGATATTCGCATTTTACGGATTGCGTAAGAACTCAGAAAAATTTCATTGGATGCAAATATCTAATGAACTAGACATTGCAGAAGCTTTTGGTTTTTAGAAACAGGTAGCTTTTACATAGACAATGAAGAGTTTGAAAACCAAAAGCATTTGCATGGCTTGATGGTGAAAATATACCTATCCAAAAGCATTTTCAGGCTAAATGAAAATAATCGACTATCACTTTGGATGCCGTTATTTCGAAAACTATGAATTAACATAAGCTCTTATTTTCAATTTTGGAAAGCTCTAGTAAATCTCAATACAACATTTTTTATTTTATGCTTTTTGAAGGCTTTGTTTCGGAAATATCGCCATCCAAAGACATTAAAGAAGGTAGTTGGAGTCAAAAAGTCGTTAAAATCGGGTAAAGCCGCTTTGGATGCGAATTTTTTTGACAAAAACACGTCAAAATAAATTTTTTCTGGCGTTTTTGAAAAGGTGGGCTCATTTTCTACTCAACACTGAAAACCGCATCAATTTTGAAGGCTCGGTTTAGGAAATATAGCCATTCAAAGGCATTAGGGTAGGTAGTTTCGGGCAGCAAACTAGTAATATCACTTTGGAGCGAATATTTCCTCAACCATAGGATGAAAAAAAATATGGCTTCGATGTGTCAATTGGGTTTGAATAGACCTTTCCATTAACGTATGGCACCATTTGTTTCATGAACTTTGAAAAAAAAGTTGTTTTTTTTTTGAAAAAATGGCAAGGGGTTAGTCCATGGTTTTTTCCGAAATCCATCAAAAAATTTTGTGACTAAATTTTTACATTTTTGGAAAGGTGTACTAATTTCCTATTCAAAACTGAAAGCTGCAACAATTTTGAAAGCTCGGTTCGTTAGATATTCGCATTTTACGGATTGCGTAAGAACTCAGAAAAATTTCATTGGATGCAAATATCTAATGAACTAGACATTGCAGAAGCTTTTGGTTTTTAGAAACAGGTAGCTTTTACATAGATAATGAAGAGTTTGAAAACCAAAAGCATTTGCATGGCTTGATGGTGAAAATATACCTATCCAAAGGCATTTTCAGGCTAAATGAAAATAATCGACTATCACTTTGGATGCCGTTATTTCGAAAACTATGAATTAACATAAGCTCTTATTTTCAATTTTGGAAAGCTCTAGTAAATCTCAATACAACATTTTTTATTTTATGCTTTTTGAAGGCTTTGTTTCGGAAATATCGCCATCCAAAGACATTAAAGAAGGTAGTTGGAGTCAAAAAGTCGTTAAAATCGGGTAAAGCCGCTTTGGATGCGAATTTTTTTGACAAAAACACCTCAAAATAAATTTTTTCTGGCGTTTTTGAAAAGGTGGGCTCATTTTCTACTCAACACTGAAAACCGCATCAATTTTGAAGGCTCGGTTTAGGAAATATAGCCATTCAAAGGCATTAGGGTAGGTAGTTTCGGGCAGCAAACTAGTAATATCACTTTGGAGCGAATATTTCCTCAACCATAGGATGAAAAAAAATATGGCTTCGATGTGTCAATTGGGTTTGAATAGACCTTTCCATTAACGTATGGCACCATTTGTTTCATGAACTTTGAAAAAAAAGTTGTTTTTTTTTTGAAAAAATGGCAAGGGGTTAGTCCATGGTTTTTTCCGAAATCCATCAAAAAATTTTGTGACTAAATTTTTACATTTTTGGAAAGGTGTACTAATTTCCTATTCAAAACTGAAAGCTGCAACAATTTTGAAAGCTCGGTTCGTTAGATATTCGCATTTTACGGATTGCGTAAGAACTCAGAAAAATTTCATTGGATGCAAATATCTAATGAACTAGACATTGCAGAAGCTTTTGGTTTTTAGAAACAGGTAGCTTTTACATAGATAATGAAGAGTTTGAAAACCAAAAGCATTTGCATGGCTTGATGGTGAAAATATACCTATCCAAAGGCATTTTCAGGCTAAATGAAAATAATCGACTATCACTTTGGATGCCGTTATTTCGAAAACTATGAATTAACATAAGCTCTTATTTTCAATTTTGGAAAGCTCTAGTAAATCTCAATACAACATTTTTTATTTTATGCTTTTTGAAGGCTTTGTTTCGGAAATATCGCCATCCAAAGACATTAAAGAAGGTAGTTGGAGTCAGAAAGTCGTTAAAATCGGGTAAAGCCGCTTTGGATGCGAATTTTTTTGACAAAAACACCTCAAAATAAATTTTTTCTGGCGTTTTTGAAAAGGTGGGCTCATTTTCTACTCAACACTGAAAACCGCATCAATTTTGAAGGCTCGGTTTAGGAAATATAGCCATTCAAAGGCATTAGGGTAGGTAGTTTCGGGCAGCAAACTAGTAATATCACTTTGGAGCGAATATTTCCTCAACCATAGGATGAAAAAAAATATGGCTTCGATGTGTCAATTGGGTTTGAATAGACCTTTCCATTAACGTATGGCACCATTTGTTTCATGAACTTTGAAAAAAAAGTTGTTTTTTTTTTGAAAAAATGGCAAGGGGTTAGTCCATGGTTTTTTCCGAAATCCATCAAAAAATTTTGTGACTAAATTTTTACATTTTTGGAAAGGTGTACTAATTTCCTATTCAAAACTGAAAGCTGCAACAATTTTGAAAGCTCGGTTCGTTAGATATTCGCATTTTACGGATTGCGTAAGAACTCAGAAAAATTTCATTGGATGCAAATATCTAATGAACTAGACATTGCAGAAGCTTTTGGTTTTTAGAAACAGGTAGCTTTTACATAGACAATGAAGAGTTTGAAAACCAAAAGCATTTGCATGGCTTGATGGTGAAAATATACCTATCCAAAAGCATTTTCAGGCTAAATGAAAATAATCGACTATCACTTTGGATGCCGTTATTTCGAAAACTATGAATTAACATAAGCTCTTATTTTCAATTTTGGAAAGCTCTAGTAAATCTCAATACAACATTTTTTATTTTATGCTTTTTGAAGGCTTTGTTTCGGAAATATCGCCATCCAAAGACATTAAAGAAGGTAGTTGGAGTCAAAAAGTCGTTAAAATCGGGTAAAGCCGCTTTGGATGCGAATTTTTTTGACAAAAACACCTCAAAATAAATTTTTTCTGGCGTTTTTGAAAAGGTGGGCTCATTTTCTACTCAACACTGAAAACCGCATCAATTTTGAAGGCTCGGTTTAGGAAATATAGCCATTCAAAGGCATTAGGGTAGGTAGTTTCGGGCAGCAAACTAGTAATATCACTTTGGAGCGAATATTTCCTCAACCATAGGATGAAAAAAAATATGGCTTCGATGTGTCAATTGGGTTTGAATAGACCTTTCCATTAACGTATGGCACCATTTGTTTCATGAACTTTGAAAAAAAAGTTGTTTTTTTTTTGAAAAAATGGCAAGGGGTTAGTCCATGGTTTTTTCCGAAATCCATCAAAAAATTTTGTGACTAAATTTTTACATTTTTGGAAAGGTGTACTAATTTCCTATTCAAAACTGAAAGCTGCAACAATTTTGAAAGCTCGGTTCGTTAGATATTCGCATTTTACGGATTGCGTAAGAACTCAGAAAAATTTCATTGGATGCAAATATCTAATGAACTAGACATTGCAGAAGCTTTTGGTTTTTAGAAACAGGTAGCTTTTACATAGATAATGAAGAGTTTGAAAACCAAAAGCATTTGCATGGCTTGATGGTGAAAATATACCTATCCAAAGGCATTTTCAGGCTAAATGAAAATAATCGACTATCACTTTGGATGCCGTTATTTCGAAAACTATGAATTAACATAAGCTCTTATTTTCAATTTTGGAAAGCTCTAGTAAATCTCAATACAACATTTTTTATTTTATGCTTTTTGAAGGCTTTGTTTCGGAAATATCGCCATCCAAAGACATTAAAGAAGGTAGTTGGAGTCAGAAAGTCGTTAAAATCGGGTAAAGCCGCTTTGGATGCGAATTTTTTTGACAAAAACACCTCAAAATAAATTTTTTCTGGCGTTTTTGAAAAGGTGGGCTCATTTTCTACTCAACACTGAAAACCGCATCAATTTTGAAGGCTCGGTTTAGGAAATATAGCCATTCAAAGGCATTAGGGTAGGTAGTTTCGGGCAGCAAACTAGTAATATCACTTTGGAGCGAATATTTCCTCAACCATAGGATGAAAAAAAATATGGCTTCGATGTGTCAATTGGGTTTGAATAGACCTTTCCATTAACGTATGGCACCATTTGTTTCATGAACTTTGAAAAAAAAGTTGTTTTTTTTTTGAAAAAATGGCAAGGGGTTAGTCCATGGTTTTTTCCGAAATCCATC
This sequence comes from Dasysyrphus albostriatus, assembly GCA_946251815.1. Classification (NCBI taxonomy): domain Eukaryota; kingdom Metazoa; phylum Arthropoda; class Insecta; order Diptera; family Syrphidae; genus Dasysyrphus; species Dasysyrphus albostriatus. The sequence goes on along the minus strand of OX276335.1, from coordinate 189,811,999 downwards.
AAAAAATTTTGTGACTAAATTTTTACATTTTTGGAAAGGTGTACTAATTTCCTATTCAAAACTGAAAGCTGCAACAATTTTGAAAGCTCGGTTCGTTAGATATTCGCATTTTACGGATTGCGTAAGAACTCAGAAAAATTTCATTGGATGCAAATATCTAATGAACTAGACATTGCAGAAGCTTTTGGTTTTTAGAAACAGGTAGCTTTTACATAGACAATGAAGAGTTTGAAAACCAAAAGCATTTGCATGGCTTGATGGTGAAAATATACCTATCCAAAAGCATTTTCAGGCTAAATGAAAATAATCGACTATCACTTTGGATGCCGTTATTTCGAAAACTATGAATTAACATAAGCTCTTATTTTCAATTTTGGAAAGCTCTAGTAAATCTCAATACAACATTTTTTATTTTATGCTTTTTGAAGGCTTTGTTTCGGAAATATCGCCATCCAAAGACATTAAAGAAGGTAGTTGGAGTCAAAAAGTCGTTAAAATCGGGTAAAGCCGCTTTGGATGCGAATTTTTTTGACAAAAACACGTCAAAATAAATTTTTTCTGGCGTTTTTGAAAAGGTGGGCTCATTTTCTACTCAACACTGAAAACCGCATCAATTTTGAAGGCTCGGTTTAGGAAATATAGCCATTCAAAGGCATTAGGGTAGGTAGTTTCGGGCAGCAAACTAGTAATATCACTTTGGAGCGAATATTTCCTCAACCATAGGATGAAAAAAAATATGGCTTCGATGTGTCAATTGGGTTTGAATAGACCTTTCCATTAACGTATGGCACCATTTGTTTCATGAACTTTGAAAAAAAAGTTGTTTTTTTTTTGAAAAAATGGCAAGGGGTTAGTCCATGGTTTTTTCCGAAATCCATCAAAAAATTTTGTGACTAAATTTTTACATTTTTGGAAAGGTGTACTAATTTCCTATTCAAAACTGAAAGCTGCAACAATTTTGAAAGCTCGGTTCGTTAGATATTCGCATTTTACGGATTGCGTAAGAACTCAGAAAAATTTCATTGGATGCAAATATCTAATGAACTAGACATTGCAGAAGCTTTTGGTTTTTAGAAACAGGTAGCTTTTACATAGATAATGAAGAGTTTGAAAACCAAAAGCATTTGCATGGCTTGATGGTGAAAATATACCTATCCAAAGGCATTTTCAGGCTAAATGAAAATAATCGACTATCACTTTGGATGCCGTTATTTCGAAAACTATGAATTAACATAAGCTCTTATTTTCAATTTTGGAAAGCTCTAGTAAATCTCAATACAACATTTTTTATTTTATGCTTTTTGAAGGCTTTGTTTCGGAAATATCGCCATCCAAAGACATTAAAGAAGGTAGTTGGAGTCAGAAAGTCGTTAAAATCGGGTAAAGCCGCTTTGGATGCGAATTTTTTTGACAAAAACACCTCAAAATAAATTTTTTCTGGCGTTTTTGAAAAGGTGGGCTCATTTTCTACTCAACACTGAAAACCGCATCAATTTTGAAGGCTCGGTTTAGGAAATATAGCCATTCAAAGGCATTAGGGTAGGTAGTTTCGGGCAGCAAACTAGTAATATCACTTTGGAGCGAATATTTCCTCAACCATAGGATGAAAAAAAATATGGCTTCGATGTGTCAATTGGGTTTGAATAGACCTTTCCATTAACGTATGGCACCATTTGTTTCATGAACTTTGAAAAAAAAGTTGTTTTTTTTTTGAAAAAATGGCAAGGGGTTAGTCCATGGTTTTTTCCGAAATCCATCAAAAAATTTTGTGACTAAATTTTTACATTTTTGGAAAGGTGTACTAATTTCCTATTCAAAACTGAAAGCTGCAACAATTTTGAAAGCTCGGTTCGTTAGATATTCGCATTTTACGGATTGCGTAAGAACTCAGAAAAATTTCATTGGATGCAAATATCTAATGAACTAGACATTGCAGAAGCTTTTGGTTTTTAGAAACAGGTAGCTTTTACATAGACAATGAAGAGTTTGAAAACCAAAAGCATTTGCATGGCTTGATGGTGAAAATATACCTATCCAAAAGCATTTTCAGGCTAAATGAAAATAATCGACTATCACTTTGGATGCCGTTATTTCGAAAACTATGAATTAACATAAGCTCTTATTTTCAATTTTGGAAAGCTCTAGTAAATCTCAATACAACATTTTTTATTTTATGCTTTTTGAAGGCTTTGTTTCGGAAATATCGCCATCCAAAGACATTAAAGAAGGTAGTTGGAGTCAAAAAGTCGTTAAAATCGGGTAAAGCCGCTTTGGATGCGAATTTTTTTGACAAAAACACCTCAAAATAAATTTTTTCTGGCGTTTTTGAAAAGGTGGGCTCATTTTCTACTCAACACTGAAAACCGCATCAATTTTGAAGGCTCGGTTTAGGAAATATAGCCATTCAAAGGCATTAGGGTAGGTAGTTTCGGGCAGCAAACTAGTAATATCACTTTGGAGCGAATATTTCCTCAACCATAGGATGAAAAAAAATATGGCTTCGATGTGTCAATTGGGTTTGAATAGACCTTTCCATTAACGTATGGCACCATTTGTTTCATGAACTTTGAAAAAAAAGTTGTTTTTTTTTTGAAAAAATGGCAAGGGGTTAGTCCATGGTTTTTTCCGAAATCCATCAAAAAATTTTGTGACTAAATTTTTACATTTTTGGAAAGGTGTACTAATTTCCTATTCAAAACTGAAAGCTGCAACAATTTTGAAAGCTCGGTTCGTTAGATATTCGCATTTTACGGATTGCGTAAGAACTCAGAAAAATTTCATTGGATGCAAATATCTAATGAACTAGACATTGCAGAAGCTTTTGGTTTTTAGAAACAGGTAGCTTTTACATAGATAATGAAGAGTTTGAAAACCAAAAGCATTTGCATGGCTTGATGGTGAAAATATACCTATCCAAAGGCATTTTCAGGCTAAATGAAAATAATCGACTATCACTTTGGATGCCGTTATTTCGAAAACTATGAATTAACATAAGCTCTTATTTTCAATTTTGGAAAGCTCTAGTAAATCTCAATACAACATTTTTTATTTTATGCTTTTTGAAGGCTTTGTTTCGGAAATATCGCCATCCAAAGACATTAAAGAAGGTAGTTGGAGTCAGAAAGTCGTTAAAATCGGGTAAAGCCGCTTTGGATGCGAATTTTTTTGACAAAAACACCTCAAAATAAATTTTTTCTGGCGTTTTTGAAAAGGTGGGCTCATTTTCTACTCAACACTGAAAACCGCATCAATTTTGAAGGCTCGGTTTAGGAAATATAGCCATTCAAAGGCATTAGGGTAGGTAGTTTCGGGCAGCAAACTAGTAATATCACTTTGGAGCGAATATTTCCTCAACCATAGGATGAAAAAAAATATGGCTTCGATGTGTCAATTGGGTTTGAATAGACCTTTCCATTAACGTATGGCACCATTTGTTTCATGAACTTTGAAAAAAAAGTTGTTTTTTTTTTGAAAAAATGGCAAGGGGTTAGTCCATGGTTTTTTCCGAAATCCATCAAAAAATTTTGTGACTAAATTTTTACATTTTTGGAAAGGTGTACTAATTTCCTATTCAAAACTGAAAGCTGCAACAATTTTGAAAGCTCGGTTCGTTAGATATTCGCATTTTACGGATTGCGTAAGAACTCAGAAAAATTTCATTGGATGCAAATATCTAATGAACTAGACATTGCAGAAGCTTTTGGTTTTTAGAAACAGGTAGCTTTTACATAGACAATGAAGAGTTTGAAAACCAAAAGCATTTGCATGGCTTGATGGTGAAAATATACCTATCCAAAAGCATTTTCAGGCTAAATGAAAATAATCGACTATCACTTTGGATGCCGTTATTTCGAAAACTATGAATTAACATAAGCTCTTATTTTCAATTTTGGAAAGCTCTAGTAAATCTCAATACAACATTTTTTATTTTATGCTTTTTGAAGGCTTTGTTTCGGAAATATCGCCATCCAAAGACATTAAAGAAGGTAGTTGGAGTCAAAAAGTCGTTAAAATCGGGTAAAGCCGCTTTGGATGCGAATTTTTTTGACAAAAACACGTCAAAATAAATTTTTTCTGGCGTTTTTGAAAAGGTGGGCTCATTTTCTACTCAACACTGAAAACCGCATCAATTTTGAAGGCTCGGTTTAGGAAATATAGCCATTCAAAGGCATTAGGGTAGGTAGTTTCGGGCAGCAAACTAGTAATATCACTTTGGAGCGAATATTTCCTCAACCATAGGATGAAAAAAAATATGGCTTCGATGTGTCAATTGGGTTTGAATAGACCTTTCCATTAACGTATGGCACCATTTGTTTCATGAACTTTGAAAAAAAAGTTGTTTTTTTTTTGAAAAAATGGCAAGGGGTTAGTCCATGGTTTTTTCCGAAATCCATCAAAAAATTTTGTGACTAAATTTTTACATTTTTTGAAAGGTGTACTAATTTCCTATTCAAAACTGAAAGCTGCAACAATTTTGAAAGCTCGGTTCGTTAGATATTCGCATTTTACGGATTGCGTAAGAACTCAGAAAAATTTCATTGGATGCAAATATCTAATGAACTAGACATTGCAGAAGCTTTTGGTTTTTAGAAACAGGTAGCTTTTACATAGATAATGAAGAGTTTGAAAACCAAAAGCATTTGCATGGCTTGATGGTGAAAATATACCTATCCAAAGGCATTTTCAGGCTAAATGAAAATAATCGACTATCACTTTGGATGCCGTTATTTCGAAAACTATGAATTAACATAAGCTCTTATTTTCAATTTTGGAAAGCTCTAGTAAATCTCAATACAACATTTTTTATTTTATGCTTTTTGAAGGCTTTGTTTCGGAAATATCGCCATCCAAAGACATTAAAGAAGGTAGTTGGAGTCAGAAAGTCGTTAAAATCGGGTAAAGCCGCTTTGGATGCGAATTTTTTTGACAAAAACACCTCAAAATAAATTTTTTCTGGCGTTTTTGAAAAGGTGGGCTCATTTTCTACTCAACACTGAAAACCGCATCAATTTTGAAGGCTCGGTTTAGGAAATATAGCCATTCAAAGGCATTAGGGTAGGTAGTTTCGGGCAGCAAACTAGTAATATCACTTTGGAGCGAATATTTCCTCAACCATAGGATGAAAAAAAATATGGCTTCGATGTGTCAATTGGGTTTGAATAGACCTTTCCATTAACGTATGGCACCATTTGTTTCATGAACTTTGAAAAAAAAGTTGTTTTTTTTTTGAAAAAATGGCAAGGGGTTAGTCCATGGTTTTTTCCGAAATCCATCAAAAAATTTTGTGACTAAATTTTTACATTTTTGGAAAGGTGTACTAATTTCCTATTCAAAACTGAAAGCTGCAACAATTTTGAAAGCTCGGTTCGTTAGATATTCGCATTTTACGGATTGCGTAAGAACTCAGAAAAATTTCATTGGATGCAAATATCTAATGAACTAGACATTGCAGAAGCTTTTGGTTTTTAGAAACAGGTAGCTTTTACATAGACAATGAAGAGTTTGAAAACCAAAAGCATTTGCATGGCTTGATGGTGAAAATATACCTATCCAAAAGCATTTTCAGGCTAAATGAAAATAATCGACTATCACTTTGGATGCCGTTATTTCGAAAACTATGAATTAACATAAGCTCTTATTTTCAATTTTGGAAAGCTCTAGTAAATCTCAATACAACATTTTTTATTTTATGCTTTTTGAAGGCTTTGTTTCGGAAATATCGCCATCCAAAGACATTAAAGAAGGTAGTTGGAGTCAAAAAGTCGTTAAAATCGGGTAAAGCCGCTTTGGATGCGAATTTTTTTGACAAAAACACCTCAAAATAAATTTTTTCTGGCGTTTTTGAAAAGGTGGGCTCATTTTCTACTCAACACTGAAAACCGCATCAATTTTGAAGGCTCGGTTTAGGAAATATAGCCATTCAAAGGCATTAGGGTAGGTAGTTTCGGGCAGCAAACTAGTAATATCACTTTGGAGCGAATATTTCCTCAACCATAGGATGAAAAAAAATATGGCTTCGATGTGTCAATTGGGTTTGAATAGACCTTTCCATTAACGTATGGCACCATTTGTTTCATGAACTTTGAAAAAAAAGTTGTTTTTTTTTTGAAAAAATGGCAAGGGGTTAGTCCATGGTTTTTTCCGAAATCCATCAAAAAATTTTGTGACTAAATTTTTACATTTTTGGAAAGGTGTACTAATTTCCTATTCAAAACTGAAAGCTGCAACAATTTTGAAAGCTCGGTTCGTTAGATATTCGCATTTTACGGATTGCGTAAGAACTCAGAAAAATTTCATTGGATGCAAATATCTAATGAACTAGACATTGCAGAAGCTTTTGGTTTTTAGAAACAGGTAGCTTTTACATAGATAATGAAGAGTTTGAAAACCAAAAGCATTTGCATGGCTTGATGGTGAAAATATACCTATCCAAAGGCATTTTCAGGCTAAATGAAAATAATCGACTATCACTTTGGATGCCGTTATTTCGAAAACTATGAATTAACATAAGCTCTTATTTTCAATTTTGGAAAGCTCTAGTAAATCTCAATACAACATTTTTTATTTTATGCTTTTTGAAGGCTTTGTTTCGGAAATATCGCCATCCAAAGACATTAAAGAAGGTAGTTGGAGTCAGAAAGTCGTTAAAATCGGGTAAAGCCGCTTTGGATGCGAATTTTTTTGACAAAAACACCTCAAAATAAATTTTTTCTGGCGTTTTTGAAAAGGTGGGCTCATTTTCTACTCAACACTGAAAACCGCATCAATTTTGAAGGCTCGGTTTAGGAAATATAGCCATTCAAAGGCATTAGGGTAGGTAGTTTCGGGCAGCAAACTAGTAATATCACTTTGGAGCGAATATTTCCTCAACCATAGGATGAAAAAAAATATGGCTTCGATGTGTCAATTGGGTTTGAATAGACCTTTCCATTAACGTATGGCACCATTTGTTTCATGAACTTTGAAAAAAAAGTTGTTTTTTTTTTGAAAAAATGGCAAGGGGTTAGTCCATGGTTTTTTCCGAAATCCATCAAAAAATTTTGTGACTAAATTTTTACATTTTTGGAAAGGTGTACTAATTTCCTATTCAAAACTGAAAGCTGCAACAATTTTGAAAGCTCGGTTCGTTAGATATTCGCATTTTACGGATTGCGTAAGAACTCAGAAAAATTTCATTGGATGCAAATATCTAATGAACTAGACATTGCAGAAGCTTTTGGTTTTTAGAAACAGGTAGCTTTTACATAGATAATGAAGAGTTTGAAAACCAAAAGCATTTGCATGGCTTGATGGTGAAAATATACCTATCCAAAGGCATTTTCAGGCTAAATGAAAATAATCGACTATCACTTTGGATGCCGTTATTTCGAAAACTATGAATTAACATAAGCTCTTATTTTCAATTTTGGAAAGCTCTAGTAAATCTCAATACAACATTTTTTATTTTATGCTTTTTGAAGGCTTTGTTTCGGAAATATCGCCATCCAAAGACATTAAAGAAGGTAGTTGGAGTCAGAAAGTCGTTAAAATCGGGTAAAGCCGCTTTGGATGCGAATTTTTTTGACAAAAACACCTCAAAATAAATTTTTTCTGGCGTTTTTGAAAAGGTGGGCTCATTTTCTACTCAACACTGAAAACCGCATCAATTTTGAAGGCTCGGTTTAGGAAATATAGCCATTCAAAGGCATTAGGGTAGGTAGTTTCGGGCAGCAAACTAGTAATATCACTTTGGAGCGAATATTTCCTCAACCATAGGATGAAAAAAAATATGGCTTCGATGTGTCAATTGGGTTTGAATAGACCTTTCCATTAACGTATGGCACCATTTGTTTCATGAACTTTGAAAAAAAAGTTGTTTTTTTTTTGAAAAAATGGCAAGGGGTTAGTCCATGGTTTTTTCCGAAATCCATCAAAAAATTTTGTGACTAAATTTTTACATTTTTGGAAAGGTGTACTAATTTCCTATTCAAAACTGAAAGCTGCAACAATTTTGAAAGCTCGGTTCGTTAGATATTCGCATTTTACGGATTGCGTAAGAACTCAGAAAAATTTCATTGGATGCAAATATCTAATGAACTAGACATTGCAGAAGCTTTTGGTTTTTAGAAACAGGTAGCTTTTACATAGACAATGAAGAGTTTGAAAACCAAAAGCATTTGCATGGCTTGATGGTGAAAATATACCTATCCAAAAGCATTTTCAGGCTAAATGAAAATAATCGACTATCACTTTGGATGCCGTTATTTCGAAAACTATGAATTAACATAAGCTCTTATTTTCAATTTTGGAAAGCTCTAGTAAATCTCAATACAACATTTTTTATTTTATGCTTTTTGAAGGCTTTGTTTCGGAAATATCGCCATCCAAAGACATTAAAGAAGGTAGTTGGAGTCAAAAAGTCGTTAAAATCGGGTAAAGCCGCTTTGGATGCGAATTTTTTTGACAAAAACACCTCAAAATAAATTTTTTCTGGCGTTTTTGAAAAGGTGGGCTCATTTTCTACTCAACACTGAAAACCGCATCAATTTTGAAGGCTCGGTTTAGGAAATATAGCCATTCAAAGGCATTAGGGTAGGTAGTTTCGGGCAGCAAACTAGTAATATCACTTTGGAGCGAATATTTCCTCAACCATAGGATGAAAAAAAATATGGCTTCGATGTGTCAATTGGGTTTGAATAGACCTTTCCATTAACGTATGGCACCATTTGTTTCATGAACTTTGAAAAAAAAGTTGTTTTTTTTTTGAAAAAATGGCAAGGGGTTAGTCCATGGTTTTTTCCGAAATCCATCAAAAAATTTTGTGACTAAATTTTTACATTTTTGGAAAGGTGTACTAATTTCCTATTCAAAACTGAAAGCTGCAACAATTTTGAAAGCTCGGTTCGTTAGATATTCGCATTTTACGGATTGCGTAAGAACTCAGAAAAATTTCATTGGATGCAAATATCTAATGAACTAGACATTGCAGAAGCTTTTGGTTTTTAGAAACAGGTAGCTTTTACATAGATAATGAAGAGTTTGAAAACCAAAAGCATTTGCATGGCTTGATGGTGAAAATATACCTATCCAAAGGCATTTTCAGGCTAAATGAAAATAATCGACTATCACTTTGGATGCCGTTATTTCGAAAACTATGAATTAACATAAGCTCTTATTTTCAATTTTGGAAAGCTCTAGTAAATCTCAATACAACATTTTTTATTTTATGCTTTTTGAAGGCTTTGTTTCGGAAATATCGCCATCCAAAGACATTAAAGAAGGTAGTTGGAGTCAGAAAGTCGTTAAAATCGGGTAAAGCCGCTTTGGATGCGAATTTTTTTGACAAAAACACCTCAAAATAAATTTTTTCTGGCGTTTTTGAAAAGGTGGGCTCATTTTCTACTCAACACTGAAAACCGCATCAATTTTGAAGGCTCGGTTTAGGAAATATAGCCATTCAAAGGCATTAGGGTAGGTAGTTTCGGGCAGCAAACTAGTAATATCACTTTGGAGCGAATATTTCCTCAACCATAGGATGAAAAAAAATATGGCTTCGATGTGTCAATTGGGTTTGAATAGACCTTTCCATTAACGTATGGCACCATTTGTTTCATGAACTTTGAAAAAAAAGTTGTTTTTTTTTTGAAAAAATGGCAAGGGGTTAGTCCATGGTTTTTTCCGAAATCCATCAAAAAATTTTGTGACTAAATTTTTACATTTTTGGAAAGGTGTACTAATTTCCTATTCAAAACTGAAAGCTGCAACAATTTTGAAAGCTCGGTTCGTTAGATATTCGCATTTTACGGATTGCGTAAGAACTCAGAAAAATTTCATTGGATGCAAATATCTAATGAACTAGACATTGCAGAAGCTTTTGGTTTTTAGAAACAGGTAGCTTTTACATAGATAATGAAGAGTTTGAAAACCAAAAGCATTTGCATGGCTTGATGGTGAAAATATACCTATCCAAAGGCATTTTCAGGCTAAATGAAAATAATCGACTATCACTTTGGATGCCGTTATTTCGAAAACTATGAATTAACATAAGCTCTTATTTTCAATTTTGGAAAGCTCTAGTAAATCTCAATACAACATTTTTTATTTTATGCTTTTTGAAGGCTTTGTTTCGGAAATATCGCCATCCAAAGACATTAAAGAAGGTAGTTGGAGTCAAAAAGTCGTTAAAATCGGGTAAAGCCGCTTTGGATGCGAATTTTTTTGACAAAAACACCTCAAAATAAATTTTTTCTGGCGTTTTTGAAAAGGTGGGCTCATTTTCTACTCAACACTGAAAACCGCATCAATTTTGAAGGCTCGGTTTAGGAAATATAGCCATTCAAAGGCATTAGGGTAGGTAGTTTCGGGCAGCAAACTAGTAATATCACTTTGGAGCGAATATTTCCTCAACCATAGGATGAAAAAAAATATGGCTTCGATGTGTCAATTGGGTTTGAATAGACCTTTCCATTAACGTATGGCACCATTTGTTTCATGAACTTTGAAAAAAAAGTTGTTTTTTTTTTGAAAAAATGGCAAGGGGTTAGTCCATGGTTTTTTCCGAAATCCATCAAAAAATTTTGTGACTAAATTTTTACATTTTTGGAAAGGTGTACTAATTTCCTATTCAAAACTGAAAGCTGCAACAATTTTGAAAGCTCGGTTCGTTAGATATTCGCATTTTACGGATTGCGTAAGAACTCAGAAAAATTTCATTGGATGCAAATATCTAATGAACTAGACATTGCAGAAGCTTTTGGTTTTTAGAAACAGGTAGCTTTTACATAGATAATGAAGAGTTTGAAAACCAAAAGCATTTGCATGGCTTGATGGTGAAAATATACCTATCCAAAGGCATTTTCAGGCTAAATGAAAATAATCGACTATCACTTTGGATGCCGTTATTTCGAAAACTATGAATTAACATAAGCTCTTATTTTCAATTTTGGAAAGCTCTAGTAAATCTCAATACAACATTTTTTATTTTATGCTTTTTGAAGGCTTTGTTTCGGAAATATCGCCATCCAAAGACATTAAAGAAGGTAGTTGGAGTCAGAAAGTCGTTAAAATCGGGTAAAGCCGCTTTGGATGCGAATTTTTTTGACAAAAACACCTCAAAATAAATTTTTTCTGGCGTTTTTGAAAAGGTGGGCTCATTTTCTACTCAACACTGAAAACCGCATCAATTTTGAAGGCTCGGTTTAGGAAATATAGCCATTCAAAGGCATTAGGGTAGGTAGTTTCGGGCAGCAAACTAGTAATATCACTTTGGAGCGAATATTTCCTCAACCATAGGATGAAAAAAAATATGGCTTCGATGTGTCAATTGGGTTTGAATAGACCTTTCCATTAACGTATGGCACCATTTGTTTCATGAACTTTGAAAAAAAAGTTGTTTTTTTTTTGAAAAAATGGCAAGGGGTTAGTCCATGGTTTTTTCCGAAATCCATCAAAAAATTTTGTGACTAAATTTTTACATTTTTGGAAAGGTGTACTAATTTCCTATTCAAAACTGAAAGCTGCAACAATTTTGAAAGCTCGGTTCGTTAGATATTCGCATTTTACGGATTGCGTAAGAACTCAGAAAAATTTCATTGGATGCAAATATCTAATGAACTAGACATTGCAGAAGCTTTTGGTTTTTAGAAACAGGTAGCTTTTACATAGATAATGAAGAGTTTGAAAACCAAAAGCATTTGCATGGCTTGATGGTGAAAATATACCTATCCAAAGGCATTTTCAGGCTAAATGAAAATAATCGACTATCACTTTGGATGCCGTTATTTCGAAAACTATGAATTAACATAAGCTCTTATTTTCAATTTTGGAAAGCTCTAGTAAATCTCAATACAACATTTTTTGTTTTATGCTTTTTGAAGGCTTTGTTTCGGAAATATCGCCATCCAAAGACATTAAAGAAGGTAGTTGGAGTCAGAAAGTCGTTAAAATCGGGTAAAGCCGCTTTGGATGCGAATTTTTTTGACAAAAACACCTCAAAATAAATTTTTTCTGGCGTTTTTGAAAAGGTGGGCTCATTTTCTACTCAACACTGAAAACCGCATCAATTTTGAAGGCTCGGTTTAGGAAATATAGCCATTCAAAGGCATTAGGGTAGGTAGTTTCGGGCAGCAAACTAGTAATATCACTTTGGAGCGAATATTTCCTCAACCATAGGATGAAAAAAAATATGGCTTCGATGTGTCAATTGGGTTTGAATAGACCTTTCCATTAACGTATGGCACCATTTGTTTCATGAACTTTGAAAAAAAAGTTGTTTTTTTTTTGAAAAAATGGCAAGGGGTTAGTCCATGGTTTTTTCCGAAATCCATCAAAAAATTTTGTGACTAAATTTTTACATTTTTGGAAAGGTGTACTAATTTCCTATTCAAAACTGAAAGCTGCAACAATTTTGAAAGCTCGGTTCGTTAGATATTCGCATTTTACGGATTGCGTAAGAACTCAGAAAAATTTCATTGGATGCAAATATCTAATGAACTAGACATTGCAGAAGCTTTTGGTTTTTAGAAACAGGTAGCTTTTACATAGACAATGAAGAGTTTGAAAACCAAAAGCATTTGCATGGCTTGATGGTGAAAATATACCTATCCAAAAGCATTTTCAGGCTAAATGAAAATAATCGACTATCACTTTGGATGCCGTTATTTCGAAAACTATGAATTAACATAAGCTCTTATTTTCAATTTTGGAAAGCTCTAGTAAATCTCAATACAACATTTTTTATTTTATGCTTTTTGAAGGCTTTGTTTCGGAAATATCGCCATCCAAAGACATTAAAGAAGGTAGTTGGAGTCAAAAAGTCGTTAAAATCGGGTAAAGCCGCTTTGGATGCGAATTTTTTTGACAAAAACACCTCAAAATAAATTTTTTCTGGCGTTTTTGAAAAGGTGGGCTCATTTTCTACTCAACACTGAAAACCGCATCAATTTTGAAGGCTCGGTTTAGGAAATATAGCCATTCAAAGGCATTAGGGTAGGTAGTTTCGGGCAGCAAACTAGTAATATCACTTTGGAGCGAATATTTCCTCAACCATAGGATGAAAAAAAATATGGCTTCGATGTGTCAATTGGGTTTGAATAGACCTTTCCATTAACGTATGGCACCATTTGTTTCATGAACTTTGAAAAAAAAGTTGTTTTTTTTTTGAAAAAATGGCAAGGGGTTAGTCCATGGTTTTTTCCGAAATCCATCAAAAAATTTTGTGACTAAATTTTTACATTTTTGGAAAGGTGTACTAATTTCCTATTCAAAACTGAAAGCTGCAACAATTTTGAAAGCTCGGTTCGTTAGATATTCGCATTTTACGGATTGCGTAAGAACTCAGAAAAATTTCATTGGATGCAAATATCTAATGAACTAGACATTGCAGAAGCTTTTGGTTTTTAGAAACAGGTAGCTTTTACATAGATAATGAAGAGTTTGAAAACCAAAAGCATTTGCATGGCTTGATGGTGAAAATATACCTATCCAAAGGCATTTTCAGGCTAAATGAAAATAATCGACTATCACTTTGGATGCCGTTATTTCGAAAACTATGAATTAACATAAGCTCTTATTTTCAATTTTGGAAAGCTCTAGTAAATCTCAATACAACATTTTTTATTTTATGCTTTTTGAAGGCTTTGTTTCGGAAATATCGCCATCCAAAGACATTAAAGAAGGTAGTTGGAGTCAGAAAGTCGTTAAAATCGGGTAAAGCCGCTTTGGATGCGAATTTTTTTGACAAAAACACCTCAAAATAAATTTTTTCTGGCGTTTTTGAAAAGGTGGGCTCATTTTCTACTCAACACTGAAAACCGCATCAATTTTGAAGGCTCGGTTTAGGAAATATAGCCATTCAAAGGCATTAGGGTAGGTAGTTTCGGGCAGCAAACTAGTAATATCACTTTGGAGCGAATATTTCCTCAACCATAGGATGAAAAAAAATATGGCTTCGATGTGTCAATTGGGTTTGAATAGACCTTTCCATTAACGTATGGCACCATTTGTTTCATGAACTTTGAAAAAAAAGTAGTTTTTTTTTTGAAAAAATGGCAAGGGGTTAGTCCATGGTTTTTTCCGAAATCCATCAAAAAATTTTGTGACTAAATTTTTACATTTTTGGAAAGGTGTACTAATTTCCTATTCAAAACTGAAAGCTGCAACAATTTTGAAAGCTCGGTTCGTTAGATATTCGCATTTTACGGATTGCGTAAGAACTCAGAAAAATTTCATTGGATGCAAATATCTAATGAACTAGACATTGCAGAAGCTTTTGGTTTTTAGAAACAGGTAGCTTTTACATAGATAATGAAGAGTTTGAAAACCAAAAGCATTTGCATGGCTTGATGGTGAAAATATACCTATCCAAAGGCATTTTCAGGCTAAATGAAAATAATCGACTATCACTTTGGATGCCGTTATTTCGAAAACTATGAATTAACATAAGCTCTTATTTTCAATTTTGGAAAGCTCTAGTAAATCTCAATACAACATTTTTTATTTTATGCTTTTTGAAGGCTTTGTTTCGGAAATATCGCCATCCAAAGACATTAAAGAAGGTAGTTGGAGTCAGAAAGTCGTTAAAATCGGGTAAAGCCGCTTTGGATGCGAATTTTTTTGACAAAAACACCTCAAAATAAATTTTTTCTGGCGTTTTTGAAAAGGTGGGCTCATTTTCTACTCAACACTGAAAACCGCATCAATTTTGAAGGCTCGGTTTAGGAAATATAGCCATTCAAAGGCATTAGGGTAGGTAGTTTCGGGCAGCAAACTAGTAATATCACTTTGGAGCGAATATTTCCTCAACCATAGGATGAAAAAAAATATGGCTTCGATGTGTCAATTGGGTTTGAATAGACCTTTCCATTAACGTATGGCACCATTTGTTTCATGAACTTTGAAAAAAAAGTTGTTTTTTTTTTGAAAAAATGGCAAGGGGTTAGTCCATGGTTTTTTCCGAAATCCATCAAAAAATTTTGTGACTAAATTTTTACATTTTTGGAAAGGTGTACTAATTTCCTATTCAAAACTGAAAGCTGCAACAATTTTGAAAGCTCGGTTCGTTAGATATTCGCATTTTACGGATTGCGTAAGAACTCAGAAAAATTTCATTGGATGCAAATATCTAATGAACTAGACATTGCAGAAGCTTTTGGTTTTTAGAAACAGGTAGCTTTTACATAGACAATGAAGAGTTTGAAAACCAAAAGCATTTGCATGGCTTGATGGTGAAAATATACCTATCCAAAAGCATTTTCAGGCTAAATGAAAATAATCGACTATCACTTTGGATGCCGTTATTTCGAAAACTATGAATTAACATAAGCTCTTATTTTCAATTTTGGAAAGCTCTAGTAAATCTCAATACAACATTTTTTATTTTATGCTTTTTGAAGGCTTTGTTTCGGAAATATCGCCATCCAAAGACATTAAAGAAGGTAGTTGGAGTCAAAAAGTCGTTAAAATCGGGTAAAGCCGCTTTGGATGCGAATTTTTTTGACAAAAACACGTCAAAATAAATTTTTTCTGGCGTTTTTGAAAAGGTGGGCTCATTTTCTACTCAACACTGAAAACCGCATCAATTTTGAAGGCTCGGTTTAGGAAATATAGCCATTCAAAGGCATTAGGGTAGGTAGTTTCGGGCAGCAAACTAGTAATATCACTTTGGAGCGAATATTTCCTCAACCATAGGATGAAAAAAAATATGGCTTCGATGTGTCAATTGGGTTTGAATAGACCTTTCCATTAACGTATGGCACCATTTGTTTCATGAACTTTGAAAAAAAAGTTGTTTTTTTTTTGAAAAAATGGCAAGGGGTTAGTCCATGGTTTTTTCCGAAATCCATCAAAAAATTTTGTGACTAAATTTTTACATTTTTGGAAAGGTGTACTAATTTCCTATTCAAAACTGAAAGCTGCAACAATTTTGAAAGCTCGGTTCGTTAGATATTCGCATTTTACGGATTGCGTAAGAACTCAGAAAAATTTCATTGGATGCAAATATCTAATGAACTAGACATTGCAGAAGCTTTTGGTTTTTAGAAACAGGTAGCTTTTACATAGATAATGAAGAGTTTGAAAACCAAAAGCATTTGCATGGCTTGATGGTGAAAATATACCTATCCAAAGGCATTTTCAGGCTAAATGAAAATAATCGACTATCACTTTGGATGCCGTTATTTCGAAAACTATGAATTAACATAAGCTCTTATTTTCAATTTTGGAAAGCTCTAGTAAATCTCAATACAACATTTTTTATTTTATGCTTTTTGAAGGCTTTGTTTCGGAAATATCGCCATCCAAAGACATTAAAGAAGGTAGTTGGAGTCAGAAAGTCGTTAAAATCGGGTAAAGCCGCTTTGGATGCGAATTTTTTTGACAAAAACACCTCAAAATAAATTTTTTCTGGCGTTTTTGAAAAGGTGGGCTCATTTTCTACTCAACACTGAAAACCGCATCAATTTTGAAGGCTCGGTTTAGGAAATATAGCCATTCAAAGGCATTAGGGTAGGTAGTTTCGGGCAGCAAACTAGTAATATCACTTTGGAGCGAATATTTCCTCAACCATAGGATGAAAAAAAATATGGCTTCGATGTGTCAATTGGGTTTGAATAGACCTTTCCATTAACGTATGGCACCATTTGTTTCATGAACTTTGAAAAAAAAGTTGTTTTTTTTTTGAAAAAATGGCAAGGGGTTAGTCCATGGTTTTTTCCGAAATCCATCAAAAAATTTTGTGACTAAATTTTTACATTTTTGGAAAGGTGTACTAATTTCCTATTCAAAACTGAAAGCTGCAACAATTTTGAAAGCTCGGTTCGTTAGATATTCGCATTTTACGGATTGCGTAAGAACTCAGAAAAATTTCATTGGATGCAAATATCTAATGAACTAGACATTGCAGAAGCTTTTGGTTTTTAGAAACAGGTAGCTTTTACATAGATAATGAAGAGTTTGAAAACCAAAAGCATTTGCATGGCTTGATGGTGAAAATATACCTATCCAAAGGCATTTTCAGGCTAAATGAAAATAATCGACTATCACTTTGGATGCCGTTATTTCGAAAACTATGAATTAACATAAGCTCTTATTTTCAATTTTGGAAAGCTCTAGTAAATCTCAATACAACATTTTTTATTTTATGCTTTTTGAAGGCTTTGTTTCGGAAATATCGCCATCCAAAGACATTAAAGAAGGTAGTTGGAGTCAGAAAGTCGTTAAAATCGGGTAAAGCCGCTTTGGATGCGAATTTTTTTGACAAAAACACCTCAAAATAAATTTTTTCTGGCGTTTTTGAAAAGGTGGGCTCATTTTCTACTCAACACTGAAAACCGCATCAATTTTGAAGGCTCGGTTTAGGAAATATAGCCATTCAAAGGCATTAGGGTAGGTAGTTTCGGGCAGCAAACTAGTAATATCACTTTGGAGCGAATATTTCCTCAACCATAGGATGAAAAAAAATATGGCTTCGATGTGTCAATTGGGTTTGAATAGACCTTTCCATTAACGTATGGCACCATTTGTTTCATGAACTTTGAAAAAAAAGTTGTTTTTTTTTTGAAAAAATGGCAAGGGGTTAGTCCATGGTTTTTTCCGAAATCCATCAAAAAATTTTGTGACTAAATTTTTACATTTTTGGAAAGGTGTACTAATTTCCTATTCAAAACTGAAAGCTGCAACAATTTTGAAAGCTCGGTTCGTTAGATATTCGCATTTTACGGATTGCGTAAGAACTCAGAAAAATTTCATTGGATGCAAATATCTAATGAACTAGACATTGCAGAAGCTTTTGGTTTTTAGAAACAGGTAGCTTTTACATAGACAATGAAGAGTTTGAAAACCAAAAGCATTTGCATGGCTTGATGGTGAAAATATACCTATCCAAAAGCATTTTCAGGCTAAATGAAAATAATCGACTATCACTTTGGATGCCGTTATTTCGAAAACTATGAATTAACATAAGCTCTTATTTTCAATTTTGGAAAGCTCTAGTAAATCTCAATACAACATTTTTTATTTTATGCTTTTTGAAGGCTTTGTTTCGGAAATATCGCCATCCAAAGACATTAAAGAAGGTAGTTGGAGTCAAAAAGTCGTTAAAATCGGGTAAAGCCGCTTTGGATGCGAATTTTTTTGACAAAAACACCTCAAAATAAATTTTTTCTAGCGTTTTTGAAAAGGTGGGCTCATTTTCTACTCAACACTGAAAACCGCATCAATTTTGAAGGCTCGGTTTAGGAAATATAGCCATTCAAAGGCATTAGGGTAGGTAGTTTCGGGCAGCAAACTAGTAATATCACTTTGGAGCGAATATTTCCTCAACCATAGGATGAAAAAAAATATGGCTTCGATGTGTCAATTGGGTTTGAATAGACCTTTCCATTAACGTATGGCACCATTTGTTTCATGAACTTTGAAAAAAAAGTTGTTTTTTTTTTGAAAAAATGGCAAGGGGTTAGTCCATGGTTTTTTCCGAAATCCATCAAAAAATTTTGTGACTAAATTTTTACATTTTTGGAAAGGTGTACTAATTTCCTATTCAAAACTGAAAGCTGCAACAATTTTGAAAGCTCGGTTCGTTAGATATTCGCATTTTACGGATTGCGTAAGAACTCAGAAAAATTTCATTGGATGCAAATATCTAATGAACTAGACATTGCAGAAGCTTTTGGTTTTTAGAAACAGGTAGCTTTTACATAGACAATGAAGAGTTTGAAAACCAAAAGCATTTGCATGGCTTGATGGTGAAAATATACCTATCCAAAAGCATTTTCAGGCTAAATGAAAATAATCGACTATCACTTTGGATGCCGTTATTTCGAAAACTATGAATTAACATAAGCTCTTATTTTCAATTTTGGAAAGCTCTAGTAAATCTCAATACAACATTTTTTATTTTATGCTTTTTGAAGGCTTTGTTTCGGAAATATCGCCATCCAAAGACATTAAAGAAGGTAGTTGGAGTCAAAAAGTCGTTAAAATCGGGTAAAGCCGCTTTGGATGCGAATTTTTTTGACAAAAACACGTCAAAATAAATTTTTTCTGGCGTTTTTGAAAAGGTGGGCTCATTTTCTACTCAACACTGAAAACCGCATCAATTTTGAAGGCTCGGTTTAGGAAATATAGCCATTCAAAGGCATTAGGGTAGGTAGTTTCGGGCAGCAAACTAGTAATATCACTTTGGAGCGAATATTTCCTCAACCATAGGATGAAAAAAAATATGGCTTCGATGTGTCAATTGGGTTTGAATAGACCTTTCCATTAACGTATGGCACCATTTGTTTCATGAACTTTGAAAAAAAAGTTGTTTTTTTTTTGAAAAAATGGCAAGGGGTTAGTCCATGGTTTTTTCCGAAATCCATCAAAAAATTTTGTGACTAAATTTTTACATTTTTGGAAAGGTGTACTAATTTCCTATTCAAAACTGAAAGCTGCAACAATTTTGAAAGCTCGGTTCGTTAGATATTCGCATTTTACGGATTGCGTAAGAACTCAGAAAAATTTCATTGGATGCAAATATCTAATGAACTAGACATTGCAGAAGCTTTTGGTTTTTAGAAACAGGTAGCTTTTACATAGATAATGAAGAGTTTGAAAACCAAAAGCATTTGCATGGCTTGATGGTGAAAATATACCTATCCAAAGGCATTTTCAGGCTAAATGAAAATAATCGACTATCACTTTGGATGCCGTTATTTCGAAAACTATGAATTAACATAAGCTCTTATTTTCAATTTTGGAAAGCTCTAGTAAATCTCAATACAACATTTTTTATTTTATGCTTTTTGAAGGCTTTGTTTCGGAAATATCGCCATCCAAAGACATTAAAGAAGGTAGTTGGAGTCAGAAAGTCGTTAAAATCGGGTAAAGCCGCTTTGGATGCGAATTTTTTTGACAAAAACACCTCAAAATAAATTTTTTCTGGCGTTTTTGAAAAGGTGGGCTCATTTTCTACTCAACACTGAAAACCGCATCAATTTTGAAGGCTCGGTTTAGGAAATATAGCCATTCAAAGGCATTAGGGTAGGTAGTTTCGGGCAGCAAACTAGTAATATCACTTTGGAGCGAATATTTCCTCAACCATAGGATGAAAAAAAATATGGCTTCGATGTGTCAATTGGGTTTGAATAGACCTTTCCATTAACGTATGGCACCATTTGTTTCATGAACTTTGAAAAAAAAGTTGTTTTTTTTTTGAAAAAATGGCAAGGGGTTAGTCCATGGTTTTTTCCGAAATCCATCAAAAAATTTTGTGACTAAATTTTTACATTTTTGGAAAGGTGTACTAATTTCCTATTCAAAACTGAAAGCTGCAACAATTTTGAAAGCTCGGTTCGTTAGATATTCGCATTTTACGGATTGCGTAAGAACTCAGAAAAATTTCATTGGATGCAAATATCTAATGAACTAGACATTGCAGAAGCTTTTGGTTTTTAGAAACAGGTAGCTTTTACATAGACAATGAAGAGTTTGAAAACCAAAAGCATTTGCATGGCTTGATGGTGAAAATATACCTATCCAAAAGCATTTTCAGGCTAAATGAAAATAATCGACTATCACTTTGGATGCCGTTATTTCGAAAACTATGAATTAACATAAGCTCTTATTTTCAATTTTGGAAAGCTCTAGTAAATCTCAATACAACATTTTTTATTTTATGCTTTTTGAAGGCTTTGTTTCGGAAATATCGCCATCCAAAGACATTAAAGAAGGTAGTTGGAGTCAAAAAGTCGTTAAAATCGGGTAAAGCCGCTTTGGATGCGAATTTTTTTGACAAAAACACCTCAAAATAAATTTTTTCTAGCGTTTTTGAAAAGGTGGGCTCATTTTCTACTCAACACTGAAAACCGCATCAATTTTGAAGGCTCGGTTTAGGAAATATAGCCATTCAAAGGCATTAGGGTAGGTAGTTTCGGGCAGCAAACTAGTAATATCACTTTGGAGCGAATATTTCCTCAACCATAGGATGAAAAAAAATATGGCTTCGATGTGTCAATTGGGTTTGAATAGACCTTTCCATTAACGTATGGCACCATTTGTTTCATGAACTTTGAAAAAAAAGTTGTTTTTTTTTTGAAAAAATGGCAAGGGGTTAGTCCATGGTTTTTTCCGAAATCCATCAAAAAATTTTGTGACTAAATTTTTACATTTTTGGAAAGGTGTACTAATTTCCTATTCAAAACTGAAAGCTGCAACAATTTTGAAAGCTCGGTTCGTTAGATATTCGCATTTTACGGATTGCGTAAGAACTCAGAAAAATTTCATTGGATGCAAATATCTAATGAACTAGACATTGCAGAAGCTTTTGGTTTTTAGAAACAGGTAGCTTTTACATAGACAATGAAGAGTTTGAAAACCAAAAGCATTTGCATGGCTTGATGGTGAAAATATACCTATCCAAAAGCATTTTCAGGCTAAATGAAAATAATCGACTATCACTTTGGATGCCGTTATTTCGAAAACTATGAATTAACATAAGCTCTTATTTTCAATTTTGGAAAGCTCTAGTAAATCAAATCTCAATACAACATTTTTTTATTTTATGCTTTTTGAAGGCTTTGTTTCGGAAATATCGCCATCCAAAGACATTAAAGAAGGTAGTTGAAGTCAGAAAGTCGTTAAAATCGGGTAAAGTCGCTTTGGATGCGAATTTTTTTGACAAAGACACCTCAAAATAAATTTTTTCTTTTTTGAAAAGATGGGCTCATTTTCTACTCAACACTAAAAACCGTATCAATTTTGAAGGCTCGGTTTAGGAAATATAGCCATTCAAAGGCATTAGGGTAGGTAGTTTCGGGCAGCAAACTAGTAATATCACTTTGGAGCGAATATTTCCTCAACCATAGGATGAAAAAAAATATGGCTTCGATGTGTCAATTGGGTTTGAATAGACCTTTCCATTAACGTATGGCACCATTTGTTTCATGAACTTTGAAAAAAAAGTTGTTTTTTTTTTGAAAAAATGGCAAGGGGTTAGTCCATGGTTTTTTCCGAAATCCATGAAAAATGTTTGTGACTAAATTTTTACATTTTTGGAAAGGTGTAAAGTCGCTTTGGATGCGAATATTTTGACAAATAGACCTCAAAATAATAATAAAAAAAAACTAATAAAATTGTATATGAGGTACCGTTATTTTTGGTTCTAAGAAAAATTTTTTAAATGTATGGGCATAATCGCCAAAACCCACTATTTACCAAGTTTGAAGAAAATCAATCCTGCCGTTAAAGCTGACGCATAGAATTATGAGGCCTACTTCACTTTTTTCATCTTCCCTATCATCGTGAGGCCAGGTCTGATCAAAATCTCGCAAGTAAAAACAATGGAACTCATAAAAACACCATCAAGAAGGTGCTAATCTCTTTAAATGCCAATAGTGTTTGGATGGTATTTCGTTTATAACACTGTCAAAATTATAGAAACATTAAGCTTTAAAATGTGAAGCTGAATATGTAGAAGAAGTTTATAATTATAATCTACTCAATACAATACTGTTGTAGGAACATTGATTCAATTTACGTGCATAATTAAACTGTTTGGAAATTTAAATGTTCTTAAAGTGACTTAATTCCCTGGAGCTGGAGAACTGGGAAAACCTCTTGAATTAAGATATTAACATAAATCTTATTTAAGTCAAATCATAGGCGTCAACTACAATACAAAACAAAAGAAACATTTGTTCATATGAGAGTGGTAGATGTAGGTATTTTGAGTGACCGCTCACTAATTGTGAGGGATTTTTGTTGTTGGTCCCCAGATGTGGAGGTATTCTATATAAAGATACTTAGGTATATGCACATACATACCTAATCCTGTGGTTAGGTGTCCTTTTCTTTGACCCATATCATACTATACTTAATACTAACTCAATAACTAACCACACATTAAAACCCTCTCGCCATTTGGACTAGTTTCCATTATGGGTGAAACAATCGTTGTTATTAATGGCTAAATAAGGTAGCTTTCGGTTAACGAATGTGGTTTATCCATCGATCGATATGGATGTAGCAGTATCTTATTGTGGGAAAGTCTACAAAATAGCCCTTTAAATTAAATTTTGCGTATTTAAATATGTATATTAAATTAAAGCATGATACCAAATATTTCATTCGATAGAATGAAAATTTATGTATTTAAATCACTGATGAGTGGAAGAACAGTGGTATTGAAAAAAATAGTGTTTTTGAGTAGTCATATATCTCAAGAACCACTAACGCTAAGTAGTTGAAATTTGAAGCTATTTTAATAATTAGGTACTGCCAATTTGAAGTGTAGGTGGGAATTTATTGCTGACGTTAAAAACGCCTTAGTTTGTTTCTGTATTTATTTGTTTTGATTGAAATCAATTTGTTTAAAAAAAAATTAAGGTTCTCATTGGCCTAATCTAAATTATATGCACACCATCTTTGTATTGATGAGGCTCAAGACAAAAATGTAGAATAATATTTTGCAAAAGTTAGAAATTTTCTAATGTTTACTAATGAAAACATGCAAGTAACAACAATTAAAATTGGTATAAAAAAGAATGAGTTTAAGATAGCATCTATATACTGCCCTCCGAGGCGCTCTCCATCTGAAGAAGACTATGCAGAACTCCTAAATTTGTTAGGACATAACTTCCTTGTTGGTGGTGACTTCAATGCTAAACACACCCAATGGAGATCTAGGCTCATAACTATGAAAGGCAAACGGCTATATCAAGCAGGCCGCAAATACAGGGTGGCGCACGAATCGTGCTACAAAAATAAAACGTAATAACTTTTTTTCTGTGTGAGTAATCGGCTTATTTTTTTTTTTTATTTTGTAGGTTACTATTTAGATTTACAAAAATGGATGCTTGGGATACGGAGAAAAGAATTTGGATAGTGCAACGGTACCATGCTTTGCAGTCCGTCATTTCCGTCCAAAGGGAATTTAGGCGGGAGTTTGGCGGTAATCTCCCGAGTAGATGGACCATTATGAGGTTTGTAAACATGTTTGCCGAATCTGGAAGCATCGCACGAAGACCGTACCATCGAGATGCCAATGTTCGGGTTCAGGATACAATCGCAGCAGTAGCATCTGCAATACAGGCCAGTCCGAGCGTTTCGACCCGAAACTTATCGGGACAAATTGGAGTTAGTAGACGGTCATTATTACGGATACTTCATGACGATTTAAACTTGTTTCCGTACAAAGTCCAAATTACTAGCAAGTTAAACCCTCAGGATTTGCCCGTTCGCCTGGAATTTTGCCAAAAAATGATATCAATGGCCGAAGAAGACAACACATTGATCAATTGTTTCTTCATGTCTGATGAGGCCCATTTTGATCTTAACGGCAATGTAAACAAGCAAAATTGCCGTATATGGAATGAGTCTCATCCAGAAATGCTCCATGAG
Source organism: Dasysyrphus albostriatus (assembly GCA_946251815.1). NCBI lineage: Eukaryota > Metazoa > Arthropoda > Insecta > Diptera > Syrphidae > Dasysyrphus > Dasysyrphus albostriatus. The sequence goes on along the minus strand of OX276335.1, from coordinate 189,787,645 downwards.
ACGGAACTGCACCCAGAACGAGTCACTGTGTGGTGCGCAGTTTCATCAAGGTGTATTGTCGGGCCGTACTTCTTTGAAGAAAACGGTGTTACCGTTACTGTCAATGGGGACCGTTATTTAAAGATGTTGAAGGAGTTTTTTTACCCAGAACCCGAAGACGTATACCATTCAACAGCGTTTGGTTTCAGCAAGATGGAGCAACTGCACATATAGCCAGACCAGTTATGGCGGAGCTAAACAAAAAATTCGCAAACAAATTAATTTCTAGGAACTCCACTCTTGGCTGGCCCCCAAGGTCACCTGACCTGACTGCACCAGACTTCTTTTTATGGGGTTATGTCAAGCAAGAGGTGTATAAAACGAAGCCCAGGAATTTAACTGAATTAAAGCAGTCCATAACGACAATAATTGAGGCGATCCCAACTTCAACTCTTCAGGCCGCAATGAATAATTTTTTGATCAGGTGCCGCATATGCGGAATTCATGAACCTTTAAGCCGAATGTGTAAGCTTTTCAATTTAAATGCTTACTCCGTTGATTTTAATATAGGTAAAATGGGATTGAAAACATTGTTTCGAACCAGTGCTCCACAATCGTGACCGTCTCATATATCTATTAAGATACTTTCAATGTTTTTTTTTATTGTTTTAGGTATTTGATTTTTGTAATTTTGTACACTAGTTCTTTTTGTAGTTATTTGTAAGCATGTTTTAGTTTGCATTATTTTACTAACCACTAACACATGCACTTATGATGAGCCCTTGTTTGTAGGTTGCAGCTTGATCTAAGCTCTCTACACTCATAGAATCTGAAGTGTAAAAAAAAAAAAAAAAAAAAAAAACATAAATAATGACTCTTATAACTTTTTCTAAAACACCACAGTTCCTAAATATGTGCATATTCGATATAACATAAGATACAAAGTACAGTACAAATAAGATTATGAATTTATTGAATTTTTTGAATTACTGCAAAGTTTATTTATTTGTATATTTTTTTCTTGCCAAAAAGTAAAGTTTTCATTTATTTTGTATTATTTATTTATTTGAATTATAAATTTTTGTTACAAGAAATGTGTGTTTTAATCATTTCTAAAGAAATCGCCTCTGAAATCTTAACGTTCACGAAATTGCTCAAATCAAGTTCACCTAGCACATCACTGGGTGCTAGAGTTTTCGATTCGTATTGAATTTTCTTCCTAGTAGCAATCAATTTTGATAGCCAAAGCATTTTATGAATAAAAACCTGGCTATCATATTTGATAGCCATGGCACCAGTGGAAACATCACTGGCTATCAAATGCGATAGCCATGGCAGTCAATGTGTTAAATACGAAAACGAAATATTCGAAATTTATACAAATATTAATATGTGATACATACAAAATATTAAAGAGTCAAGACGTGCTACAAATTTAGTTTTGCGAAATACGAGGAGTTGCACGAATCGAGGGTTGCGTAGATCGGGATCATACTGTAATTTTCTTAAACCTTTAGCGCCTTGAAAATAAGTGCAAGTACACGCGACCCGTGCATTTTATTTATTTCGATTGCCTTGACATTGAACATGTGATATTATTATAAAAAAGAGTTTTTGAACAGAATTTTTGGAGATTCCCATTTTTTAACAATTTTTCTGAGATTTAGTTTTGGATTTTACATTTAAAAAGTGAAAATCAAATTGATTTTAAGTGCACACACTCCTCTAGAAATCAATTATTTTGACACACCCCAATAATTTACACCAGCAGCCTTACGTTTCACCTTCAATTTAACCTTGAGAATCTGATAATTAAAACTCAATTTTACATAAATTCCGAGCTCTCTCCACTGAAGCTTCGTTCGATTCGATTTTGATTGATTTTTTTAACTCCCACCTGCCACCTCTCCTATGGCATAAATGATTGTGTTACGCCACTTCTGTCATGGTATATTCGTCTCGCTGGTTTTTTTCACTTAAAATCCTGTGGATCCGCTTCGCATTGAAGAATTTAAGTGCATATAACAAAAACGTCGTAGTAACATTTTCTTTTTATACAAATTACATTATTCGTTGTATGTACCTAAGTACTATATATTTGGTATAAAATATCTTAAGCAATATATTTTGTTAATAATAATAAATCTGTATTTTACCAGATGGCTGCTCGCTCACCATCTGCTCCTGCACATTGCACATTTCTGTTCTGCTGCTGCCTCTACATATTGGTACCGATTAATATTAAACTTGACATATCATCTTGTTCTTTGTGGCTTGACAAATGAACACATTGCCTACCTATTCGACAGGGTTTCGAATAATGAATGCTTTCTACTTACGATGATGGATATATTCACTTGTCAATATATTGTGTTGCACACATGCACGGCATACGAGATATGGGAAGGATATCGTTCTCATAATGGGCAGGGCATGGCCTCGTAAACTCCTCCAACACCTATCATACGGAACCCAATAAATCCGCGGATTTGGTTGTTATAAATACTTGCTGACAACTTGTCGGCCATTTCTTCTTTAAACTCCCGCTACACCATCAGCAGTAAAGGCGATTTGATGTTTGCGGAGGAAATTTCACTGATTTACCAATATCCTTGTCCTGGGTCAGTTATATATGCTTCGTCGTTCACTATGCGTGTCGAATAACACTTACGACGAAGAGGCTAGATAGTTTATGGTATCTTTATAAATATTTATGGTTCATATTATAAGCACACAAATTTAGAGCTTTGATTCAAATTCAGCGCCGCCGTTAATGTTTATGTATTTGAGGAGTCTAATGGCCATGGTTTATGTGGCATGGAATATTGGCAGACTAACATCAGTAGGGAATATTATTTATTGAATGGTTAAAAGTGTTAAATAGGAGGTAGCACGCCATGGTTTCCATTAATAAACACAAACAAATGGGAAATTAATATTCGCATATGTAGCTACCAAACCTAAATTCGATGTGGTTGGGCTAAAGGCAGCGCTGATTAGAATTGTCAATAAGAAAACATAATAAATGTGTAGCATTTTCTTGACGTCTAAAACCCACTTAAAAAGATAAACAATCATTAAATTGTTATTACAGAAAATAATATTTTTGAACATATATGCTAAAATGATATATGGTGCGGTGGTCTGCCAGCACAGTCCTTATTCCATTATTTCTGGTTTCACACACCAAGTATTTTTAAATCCCCTTCTATGACTTTTCCAAACAGTATTGATGAGAAGAGAAACTCATAACATATAAGGAGGGCAAATATGAACTAAGTTCTAAATATTCACTTTCCATTAAATTTAAATTCACCAATAAAATCACAAATTCAATAGATTAAAAAAAAAATCACTTATATGCCTCCCCTTACAGCTGATATAGTTCCAGCGGAAAAGAATAATAAAGGAGGAATTGATGAAATTTGAACAACTGAACCTGTTCTTATGATATTATCAGCCATTAAAAAGAATAGCATTCAAAATTCAAACTGTGCATTTTCACCTACTGACAAACCCAATTTTGTAAAAAAAAGTAATAAAATAAAATAAAATAAAATTCAAAAAGAAAAAAATTAAAAACTTTGGAGTTATTTGAAAAAAAAAATCGTAAAAACAGTTTTACGAATATTTTTGGAGTCCTAATTCATTAATTAACTAATTTTTCTTAAAATATTCTTAGAACCTTAAGTCTTTAGTTTCAAAGAAAATCAACTTCATATATCGTTTCAGAAATATTTTGTTTAAAAAAAAAAATTGAAACATTTTTTAAAATTCCAAAAAATATTTTTTTTTGGAAAATTTTGGTCACAAACAGTAGTTTGGATAGCTCCAGTGTAAAAATTATATTATACCGTTTTGAAGAAAATTGAAGATACAAAAAATGTTTCTTTTGAGAGAAACAATTAATTTAAACATTTTTGAAAAATTAATTTAAGTTTTTTTTTAGAAAAGCTGTGAAGCCGTTTCAACAAAAAAAAAACAATTTTTTAAAACTGCTAAGCAAATATTAACGGAAGTTACGTTATTTTTAGTAAAAAAAAAAAATGAAAAAACATGTGTGAGAATGATCAAAAAAGCTATGCACCAAGGTTGAAGAAACTTTTTTCCTAGATCTGCTTTAGGCAAGGACAGGACGGCACTTGCGATTTCAATCGCGCGACTGTATCCATTCTCAAAAAATAGCTATGGTTCCATTTTATTAATCGTTGCAATTTTTAAATCCCATTTCTTGAGTTTAAATAAACGCAAGTTTGAAAATCACAAATGCGTGCATGCAGTTTTTTAGTTACGATTATGATTTTTAGTCGCACTATTTTAAATCGCAATTTTGTGCTTAAACACGTCAGTGCGTTTGATTCATTTTAACAAAAATCACATTGCCCGAAAAATGAAACAAATTTTCGACTAAAAATCGAAGTCGCAATTGGAAAAAATTCTATGTATTTCTTTTTTACATGCAGCTTCCATTTTAATTTCGCGTCTAGAGCCATTCCCAGATACTTTGCCTATTGCATAGTATCTTCTGTTTGAGGTATATCACGTATAAATAAAAGGTACAGAACTGGACTTAATAAAATTCCTTGTGGTATCCCAGGAACTATTTCTTCGAAATTAGAATAATCATTTCCGTGTCTTACACGAAAAGATTTGTTAGATATTCGTTTAGAACAGGCGCGGATCCAGGTTTTCGTTTAGGGGGGGGGGGGCAATTTTAGTGTATTTTTGGTCCCACTAATGCGAACTTGTTTCCAGAGTTTCCATAATCTTGATAAGATCTACAGACAATTGGAGTACTTTTCATATTACTCAAAATTTGAAGAACGCAATTACCTCTTTTATATCTGCACAGTGCCTTGAGCAGCGGGTACTTTGGAATTCCGTGAAATGAAGTTATGCAGTTTGTGGCAGTGCCTTAACAGCGTTTTTGAATTTCGTCTAGATCTTCGTAGCAACGCCTCAAATTTCGGAAAGAATAATAGTACATCGGTATGTTCCTATTCCCACACATAACGTTCGAGTTCGAGCAAAAGTTTCAGCCATTGCTGGGATAAGATTCGGTGGCCAAAGACAAGTTAAAGGCCATTATCTGAGTCAGAAATGCATTTGCAGAATGTTCCCTGAAAAAGTCTTCTATTCAAAAAGCAAATAAAAGTTTTACTGTAATAGCTCTTTGTTCGATAATGCAGTTTGCTAAAGACACATGTTTGAAAATATCATCTACAGTGCAATTTCACCGCACCGTAAGAAAATCGAGTTGACGGAATAAATAAGCATTCAGAAGCCAGGGAAGGTGTGCGTTAACGTCAAATGTGCTTGCAAGCAAAATTGACTGGCACCGTGTCGTTAACAATCAAACAGAGGCAGCAAAAAAAACAAGTAAATGGGCAAAAAACTGTAGTTTTTAAAATATTCGATGAATTAAATATTATCTGATTTGTGGATGAATAGTACGGAAGTTCCTAAAACTCATCTATGAAAGTGAGAAAAATCTTCACGAATACAGTAGACGCTTGATTTAGTGAATCTCAAAATAGTTAACTACCCACAATAGTAAACACACAAAATTTTCTATAAAATCGGATTTTTTTTATAAAAATAACTCGCAGGCATTTAACATTACTTGAGAACACTGGGGAATTTTTTCGGTTTTTCTTAACTATAAATATAAAACCCATTCACATCGATTCATCTTTTAAACGCCTTTAAAAATTTACGCTGGAAAAAATGAACAATCTCGAAAGAATGAACACTGAACAGACTTGGTTTTTATTACTTCACTATTTCGAACGTTTACTGTATTACCATCAGAAACGTATGTTATCGCTAAAAAAGATGTGCAACATAGTTGCATACTGAATTGCACTCGAAATATATAAGGAAGTTAAAAGATGGGGACAACCTCTAGAGTGTTAAACTCGCAAGTGGACACATTCATGAACTTAGCTCACCAGAGGCGAAGACATCCGAAAGTTATTCTCGAGAGTTTTCTAGTGAAAGTGCTGTCATTTTGAATTTATTTAAATATCTTAATCTTGTTCATCTGAATATTTGAAGGAAAGTTAGAATTTTAAAACTAATTAAATAATCCTTTTTTTTTGAAAATGTAGAAGATAGGCGCCACTGCTGCCTTCCGCGTTACATATTACTATAAAAAAAACACTAACATATTTGTAGAGAATGAAAAGAATTATGAATTAAAATGTTCATGCTTTAGAATGACTACAAACATGTTTTTGAAAAAAAAAATATCTCAACAAAAAATCTAACCTCAAGTTTGCATAAAAATGCATGTTTTGCATATAAATATCTATAAAACGTGACATGCTAGAGCAATTTCAAGACCAGATTCAAACTCAGCGCATCAAGGACCATCAGAATTATATCTTGGTTCATGTCATAGATAGAAATTACAAATTTTCGCATTAAGTATTTACTTTGAAGTGGATTTTCGAAAGCAGTTAAAACACATCAATTTTCAATCAGCGCTTGAGTCCAAATGGATTGGCGCAGAAAAAAATTTTGGACAGAAATTTATTGGAAATTGTATACACTTTCAATGGCACTGTGATGTAATTTTCTCCCTGAAAATGCATTTTTGCATTTTGTTCCATGTTGCGTCACGAAATTAGTCGCAAGCCTCAAATTTGGATTCTTCGCCCCGAAAGCATAAAAGAGAGGCAAAATCAAAACTACCCCACAATTTGCATAACAAAAATACAATATGACTGGACTATAATATCTTTTAATTATTTCGTAAAATGAAAAATCAGGGAAATAAAAACGTAGTCTTCTTTCCACTGTCAAGAAAAAATGTTATAAACGTAGCACGAAAAAGCATTTTTTGATGACATTTTAATAAATGTATGCTTGGTTCGTTCCTGCTCAGGGGGGGTGGGGGTCGATTGCACCCATTGCCCCCCCTGTATCCGCACCTTGTTTAGATTGTTATAAAGGCCTCCAGGCAGAACTTGTCTTAATTTTAATTTGAGGCCTTTGTACCACATCTTGTCAAACGCCTGCGACACGTCCAAGAAGACTATCGAACAGATTTTCTTTTCTTCAAGAGTTCTCTCATTTACGTCAGTAATTCTATGCACTTGATCAATTGTCGAATGATTGCTTCTAAATCCGCACTGATGTTTAGGTATTAATTGTTTCTCTTCTATTATCGGTTGCAGGAGGAGGAGTAGTATTCTTTCAAAAACGTTTGATATTATAGGAAAAAGCAAAATCGGCCTGTAAAACTTCTTTTCGTTAGATGCTTTGTCAGGTCACAAAACCATTATGACTTCCGCAACTTTCCATTGGCTCGAAACATATTCTAACCTTAGAGCTGCATTTATTATGTGCATGAGGATAATAAATCCCTTACGAGAGAGCATTTTTTACATTTCTGCCCTGATTAAGCACTTGACTTAAGCTTCTTTATTTTTAAAGTAGCATTGTGTAGCATTTCTTATTATGTAGCTTTCATTTGAGGTAAGATTCATATTAATATTTTCGTTGAGATCTTGTCCATCGAACGGCTTAAATGTTTCCTCCAAGTATTCTGCGAATGCCATCGCTTTTTCCTTGTCACTTTTAGCTTTTGGCTTTTCTTAACCGGGGGCACTGGAAGCTTTAGTTTTTTCATTGTTTTTATAGCTTTCCAAAGTGCGTACTTGGATTCTTTCCCCGCTGTCAAGCCCTAAAGGCAATTTTTAACTTCAAGGTTTTTGAATTCGTCGCCATTTTTAGCTTATTACTCAAGCCATTCAAATGAGCTTTGTGTTGAGGAGCACGGGTTCGCTGCCATTTCTAACGTGCTTTTCGTTTCTCTTTCACTTAATCTTTTATTTCCTCCGGATGTTTTATGTCCTTATAGCGAGGCATGATAAGGTGTGTTATCCCAAGCTGCTTTTTGTATTATATGAACAAAGGTATCTACTGCGTCTTCAAGCTCAAGAGGCGTTTGTAATGATACCCTTAACTCAACGTTGTCCTCGATATCTTTTTTTAAATCCATCCCAGTTGGATAAATCGATAAGGTCAGGTATTTTTGACGGATCAGTTGGCCAGTATGTTTGGTTTGTTAGTCGAATGAAAGTTACAATTATTTTTCATTCCTGCTTCATACAGCAATCGATCCTTTTGAGATATGCATCTTGAAGCCGAGAAGTGTGCGCTTTGCATTAAAGTCACCACCAACAATTAAATTTGGGCTTAGTGACTTAGTGTCGTAAATTCACTCTTATCAATTTTACAACGCGGAGGGCAATATATGGAAGAGAGACATTGAGAGGAATATTTTTAGTTTTAACCTGTACACTACTCAATTGCATTGATTTCCACCTATATTTTAATACTTTTGATAATTTAAATTTTAATGTTGTTTAATAGGCAATGTTCTTTTTAGCCACCCTGACTGAACTTTCATTTTGTAGAATTAGCATTAGAATTAGCATTTGCATAAAAAAAAATCATCCGTAAAATTTGCATTTTTTTTAATATTTAGTTCAGTCCAAGTTGATGTGCTCTGCTCAACGGCATAACTTTTTTTTTTGAAAATGGTAGTGCAGTATTAATTTCATATGCTTTACAAAACTATTTTTGGCTGTAATAGTTGAAAATATCTCTTCATCACATGGCAGCACAGAATGAGTACAAAACACCAGAATTTTAATTTTCACAAAATAGTAAGAAAAATATTAAGGGTATTCATGCAACGTCGTAAGTTTACAAATTGTGTAAAATGATAAGTTTACGCAAAGTTTGCATGAACGATCTTTTTTAAACATTTGATAAAATGCTACGTAATTCAATCAGAGTAAGAGTCACAATGACGTTTGGATAAGTGACACCAGTTTGGTTAATTTTACGCAGCAAAATCCTTTAAGTTTAACCAAATTGTGAAAATCATTTCCCATACAAAATTTGACAGTTTATTAACCAAGGGATAAACTTATCCAATTTGTTAACTTATCTAGGGTTTTACGAAGTTGCATGAATACCTTTACTATGTTTAAGTTGCAAATATGCGATTTAATTTTTTTCTCAAACCCAACTTTAATTTATACAAAAGTGCAAAATGTCAAATAATTTCGTTTCTTTTCAAATATTTACGGAACAAGGCAGAACAAGTTGAGCACGCAAATAGCTCAACGTTTTTTTTGAAAATCGAAAAAGGATATGGTAAATTCATGTTTTCTAAAAAAGTTTTCTTGCCAGAAATGTTGCAAAAATATGCGATTTAAAAAAAAAAAACAGAAAAACCTTACGAAAATCGAAAATGGCGATGCTTACTTCACGTACATAAAGGAGTAGCCTATCTGAAATTATTCTAAGGACGACTGACGACGTGGTAGGCAAGAATCAGCGCTTTAAACGGTACTTTAAAGCCAAATGGCAATCGTTCAAATGTCGTGTGAAAGGTTCTATGTGGAATGTCTAAGCCACTGTCCATTCGCACAGATTTATACTGGGAAAAAACGTGCGATTCATTGCCGTGTAAACCAGGACTAACATGGTCAATATGACTTCAAATACTTGATATATTGAGCAATAATGTTGCCAGATGTTAGGCAAAAGGCTCAACTCATTAGAATTGCTCTCCTCCAAGTTCCGACCATATATTTACTGCAGATGAGTTAAGTCCTGTTGAAGCTTTATTGAACTTTAGTTTAGACATTGAAATTTTTGGCCTATGTTGTGCCATTAAAATAGAGACCACACACAATTCCCAAAAATCGCTTACAAGACACATGACATAGTTCAATTGCTATTAAAGGTTCCTCATGTGTCATACGTTACACTTTAAAAGGAAAAGCAATCGAACTATGTCAACCAAACAACAAAACAACGACATGGGTCATATTGCAAACATAAACAATACTGACCCATGGAGTGCAAGTACACTCCTCGTCAACTGAATACGCACAAACATTTTTGAATATATTTTATCCATTTTTTCCAAACAGTGATGGTTATTATGCCATCTGTGGATGGTAAAAATGTTCGCAACATATAAATAACAGAATTTCAAAGTTTTATCCAAAAACAACCGTGAGTTTTTCCTTCAACCACTTCCAAAGTGTAACTTATACAAAGTAGAAGTTTTTTTTTGAGTCAACTGAATAGGTACAAAAATTAAAATTGGTATTGGAATGGAATGAAACAAGTTTTTGTGGGTACTTCCACCTTTATTTTTAATTACTTTGTAAATTCGATCCGGCATGGAATCGTATAGCTTTTTAATGTAATTTAACGAAATTTCGCTCCACCCTAATTTGATTGCAGAAATTAAGGTTTCTTTGTCTTCGAACTGACGACCACCCTCATAAACTTTGCGTACTAACCATCCCCAGACATTTTCTATGATGTTTAGATTAGGTGAGTACGGCGGCCATTGAAGCAACTGCACTTGTTGCTCCTCTATCCATGTTATTATGCGCGCTGAGTGAATAGGCGCATTATCATGTTGGTAGGTCCAGTTTATGGGTCCAAAGATGTTAGAAAATTTAGGAAAATTTCTTTCCAAAATTACTTTATACCCAGCTGCTGTCATTCTTGATGTTACAACCTCGAGCTCAACTGTTCCATAATAACTGACTGCTCCCCATATCATGACACCTCCTTCACGACTATTATGGCGCTTTAAAAATCTTTTTTCTTTTCTTAAGTCGTGAAAATAGAAGTTGAACCCATCAGGGCCATCGAAATTAAACTTTTTTTCATCTGAAAAAACCACGTGATACCATTCTTTTTTCCAACTCATGTGAAGTCTTGAAAAATCTAATCGCAACATTTTCCGTCTCTCGTCAAGTGGTGGTTTTTTCTTAAGTTTCATTCGTTTAAGATGGCTTGAGTTGTTGATTACTCTTAATACTGTTGAGCAACTTGCGTTTACGCCGACTTTTTGTTTTATTTTTGCCACAGAATCAGAAGAATTTGATGCATATCTTAAAATTCTCCGTCTCTCAGCTGCTGTTGTTGCTGTTTTCTTACCTCCCTTGATGTTTTTGCCGTATGCATCTTTATTTTTCAAGTAAGAATAAACTACATTAAAACTTCGGCCAACTTTATCAGCTATTGCACGTCCAGTTAGGCCTTGGTCTCTAAGTAAATCGATTTTAGCTTTTTCAACACTGTTAAGACACGTAGATCTACCCATTTTTCTTAAAATTTGAAATTAAGAATTAAATTTGACGGAAAACACTAAAATCGTTAATTTAAACTGTCAAGCACTCCAAAAAACTTATAAACAACGAAGAAAATGGCGGTGTACCTATTCAGTTGACTAGAAAAAAAAACTCCTACTTTGCATATAAAACACTTTGCAAGTGGTTGAAGAAAAACTCACGGTTGTTTTTGGATAATTCTTTCGGAATTATCTGCTTAACATCTTAAGGGAATAGTTAGCATCAACAGATGGCATAATAACCATCACTGTTTGGAAAAAATGGATAAAGTATATTAAAAAATGTTTGTGCGTATTCAGTTGACGAGGAGTGTATGTCAATTACAAAATATGGCGCATTCATTGTTTAAATAAACAAACTGTGTCAAGGCAAATGAAATAGGGTAGAATGCGTGGTTGAAAGAAGTGATGATCTAGGTTTCGGAATAGGTAACGAAGGAAATAATGAGTAGAGTTTGAGTCACTCTAATTTTAAACATAAAAGAAAGAAGTTGTTTTTTGTGTTCGTGAAAGAACCCAACTCCTACTTCGTTTTCGTTGTATTATTTATTTTGCATCATAAGACGACATAGAGACCCATAGGCAGTGCAAGTATTGAGCTGCTTTCCTCTTAGTTAGCTTAGTCCATCATCGGTTATCGTTTTCAATCAATTTCCTATCCCTTTTCAATCCGACTTGGATCAATCTTAAATGTCTCCGGGCTGTGTCTTACACGTCTGTGATTCGCCTTCGACCGTTTTTATATCCATATTAAATCCATATTGGCCCCACCTTTGAAACATATTGAATTAATCTTCTGTTTTCTTGAAGATTTTCTGTCACATTTTGCAAGTGAATGCACGAAAGCTCGTGGAGAAGGAGGGCCTAGTGACTTACAACTCACAACCATTCCTGTGTGAGTTTGTTGGCAGAAATGGATGGGACCTACAAATGTTTCCTAGAGTCCGAAAGTCTAGATTCAAAGCACTTATTCATGACAACAGACACAGTTGTGGATCTTCAAACTCGGAAACTGGGTCTACGTATAACCATGTTACGAACTCCTGCAAAGTCTTTCAGTCGAAAGCCTTTATATATGAAATTGTTTTGTGGAGGCTGTTCTTACTACTATAACTATAACTAATCCGCCGAAAATGTCTTCCTTATGGACTTTGATGGCATTGAAATTCCTCATAACTGAAATCCACCATTAGTGTCTGAATAAGAAAAGGACAATAAGTTTTTTTGTTTGCAAATCTCAGCATTTATTTTGAAATTATTTATTTTTAAATTATTATGTGTTTTAGCGTGACTAATATGAACACTCTTAATCTTAACAAAACGTCAAAAATACTCGTCCTAGCTTGAACCTATACGATAAATCACTTTAATGACATTCATAAGTGATGCTTATTTATATTTAGATGTACGACGGAAATGAGTCGTCTTATGAAGAAAAAAAAAATACACTCATATACCAAAGCAGCTATCAAGAAGATTGGCATTCCTGTTCTCAATTTCATGCAAATTGAAATACTCGTATTCATCAAGGCGAATGGATTTGGACAATTTAAAAACATAACTTCCTTGGAAAATGGCTTAGAAATGCTAATGCCGGAGGTTGTATATCTTTCAGTTTTTTTTTATCCTCAGGACGTTTATTATTTTTATATTGCGTGCTGTTTATGAAGAAAAAAAAAATATGGAAAGGGCAGTTAAGTGAAGTAGACCAAAACATTTGAGGCAAATAACACTATTAATAAACATAAAACCTCCCGTTTTTGAAATTGTGTGTTCTAACCAAATTGAGCAAGATGTTTTTTTTTTTTTTTTAATTTAAGACTGTATCTGAGAGAGTTTTGAAGTGAATACTGAATGCCATATAGTACCTACATAATTTTTAATGGTAGGTATCTACATTTATATAGGATGTATCGTTATATTAATGAAAAATATGAAAAACTGATTTACCTACAGCATAGTGATCGAATTGAGAGGCTAATTTAATTACCAACAACCACTATTATTAATAACGTCAAAATGACAACTATCAATTTTAATTAATTGTCGATTCGAAATCCTTGCTTTTTCATATTAATAATCCATTTAAAAATTCGCAATTTGTCCTTTTTTTTTAACTGCAATTTTTATTAAACAAAAAAACTCATTTCATACAAAAATTATCACTAAATGTAAAAAATTAGAAAAACAAACCAGTTACCAACTAAATATTAATTAATATGTTATCACTAGGTATTATCTTCTATATAACGACACAATGCTGAAGATTATCAAAAAATGTCCGAAGTCTCGAGCATCTTTTTCATAATATCATAATATCGATACCTTCCCGTAAGAAAGTATTGACCGAAATTTTTTAAATTTTACAGGAATCGAAAAAAACGTCCTGTTCAATCATTTGGGCATGTATTTTAAGGAAAGAAACAATTTTCGAAAGGGAATACCGAAAATTTAAACATATAAGAAGTTTTTGTCGCTTAATACATTTTCGCAGCCAAGACATTATATTCTTAGCTTGCTTTTGAAGAAACAAATAATAATTGTCATAATCTGTCGATTTTTAATATAATAAAGGGAAATGAACGTAGGGTTTCCAACCGTACTCAAAAAAAATGGAGTATTGTACTCTTTTTCATGAAAGCGAACTCTATGATCTATGACTCTAATAGAGTACGCTAAAACACTCTTTTTTTTACTTAAATAATTTTGTTTTCCAATATTCTTCTTCCTTCAAATATTTTGTTATAAAGTGCAATTATTTTCAACTCCATTTCATGAATTTTACATTTCCACACAGCCATACTATTCCTCTACCTGCGCACACCAAATGTCCTAAGTTTTTGTTTCTCATTTGTATAAGTATAATAAAAACCAGTTAATATTTGTTTTTTTGCAACTCAGAATAATATATCTGAACAAAATGACAACAAAAACAAAGCAGCTTACATGTCAAATACAACAACAACTTTGTCCATATAGAGCTAGTTATGTCCAGATAATTAAGTGGATCTAGCTTCTATCCCGATAAAAACAGCATTGCCAGACTACCATTGTCGTTGTGTTATCGATAATTTATATAGAAATTTCAAATGTTTGTTGGTAAAATAGTTCAATAAAAAAAGGTAAGGCAAATGTTGAGGGGTAATGACCAAATCGTCCGTTCCTGGCAAACTAACACGATTTTTCCAGATGTTTGCGTTCCCTTTCACATTTTTTCCGGTTTCTTCTGTGTAATTGGTGTAAACCAGCGTTGCCACTAATCGAAAAAATTTTCTAAGTAGATAAAAAAAAAATGCTGCAGGTAGATTAATTTTTTTGGAGTATATAAGCATTTTCAGTTAATATTTGTTTTTTTTAGAAAATCAAAATTAAATCGACGTAGTGAACAAACGATGTTTTTTACAATTTTAAAAAGAAGCATGGCTGTAAATATGTATGTTGTAATTCTAAAATGTCGCATTTTATTTTTTTTCACTCCACCTTTTTCTTCTGAGACACGCATTGCACAAAGCTGAAAATGAAAAATTCGCTCGTATTTAACATTTATTTTAATATCCATTTACTGGTTTAATTTTTATAACAAATCACGCCATTCGGCGAAAAAACAAACAACTCATGTGAATGAAATATCAGAATTCAACAACTATTCGCTGTTTGTGGTTTGCTACTCTCAGCCTCTATGCAAGGCACTAAAAGGTATGTTTCAGGAGCAATAAGAATAACTGTAGAATTTTTTTTTTTGTGAAACCAAAAAGTATTTTATTAGGCAGTAGATTTGTTTTACAAACAAAAATGCGTTACCGAAAAGCGTAATGTTAACAGGCACCACTGATTTAAAAAGCTCCCGCATAAGGCCTGTACCGATATATTTAGCTGAACAGAAAATGTTAAGTTTCACCTCCATCTTTTTCTTGAAAAGCTTTTACTGTGCTCTATATACTTGTCCCAAATACGTCACAAGTTTCCTAAATAAAGTGAAGCTTTTATAGTACCTACACTAACGGTTTGTGACCTCACTATAAGCAATTGCTTTAAAGCTATGTTCTAGCTGACACTTTGCAGGCAATAAACTTTTGGCAACATTTGTTTCTATTGAATTTGGTTTATACCTTTATATATACATTATACAGCTATACAAAGCTTATACTACATATATGTTACCACCAAAGAAAAATCTGAGACTTCAGCCAAAAGCTTATCGAGGTTTCGAATTTTGGTTCCCAATGAGTGTGTGAAGTTAGCCAACGTTTTTTTTCGAATTTGTTGTTTTTGAAAGTTGTTCTAGGTTTTTCCGGATTGTTCCAAATTTTTGTTTGAAAATATATTAAAAAAATTGGGTTTTAATCTCAAAAAACCGTTTTTGACCTATTCTCCCTTTTTCCAAAGTCAACATTTTAAAAGCTGTCAAGAGTATGCTAGTTGTTCTGAACATTGTTCAAAGTGTTTGGACCCCTATGTTCAAAATATCAAAAGTTACGGGCAAAATTCGAAAAAAAATTGCAGCCCCTCTTTTTTTTTGGTTTAAAAAAGTGTTCTCAACATTTGACAAAAAACTAAAGCTGTAGAATAAATAGATATTTAAAAAGATGTGGTCTTTCAAACTTTTTTTTCGAATATGCAAACTACGGCTCCGCAATATTTTTTTAAATTTTTTTTTATTTTCAATATTTAATAATCTTTACATTTTGTTGAGCAATTACGGTGTCCTTACGCAAACTATATTAGCCTTTAAGCGAGCTTGAAAAAATCTTCGAGCTTGTGAATTTAAAAAAAACTCTACTGGCCCCCCCTTTTCAAAATTTATAAATCCATAGTTGTTCGAAGTAGAGCTATGTTCTTATAGCATTTACCTAAATTTCATGAAAATCTATGTATTATTAAAGGCTAAATCTTACAAAAAAAAAAATATCACTTTTTTGTTCTCCACGGATCCCCCCTCAAAATTAAAAAAAAAAATAAATGTAAAATGATTCTTCTGAATCTATTATTTAAAAGGATTTAACATCCTGGTTCCTTAAAATATATTTTTAATAGTCAAATTTTCAAAAAATTGAAAATTCCCTTAATTTTACTGTTTCCGAAAATCCACTCGAAAACCCTTTTTACCTAATTACTTTGTGGACAAATTTTGAGTTTTCGTCTCAAACATAAACTAAAATACACGTTCCTCGTGGTTTTTTGATTTGCTGAATTCGAATCTGGCCTCAGAATTGGTATACTTCCAGGGTCAGCCCGAGATAAACTAGCGCCCTGTGCAAGCTTCAACATTAGCGCCCCTCACATGCGGCTATTAGTGAAAGAAATCATTTCCTCATTACCCAAGGGGTTAACTTTGCAATACGTTTTATTACCGATAAATAAAAAATAAATTGTATTTTTACTAAAGCCTAGGAAATCGAATATTATATCACAAAAATAATAGAAAGTGCACGACGGCTTGGAGTTATTACTTTTTTCAAAATTCATTGAGTGTGAAAGAGAAAAAGCATCTGATCTCACCTTCCTACACATTTATAGTTAAAAAAAAAAGTCAGAAAGACCCAAAAGCCATCGAGTATTGGAGCACTTATTAAAGAATACAAAAATAGTTATAAACTAAAGTCAAAAAACATATCACATATTTAAATTGCTTAAGAAAAAATTATTTAAAATCTAATTCAAAAACATAACAATATAAAAATAAATAATAAACTCATAAATTAAGTAGCTATTTAAATGCTTGTTCAGGGCACCTATTGAGTTCAGTGCCCTAAGCATATGCACGTATAGGTAGTCCGGCCCTATAGCACTTCAACTTTTTGAAATATTCATAGTTAAATTTTTGAAGAAAGTTGTTTTTGATGCGAATTCTTATGAACATTCTGAAAGTATGATAATTTTTCTTCAAAATTCTTGTTCGAGTCATATGCACTAAAATGCGTTTTTGTATTCTTTTTAGAACTTTTTTCCAGGTTGAGTCACGAAATTTTAGTCGAAAATAGCAGATTTGGATTCAGCACACCCGAAAACATAAAGCGGGAGTTAAATCAAAGCTACCCACAATTTGTAAATTGTAAAGGGCCCACAGGGGAGCACAAATTGACTGGACTATTTGCTTTTATTTTCAAAATGAAGCCCCGAAAAAATGTGTTCTTTGGACATTATTTAAACTAAAATTATAGGTACGACCGTTTTGACAAAGAATGTCCCACCTCAACATAACAGCATAATATGACAATGGTTCAATAATATCTCCATCAGCTTTGTGTCATTTAAATTTTTAGTTATAGTCAGATTATGTTGACCCTTAAACCCTACCCTGGGGTCCAACGCGATGAACAACTTACATTTTTGTGCATATTTTTAAAATTATAAAACGCACGTTGCAGAAATTCAAGCTAACCTCAAATAACGTCAGTAGGCGTGATTTTATCAGTCACTCATAACTTTGTGTGCGTTGCAGTCGCTGATATATGTAATTGCATCCGGGTCTCATAGACCCCAGGGTTGGAATAGTATAGTATTTTTTTAGTTTGTGTGCATAATATTTTTTTCAATTTGTTTGATTACTAAATTAATAAATATTTAAATTTTATTTACATAGGTATTTACTTGGGGTTTGAAGATTGAAAAAAAAAAAACTATACGAAAAAAACGTATTGTTCTTAGTCGGTTACAATAATTATGGATGAAGATTTTTCCCGATGGCTTGTTGCGGTAAGTTTACCACAACAAGTTGCACCTGCCTATTCTTTATCATTAACCATTTTTAGCCTTTTTCCATTGCGGCTCCAAAATACTTGTAGAGGCAGTAGATACCTGGTGTCCATCAGCCAGAGAACTTCTCTTAAAGTATTTTGGAAAAGTAACAAAAACAGGCTTCGATCGATTTGCGATTTGAGTGGAAAAGTTGGTTCCAAAATCCACGAACTTAAATTACCAAGAAGACGGGCGGTCTCTTGTCGAGGTACCAGCGGATGAGCTGAAGAAGTAGGCGAGTCAGGCGGACTTTTACTTTTATCTAAACAGATCATCAATATTATCTATTTAAGGTAATTTAACCTAATGTCACGTAACGTAGCTTAACATTTTTGTCAGAAAAATGGGTTGTTAACGTGTTCTTAAATTCTAAAATCTTAATGTTGTTAAATAGTGAAATAGGTTTATCGGAATTGACACGCGAGAAGAAAAGAACCGAGTAGATATCAGCATTTAAAAAGATTAAGTCCTCTCTCATCTCGAGGGATTAGTTTTGAAAAGATTGCTTCGCGTTTCGAATCACGCGCGATTGTTTTAGAGTAGCTAGGAGAATGCCTAGAAGAAACTTTTTCTCGACTTTAGGTCTTTTTAGTTTTGGAAAGACAACCAACAACTTGCTGAATCATTGAATGTGTGTGTGAGAGTAAAGTTTCGATGAGATTCGACAACGGAGGAACGGAGGTTTTCGAGGAGAGCACGTAGCCTTACAGGAAGCCGTGATCCCGTGACTGAAGATCTCGAAAACGATTGGCTGGTTGTATGAATGTGTGAGAGACTGGAATGGCCGAGGTTGACAATAAGTATGGCATGGAAAGTTCAATCTTTTGAGAACTATTCAAGCGAAAAGTTATACTTTGAGAATTAGAGAAAAATTTAAAAGAAAATAGAAAATTGAGAAAAAGTAAATTTTAGTTGAAGAAAATTTTGCAGAAAGTTTTTAGTGATTCGAGTTGTGAAGCAATTTTGAGGAAACTGAGGAAAATTCGAGGTGATAGCAGGGCAGGGAAGAGGCGGATAGGAGATCCGCAGACATATTGAAAAAGATAAGTAGAGTGTTTGTGTTTTTTTCTTGGTTTATAGTTTGGTTTCGTTTTGTCATTTCTGATAAGTTAGTTTGCTTTAATTTCGACTTTTATCCCAATTAATTGTGGGACACGGCTTTGCCTCGTTAACGGCCCATTTTCATTGCCTTTTCTTTTCTTTGCTTTCGGCTTTCCGTTTCACCGTAAGCCCTTTAAAATTTCTGTTAAAATCTATATCTTTGAAAAAATTTTGGGTTTTAATCCCTGGGTTTCGGCTTAAAGGTTTCCCAAATAAAAACAATTGAAGTCCGCATCTGGGCATATAAAAACTTTTGTTTTATTTTTTGGTTCGTTTACTTGTTCTATATTCACTAATTCTTATTTCGTAGAAGAATTCCTGGCGCCCACTTTAAGTACAAGTACACCCTGTACTTATTCTTAACATTTAATCAATTTTCTTTTTATTTTTTATTAATCGTATCCGATTAATAAAATCATTTTGATTACCCATTGCTGAGCTACTGGATGGCAGCACATTATGTGTTGTCAGTTGTGCGAATTATTAAACGCACCCATCGGTGGACAGTTCGTCGTCGTCATCACTTTCCTTGTTTTCGCGGCGCACGCAGATCGGTTATTTTAATTGTTTTATTAATTATTTCGTCTTTTTGGATTTATATAAATCCATTGAAATCGCGGATTGTAGTTCCGCCATCGTAAAGTTAAAATTCGCGTTTAATAATTTCACAACAGGCTACATGTTGGTGCAGAGGAAGAGGTAAGTGACTTGGAGCTTCCTGAATTTCTGAGTGACCTTGAAAAAGATCGAATCATAGCGGACATTAGGAGA